>BTRK01000006.1:47060148-47660148 GCA_036245805.1 Pristionchus mayeri
GTTTTGGAAAGTCCTTTGGAATATGAATGCTTCAACGTAGACTATAACTGGCACAAACCAAAGAAAAAACGAAATCATCCCCTAATGTGGTGAAATCGATGAACGACCTGAAGGAAGGATGGGCACTTGTGCATTTTCTCAACTGCCGTAATCAGCCACTATGTCACTTCAGATGGCTTAAAATCGTATTTTTCGAGTCATGAAATCATGGTAGCCCATGGAAATGAAAGAAAATAATCTGTAGGCCAAGATTTTAGGCAATTGATAAGATTCTCCACTGCAAAAATGCATAACTCTCGCGGATTTGCCAGATTTTACTGTTTTTACCGAAAATGTCCGTAAATTGAACGTATTACTGCCACTTGACTTGCTTGGGCTGATAACAATGGCTGCTCACACAGATCACGTATTTTCCCAATCTTTCTGTGCCTATATTTCAATATTTTCAAGCAACAGGCTGGTGGACGATTTTGGCTAAACGCTTTTTGGTCTCTAATCATGCACACTTTCTACTCCGAACAAGTCACAAGGGAATGCAAATGAGAAGATACAGAAATAGGTGTAGTAATTACGACCATTGATCAACTAAGGAAAATCCCTGGTGTGAAGATCTGTATTATATCGTATTTATATCGGGCTTGCAAGATAGTACAATACTGCAGAGTTGCCCCCTCCTACAGAAAGGGACCCGGAGAGTCCCGTGAGAGGGTAAACTCCAGTATTAGCCTAATAAATTCACCCTCTGGGCAAGATTCCACACAGGGTGTATCCGATCTTACTACTTCAGGATGGGAGCTTCCGATATCTCCTCACAGTTGAGCTGACCTGATCATTATTCTTGAAATCGGTTTGTTGACAATGGCTGCTCAAACAGATCAGGTATTTTCCCAATTCTTTAATCAGCCTGCAATTCATAAAATATGCATCCATAGGATCACTTCTCGCAACTGTCCAATGATTGCCTACTTTCAATTTTCTCGCTACTGGACAGGTTTGAAAAATATACAATATATATTCGAAATTTATGGGATATGATTCTGGTAAGTTATGTAATGTTGGATTTTTGCAGAGACACTCTGAACGTACAAAAGGGTGTGAGTATGAGAATGAATCAACTGGCTCACGAGGCGTGTAAGAAAGTGAAGTTTCAGGCGTTTAGGCTGATTCTAGTCAGGGTACGTATTTTTAATGCTGATTACGTAACCTATGTTCATCGATTTAAATTCAGAATTGTTCCGGATATTCGGTGATGATCGATACAGCATCTGATACGCGCATTCTAACTCTTCTCTCTAAGAATAAGAAAGGATGTCGGACTAAAGTTGAAGGAATTGGAGGAATCAAAAGAAAAACAACGGATCAACGTATCTACAGCCATAGTTCGGAATTCAAGAAACTATTGCACGTAAGCGTTTGCTAATCTTAAAGGAGGAGTAAACTCAAAATTCAATTTTTGAAGCTATCATATGCACGGCCTAGAGCTCCACAACGATAAGAAGCTCCGAAATTTTCACATTGATATATCCATTCCGAACAGAGTTATAGCTAGTTGGCTGGAAGCAAGATTAGGGAAAGCTCAGGGAAGGGGGCGAGAGAGCACGCGACTTGAAGAGAGTGCGTCCCTGGGTGAAACATATTCCAACCGCGCGCCGCGTATGCATTTACTTTTCCTTTAATTCAGTATGGCAAATCATATCTCGCTTTCAGAACACTTGCTCCGATTGTCGACCTTCCCTCCCAGCCAAGTTCTACAATCTCATCAAGAATTTCACCGAAGATTATTCGTTCTATTCGCTCGTTCTCGTTAATGTATGTTCACTCTTAATTCTCAGCAAAATTGAGGAAAAGGCGGATTTGTTTCTATTAATGATGGTAGTTTCCGTTTTTAGATTCCCATTGACAACATGTTCATCGATCGAATCGGTGTAATACTTGGCAAAAAACTGAAGAACAGATGCTTAACACTCCACAAATCGCCGGTTAATGTATCAGTGGATAGGTAAGATATGAGCAAATCTCTCCTTCTTTTCATTTGTGGACAATTTTACAGACTTTTCTCTGCATTGAATCTGAACGAAATCTTCATAGACGGTGAACTTTTCCCGTGGAGTTCCTTAGATGAGATGTTCATCACCAATTTCCACTCCTCATCACTCATAATTGAAACAGAGCTCAGTAACGCATACAAGGTAAGCATGCGTTATGATTGGGCATAAATGCTCAAATTTTCTTACAGATTCTCAGATTCTCCATTACATCAGACATAGAGCTCATTCTTAATCGTTTCGATCTTCTGGATTTCCCAGGACTTGTTGTCAAGCCGAAAGAAATATTAAAAGCGTTTAAAGTATGTATTTTCGCTGTAAGATGCAATCAAACTATTTATTTCACTAAACGAACATTCTAGATTAAAGTCTCATCTTCGCGTAATCGTTTTAAATGTTGGAAGATGTCTTGCGATTCGAACATTTTCGACATGTCGACACTTGATCCTGACGTAAGGCAACATATATTATTTATTAAATGTCAGGAGAACAGAACATCGAAACATAATTATCTATTTTATCTGTTACTTTCAGCTCATCATATCACAGAAGAGAGAAGATTCAGCACCTGGTTCGCACAATTATTGGCAGTTCGATTACTTGGATGGGATCGTTGTCGTATCTGCGTGTCTCGAAGACCGTTATGAGCCATATTGTGTGGAGGTAAATTACATCCCCACGCGTTTACTGTAAAAGCATTCGTTTTCCTCTTTTCTTGTATGAATTCACATTTGCTCGTATAAATCGTATAAACATGCTTCTCTCTTTTCTAACCAAATACCTATATATCGTTTGCTCTTATTTAAGCTGTTTTGACGAAATTAGCTCGAATAGCTAATTGGACGACAGCATCAACACATTGTCCTTCTTCTCATCGGCGAAGAGATAGTAGAAGAGACTGTTGAAGGATGTGATGATTCTAGACAGGGCCATGTATTAGAGGATCTGAGAATATGACGGCGGTCGCGTAAGAATCGAGCAAGGTTTGGCACAGCGATTTTTCGAAAACTTGAAGGAAGGGGCTCTCGAGGGTGCCGATCATCGTGGTCAACTTCATTTTGCACGAACTCGATCGGTTGAGCCAGGCTGCATGTAGGCTCCTCGTACATTTCTGTTAATAACTCCGAAACCGATTGAGATATCACCTTGAAATTTGTACAGGGGTACAATGAGAGTGCCACGACTCCGACAAAACACAATTTGAATATTTAAATTTATGCTAAATATAGGAAAAATAGGTTTTCGAATATAAGGCAAAATCTAACGAGAAATGACGAGAATTGCATGAAATTATGCGCCTTATACAGGGGATCATTTTTCGTATACAGGGTATGGTGTTTGACCTCGTCGTTTTTCTGCTACGAATTATTTTCTTCCCCATTTATCGCCTCTACACCGCAAATTGAACGAATGAGAATATGTTTCACTGTCAGATATACTCTTCATGACACTATCATCGCAATAATTAAATCTGCGAGTTTATTTGACAGTGAAACACATTCTTATTCGTATATTGTGTGATTAATTCACGTTGTAGAGGCGATAAATGGGGAAGAAAATAATTCGTAGCAGAACAAACGACGAGGTCAAACACCAAACCCTGTATACGAAAAATGATCCCCTGGATAATATATATATTTATGCTATTTCTTTTGCGAAATAACGTGATACAAAATGAAGAATGGAACATTGTTTAATTACGATTAAAATGACGAATAACTGGATAATACGGGAAGGTAAACTACTCAGGGGAACTGGTTTGATTCTCATTGTTCACTAAAAGCCTTGCCGCTCTTGGAAAGAAACTGTGATGTCTATAGTTGAAGTTCGATCCAGGGTTGTTGAAGTTCATGCCGTTTCGAGTGTAGTAAATTTTAAAATAATGGGGTTTTTCGGTTGGAAATATTAGGTTGTCTCAAAAGTTTCTGACTATTTTCATTTTCGAACATACTGACTTCCCCGTGCTTCGGAATCTACCAATCATCTAATGGTTTTCAACAGTTGATGTGGCCTTGGGAACCCTTTAAAACGATTGTTACTGTGGGCCAATTCAATCACTAAGGATAGCACTGTTCACAGCTAAATTCGACATTGGTTGAAATTAATCTCAGTTTTGAATCGGTTTTAATTATTGTGAGAGCGCTGACATCGGCTAAACAAAAGCATTGTTTTAAAGGGTGATGAATGTGCTTATTAAATTTATTAATGCCAAAGGATTGCCCTCAAATGCATACTTGATAATGGCTATCAATCCCAATCCTGCACCAATTACAATTTTCCGAATATACATTTGCTGGTATTTTGCAAGTACGAATCGATCAGCAACCATCATTTGTTTATCACTCAGAAGTGCCCTTCCGTACTAGTACACGGTTACATTTTGGAGGATGTTCATACATCTGCTAAGAAATAGGATGTTTCGAAATATTTCTTTAGGGATATGATTGCTGAAAACTGCACTTTTGGCCGTTTACCGTTTCTCAAGCATATTCCTGTTATTTCATCATTATCTGAACAAGCAAGTCTTATTCCACCACTGATTATGTGGGCTAATTGGGTAGGCCACAGATATTCGAGGGCCAGTGTTCATTCGAAAACACTAAAAAGTCACGATTTTTGCATGTTTTTACCTAGAAGTGCTTTTCTTGGGCGAACTACGAGCAATGTTTGATTCAAATATATTTTTGTAGTCTACTACCCTGTCCTTAACTACAACCATTACGGAATGGCAAGGAGTCTAAATGCACCAAGAGAAACTTCGAAAAACAAATAGTCAGAAACTTTTGAGACAACCTAATACTATATTTGCCTCTAAGAAGATTATTGGCTACTCTCATATCGATCGCCATTCTACGCTTCTCCAGGGACTAGTTTCTTATTGCGATCGAAAGCGGAGGGCATGTTTTCCCAAGTGTGATTAAAACAGCGCATAAATAAACGTCTTGTGAAGTAGTTCTGTACTTTTTCAAGTTCTTTTTTATCCTTATTTTGGTATGGGCTGAAAACGGAAGAAGCGCTTTCTAAAATAGGTCTAATGTACATTGAGAACGTTTTAAGGAGTACCTCTACATTTTTGGTTCGCAATGCTCTAAGGATAGTGTGCTTGGGGTGGGATACTCTATCAAAAGCTTTTGCAAAATCAAAGTAGATAACGTCAACTGGTTTCCCATCACTAATTGCGGTTGTCCAGTGTTCTAGGACCTCAAGCATTTGGAGCTCTCGCGATCGTTTCTTACGGAATCCGTACTGCTCATCGGGGAAAATTTGTAATTGTTCACAATGGGTGATAATGGATTTGCACAAAATGCGCTCAAAAACTCGGCAGAAGAGAGATGTAATTGAGATTGGCCTGTAGTTTAAGGGATTGGAGAAAGGAGGCGATTTCTTAACAGGGGTTACTATTGAATGTCGCCAATGGGAGGGGACCGTTCCAGATTGGTAGGAGTTCCTAAAAATGATTTCAAGTGCTTCGGAAATGGGTACGGCAATTCGTTTTATGAAGGTGAGGTCAATGTTCTCAGGGGTTTTACAGGAGGAACGTTTCCATTTTTCGATAAGGGAGCAAATTTCGTGTCTAAGAAATTGGGGTTCTTCGTAATTACCGAGCTGAAGGAGGCCTCGACTATTTGGCAGCTTTCCATGGATAAGGCGCAACTTTTCAAGCAATTCTTTTAGTTTTTGAATTATATTCCAGAACCTATTTTTCATATATTTAGCATGAATTTAAATATTCAAATTTCGTTTTGTCGGATTCATGGCAGACTCATTTTACCTCTATACAAATATGAAGGTGATATCTGAATCGGTTTCGGAGTTATTAACAAAAATGTACATAAAGCCTGCATGTAGCCTGTCTCAACCGATCGAGTTTGTGCAAAATGAAGTTGACCGCGATGATCGGCACCCTCGAGAACCCCTTTCTTAAAATTTTCGAAAAATCACTGTGCCAGCTCTTTCATGTCGTTGTTCGATTCTTACACGACCGCCGTCATATGAATTACAATGGTGCCAGCAGAAAAGAATGACATTTGGGCAAATCTTCTCCTCAATTGTCGAGTCAATTGTTGAAACCGCACTTCCTCACCACGTTGCAGTTTTTAGAAGCGATGGTTTTTTTGTGAACTCAAGTATTATTCGAATAAATTTACCCTCTGGGCAAGATTCCACGTAGGGCGTATCCGAGCTTACGATTGTTGGGATGCTTCCGATCTCTCCATCTATTGACGCCAGCTCATCCAGTATTCTCGCATAGTCAGTCTTTCGTTACAATGGCTGCTCACTCTGATCAGGTGTGTTTCCAATATTTTATGCACGTTTATTCATAAACTGGTTCGCGGGGTTGTGTGATAAGGATAAATGTTGTCCACGACTGGTGAGAGCCTGCTTAAAACGTTGTAAAAGGCTCGGATCGCCCTCGGCCTCACGAGCCTTTCACAACGTTCACGCTGCGGGGAGTGAGAGCATGGTTTGGAAGCATTTTTGAATAAATTCCGCACGGAATGTCAGTCAATCACGTTTGGTACCAGTTTTATGCATGAAAATATAATTGTAAGCGACTGGTGAGAGCCTGCGCTGCAGCGCTATATCTGAAATTGTTGATAACTGAACGCTGTTTACGGTATTATCCCGAATTGTCAATTTAATTTCATAAAATTGCATTTGGGAAACAATTTCCTGGAAATGTAATTTTGTAATATGTTTCAATAGAAGATGGATAATGGGAAAAGATCATATGTATATCTTTCTTTTGGAAATGCCATCTCGTAAATTTTGTTCTGAAAATGAAATTTCTGGAAATGTTCCTCCAATTCGTAATCGCTTTAGGAAAACTTGACAAGCGTTTCCAAAACAGCAACTAAGCCTTGATGCTGCTCAGTCACAGCAGTGAGGTGCTACCGTACCCACCGCTATAGCAAATCTTACTACCGTAGTTACCTCATCCGAAGGCAGCAACAACCAAAACAGCTGCTGCCTTCGTAAACCACGACGAATACCACTCCTACCGCCAAAATAAACGCTATATTAAACCATGAAACTGCAGCCATCGTGATAGTGTCATTGGATATACAATACTCCTCACAAGAACTAAAAAAACGAAGATTCTTACAGATTCCTTGCAAATTCGGAGGTAAAATTTCCAATAAAAAATTTACGAGATGGCAGTTTCTCAAAAGAAATTATCCAGAATTGCATATTCCAAGATCAATATTCCAAGTCATTTATTCCCACCCGAGCATTTCTGATTGGTCCCCTTTCACAAAGGGCGTTCTCAGTCCTTTGTTTACGAGAAAATAGTTTTTAGAATGAAATTGATGAAACATATTTGACAGATCGGGATAATACCCTGTTTACCTAGAGAAATTAATCTCGGGGTATTAGCGATACTAATATTTATTTCCGAAAAAAACGTGAATTACGTAAAATTGAATAGTGAGGATGTAAGGACAAAATTAAAAGTAGAGGCCACGGGAGTTAGAATGGTGATCCAGGACCGGAGTTTGGGCGACCACTTTGAAGCGATTTATGGCCAAAACTGCGATTATTGCATCATGTTGCATAATGATGATGTAATACCAAATTTTGAAAGAGGTCACTCTCGGGAGTCGAATAGTCAAGGTCCGAGGTCTGGGTGATGCCTGGGAGCGAGGATATTGCATTATTGCATCATCATTACGTAATGATGATGAAATCGGTGATGCAGTAGAAAGATCCCGTCGAGGGGAGTTGTATGGTACCTTACTTGTAGGTGTACGATGAGTTTGAAGCGAGTTATGAAGAAAATAAAGATATTGCGTAGTGATGATGCAATATGACGTCATGATGACGCAATCATTATCGATTTTAAAAGAGCTCGCCGAGGGAGTCGCATGGTACCTCAGTTGTAGGTCTACGATGAGTTTGAAGCGAGTTATGAGCGAAAAACGGAGAGCGTGACAGACAAACACACACACCCACACACAGACGAACGGACAGACACATCTTGTCTTTTTTCTACATAGTAATTATCAAGCTTCAGGAGCTCTCGTTACTTCCCGATGATTGTATCCTCACTATCTTATCTAAGCTAGACAGGTTTGAATTTTTTCCATGCGTTACCCCCCCCCCGGAAATATGTATAGTGCTTTCCAGATATATGTTGTTATTAGGCGATACTTGCAGGGAAACTTTGAGCGAGTTGAAATGTGTGAGTAGGAGAATGAATGGATTGGTATACGAGGCAAGCAAGAGAGTGAAGTGGCCAGCTTTTCGGCTGATTCTCGTCAGGGTACGTATTTTTCATTCTGATTTGGTAACCGTTCATCGATTGAAATTCAGAATTGTTCCGGATTTTCTGTAATGATCGATACAGCATCTGATACGCGCATTCGAACTCTTCAATCTAAGAATAAGAAAGGATGTCGGACGAAAGTTGAAGGGATTGGAAGAGTTAAAAGAGCGGCACTGGATCACCGTATCTATCATAGCAGTTCGGAATTCAAGAAACTAT
The DNA here is from genome assembly GCA_036245805.1 of Pristionchus mayeri. Classification (NCBI taxonomy): domain Eukaryota; kingdom Metazoa; phylum Nematoda; class Chromadorea; order Rhabditida; family Neodiplogasteridae; genus Pristionchus; species Pristionchus mayeri. The sequence goes on from BTRK01000006.1 coordinate 47,068,681, forward strand.
CACAAGTAAGATTTTGTTCATCTTAATCAGAATCGAAAATCATGTAACTTTTCAGAACACTTGCCCCGATTGTCGACCTTCCCTCCCTGCCAAATTCTACATCATCAAGAGATTCACTGAAGACTACTCGTTTTATTCGCTCGTTCTCGTAAATGTAAGTACATTAATCATTCTTCTAAACGCGATGCTGAAAATTGGAAATTTGCATTAATGTCAGCCTTCGCCCTTTAAAAAAGGGTTACCATGAAACATAATCATGGACTCTCACAACGATTGTACTGCATGCTAAGTACTGTACGGTGGTATTCCCTAATTCTGCGCAACGCACTATTTGCGTAATGCGACTATATCCTTATGTAAATTACATTAAACTCGATCTCACAATCCATATTTTCACATTAAAAATCCATTAAACTCAATAACAACGAAGAAAACCGATGATAAGCAACGTGGTGTAATGCAGCGTGCATTTCGAAATTCCGTCTTTTCCTAATCCAGCTGCATTTTTCTCAATCAATGGCTTGAATGGCTACAGTATTTTCAATTTGCCTGCATTTTCAATGAACTTTAGAAATTAATTTTGCAACTTGTAGACATTTATTTAACATGAAACCAAGTGATTTCTGATCGGAAAAGCGCCCTCTATAACCCCATGGTGCCAGTTTGTTGTTCGCGAGACTCGTGGGAACCCTTTTTTAAGATTCCCATTGACAACATGTTCATCGGCGAAATTTCTGCTATTCATCGCAAGATGATTGAAAATCGATGCTTATCGCTCTTCAACTCACCGCTCCATGTGTCCGTGGACAGGTAAGCTATGATCAAATTTCTCCATCTTTTCATTTATGCACATATTTGTAGACTGCTCTCTTCATTGAATCTGAACGAACTTTTCATAGACGGAGAATCATTTCCGTGGAGTTCTCTCGATGAAAATTTCATCACCAATTTCCCCTCCTCAAAACTATTAATTAACACATATCCGAATTGTGAATACCAGGTGAGTAATCATTATGATTGGTGAAAGTAATTGTACATATATTCTTTCAGATTTATAGATTCAGAATGACACCCGGCATCGAGCGAATTCTGAATCGATTCGACCTGCTGGAGTTCCCGGGCCTAGTAGTCAAGCCTGAACAAATATTAAAAGCACTAAAAGTTAGTTCTTATCTGTATTATTCTGATAATATTCCTCATTATTCTAATACCAAGTGGGGCATGCTGTTTTGCAAGAACAAAATGTATTTAAAATTTTTAAAAAAATTTCCCAAAATGATTTTTTTTAGATGAAACTCGCATCAACACCCATTAGTTTCAAAGGCTGGAAAATCTCTTGCGATTCGAACATGGCCGACATGTCGAGACTTGGTCCTGAGGTGAGATTCCAAATTTTATTTATTAAATATTAGTAGAACAGAAGGATGGAAGCACCATATTCTAACAGTTTAGTTCAGTTCACCATTACTAAGAAGAGCGAGGATGCTGCTCCTGATTCGCTCAATTTTTGGCAGTTCGATTACATTGATGGGAAATTGGATATTTCGTTGTATAACGACTACCCGTTGTACGAACCATATTGCATGGACATCGAATACATGCCTAAGAATTCACTTTAAATATTATTTGCTTTCCTTTCCTCGTGTGTTACATTTTCTCCTACAAATCGTGCATACTTACTTCCTTCTTTTCCACACAAAAGCCTTTATCTTTGCATGTAATTCTCTTATTCAAACAACTTTTTTCCCACGATGATGTTTCGATACAAATAAAGCAGTTCAGATTGATTGATTCTAACTCAGCGCTAACCGACACGAAATATTGATGATGTTACGAGCGGAACATTTTAATTAAGAATTTCCCTCGTGCGTTTTTGCTTAATATTTGCGAAATCGATTTGATTTATAAAACGTTCTCCGCAATGGAAGAGAAAATAAATTCGGATACGACAATTCAAAATATGCAAAAACTTTATTCCGATGCCGGGAATCGAACCCGGGCCTTGCGGGTGAGAGCCGCAAATCATAACCACTAGACTACATCGGAGGATGAGGGGTTGTTATTGACAGACGCTACTTTAGTTTCTTTTGCGTCCGTTTTTTCAAGTTGCTCAGCCGTCTCACAAGCGAGCGTACTCCGCTACTTTGATCTTTTACGTGATGTGTGTTTTACAACCGGGTAGCCTTTATCTGTCCCATGTTTCCCTCAATATTATAGACAATACGTGTCGACAGTACACAAATCAAGCAGTTGAGATTAACGTGATCTACTAGCTAGTTGGGCGACAGCATCAACACATTGTCCTTCTTCTCATTGGCGAAGAGATAGTAGAAGAGACTGTTGAATGATGCGATTATTTTCGACAGGGCCATGTAGAAGAGGATCTGAGAATATGAATCACGATAGGTTGCGATCACTAAAGAATTGAAATTCTGCTAATCGTCTCAGCATCCTGCACACTCTAGAGAATTACGTGAAATGAGGAATCAATTAATCCGAATTTCTTGTCCACTAAGAATACCTGCGTTGGGAAGGTGAGCAAGAGGAGGATGTAGTCGAGTACCGTGTTGCACGGCATCGGAGATAGAGATGCCGCGCGACGGTAGAGGCCGAAGATCTAGAACAGAAACCATATTGACTGCATACTGCAGGGTAGTGATGGCAAACAGGCACGTGCTAGCCTCGTTTCCTACGCTCCATAGCATTGTCTGGGAGAGCGCAAATAATGAGAAGGGTACATGCCCACTTGGCTAAACTACAATAGTACATACGCTGTAGGCGAGGTCTCCGGATTGGAAGGCGACCAGCAGTGCGGCCTGGACAACAACGGAAGCCAGGACGAGAACGAGCGGGGAGAGGGCGGGGCCAATAGGCTGCAGGATCTGTGTCGACGCGCTGGTGAAGTGAGTGGTCGTATCCAGACGACGGACGATGTTGGTCTGGAATAAGGTAGCTGCTTCGGTAGATCAGAAGAATGTGATAACTTCCTCCGAATATACACAGCACTGATTGTCTTCGGAAAGAGAGGGAAAGGGGAAGAAAGAGAGGGTATAATAGATGGTCACTCACAATCTCCACAGGCTGATGCGGATTCTCGATCTTCCGCTTACGAAGGACGATATCCTGTGCGGTGGAGATGTCGTCGTCATCCTCCTTTTGAAAGGTTCCCATCTCGCCTGCGTCATTTTGAAGTAGGTGGATGAAGGGATAGAAATGGGGGCGTCTCTAAAACACGGGCACGCCCGACGGCCCGACGGCCCATGGCCGAGTCCGTCTTTTAGTGAAACCCAGAGAAACACTCACTCATGAATCTGTCGACGGTTGTCGTAAAGTAGACGGCGAGGATGACCGTGAGAATGGAAACGGTAGCGGAGCAGCAGATCAGGATGGGGAGCCACTCGAGTCGGTAAGGGAGAGAGTCGTCGCCTAGGGAGGAAAAGGCTATCGATTACTCGGCGCTTCTTCGATATTTGGCCCACCCCCCCCCCCCTTCTTCTCCTACCCTACCCCAGATATCGAAGAAGTGCCGATTACTCTATACCAGGTATGGTCATTCGATGCTAAGCAACAATGTCGATGCATCTCCCTCGTCTGATTTCGACATTCGAGGAAGGAGAGCGGAATCAGAACTTCGCATCGAATGGCCATCCCTACTCTCTACCCTTGCCTACCTACGCCCATCGATACGTGGAGCACCGCGCGGAAGTCGCTCTTCTCTCCGACCTCAAAGGACAAATTATGAGAATGTCATATGAGAGGATTACCTGTCGGCCGCGCATGACCTTCCTCAGGTTCTCCAACTCCTCGTTCATGATGACGGAGGCATTGTCGGTCTGCGAGTATAGACTAATTACCGTAACCCAGCATAGCTACCGTAATCTACCGCCGATTACCGTAATCTACCGTGCATACCTTCTCAGCCAGCGCATTTACCAGGCGATCATTATGGGCTTGAACGGCAGATTTGAAGGAGGGAACTTCGATGTCGGGTCGTTTGACCTATTTTATCGATCGATCGTATTTATGATATTATGATAAACTTGCAAACCTGTATGAAGGCAATTGAGAAGAGAATAGCTGGGATTGAGAGAATAATCAAGTATTGGTGGAGTATCATCTCTTCAGTGGGTCGAGAGGAAGGGAAGAGATGTTGGCCAAGAAAGGAATTGGATGCGAATGGGGCTTTCTTCTCCTTTCCTTTCCCCATTCGTTCCCTCGCAACGGTCCGTGCTCCTTCGATACCATCCGTTCCTAGGAAGAAGAGAGGAGAAGACCGTCCTAGCAATAGGAGAGAAGATGACAGGGGGACTGGGACTCCTAGTGATGAAAGAGGAAAGGAGAGCTCCAAAAAACCACCATGGAATATGCTTCGATACTCGAATTGTTTCAAAAGCATGAAGGGTGAAACTCTCCCCCGATTTGCGCATGGGGCCATCCACAAGCAACATTCTTCATATTGTCTCGCATTTCATATTGACATCTCAACACTCAATCTTTTGAAAAATAGAGTCAAATGAAGAGACGATTAGCCTACATTCGCACGCTAGTTGGTACAGTGAACTCCGGCCGCGAATTTCGAGCTAATCTCCCTCTACGTTTCCATTCCGCGTCCAATTTCCGATCACTCCGCTGTTTCAATGTTTCCGCCCTTTCGATCACTCCTGTGTCTCTATTGGTAGATCGGTGGAGCCGATCAAGCCCTTCCTTCTCCTATCCCTTTAGTTGACAATTCTCCTCCAATTATGCCTAGTTCTAGCGTCTATTGGCTTTTGCATCATCGAGAGTAAAAACGCACTACTCGACTAAAATATAAACTCGGAGACCGCCCTGTTCTCCACTTGTGTACTAGCCGAGTTTCTACAGCTTAGTGACCACCCTCTCTTCACCCTTCGAAGTGGAATTCTGCTTGAAGAGGGATCAAATTCAAACGTGCATAAATAATATTGTGCCATGATGTACAAATGAAAGTTACGCCATGATATAATTTTTTTTCTACATAGTAGAGTTTGAGTCGTATTCGATAAAATATCGTTGGTCATGATATGTCGTTGGTGGCGATCAGTTGTCAGCAAAACTTGTTTTTGCTTCTAGCTAGAGTTCGAGAGACGATGCCAAATATCGATCAATGCTTCAAATTTATAAATATCACAGTGACATATTTTAGAAAAGTTTTTGCAAGGTATTTTTTGAACTCGATGGGCATACTCGATGGGTGTCTAAGGCATCTTTTTCTTCGATATTACATTTATTAGCGGGCCCTGTATTTATCTGTGTTTTTCGATATACACGCCTATGGCGACGGTGAACATGCATAATGTAAAATGAAGATCGCAGGGTCAGGTGGTGGTCAGCCGCCCAGAGGGAATCATACTCGAAGTCGTCCTCCACACAGTCGTTTTCGTCGGTTCTTTCTTCTTTCTAAACATCCCAAGCAGTCCTTCCCTGCAAGATTCGTCGTGCAATTGGGAAACCCTTCCCCCATTATATATGCTGCTACCAGTTCAATGTTCAGTCCAATGTCTAATCTGAAGTCTTCGAAGGACGATCTGTTCAACCTATATGCATAACTCTGTTCAACTCTGATAGAGAGAGTGTTCGAAGTGAAAACGAAAGCCCGAATACGAACTCTACTTGACTGGTTCAAAGAACGGGATATAGCTGGGGGATACGCAGATACTGCACTTTGCTCTCACCGGTAGTCCTTCATGAGCAGGATAATAACGACAGCGTCCCAAGCAGGGAAGCACACGTTGAGGAACATGCAGCCATGATCGAAGAACCAGATCGGGAGATGGAAGAAGGGGAAGGTGACTACGCAGAAGTAGGGAATGTACACGAACACCAGCGGGACCAGTGTCTGCAAATCGCTTTTCGTTTTCTTCTTCTTCTTCCTCTTCTTCTTATTCTTCTTCTTCGAGTTCCGAGACAAATAATCTCTCGACGGTATTACGTCGGATGAGAACTATGACGTCATACCACCTTTGATATATCAAAGGCGGAATGACGTCATACTTCTGATCCGACGTATTTCCCTCTCGACCGGTCGAGCGGTGAGAGATAATTGGAAATGAAGAGACGATTACCCGAATAGTACATGCTAATTTCAAATCAATCAATTTCTGGCACTACGATGGAGCTTACCAAAGAGCGAATTCAGCAAGTGTGCAGAAGGTTAAGAATGCGATGAATTTTTTGACTGAGTAAAGGCGAAGGAGATCCGGTCTTCTGATGGACCAGAATCGGTACAGCAAGTGGATGTTCATTAGGACGAAGGGAACAGTGAAGCACGACGCGTGGAAAGACGTGATTCTCTGAGGAATTGGTTCGGTTAAAATATACTTTATTTAATTTAATTCGTAAATTATGTATAATTATCGCGCTTGTCGTCGTAGATGCCGGCGACGCCGAACGTAGTTCCCACAATGACAACATGCTGCAAAGAAATGTATAATAACCAATAAATAACGATTGGTTCTTCGTGGTTCCTTACCGGTTTGACGGATGAGTGGAGGAGCGTTAGAAATGTGTCGTAACTGGCGAATATCGTGAGCAATTGCTTATACGAACCGAGTGCTCTCCTAGTGAAGCGACGAATAGCAAATAGCAAAACGATGTTCATTACGACGCCAGCGACTGCAATTTGAGCTTATTTTTGCAGTTCGATCAAGATGTGTGAAGAATAACCGAGAATTCCAAGTATCTTTTCCAGGGGAATTTCGAACCTCTTACCGATATGCGCGTGTTCGACGATATTGGAAATCATTGGAGGAATGTAATGGATGAAGCAAGCCGCTGGATCGTACAATTGTCGAACTTAGAACGTTCCTAAAAGCTTCAGAAATCTACGATCACAGATCATTCATTGGGCAAAAACGAATGGTTAGGAACAACTGTCACATGGATATCCGCGGAATCCTTTCAGATTGGTCAAACGAGCTGAACTCTAACGGGACTCAGATGAGGAATGTACAAGTTTTTGCATATCTTGATGTTCTAGAGATTCGCTATTCGAACTCCACGCGGGAGAAGTCTCCGGACGTGGAAATCAGCAGTGCCTCGGCCAAATGCACATGGCTTTTTATATTGCTCTCCCAGTGATCACAAATCAAATTTATGCTAACACTGAACACAAATGTATTTTCAGAGCAATTAGTTATTAACTGTCGGCCTGATTGTGCATCCCAAGGGTATGCAATCATTGATTTGATCTATGCTCGTTGCATGATGAATTCTCAGTGGTAAAAGATATAATTTGCAAGATTGTCCTTTAACGAAGCTGGTGGGCGATTTTAGCAAAACGCTTTGTGGTGTCTAATCGTGCACACGCTCTGCTCCAATCAAGTCACAAGGGAAGGCAAATGAGAGGATGCAAAAATAGGTGTGGTAATGACGACCAATGATCCACTAAGCGAACTGCCTGGCGAGATGATTTCATATCGAAATTTATATCGGGCTTGCAAGATAGTAATAGTATTTTTGGCTTTTCAAATTTTTCATCTGACATAATCATACAGACAATGAATTGTTAGCATCGAACAAACACCTCCATTGTTCCAGCATTAGTGAAAAGCCCAACCTTTAGTTGTTGTTCGTTAAGGCTACTCTTTACCTATATCACTATTAGGCTGGGTTAAGCCAGGATATTGCTCCCGTCTGAGGATGTGTATTCAATGAACGCTAAAATAGAAATATTTGCAAAGCAGATCTTTAGTCAACAATACTGAAAATCCAATTTTCGAGAAGTTGACAAATTTCTCAACCTCTCTTTATCGATTTATCGTACACCACATAGGTGCTTCATCAGATGCAGAAATGTGCGAGAATGAGTCTCATTTCTCTCACTTCGCAATGCTCTCTAAAAAAAAGAGCGACCATTTTCACAGATCCGCACTCTAGTTGGTGCAGTGAACGCCGATCGCGAATTTCGAGCTCATCTCCCTTGTTTCGTTTCCATTCCGCGTCCAATTCCCGATCACTCCCCTGTTTCAATGTTTCCCCGCTCTCTCGATCAATCCTATACCTCTATTAGTACATCGGCGGAGCGGATCACACACGTCCCTCCCATTTAGGAGGCCATGCTTCTCCACTTCTGTCTAGTTCTGGCGTCCATTGGCTGCTGCATCATGATTTTCTACCACTGCGAACCACGCATTGGTCAATCGTCACTCGAGTTCGCTTCTTTCGAGAGCAACAACACTCTACTCGACTCCAATCTTGACATAGAGGCCGCACTCTTTTCCGCTTGTGTCCTAGCCGAGTTTGGAGATGGCTGGACCAAGGAACTCCTCAGGTCGGCTAAGATTAACAAGAATCCTATCAAGAAGTGCGATGAGAAGTTCAAGCCGAAGACGGTGCTTTCAAGGAGTGGGAGCTTACGGATACGTGAGGATCAGACGGACGTCGAGTATCAGGCAAGGAGCATAAAGCACCTGACGGAGAGGCAGGTGACCTACGGCGAATGGACCACCCTCTCTCATCAACCTTCTTCACCCTTCGATGCGGAATTCATCCATACCCGTTGCTTCTCTACAAACAAGACGTTAGTAGAAGACTTCGTGCACATTCAAGTGATCAAGAAGGTCGTCGGCGTTGAGGATAGTCTGAGCAAAGATTTATCTTCACTCAATACACTCCCTCGCCACTCAAGCGGTCTAGAGAGTGGCGAAGATGAACAAATGGTGTCTAGAATAACCGATGCTGGTGCTGAGGAGGAGTCGTCCAGCGTCGCCAGCGTTGAGGAGGTGGAGGAAGTCGCTGATGTTGAGCGAGAACAGAAATACGTCGTCAGCGTTGAGCAGGAGCGTCCCTCCGTCTACATCTTCGTCGTTGACTCCGTCTCGAATAGTCAGGCACTGCGATCCCTTCCGAAGACGCTGAGTCTGCTGAAGAAGGAGCACGACGCCGTGAATATGAGACACGTGAACAAAGTGGGAGAGAACAGCCACCCAAATGGACTCGCGCTATTCTTCGGGAAGCTCGTTACTAGGTGAATAAATATTCATTTATTGCAATAATTATTCATTAAAAGGTTACATTATTTTTAAAATTGTTTGCGAATTTAGAATTACTGGAAGGTCGCACTACGAAAAATCCCATCGCTATATCTGAAATGTTATACATACGAAAGGTTCAAATCAAATAAAGGGAGAGCGAAGATTACATTTCAGGTTGGACAGGAGTCTCTTCGGTCTAGAAGACGTCGAGCCAGACTGGGACAAGACCGAACATTGCCATGGTTTCCTCGACGACAAGGGCTTCGTGTTGGAAGACTTCACGAAGGCGGGCTATGCGTCCCTGATGGCTGAGGATTGGGCCTCGGGCGTCTTCAACTACCCCACCTGCTGGGGCTTCTCGAGTCCTCCAGTGACGCACTACATGCGCCCCTTCCAGGTAGCGTCCAACAATCGAATAATCGCATAATTACATACTTCCTTCATTCTGAAAAATCTCTGTAGGAGAGTGTATTCCATTAACCCTTGCTACAGATCCACTACGAGAAGCGTCAAATGGTATCCCGTCGGTTCCAGGGCCCCGACCAGTGTCTTGAATCTCACTCCTTTCTCTACCAGTACCTCTCTGCCTTCATCCATCAGTACCCTACGACTCCGAAGATCGCCCTGACGTGGGCGAGTAATGTCGCCCACAACGACGAGGATCGACTCTTCCACTTCGACGCACAGCTCTTCGATTTATTCAGAAGCCACAGGGAGGAGTTCGATCGATCCTACGTCTTCCTGATGGGCGATCACGGAATGCGGTTCGGAGCAGTGAGGAATACGTGGATTGGCAACAGGGAGGTTAACAACCCAATGCTGTTCCTCTCTGTTCCCCGTCATCTTCGGGCCAGGCTGAACCCGATGTTGAAAGATAACGCTGAGAAGCTGTTGACTTCCTTCGACATCCACGCTTCTCTCGTGGATATTCTCCGAGATCCCGAGATGAAGACACAGGAGGGGCCTAAGGAGCGATGGGGAAGCTCATTGTTTCGCCCTCTACCTGGAGGAGAGCGGTCGTGTAGGACCCTGCCCATTCCTGTTCGATACTGTCTGTGTGAGTGGAATCGAACAGAGGTGGTGGACTTCAAGGAGAGGAAGCAGATGGGAGAGGCAGCCACGGGGCTACTCAACGATAGACTAAGGTGAGGATTAAACAAAATTACCTAGTTGCCATGCAAAAAATTACCGCAGTCGATGTTTTTCAAACCAGGGAAAAATCCATTACTCATGTTCTGTTTTAAATTCTTCTCAGGTCAGAGAACATGACTGATGTCTGTGAGGAGTTCTCGTTGAAACAAGTGAAGACGATAAATCGAATCGACGGCACTAGAGGCATCCATGAAATTCACTTCAAGACCAACCAATGCAACGCACAGTTCAAAGCGCTGATCCGAGTGGAAAAGTGAGTTTCACTTTCCCTGTTTCGATACTGATTCTTCCGCGAGTAGCGTAACAACTAGGATTGCAGGGAGAACGGAACTCTCATAGCGAAACTGGCCTCTGACGAGTTCACACGGACGAATTCCTACGGCAACTCTGCAGAATGCATGAATTCGAGGGCTGAATTGAGGCCGATCTGTTGCTGTAAATAGGCTGCCTAGTCACATAACTTAATATGTGTAGTTTGTTAGGTGGAGTTGTTCTTCGTATACGGGTGTATTTTTTATGTGTGATTGTCGAATCCGTGTGTGTCACACGTAATTGGTCACATTTGGCCGATTTTTACTTTTCATTCGTTCATTCCGTGGAGGTTAACGTGAGCGTATACAAGAAACGTATGTCCGTTGATCGGGTCGAATCAGCAGATGGTTACTTTGCAGCAACGGTAGGGGTTAAAGGTCGGTCCAAGTTTCAATAACAGAAGTTGTAAAAAGTGGAGGTTGTGATCGAATATAACTAGACAATACATTGGCAGAGTACCAAACACATTCGAGGAAGAGTTTTTATCACAAGATACAATCCTGACGGTCACGTTAAGAGCACTATTCTCAAGAATTCCGAGCATTTGCATGATCGGAAATGTGATTCAAAGTAGGTTGAGCATGTCACATGTGCGAAGGATAATTCCCCTTCAAGTGCGGATCAAGTTGTGTACGCGAAAGTGTTGCCGCCTCAGCATGGGTATATAATCCGCATGAACCAGCTTTGATAACCTACTTGATAAGAGCAACTGCGATAATTCTCTGCAATGCTCAGTTGGTTGTCACTTCTTGCATTGCTGACGATTGCTGAAGCTGCAATAGACACTTGTAAGTTTCGTTGTACGTATGATCATTTTGGAAGAACAGTTCCTTCAGCTCCTTCCCCTCCTCAATGCGCGCCCAACATGGAGTTCCGAGAAATCGCCGATCTGTGTGAGCTCACGTGTGCATCACCCGAACCCGTGAGTTTATTTTCGAAACCGGGTCTCAACTATTCCCACACTCCCTCGACAAGTGGAGCTACGAGAGAGCGCATAGGGTGCAGAGGCGGTTGGATCGTTGGACTCTATGAGATTATCGCGCATTCTCTAGTTGTACCAAAAGCGACATGAACTTGTCACTATTTTTCGAAGAGATTTAAATACAATTCACCGCGGTTTTTCATGCAAACCCGACCACAGAAACGAACTCACTGCAATGAAGGGCGAAACAGAAGATTGTTTGAATCAATAAAACTATATTTTCAGACTTGTCAGTTTCAAGAGATTGTCCTCTGGCCCTTCGAGCTCTCCAGGTGCCAGTGCAAGAAGGGATTCTACAGGTGCGAAACTACTTACCTCCATTAAAAAAAAAATGAAATGTCGCTTTCAGGTTGGTGCTAAACGGACCATGTGTTGCTTTCCATAAGTGCAATTCTCAATCGATCAAGCAGGCGGCACCTAAGGTTATCAATGTTTTCACTTGTGAACGACAAAAATGTTCCAGCATGGAATCTGTTTGTTATAGCCACGAATTTTGCAGAGAGTCGCCAGAGAAGCGCTTCCGTTCAAAACGGATCGGGGAGATTCAAAGCCAATCCGAGACAAGCTGCCCGAGAAATCAGTCAAGCTCACGAAGAAAACAAAGAAGCAAACGGGCATGACTCCCGAGCAGGAACAAGGCTTTCTGCTGGAAAAGGTGCTACTAGAGCCGACGCTCTCGCTGGTCTATGGACCCTTAAGGATGCTCGTTCACTGAGGATCGATCATTCTTCTTTTTTTTGTAAATTTCGACCCCATTAGCTGATCTCATTTGCTGTGCGTTTACATTTTTTCGATGAAATTTGTCATGATAAATAGTATTTTTTTCCCAACAGTGCTCACTGTACAACTTTCGAACAAAGTCTCGACGACGAATCACGCATGTCGAGTTAGCTTCACGATTTCCAGGTCTATTTTGTGGCTGCGAAAATATTAGGAAATCTCACAAATTATTCCGCTTTCGCTCGAGCCTTGGCCTTGACGGCGCGCACGTCTGGAATAATCTCCCTAAGAAATGCGTTTCATTTTCGATTAATGTATAGTTATATCACAGCCACCTCCAGTTTTTATCCTCAGACAATAATTTGACACTTGGATTTAGCTTTGATAATGTTTCTCTTCCTCTACGCTTGCTGCCAAGCAACCACTCCTAATTCGATTCAATCGACGAACATCCTTATATTGCACACACTGATAATATTATCGCGATTTAACCTTAACGGAAATGAATGAATGAACAAATGATTATCCTTACTTACACTGTTTATCGAACAGGTTCTAGAAACATCGCAAATTGGAAAGGGGGTTGGAAAAATGCATTTGGCCAGTGATAAAGGAAGCATATCCAGAGTACACTACGATCTTTTCTCGAATGACTGATCGATCGCTGTTACGAATACGTATTGCACACTGTGGTATACGACAGTTAATGGTCCACATTCCCGTACGCTTTTGGTCGTCGAGAACAAACACTCTTATCTGCAAAAAGTGAGTAAACAGCAGTTTCATATGTCTAACTAAGTCGCAGGATCTGCGGTCTTCTGAATAATGGCGGGGAAAAAACTGAATATTTGAGCAGCTCTCCGTATTATGGAAGGGAGTAAATCAGGCTCACTTAGGGCATTCCATTGGCTTTCATTGGGCGACGACGTACATACATCTAAGGCCTTCATAAAACAACTACAAAATATGACTTGTCCTCGGTCATGCAACTATTAGGGTGTCCCATAATTTCGTATAATTTTTTCTGAATTTATTTTCACACGAAGCATAAGTCATTGAAACTACTCACCACTCCTATATATTATAGGTCGACCTGAAAAATATTTTGCAAAGGATATTTCTTTATATGATTACCTTGTGATGATGGAACAATAAAAAATGTGCGTTTTTTGGCCCATGTTTTGAAAATTTGTAATATTCTTTCCTTGTAAGTTGCAACACTCTGGTTTATTGTGAATTAGAGGTAGCAGTCATACTTTCAATTGAGCCATTAAAATTGCATTTTTTGCATTAACCGCCGGAAAACAGCAAAACATGTCATTATAATATTGTCGAGGGAAGGTCTTTTCAGAATTTTTCAAATTTTCACGGATGCTTGCTAATCAATCGCCCTCATTTTACAATGTAAATTAGTTTTGAATTATTAATTGTAGTTTGGAACCTTTGTTTGTACCAAAATCGATGACAATTTTACAAACACGCTGAAAATTGCGATTTTCGCAATAAAGATACAGCGCGATTTTGGAAGGCCGGGATAGTGTCCAGTAAGTTAGTTGGCAACTACAAAGTAACGAGTCATTATCAGATGAGTTATGTCTCTTCATAGGAAGGAATTTCACGTTGTGCCATTGTTTGATACACAACTTCGGAATCGCAGCATTCTTGTAATCTTTAAAATTCCTTACCTATATAGCACGGAAATTGAAGAGCACCGATTGCCCAACTCAATAGTATGTACTATTAGTCAGTAAGATTCATTGCTTCAAAGAAAGAAATTTTCAAAAAAAATTATACGAAATTATGGAACACCCTAATACAGAATAATCACTCGCAGTTGAGCCGGATGGCGTGACTGCACGTGTACGATAACAGTAAAAATCACGATCTCCAGCAAACGAACCAACCAGCAAAGCTTAAATGTCTCTCGCAGTTACCAATAACCTCACTCATTGAAAACTACCGAACCGATCCTTCCATCTTTCCGCTCTCCCCTAAATTATACCAGTGCATATTACAATAATCTGATCTTTTCCAGTGCCTTATGCATGCCTTCCTACGGTATCCTAATATAATCTAAGGGGTTTATCCTGCTTTAAGGGTTACAGAATGAAAACTGATCAATTCCTTTAGTCTTAAATCCCTAATTTCTCACCGCATACCCCACCTGCGCGGCCAGGAATGATCGATTTCATTGCAATAACAGTCTCCCCCGCTCTGGGATTTCCACGAAATTCTTAGGCGAACGCACTGTTATGGGGACTGTGTATCCCTCACTTTACTATTAAAATATCTGTGATGACATCTCGAGGAAGATATTCGATTGACATCAGAATAGTCGGGAGGAAATTTATTTATTTACAGTTGCTGCTCGCAACGAATCAGTTCCAGTTCAGTCTGATCTACTGCGTGAGAACAAGTAGAAAAAGTGAGCCTAAATTGAATTACGATTAAGGCAAATGTACTTCACAATACTCAAAAATACGACACAAATACATGCCGAACAACTCCATATTTGACTGATATGAATATTCGTTTAGCTCGCCACTCGAATCAGTGAATGGGTGGGTCGCAAATCGCGTCCATTCAGCATCGAATCCTTCTTTATCGGATAGTTTGGACTCCATCAGATCTGTCCAAACGCCCGAGACGAATGCGAAACCTGTAGAGAAATTGATGAAATGAAAACGATCAAGTAAACACTGCAGAATAGGAATATACCATCCTCTCCAACTCTAACAATACTATTGTCCTGTGAATTGCCAACATTTTGTAAATGCTATATTTGATGGTGGGGAACTTCGAGAGGATTTCTTAATGTTGTCCACTATGCTTCCTCTCCTTCCTCAGGTTAGGTACAGTAAAAAATGTTCACCATAAACAAGACTCTACCGATGTCTCATCATGTCGAAATGTCCATAAAAGAAGTGAAATCATCTTCCAATTGTGTCTCGAAAATATTCGAAAAGAATCAATTCAACTATAATAATCAATTGGCCAACATCAAAAATTGGCGATATATGTGCGGAGGATATGACGTGTCCAGAACAATTATATGCCGAATAATGTCGGTGCATGAATGTTTTAATCCGAATTTCCAACGCTCCCATATATATATATTTTCTCGTAACCAGCATGTTCCTAGAATAACTAGAGAGCTCGAATTCTATCCTCTTCGTACTCTGGAGGTTCGTGTGGTTGATTGGCTACTCCCTCCTCTGCTTGGATCTCGTAGATTCGCTTAATGTGAGGAACCTGGACAGGGCATTCTCCTGAAAACGAACAATCAATGTTTCGCTGCTTTTCATATTTGCGATTCCTTTTGTCGAAAAATGTAGCCAGATAAGATTGAAAATGAAAAGTATGCAGTGGATGCTATTAGAGCGCAATCTCGAGAAGTAAATCTCTTAATAAATAATCAATTCCTATCCAGAAATGTGGAACAAGTTCGTGCAATCACACATACTCACAATTATCAAGCGTTCCAGGTCGTATTTTATTATCATTGTCACCACTTACTATTTTCGTTCGCTAGAAGTACTTTGGACAGCATTGGTACGTAGTCCTAGCAGTAATCGGTCCCACCGCACTACTCCACCTAGCATAGTCGTCTCTTTACGACTGTAAAATCGATTGACGTGGCTGCAAATTTGCCGTACCTCTACTATTGTCGATGGTGAGCTTTCGATGCACGATTCTCGCCCCTTTTCCGCACAATCTAGCGAGCAGACAGATGGCCAAAAACATCTCAACCAGAGAATATTCGTGCATTCTGTATTCAGAGGAAGACCCTCCTCATCCTACATGCTCTCGTTTCCAAGATAACTGTAAGTATGGGGCATACCCACCAATGCCACAACAATGCCGCAGAAGCAGATGCCAACGAACCATACGATCCTGCAAATGAGAAATTTATGGGGAGGGGAAGGAAAGAATCGACCACTTGCAAGGTGCCAAGATTCACCCGAACAGCATTGGATGTGAGTGTAAGTGCTAGCGGAATGGAAGGCGAGAATCGAGTAGAAGCTCGGATGGAGAGAAGGAGAATGGTGAGGTGATGCCTGTCGTTTGGAAGGAAAGGCATTTGCTGATTCAGCAGAAGCGCGCGCGAGAGAGAGAGAGCAATTACTGGCACAATGCATGTGGAAAATGACTGTGCAAAGCGAGATTCTAGAAAGAATTTCTTCCATTCAACATTTATCGTTCCTCTATCCAAAGAGACGGAAGAGAAAGAAGAGATAGCGCACTCGGGGGTGGGGGGGGGGGTGAGGATGACTGGGCCTGTGATGAATCCTCTCAAACAGTTGCTCATATTCATTGGGCTATTACAAGGGAACCGCATTTCTAGGGAAAGTCAATTTTTTGTTGAAAATTTCGCCTAGCCTAGTATTCGATTCTTGGAGAGCGATCTTCATCTCTTCAACTGGCTCAGCCGGTAGAGCATCCTTTTTTTGCAGAAAGTCGTGGGTTCAAAATCAGATGCTCGAGGCATGTTTTGCCGATTTTTTAAAAATCTCTTTCTGAGTCTCCCATAGTTCATTTGTTCGATTTTCATGTTCTTTACACCGTTTTGACGATCACAATGCTTCATCTCTCATTCAACAAAAAACTGAGACAAACAGCAGTGAAAATTCAACAAAAAAAAGGTAATCAGAGACTTTAAACGACTCACCATTTCCGTTGGTTGGGTTTCCCTCATGGGTCAGTATCCAGTTGCAACATCAAATTTACTTTTGACTTTCCCCTAGAAATGCGGTTCCTTTGTTACTGAAAAAAGTTAGCTTTTTAGAGCACCTGAAAATTACCCGAATTATCTACTACAATTTTCCAATAAGAGAACTCTAGCATCCGAAAAAAGCATCCGAAAAAAGTTCTGTTTTATTTTTAAACCAGATTAATGCGACATCCATTTTCAAAATCATCTCTGTCGATCCAGTGAGAAACGAGTAAGTCGATTATTTTAGAACAATTTTTGAGTATCGATAATGGAATTGGCCTGCTAGGAGTAATAATGCTAATATTATCAGCATAACCATATTCTCGGGAGTAATGTCGGCTGCCGATCCATCGTCTCTCTTCGACACTACAGTAATTGTCATAGATGAGATTCCCACGGTGACACAAGAAGGGACGACGACTGCGGGATCTTCGATGGTGTTCAGCTTCGCATGTGTAGTTTATGTTATCTGGCCTGCGGTAATTGGAGCGTTTTATTAATGGCCTACTGCTTTTTCACAGTAGTTTCATTCAAGCAGTTGTAATGCGGATAAATATTATTTCAGAGAGGATTTTATAACGCTTTTTTTAAAACAGATAGGTTAAACTTGAAAAATAAAAGAAATTTTAACAATATTTTTATGCTCGAACTGGACGGGTTTGTAAAATAAAACGATGAAGTGCATGTAAAATGATTAAATCGACGTAGAAGATGACAAAATAATTTGACGGAGGTGGGATTCGAACCCACGCCACGAATGACTGGTGCCTAAAACCAGCGCCTTAGACCGCTCGGCCACTCCGCCGGTAAGTCACGTATGCCGAATTGGCTTCATGGAGTTCGGGAATCCACCAATTCATATCATTTCAAAGATACCATTATGCCGTGTTCCCCAGAAGCGATAAAATGAAGTAAAGATCAATACACTCGACGATAGATAGTACTTACAGAACCCAGCCAAAGATCCGGCCTTCAGCCCAGGTCGTTCACAGAAACGGACAGCAGTAGTTGCTCAAATTGTATGCATATCTTGATTGGGGATCTAGATAGACATCGCAGCATTTTCCGAATTCTCCTAGAGAAACCTGGCGGCGGGAGTGTGATACACCTGGGCGATGAAGTTTGGTTTCATAAGGATCTAAGCAAGCCAATATTGTCTGCCATTTGAAGAATAGAAGGAAGACTAGTGGTCAGCGGGTGTGTGATTCATTTCTCCCTGCCCTGCATTCAAATGCCACTCACATTCCTTTGCATTCCATTATATTTTGGTCCAAATGCATGTTTTGATGCAATGGCTCAAATTTCGAAACGATCGGTTCATTTCATTTCCTTCGTACAGGGTCTAAACTCATCAAAACAGTCGATTCTCACTTAGAGTGATAAGGAATACGCTCTCACCCTCTCTCTATCTCACTCTAACTCTATCCCTCTGTCACTTGCAAACCCAATGGAATCGATAACAGAACACATAAAGTGCGCGATTTGCTTGGATTCTTTCGGTGAGTTCCATTCAATTTTTCAAATACTACATTTTAATAAGCTCTTAATTTTCCAGAACTTTCCCTCTTGCAGATTCATCAATTCATCAGCCCCGCTGTTTCCCCTGTGGTCACTCATTCGGCCTCTCGTGCATCCACGGTCTCAAAAAAGCGTCCACGTAAGTTTAGCAACAATTTATTTTTTGAATATGCAACAAATCATTGGGTGTCAATTTGTATTTCTTTGCTATCAGATCACTCGTGCTTCTTTGTGTTTATTCGCGCCCTTGTAGTAGATAAAACAAATCACTGCAGGAAGAAGTGTCCCACGTGCAAGACGGACATAAATCTATCAGTCGACCCTCCAGTGAACTTCCAATTAATGGGACTACTCGAGGCGTGCAAGGCTGCTTCTAGTAATCCCCTCTACTCGCAACCCCCTATCGAGTCAGTCCATTCTCAAGCTCTTTATTTTTATCTACTCCCCAGATCTTCCTCTAAGACTTGCCTTAAATGCCGCCGAGCCCATCCCTCCCTCCGAACTTGCACTACTTGCGAGGTTTGTTGTGGCTGAGAAGTATAGCTCCGGTGACTGTCTCTTCATTTCATATCAATCGGTCGATCGGGAGATAGTGTGGGAAATAGAGAGATAGGTAACCGAATGTCGAATTCTACTGAGAAGGTGGTAATCGCTTCTATATCACAATCAGGGCAACCCTGTACTGTGTCCTCATTGCGCTCGACTCCATCACAACAGCCATTCCTTCGTTGCATCCGCATCCTCTCATCAGGTTTACCATCATTGATATGGAGCAAAAATATCGACACTTCTCTCGTTAATGGCCATCCCTCCCATTTTCGGTCCTTTCCCATCATTGAGGGGTAGAGCGGCCGAAAATCGGGAAGGAATTCCTAGAAATGAATGGGCTATAAGAGGGGGGTGGTTGTTAACCGAAGAAGCGTCGATATTGTAGATCATGCAGGAATTCTTGCAGGACAAACTTGACGCTATTCGTGCTCTGAAGCAGCTGGAAATGTCGATGAATGAACTGCATGATGACACGAATGGATTGTTCACCCGGTGCATCGACTCACTCAAGAAACTACAGAAGGTGAGAGAAGAAGAGAGCGGGGAGAATGAATCAAAGAGTCCGATCATTCCAATTCACCCTCGGCTGGGCAATGCGCATGCATTTTCGATTCAGGCCCTG
The DNA here is from genome assembly GCA_036245805.1 of Pristionchus mayeri. Lineage (NCBI taxonomy): Eukaryota > Metazoa > Nematoda > Chromadorea > Rhabditida > Neodiplogasteridae > Pristionchus > Pristionchus mayeri. Next base: position 47,088,243 of record BTRK01000006.1, read on the forward strand.
ATACTCGAATACGACCTAGATTAGGTCGGATGGGAACCCACCGGATGAGAATAAAATAATCTTCAGGGTTTTCATATTAGGTTCCCACACTGTCATAACACGTTCTGCGAAACTACTGCCAAAGTGTATTATTGTTTGTTCTCATCCGAGCTAGTGACGACCTAGAATGCTCACAAAAGGGGTGTCCTCGTGGATAAATACTCCCCGATTACTCCCCGTCTCTCCCTTATAGGAAAATTAGATTTTTTACTATTTATAGATCTCCTTCCGCCCCTAATGACCCTCTTATTCAACTTCTTTTGAATTTAGAAACTCATATTTCGGTTGATTTTCCTTGTATTTTAATTGGTGATTTCAATTTTCCTAATGTTGATTGGCCCTCTCTTTCTTCTCCAAACCAAAATGACCTACTAGATTTCGTGTCAGACCATCACTTTAATCAGTTTGTCTCTTTCCCTAGTAGGCTCAATAGCTATTTAGATCTATTATTTTGTAATGAGAATATTATATGTAATGTGTCTCCTGCCACTGCACTTAGTGACCATCTCAGTGTGACATTTGACCTTCGCATTCCCCGTCCTCCTCAGAATGTTTGTGCTCCATCCCGTAACTATAGATTAGCTGATTGGATCTCGATTAATGACTGTATACACTTTCATGACTGGACCCACGCTTTGAGCAATCGTGATACCCACCAATCTTATACATATTTTGTTGCCTTTCTAAATAACGTTTTAGACACATTTGTTCCTCTCTCTAAACCTTCCCCTTTCTCTAGATATCCACGAACTTTAAAAATTATTTACGGGAAATGTAAGACATTAACTAGAGTTGCTCCAAACAGTCGTGCATGTGCTATTATGACCCAGCGTTTTAATTCTGCCCTAAATAGATTTCAATGCTCCCTTGAAAATCGTATTGTTATGTCCTCCAATCCTAAGCTTTTCTATAATTATTGCAAGGAGAAATTGAGTACTCCCAAGACCACTCCTTCTGGAATCGTTGATTCTGATGGTTCCGTACTGACATCTAATGACCAGAAGTGTGTAGCTTTTGAAAAATTCTTTTCTTCTGTCTTTAGCCCTCCCCAATCGTCCCCACTCCCTCTCCCTTCCCCTTCTTTCATTTTCGATCTCCCTTCAATTTCTTACGTGGATGTTATCTGTGCACTTAGTAAGCTTGCCCCCAAAGTGAATGTTACTCCCGACACTATTCCCAGTATAGTTCTTTCGAGGTGTAGATTATCTGTTGTATCTCCTCTCCTTACTATTTTTAACAAGTCTCTGCTTACCTCCCAAGTGCCATTTCAATGGCGTCAAGCTTTAGTTAAACCTATTCCAAAAAAATCTAGTAACTCTATAACAGATTTTCGTCCTATTTCACTTACTTCATCTGTGTGTAAAGTTTTTGAGAAGATTATCATAGGTAAAATTACGGCGTTTCTTGACCAGAACAACTTATTTGACCCTCACCAATCTGGTTTCAGAAATTGTAGATCAACTTCCACTAATCTTGCTGAGACTTATGCACATTATCTCCGCATCTCTAAGCATGGCTCTCCTTTTGACACAATTTACATAGATTTCAGAAAAGCTTTTGATTCTATTGATCATAGATTATTGTTACATAAATTGTCCGAGTTAGGCATCTCTAATCACATTGTATCATGGTTCCATTCATATCTCTCTGGTCGTACGCAATCCGTATTTATTGACACTTCATTTTCCCCACCATCCCCGGTCATATCTGGCGTGCCACAGGGATCTTGTCTCGGGCCTCTCCTCTTCATCATATTTATCAATGATATCTGTGTAAAATTCCCGGCCTCCATTTATTATTCTGTGTATGCAGACGACCTCAAGTTGTTCGCTGAAGCCCCTCTGTTCTCAGATGACTTGCAATCCGCTCTAGATATTGTTTCTAACTGGTCCTCGCAGTGGAATCTTGGCGTTTCTGAAACTAAATGTCACATTGTTCACTATGGCCGACATAATCCCCGTAAACTATTCACCATTAACGGTGTTATCTTAAACGAGCCTAGCAATGACCCAAGTAAATCTATCATTAAAGATCTAGGAGTGCATTTCTCCCCTTCTCTTTCTTTCTCATCCCATATTAGTAAAATTATTTCTAAAGCCCGTACCAAATCTAATCTAATTTTTAAATCCTTTCGTAGCAATTCTATTGAGTTATATCTCAAATCGTATAATACTTTCATCCTCCCAAATCTCGAATATTGCTCCATTATCTGGAATCCTATACATAGTGTAGCATTGACTAAAGAGCTTGAAAGAGTTCAGCGTGACTATACCCGCAGAATGTATGTACGCTGTTCCCTCCCTCCTATATCATATAAGCATCGGCTCCATGAGCTTAATCTAATGACTTTAGAACGCCGTAGGTTCATAATTGATATATTATTCCTCCATTCGATTATCCACAGCCGTTATTCTCTTGATATTTCTTCTCTACTTACACGCGCGCCACTCACTCGCCCCCTCAGAAATGCACACCCACTTCGTATATCTTTACCTTTCATACCAAATAATTCTTGTTCCACTCTTGTATCTAGAACCATGTCCATTTGGAATGCTCTTCCCATAGAATATGTTAGTTCTTCGCATAGTGTATTTTCTAGTTATATCCGTTCACAACCCCCCACTTTTTATCCCCCGTCTATTATTGCCACTCGGCTTGATCTTTGATCCCGTCCCCTCCCCTACCCTTGCTGCCTAGCAACCTTCAACCGATTCGATCCAATCGACGGACATCCGTTTCTTGTATACCCTCTCGTTATTTCTTGAACTCCCACCTAACGGAATAAACGAATGAATGAATGAATGAAAATAAGCAATCCTATCGTAACCTTCAAATCAGTAAAAATCTAATATCTTCAAATCGCTTCGTTGAGGAGTGCGAGTCTCGTTCGCTCTTGCGAACACTCGAGACAATGGCAGAAACAAATCCGAAAGAGGCGACGAAAGCAGCAGACAATGCTTCCGCCGTATTGAGAACAACGAAGGATAACATCGAGCAAGTTCTGAATCCACTCCTGCCCATGCTAGAGGTGATCACTCTTATTCTTATTCTTATTATTTATTCAACATCACATTCATGGAACGGGAGTGACATGATGAGGACGTTAGTTCGTATTTTTGGCTTTGGGATAATTGTTCATGAGCCAAATTCAAACGCTTCCCTCGAGATCGATGATATTCAGCCATCTGACCAGCATTTTCCTGGCTATTTTATCACCGCTTCATACGAATATGGAAGATTAAAGATACATTTCTTTCTCGTTTTAGGGAATTTCATTCGATCTGGCAGGAGCAAACCAGGGGAAAGAGGAGAAGGAGAGAGAAGCCTCGGACTAGTGAGATAATTTCGTTGTTTCAGGAGAAATCAAGTGCGAGCTTTTCTCGAAGAACAATTAATTGTACTATTCATTTGAAAAGATTTCTTTTCGAAGCATTAACGGTACAAAATAATTTCAGTCTTCTCGCCCTCAGTCTCGCTGCGGAACAACAAGAAACGCAGGATTTGATCTCCTTCGACTGAACCTCTCTCCCTCACGTGTTTCCTTTCTGTTTTCTATTTCGGTTGTTACTCTTTTATGTAGATAAATTCTTCATCACTTTATGATCTAAACGATTGGGACAGACATTCTTCATAACAAAGATGGTGTTGCACATTTACATTGATAATCAGGCGTTGCAAAGGACGAAATCAAAGTGTTTATCTTAACTTGTATTTGCTAACAAAAGATCGATGAAGAGTCACGCATGACGATTTATAATAAAAGATGATTCAAATTCGGAAATGAACAGCGTTCATTGTTTGCTCAAGATAAATGCGTGCAAAATTACTTAATCGAAGTTACAATAAATGCAGTCATTCAATGCCAAAAAATAAGAACCCAACTGCTGGTCTTGAGTAAGAATCACCACGACCAAGGCACGTTCAGCTTCGGCGGGTTGTTGAGGGGTCTCTCAAGATCCTGCTATGACGAATGGTTCCTGACACCACACTGAAATACCTAAAAAAACTTCTCGGATTGTGCACCTCCCTTCAGGCTCAGCGATGTTTCCGGGAATTGCAACTGCTTCGAGGTCTCGAGCACGAGAACATCGTCAAGATGGCATTCGCGTACACAACGAGCAACTCTCGGGAAACACTCGACTCTGCGTGAGTTGCTCATTTCAAACAGCAGCAAGCTGCTCTCTGCAATCTTGCTACTCCTACCCTCATTTCAGCTACTTCGCCATGAAATTCGCAGGCTTCGATTTGAGAATACTGCTCGCTCAAGAAACGCAGACCAGTCATAAATTCAGCCTGATCAGCTTTCAGAAGATGATCTCTGAACTGCTGCGAAATATCTGAATTCGGCTAAGGTCAGTTCACTCGGTGATTTGTGCAGGATTGGTTTCATAAACTGATTTTTTTTAAATTGAGGTAATTCATCGAGATCTCAAGCCGGACAATCTGGCTATCAGGGACGATGGACAGCTGACTCTGCTCGGTTTGATTATGCTGTTATTCGCTCATCGTCAGAGGAGCACGTATCGAATTCTTCGCTGTTACAATACAATACAATACAATATTTATCTGTTATCGCTTTCTGGGCGCAGATCAAGATGTGGGGTCAGAAAAGGTCGTTCTTCTCATTTCAAGATGTTCATTTGCGGTGTGCTTGCGAGATGATGTTGGATTGCATTGCATAGATAGAATCTCACTATAGGTCGTAAACGAAGCCTTGCGTGTTCTAGAATCTTCTCTGAACGAATCCGCCAGACTCGATGATCAATCTTTCAACGAGATGATCGAGTCTAGATTCTGAAGAACCAAATATCTTAGTAGGTCATACTCATCACACAGTGACCACTCCGGCTTGGATGGGGATTCTCTTTTCTTGAAGAGTCGAAGGCGGAAGCTAGGGGTATTAGGGAAAACCACTCCAAATCAGAGAGAAATGAGAGAGGGACCGCTCGCGACGACTAACAAGGAATGGAACCACAAATGCGTACTTGTCTTCGCTGTTGAGCCTGGCATTATCATGATTTTCCCTGCCCATCAAGGTTGAAATTTAGGAAATTTTCAGATCTCGGAATCTCGAAAGTGATGGGAAAGAAGGACTCAAGGATGACTCAAGGACCGGGATCGGGATACTATCGACCCATTGAAACAATCGCATTCGGCCATGCAAACGATCGACATGTATCATACAATGAGAAAGGCTCGTTTGATTAAATAAGAATTTTGAGTCACAAATAAGTGGGAAAGGATGATTCGGGAAATAAATTTTGATTATGCGAGGGCTGTTTTTCGGAGAATAGCTGACTGTGCATATCCGTACAGTGGTGTAAGTTGATAACAAGCTCTAACAATTAATCGAATGTCTCAGTAAATAATTCATGTTACAAAATATCATTCATGTGTCATTGAATATCAAAATCGAGTTAAATTTAACAATTACAATTTCTTCTTCACTGTTCTGAGTGGCTGCACTGACATTGAACACTCCACTAAGACTTATCTAATCAATATTCATTATTCAATATTTTGTTCAAGCCTCAGGTCATTAGCCTGTTATCTATTATCATTATCATTATCTAATATTTGATGCATATTGTTATTTTCAGTCGATATCTGGTCGATTGGGGCGATTCTGTGCGAGATGATCACCGGTCGGATTCTCTTCAAAGCCGTTCCTCCGAAGATGGACAATCCGGTGACGGCTCTCAATATCTGTGGCCCGATTCCGAACATTGTGATCGATCAACATGTGAGAAATGTGCCGTACAACTCTATAAGTTTGTCCAAAATATGATACAGGATTTTAATAGCAGCAGAAAATTTGTATCACGGCTCTTTCTCACAGCTTCGTTTATTTTTAATCGGCTGCATTTATCAAATTTATCACAATGTTTCCTCCAATGGACCAATTGTTTCATGTGTGAGACTATTGCCGTTGTTTATCCAACTTTTTAAACTAATCCAATACATTTGTCAATCGGAGTACAGGTTTATGGACAGAAAATCTTTCAATTCCAGGTGAAACACGAGCCAAGTCGCAAGTATCTCCGCGATAAATCACTCAAAGCCGTGCGAATGGACTTCTTGAAGCATTTTGTGGACACTGGACGGCCTTGGCTCACGAAGGAGGTCCTTCAGAATGGCATTCATCTCGTTAACTTTATCGATCGCACAATTGCATTCGATCATACGGAGAGGTTTGTATCAAAATTCGACACTCGGCCGGATGAGAACAAAAAAAGCCCTGTTGTATAATAATATTTTCGCAGAATACGGTACGGCCTAATGTGAAAATTCTGGAGAAGAGCACTATTTTTGGTTCTCCTCCGACCTAGTGCCTCGAAATTGCACGAACGATAATTTCTATGCCAGAATGGATGTAGATGAGGCCCTCGCGCACCCGTTCCTCGCCGGTGTTCGACTACCGGAGAAGGAGGTCGTCTCGAGACAAGTTATCTACGATTTTGGGGATAGGCCAATGGAAGAGTGGAAGAAGCTAATATGGGAAGCCATTCAGGCATCTCCCGTTCAATTAGATTCGCTCAGACTCAATTAGACCCACTCTCGTATTCCATGAAGACGGTAATCGACTGGTTCAAGTTGTTGGACACAGCTTTATATTGCCTGATAATCATTTCAGCATTTTTGAATGGCGGAAACTATGCGTTGTTATGTTTAAAAGTCCATCGTGTGTTGTAAAAAATACTTAAATAGTTAACAACGTATTTATCTTTCACTGTACAATATCTATCGAAATATGGAAGTACAATTATGCATGACGAGTTGGCTTCATGATCTCGAGATCGGGCATTGGGCGCTTCTTAAAATTTAGGTTTTAATACGTACTATGAATTTTATTATTAACAGTATTAATGTTTTCATTGTAAGCTCTAATGTTGTCACTATTCATATAGTGGTACTTTCTGAAGACATTCGGGCTTCAGCCAGTCCCTCACTCACTTCTCTCTCTTTCTCGCCGTTCACGGACATCCGCTTGCCCGTAATGCACAGGAGCAGAAGCATGAAGAAGAGCCCGATGCACTCGACGATGGAAACGACGGAGAGACCGAGCCAGAGACCAGCCTGACCGCCCAGGTCGTTCACTGCGGCCGAGAGCTGCAAATTTGATCCATTTCCGTTATGATTGGGTCTTTCAGTTTCGAATATTCAACACAACGTGGGCGCCTCGCATGCGACCACGTTGCACCTACCACTCTTTTTGTCAACCCATCTATGTCTTAAACCACGTTACAATTCACAATGCCATCCAATCAGATGAACACATATTTTGAAGCTCACCGAATAGGCCGCACTCTCGACGAGTACTTGATACTCGAGCGACTCGTAGAAGACGTTCACGATCATTCCGTTCTTCTTGTACCTGACCAATTTGTGTCAGCTAAGCGTAAAAGAGCTGATAAAATATCACCGAAAAATCCTTTATTACTCACCACTCCTGGCAGTTCTCGACCGTCTTGAAGTTGGAGTTCCACGCCTCGCACGAGCCTTTCTGCAATAATAAAATCCGTACACTTATCAAAAACATTTTCTCACTATTAGTGCCTCGTAAAGCATGACCATCTACATTCTGCGCTCTCTGCCACCGTTGAGACAGGCGGGAGAGCACACATGGAGAAAGTCATTTATTTCAAATTTATTTCTCACCCCAGGCAGGTACATCTGCGTGCCGTTCGAGGTCATATTAGATGCGAACGTCGTCGTGGTTGAGGCCGTGCTGCTGGACGCAGCGGGTGGAAAGAGCGTGAAGCTCGTCGATGAGACTGTGCTCGAAGCTTTGGTTGTATGAATTGGCGTAGTGGCTGGCGCATTGGTGGTTGGATTCGTGGCTCCTCCAGAAATGGGGTCCAATGCGCCTCGCTTCTTCCTTCCAAAATCAGGCATGCCGCCGCCTCCCATACCGCCTCCTCCCGATCCATCGCTGCCTCCTCCCCATCCGCCTCCTGATCCTCCTGTCGTCGTAGCTGTCTTCGGAGTGGGAAGACCGGGTCCTCCAGGAGTCGGCGGCGTCACGGGAAGCGTCGTAGGAGGAACAGTAGGAGCAGGCGTAGGCGAAGGAGTCACTCCTGCTGCTGCGAGCATCGCGGCGCAGTCCTCAGCATCATCACCTCCATCGTCGTCCCAGCCGCTGAATTGCGGCATGTTCCCGTAGTTGCCCGAGCTGATCTTGAAGCAGTCGAAGAACTGCAATCAGAATATGCGCGCAGTTTCAATGTTGAAGAGAAAGCTAACCAGGAAGTGGATATCAAAAACGAAAATGTTGTGTGAGTGACGCAGGAGAGTTTTGAAATGGTGCTTCTCAAGCACACAATTAGTGAGCAGGAGCCAAATAGTGAGCAGATGCGCGTTCTCACCGTAAACAAGTTCTTTTACTCAACACTCTCGTCCACTTACCAGGAAAGGCCGCGAGCGTAGGTTGGAGTTTTGGAACGAGGCCTAGCGGGATCGAAAGTGGATCGAATTCTAAGAACTTCAACGTTTTCCATATCTGCTGTGAATGGCTGGTGGCAGTGGAATTTCGGAACATAGTCTGATAATGATAGGTTGTGCACCTCTCCCCAAACTATGAACCCAGACATCCACTGATGCCCACACAGATATGCAACACGTAGAAGTTCTTTGAATTTGGCCCTATTTCGTTTCAGCTATGTCTTGCTCAACGACTCCAACCTAGTTTCGTGGCCTTTGCCTGTAAGTTAAGATACAGCGGTTGTAGGTAAGGAACGCAAATTTCCACGGAGCGATACTTACGTCTGTGCACTTTACATTTCCGAGGAAGGAATTTGCCGGGAATCGTGTGCCGTCCGAGCACTTGTAGCTACACGGCCACTGGTCAAACCAGTTAGCAATAGGATTTGCGTGCTTCACACTGGGCCGTCCGCCGACGCTACAAAATAATTCACCATAAAAATATAAACAAATTACGGATCTGAACCGCTCACGTTTCCCAATTCTTTGCCTTTCGGAGCAATTTTTTCAGAATTATTCATTACAACACATGCGAAACTAATGAGTAGCGTATTCAAACAAGTCTCACCCGACAATGCCTTCAATCCAGAATCCGTTCCCCGACGTGCCTGACCAGATGATATTCTGCATGTCGGAGCAGCTCGTGACTGCAATTACGACGTTTACAAACCCTAAATACTCGCGCAACTCACTCCATACAATTGGAGCTGTTGTCGTCGTCGTTGTGGTAGTAGTAGTGGTGGTTGTCGTCGACGTCTTCGGCGTCGTCGTCGTCTTCACAGTCGTGGGAGGTCCACCCGTCGTGGACGCCGTCATCTTAGCCTTCTCTGATTGGCAGTTGCCTCCAGTCGGTTTGTCCCTGTCGCTGAACCACGCGTTGAAGTACGGGAATCTCGTCGAGGAGGCAGTCGGGAAATTTCCGTATTCCACCTCGATCGCACCGAACTTGAAGAACTGCAAATATCTGATTTACGTATAAGCATATAAGGATTTTATTGATTTTTCGTATTTTTGTATATTAATTCTCAGCTTATTCAGCCAGCATCTATCCTATGGAAAATTGGCAATAGGGGTCAATTTCGTCATTGTTAGGTAACTTTAATCTTTACACGGTCATAAACATGTGCTATGTTTATAACCACTCACGTCCGTGCACTTCACTTCAGGCGTAGTGAAGGGGGCGATGGGCAGCCGTTCATTATTGGGACACTCATAATAGCACGGCCAGCACTCCCACCAGTTGTCCGCGTATTTCGGATCGCACTCGATCCTCGGCCTGCAGAATAGGGCTGCGGTTCGGATTGACGAAATTTGGGTGACTATCTGCTCATGTTCTATCACCGCTCGAAGAGAGAGTGTGTAAAGTGAGTAAACGATTGACCGAGTTTCGAATTCTTAATATTACTCACTGGCACGGTTCGTTCTCCTTGAACTTCCCCGATGCCATGATGAGGGCCTGCGATTGATACCTTTCTCAAATAAATCCACCTCAATTTCTCACATATTGCGCCACTTGCTCTGGTTTGTCCCTGTAGCCGCCCCGGCAATTGTTAGTGGTAGTTGTGGTCGGGGCCTTGGTTGTGGTAGTGGTGGTAGAAGCCGTCGTCGTGGTCGCTTTCGTCGTTGTCGTCGTCGGTTTCGGGGTCGTCGTTGTCGTAGTCCTCTTCGTCGGCCGAGTCCAGTCCGGGGTCGTCTTCGTCTCCTGGAGTAAGAAAATGAGCCAAATGAGCCATTTTCGACACATAATTGATGGACGTACTCCATTTTCTAACCTGGTCCTTCTTCTGCTCATGCATCTGAGCCGACGTGCCGACACCGACGGTGTAGCCGAACGCGGGGTATGTGAGCACCTGGATTCATCGATTCTAACAACCATCATGCTTATCCATGCCGTGAAGCAATGGGATAAACAGGTGTCTTATTGCACTCATTTTCTGTTGAGACTACTGAGCGAGATCGAGAAATCTACCACCGACTCATAATACGCACTCAAACCAAACCCTTGAGATTACCAGTGGGTGATGTCACGAAAACTCAAATAATGACTGACGGATAGCGTGGTGCTGAAGTAGCTCTCCTTGCAGGGCGGATTGCAGCCGCATTCGTCGATCGGATTGAGATTTGTGTCGTTCGCGTTCGCGTTGAGCTGGTCGCCACGGAGCACCACGATGCAATCGGCTGTAATTGTAATGTAGTATATTATATCCATATATGGAGCATAGATTCGATCAGTATTTCACAATATTAATTAGCACTCGACAAACACAATCAGAGTCTCTTCATTCTTGAACCTCATCGAAATAAAACCAGATTGTCCAAAAAAGCTGGCTTTACGAATTTCGTGCTCTATTTATAATCCCGTATGTGTAGCTAATATTTTTCTGACCATCTGCTGGCGTGCTGCACCATGTGTCGTTGTGGGCTTTCCGATAAACGGGATGAGCGCAACCACATCTCTGCAATATTACATCATCATTTCGAACGTTTTTTTGCAAAGTTGAGAAGTTTCAGAATTGCACAATTTGACGCCATCTGAACTCTTGGTAAGCACCAAGAATCTCTGCATAAGCGTAGCATGTCACGAGGTGCCTCCACTGCCCGTCCTAGCAACGCTCTAACCCCCAATGACACCCCCAATGACCACGAGGCCGTGGTGCTCTAAACTCTTAAACTCGAGAGTAGAGCACGAAACGCAACGAAATATTCCCAAAACTTCATAGGTCATGAATATTTAGTACTCAAATAATGCTTGCAAGAATACTTCCGTGTTGGGAGGGAAGGAGATGAGAAATATTGCAGAGAAAGAATGCAACATGTCATCCATGTACGCGCTCTCTCTCTCGCGAGAAGCTCTTACAGAACAAACACATCAAAATGGTCTGAGATCACTGAGCCAACAAATCGACGCGCAACCGAAGGACCTCTGAGAGAAAGGAGAACAGAGTAAAGAATTATGCAGAAGTCAACGGAACCTCGGTGATCCGCTTCTGCAAGCAGGATGTGAAGCAGGAGTCGATCGTGTAGGGCAGGTCCTCATAGTAGTTCGTGCCAGGCGCCATCTCATTTACGCATTTGCCATAGGGCTCCATGACTCGTTCAGTGCGAGACTGAAAAACGATTTCACTTGTGAAACAACTACAATTTTTCTAAATTCGTTTTCACTCTGAGTCAAAACACCGCAGGCTGAGGATTGCTCAGGAGACCTTGGAGATGGCGATGGACGTCTGGAATCCGACGCCGACGTTGAAGCCGTGGTTGTCGAGCGATACGAGTGACTCCTCCTCGTTCACCTATAGTGAGCAACCTCCACCCCCATTTGAGCAGCAATCATCATCTCTCGTATTGTGGCATTGTCCAACTACCATCCCTTCTTTATACTCTTTCGTCTCGATATTTGCTGATGCGTCCGCACTTTTTCGGCAGAAATGTGAGTGTACGCGGCAGTCAGAGTCTGAGGGAGGCTGGCAAAAGACGTTAGGCAGCGGCGGGGATCGAACCCGCGACCTCAGGATAGCGAGACAAGCAAGCACACCACTCGGCCACGATGACAGTTGGGGAGCTCAGTCCTGTTCGCGAATAAGTAGAGCGGAGCGAGGGTGCGCGCGAGTTCAGCCGGGGGAGGGAGAGCGGGGAGGAAGGAAGGAAAGTTGGCGGGTGCGCGCTGGAAGGGGGGCTGAGGGGAGGTGAGCGAGTGAACGGAGGTGATAGGGTAATCCGAAGGCGAGTGAGAGGGAAAGCGGAGGTGAAATAGCGGAGGAGAGAGGGGAGGGGAGGAGAGAGAGTAGGGGAGTTGGGAGAGCGGAGGTGAGATAATCTAATGAGGGAATTATAGGCAGCGTATCAATTCGAACAGCTTAGTAATCCGAAGGCAAGTGAGAGGGAGAGCGGAGGTGAAATGGATAACGGAGGAGAGAGAGAGCGAGGGGAGGTGGGAGAGCGGAGGTGAGATAATCTAATAAGGTAATGATTGGCAGCGTATCAATTCGAACAGCTTAGTAATCCGAAGGCAAGTGAGAGGGAGAGCGGAGGTGAGGAGAGACGGGAGGGGAGGTGAGAGGGTGAACGGACTAGGAAAATAACGCTATGAGGGAATCACGGGTAGCTTATCATTTCGAACAACTTAGTCGCCCGAAGGCAAGTGAGAGGGATAGCGGAGGTGATGAGAGACGGGAGGGGAGGTGAGAGGGTGAACGGACTGGGGAAACAACGTTATGATGGAATGACGGGTAGCGTATCATTTCGAACAACTTAGTAACCCGAAGGTAAGTGAGAGGGATAGTGGAGGTGAGGAGAGACGGGAGGGGAGGTGAGAGAGTGAACGGACTGGGGAAACAACGTTATGAGGGAATGACGGGTAGCGTATCATTTCGAACAACTTAGTAACCCGAAGGCAAGTGAGAGGGATAGCGGAGGTGAGGAGAGACGGGAGGGGAGGTGAGAGGGTGAACGGACTGAAAAGATTACGCTATGAAGGAATGAGTGGTGATGTAATTTCAGAACAACTTAGTCCCGGCTCGCCGCGTAGCGGCGAGCCCTGACTGAACTTAGTTCAAAGGCGAACTCCCGCCGAAGGCGGGAGTGAGCGTCGGGGTTACCAGAAGCGTTTGACGGGTTAGCTGGTGATCGAATAAGCTCGGGTATATGAGCATTTAGTGATAATGGTAGATCGTTTTTACGTTATCTGGAGTGAAGGGGAGAAAGTATTTAGAGGGAATAACGGGTATTATTCTAAACACCTTGATTAATATATTGTTCAGAATTTAAAATCTTTTCACTTGGTCGATTTTAAAGGCGGTACACTTAGTTAGCTAGTGTATCTCTCTCTACGCACCGTCATTCGCACTCCTACGCGAAGCGTCGTCGGCAGAAAATCGGAGACGAAAGTGAAAGAGTCGGCAAGCTGAAAATCATTATTTTTGTTGTTGTATTTTTTCAAAATTTATGTTTTGGAAAACTCACATTAGCAGTGAGGATGAGGCGTAGGCCGTGCGCGAGACCGGCTCTGCAAAATACAGCAATCTGTTTTTCTCTGCGTTGAGGAAGCGAATGTTTTCCTCTAAAACCGTCAGAATATTACAGAGCTTTGGATATGTATAACGAGTAAGTTCTCGTGCTCGTACAGCTCTGAAGGCATGAAATGCCCACCGAGAGATGGTGTGATTGGCGCCCCGGTAGACGAAGCATCGGCCGTACACCGGATCGGGCACCTCTTCGATCAGCGCACTGAAGATTGGATCACTCAGGGCGATGTCAATGATAAAATCGGTTGACATTCGACCTGTTTAATCTGTCAAAAAGATGCGAGAAAAGTTGCGTAAAAAGTTGCGCAAAAAGTTCGCGAACGTCTGATTCTCTCCTGTTCGTGTGCTCTCTCTTCTTCTCTAACCAGTGATTGTGATTGTTTACTTCCTTTTCCCTCTCTCGAAAACGCGTGCTCTCTCTTCTTTCTCTAACTTTTCACGCAGCTCCTTGAAAAGTTCGTTAAAAACCGGCCTAAATTTGTTCGAAATTCGTACTTTTCTTTTGTTTTTCTTATTTTTATCAATTATTTTTGCTTTTAACTTATGACTGATTATAAGGACAACCTTCCCTCTGATGGAATAGCTTGACATTACAGGGTGGTTAAAGTGGTGACTCATAATCGAAAAAATTACTCCAACCGTGTTTACTTTCACTACGCTGTATTCTGAAGCTATTCCAGCTAAGGGAAGGTTGTCCTTCAAAGTATTCATAAGCTAAACGCAAAAATAATCCCTAAAAATAAGTAAAACAAAAGAAAAGCACGAATTTCGAACATAGTTCGTCGAAAAGTTCGTGAACTTTTCAACGACCTGGTTAGAGAAAAAGAGAGAGCACACGAACAGGAGAGAATCAGAAGTTCGCGAACTTTTTACGCAACTTTTCTCGCAGATTTCTGACAGATTAAACAGGCCGATTAATACACAATAGATCTTATTTTCCGATTATGTTCGGATGGTGACTTCTAGGGATTTATTACTTAACAATTATCAACTAACGGATCGCAGGTGATTCCCTCGAAGAGGCACTCTGTGATGAGCTCCTCGAGTTGGTACAGGGCGGGCTCCTTCTGCGCCTCTGTCAGCTGAGCACCGAAGAAGACGAGCAGATCCGTCGCCCGATCCTGCCGCTCGTAACGGGTCAGACCCTGAATAGCGTACATTTGGGTATATTTTGATTTTAGCTTTATTTTATCCTGAGTGTACACAAATATTGCACAAGGGTAGTACTGGTTCAAGAAGTGTTTCATGGAAAATATGATTAAAATAGCACCTGGAACCCGTAGACGTCCGTTCCGTTTCCGATCTCCCCGGCATCAGCCGCCTTAAACTCGGTGAGCATCTTCTTGATTTCGGCAAAATCGGGATTCGTCGAGACAACACTCCACTTGTAGGGGTTGAAGTTGCAGAAAGTCACGTCCGGGAAGGGCTGAGAAAAGGATTTTTCTCTATTGGCTTCCAATTTTAACGAGCATATTGATGCTCCTGAGGTAATCCATTGATCTGACAAAGATCATGATGTTTGATTTCGGCTAGTCTTTCAGGTGTTGTGTGACTTGTTTTGTGACCGAGACTTTCACACATTTTGTGACTTGTGCGAAAACGTAGCCCAGATTCGCTGAGCTGATCCTAACCTCAGAGGAGAAGAAAGGGCAAACGATCCTTGTTAGGTTGCACAAAAATACACCGATTTCATTTTATGGATTAACTAGTCCTGCTGCCATTTAATTTCGGCGTGGGCCCCGTCGTAATGGATCGATTTCACAATTCGAACAGACGGAACACGAACACAGAGCTTTATATATATAGTTATAGATACTGAGAAAGACGGGGAATACCTGCGACGAGAAGACGATGGTGGTCGCGACGTCCGCCGGGTAGGCGAGGTACTTGATGATGATCATCGCCACCTGCCAGATGAACGCACCCACCCTGAATCAGGGGAACATTTTCAACCGCTCAGAACTCCTTACAGGAGTTTTTCCCCATTTTCCTGGAAACTTCGAAATGTGTGGGTAATATGTGCCGTTCGGGACAATTTCAGGAATTTTCGGCGATTTCTAACTACTTTTGCTTGCAAACTTCGAAAAACTGCTCACATTGCGACGAATACGAGGAACCAGAAGAAGCGGAGCAGCGACGAGGCAGACAACGCCACATTTCGAATGCATGCCACTGCAAATGTCGAAATTTTCCAAGGATCGACGAACTTTCCATCAATAATTTACTAGACATTTCTGTATTTCCTGAATATTAATGGAATACATGTTTGTATTTGTATTTGAAATTGCGGGTTATCAAAATTACGCGTGAATTGAAAATTTCCCAACGCGCCTGATTGGTATTCAAGATAAAAGATCAAAGATAATGTGACCTGTAGACCAGCAGGCAAAGTCGACGAGGATCGTCGTCAACTGCATCACCCCAAGACGTTGACGTCGTCTACCGCCCCAGAAGCCTCTCCCACCCTATGGAACTGCATTTTATTAATCAAATAATGGGTATTATATAAGAAGATGCGAATAGCACGATAGAGAGGAAATACTCGTCTATGCCGTCCGGCGAATTAGTTGTTCATAAAGTAAAATTTCAATAAAATTATAAAATTGAGAAGAAGCCACTTTGTAGCCACGAGTGAGGGTGTTTTGACGGCTCCTGGACCACAGAGCCCCGTCGCCCCAGGTGAGCCTCGTGAGAGATCTTGGCCTATTGTTTTCCCCTTCCCAGAAGCATGTGGTCCTTAGCGAGAAGGATCGGAATCATGTTCAGCTAACGAATTCCCAAACATCAGTCAGCTAACACATGCCAAAGAATTAGAGGATGGTTAGCGCGATCGGATGTGACGCACGAATGTGCAAGAAATGTGGAATGAAGTAGGACAAGCAGCAGTGTGTCTCTTATCTGCTGAAACATATGCTGAGCTGAGGATCATGCACTAGTTAGCGCGATCGGCTTAACTAATGACACTCAAGTTGGAGCTTTTTTTTCTAGGCAAACTCCATTTATCAGTAGTATTCAATCATTCGACAATTGGATTCAGATAGCAATTGTGAAATTTTCATTGCCTCTATACTTTTATTACTGAACCATATTTCTAGGATACCTTTTACAACAATTTTTGCTTAGCTTTTGATTGGCAGCGGAAGCTGAAACGAGATCGCATTTTCCTACCGCAATATAGCAAAAACATATCTAATAATAGCCAAAATATCAACATAATATGAGAATTTCGTTGGCGTGTGCCTGTGAACGAAATTAGAGTTTGCTAGTGTAGATAAAATTAATTTAAACCGATTCCCGATCATTTATTTTGATTCAATTTATAGTTCTGTCGAATGGTGTAACTTTCAAGCACCACCTACACTAAGGGTAAGGAGGGTGGGGTACCACATTTCCGCAACCGACATTTCCGCAACGGAGCACCATTCCCTTTGCAGAAGGAGTAGCAACTTGGGAGTTGTTGCATTGTTACCAGTGTGTGCTCCCATACATAAGCATATATAAATTTTATTTCCAGGTGAGTTTTTTTATTTCCCGGTGATCTTTATAAATTTTATTTCCAGGTGAGTTTCACTCCAAATCAACGTATAGGATCATGGAATATGGATTTCCATGAACCCCTATACGTTGAAACTCAATATCGCCTGGCAACAAGAATTATATATGCAAAGGTATGAGAGCACATACTGGTAACAACGCAACAACTCCCAAGTTGCTACTCCTTCTGTCAAGGGAATGGTGCTCCGCTGCGGAAATGTCGGTTGCGGAAATGTCTTACCTCCAAGGAGGGACAGCCTTCTAACTGCAGGGCAGTTGGTCGGATGAGAATTATGACGTCATGC
This sequence comes from Pristionchus mayeri, assembly GCA_036245805.1. NCBI lineage: Eukaryota > Metazoa > Nematoda > Chromadorea > Rhabditida > Neodiplogasteridae > Pristionchus > Pristionchus mayeri. The sequence goes on from BTRK01000006.1 coordinate 47,105,623, forward strand.
CGCCCTCGATACATCACACATCAAAGGCGGCATGACGTCATAGTTCTCATCCGACCTAATGCCAACTGAAACACGCGAGAATTCATGAGTTCTTCCTCTCCTCGTCCGAAACCAAACGAGATAGTGCGCCCTCTCAAGACACGTTTCGAGGTCTCGGGTATCGAAATCGAACCAGCAACCGCAATTAGTGAGACTGTGACAAATTGGCAGTACACATCGTTATATCAAACACGTCAAAGATATCACACATATCTAACATTCACGCATGACAATTAAATGGTCCGTCAAGCTCCGTCGAATTTTTGGAGAAACATGGACACATATAGAAAATGTACAACATACACAGGAAAACAATGTGTTTGTAGAAAAGCAGTTTGTAAGTTATACACCGTTATTTGGTCTTGATGCCTACTAGGGTTGGTTATTCAATGCCAGATAGCGATTCCACTACGACCTCTCCCTCCCATGATTTCGCCATATGCGAGGGAGAGGCTCGTGGCTAGTTCGAGAAACGATACCATGCTCTCTTCATTCTACACACTCTCTAGTCGATCGGCGAGAGAGTGTGGATAATGAAGAGACCGTGGTTTTTATTTCTCGAACCCTAATGTCCAGTGTCTACTCGCGTGGTGACTGTTGCTGTCGACTCGATTGATTGATCGATTGCGATTGCACCACATCCGAATCCGACCAGCAGCAGCATAACTGTTGCGCGAATCTAAAAACAAAACATTGACTAATAAATATCGATTTTCGAAAAATATAGTTACCCCTAGAGGCGTCTTGTGGAGGAATTTCATTTTTCGCTGAACGGCGCAATAATTGTATCATTTTGCCAATCATTCTTCCATAACGGTGCATCAGATCGCCAACCTTCTATACGGTCGAAGAACGATGAGAGTGATGAGCGGCGAGCCGAAAGCAAACACACTTACCGTCTGCAATATTGATCGATCAATATCGAATTTCGTGTTCCCGTAACATGAGATTTGGCAAAGTAGGATGGGGATGTGAACCAGAAAAAAACATGCACAATTCGCCTATCATTTTCCCAACCCTACAGATCATTAAGGGGATGAGCGGCCGAAAATCAGTGAGGAATACCAGGCAATAAGTGGGATAAACGAGTGAGATAGGAGTGCCGATTAGCCGAAAAGGTGGCAATCATGATACATTATGTCATAGGCGTACCAGAGCAATCGTCTGACTCTCTTCAGTGTGCACGCTCTCTGGTCTCTCTGACCGGCGAGAGAGCGTGCAAACTGAAGAGAGTCAGACCATTGCTCGCGTACCACGTGCGCTGCTCGTTGCAGGTACGGCGAATGGACGAGCCCGACAAAGTCGACCAGCCAGCAGGCTGTGCCAGCTACCATGAACACGGGGAGGTTGGCTTGGGCGGTGAGCGCGATGAGGATGGACTGATTGCGAGAGCGATCCGTCGCACTTTTCTGCAATGGCCTGCATCTGGGGGATCAATGGCATGTAATGCTGTTGTCGGTTGCGTTACAAATTGATCCAAAGCAAAATCATCCAAATATAATTGCTTAGGTTGACCACTGTACAGTTAATCAGTGCTCACCAAGGCATTGATCTTCTTCAGCATTTTTCTACGAAGTTCCACTATCGCTACGAGAGAGCACGTCCAGACGGCTATTGTGTACCCGACCACCCCTCGAGGGAGGATATTGTCGGTGCTAAATATTTGACGTGCGCCCATGTTGAACGTGCAGTAGGTCATGTTAGAGAGAGCAGGAAAATCGACATCGAAGGAACACGCCTGGTAGAAAAGGACCTGAAAATAGATCAAGGGTGGTATGACTGAAATAATTATTCAATAGACTATTTTGACCCAAATGTCCATGAGAGAGCGCTCACCGCATAAATCCAGCTGGGTATGGTGGAAAGTAAGGTGATTTTGACGAGTATTGATCGTTTTATATTGGGCATTGTATGCTGGCTCAGCACCCACACCTATTATTTCATGTATCATGGTAATGAATCATGGCTTGTGGGATCATGGTTCCAAAATCTTCATGACACTATCTTTATAATCTATACCCGGTAGGAGAAGGAGAGAAGGAGGAGCACGGCGGAGTGCACGAGAAGAGCCACATTTATTGCTGCAAGAAAGTTACCTTCACTGTTTTTTTCATTAGTAGGGATTTAGTCTTCAGGTAATTTTAAATTAGGTGTAAAGGCAAACGCGCGCCCGGTTGAAATATGTTTCAATTAAAGGAGAACTCTCTTCAAGTCGCGTGCTCTCTCGCTCTTTGCCTGAGCATTCCCTGATTTGGCTCCCCGCCAACTACCGATAGCTCTGTTCGTAATGGAGATATCAAGGTGAGGCATTTCGGAACTTCTTATCGTTGGGGAGATCTAGGCAGTATGAAAGCTTCTAAAATTAAATTTTGCCTTTGGTCCTTCTTTAAGTGAGGGTATAATTTCGGTACTTTCGGGTAGGTTTCCAGTGAGCTATAACGCTCTTGAGCTTGCCAACTATTTAGAACAGCTCAAGCCAACCATCACGTGACGCAAAATTAAGTTTTAGTCATTATAATTAGTAGCAAGTTCAGAAACAGCAACTCACAGAACAAAGCATGGCACGCTTTAGCGCCAAGCCGACTGCACGGTCCAATGTAGACGAAAGCGATAATTTCGTCGATATTTATGAGTCTGAAGCGTATCATAGCCGTCAGAGAAAAAGAGATTTCAAAATCGATTATCTCGCCATTCGTTTCATATGTCAACAATTTATGTGTGACATATGAATGTCTCCGGTATTTTGTGTATTAACGACCACCCACACTCTAATCTCCCTCTCTTCTCCTATTCAAATGAGGGGTTGCATGACAGAAAACTAGAGCCTAGAAATGAGGGTTTTAGAGGAGAGTCAGGGGGTGGCCATTAATTCAGGAAGTACCATATCTTCTATACCTGAGCGCGACTGTGCCGCCAAAAATAGCTGCAGACACATCGACGATCGCAATATTCATCATGAACACGGAGTAGGCGTGGAGATGTGCCGGTGTTCTGACAAACGCATTCTAGTAATCACTAAAAAAGTGTCCAGAGATGTAGCATGCATTTTTCCCAAATTGTGTGAAATGTGCGTTGTATTATGTACAGTGAAAATGGAATCCGTTACGATACGATACAAGACACCGTTGGTCATTTTGAAATTTTCTGTATCTTACACCGACGAACCTCCGTTTTTCGACACATTTTCACAAATAACATCTTGAATGCTCCCACTTGAACGTAATAAATAATTGAATTGAATTGAATTGAATCTTTTAGTAAATGTACTAAATGTAAATGTACTAAATTTAGTGAATGTACGTAAATGTACTTTTAGTACTTACCGATTGATTATCGCAGCGATCAGTATTGCGTTGAGAACGAGCGCAGAGAGATCCAGTGTGTAGAGTATGGCGAGGTGGGCGACGACATCCGTTGACGGCATTCTAGCTTGCACAATCTACTTTCCATGCTTTTTCCGCGTATATATGTGTGCGCAATATGGGAAAATTTTCTGTGGAAATACGAGATTTCAAATGAACAACGATTAATTTCTTGTCATGGGAGAATGAGAACACGATCAGATGACAACATCTAGCTTGTGCATAGGTAGGTGTAGGTGTAGGTATAGGTGTGTAGGTGTGGGTTGAGGCACCCAAGTATAAAACAAGGATGTTTCAAAGTTAGGCGCCTCCTCCGCAGCTGATGATTATGAGGATCGGTGAAGTAGATCCAATCAGAGGCAAACAAGCAGACTTGCTCTCGTGTATCATTTGCTTGTAAAATGTATACTTGTGGGATCTAAAAGTTACTTAAAAAGCATCGACCAGTGTGATACCGTATACCAAACGAATGCAGTATGTTGTTTGCCTATAGCTCACCTCAAAAAATTCTAGAATTGCAAGATCTTGGCCATAGGAACTTTAGTGGCGAACATTTTCAAATGCCAAACTATATTGTTGTTCTCTTCGTTATATATTATCGTTCAAAAAAAAATCAATGAAAACGAGCACAAAAATTTGTTTCGAGATAAATGTATCCTGACTTCCCCGTAGCGTCACCTCTGGTGATATTGCGCCGTGAGATATGTTACCTATTGTTTTCCGCTTCCGAGAAGCATGTGGTCCTTAGCGAGAAGGACCGGATGCTGTTCCACTAACTTATTCAGAAGCACCAGTCAGCTGACAAAAAGAGAGGATCAAAAGCTTAGCGCGATCGTCAATGACTACATTTCGAGCATGTAAAAAGAAGGAATGAGAAAGATTCAATAATAATTTTTCTCATTATCCTTTAATTGTTTCCATTTTGTAACGTGTGCGTTGGAAATGAGAGTATTCAACTATAATTTATTCCGCACAACATTACAGTAGTCAAATATCACAACATCGGTGAATTTTTTTGCCATCACGGACGCTGTTCGTCGATATCATCATTGTCATAGTTCTGCAAATGATCAACATTGGTCTCAAAACATGATAGTCAGGCAGCATTGTGTCTAATTGTGAGAGTCGAATTCAATCATAGTCGAATTAGTCGAATAGCCGAATCATAGTTGAATATTCGAATTCAATGCCTTAGTCATGATTCTGGACGCACCTCCGGTCTCACAGATAGCCTCTTGCCGGTGATGCACAGGAGCAGCAGCATGAAGACCAGTCCGATGCACTCAACGATGGAAACGACGGAGAGACCCAGCCAGAGACCAGCCTGTCCACCCAGGTCGTTGACGGCGGCGGGAATCTGAAGTTGTACTTGTATTTCTGATGAAATTGATTATCTCTGCTTATCTCAGAAGAATTGAAAGAGAGAGAGAGCAAAATAATGAAGGAGTGAAGAATCGTTCAAAGAAATCCTACGCAAAGTTTTAAGAAATGCACTAGAAAGAACTCACGGAATATGCGGCGCTCTCCTTTAGCAGCTGATACTCGAGCGACTCGTAGAAAATGTTCACAATCATCCCGTTCTTCTTGTACCTGAAAGACGAATTCGAAAGCCGCAATTTAGTCGCTAATAACGTATGCAAGAAGCTAATCATATCCAGAGATTTCGAAACCGTCATTTAGTCGCGACTCACCAAGTCTTGCAATCGTCGACGCTCTTGAAGTTCACGTTCCACGCCTCGCACGAGCCTTTCTGCAAATTTTCAAATGGCATAAATGAAACTGAGATTCTGCAATAACTATTATTTGTTTAAGTATTTTGAAGAAGACAAAGGGGAGTTACGAAGATAAAGGAGATTTTCCGATGGTTTGCCGAAGGCAAGAGGGAAAGAAGCTATATCTCACTCCGGGCATGCCCATCTGCTTGGGCGTCTTCAGCTCGACTGTTGTGGTTGAGGCGGTCGAAGTGGTTGTAGGGACGGAGAAGATGCTGCGCTTCTTCCTTCCCGAGGTGCCGACGTTCTTCATCGCCGCGCAGTCCTCGCCACTTCCGCCGCTGCCTTTAAAGGAGGAGCACAGGTAGTTGGCGGGGAGCCAAATCAGGGTAAGCTCAGGCAACGAGCGAGAGAGCACGCGACTTGAAGAAAGTTCTCCTCTAATTGAAACATTTTTCAGCCGGACGCGCGTTTGCCTTTATTCATCCTTTAAGAAGACGTATCATCAAAAGTGACTCCAAAATAAGGCAAGACGGTTTGTTGGATCAGAAGAATCCCCAAAACCGCATTTTCATATAATTTATTTGAAAACAAGTTACGACTAGTTGGCTTGCGAGTGAACCTGAAGGTCAGGTAACGGGTGAGAGAGCACGCGACTTGAAGAGAGTTCTCTCCATATTCGAAACATATTTCAACCAGGCACGTGGTTGATGAGAATCCTTTAAAAAAACCCCGTTGAGTTGGCACTTTTTTAAATGAACATATTCTTTCGAAATTCCGCAATTTTCTATGTGGAACAGGCTACTCGGAAAGTTCACATCACTTATCGTGACCGAATACGCATGAATTTCAAAGAAAAAAGATTATTGTTCTTGAGAAGAAAATGCGATGCAATAAATTTTGTCAATTTAATATTCCGGTGGGCACTACCCGTACCACCACTTCCAAAATCACTACCAACTACCCGACCACTACCGTACCAAAACCCGTACCTCCGTCATCCCAGTTGTTGAAGGTCGGCTTGTTCGTGAACTTGTCCGTGTCGATCTCGAAGCATTGGAAGAACTGCACAATAGGTTTGACAAATCTACGTCGAATTGCGAACTGACAATCGCCCCCTCTCGCATATTGCGAAATCCGAGGAGGGGGAAGCGGTTGCGAATTAGCACTCGACTTCGAATCGCTAATCCTGCTGCACAACAATATTGTTTTTTCACAATAAAACACAGTCGCAAGGATTCCATGTAGGGTTTAAATTGGAGCTCTTTCGCAACTATGTGTTAGCCATTCGAGTAACAGTTGTAACTATAACCTACATCCCAGCATTTCACATTGCCCAACGTGGCGTTGGTCGGGAATCTGGTGCCATCAGAGCACTTGTAGCTGCACGGCCAGTTGTTGAACCAGTTGTCGGTTGTGTATAAGCTGTGAACTGTTGGCTTCTGCCAGTTTCTGAAAATGTTGTGCATGTGAATTTCATCAGAATTATCGAAAACACTCAGAAATTTGAAAAAAATGGAGCTGAAGTTATTGCTGTGTTATTCGTAGTTCGCTTAATTCGCGAATGGCTTCATACGATACAATTGTTAGCTAATATTTTTTTCAAAGTGTCTCTCTCTAAACTGATTCATCTGTTAGAGAGCGCACTATAATAAGTGACCGTGGCACCGTTTAAACTAACTTAGATGCTTACCCATCCATCCAATATCCGGCACCAGCAACCAACAGAGCTTGCATTGTCGCACAATCGGTGACTAAAACGAGATGCATTTACGTTGGATTTTGTGAATCAGCTCACTAGAGTTCGAGAAACGATACCACGCTCTCTTCATTCTACACACTCTCTAGACCGGTTGATCGGATAGCGAATAGAATGAAGAGAGCGTGGCATCGTTTCTCGAACTCTACAACTCACTGAACGGTCCTGGCGACGTCGTCGACGCAGGCGTCGTTGGCGTCGTGGGCGCCGTCATCTTCGCCTTCTCTGCCTGACAATCGCCTCCAGATGGGTTGTCCCTGCTACTGAACCACGCACTGAACGCCGGATATCTTGTTCTGGCAGGATTCGCACCATTGCCGTAGTCCACCTCGATCGAGGCGAACTTGAAGAACTGCAAATATGTGTGCTCATCCGTGATCTTTGTCACAACGCATTAAAGAGCAGCCAAGAAGGTCATGCATGCATACCACATTTCATGCGACGTTAAACTGATCAGAATAGAGAACTTTCCCCGGAAATACTCTTGAGTTTGACTTTTTGTGCTGTTCCGGGGACCTGTCACATCACTCACATCGGTGCACTTGACATTTGGCGTCGTGTAAGGGGCGATGGGAAGCCGTTCATTATTGGGGCACTCGTAGTAGCACGGCCAGCACTCCCACCACTTGTTCACGTACTTCGGGTCGCATTCGACCCTCGGTCTATAAAAAGTAGACATGTAACACTCTCTTCACTCCTTTCATTCATCGCCTGGCATGCTGCTGTTGAGTTAATGGTCATAGTCAACTTAATGTGTTCGATAATTTTACTCACTCGCACGGTTCATTTTCCTTGAATATTCCCGAAGCAGTGATGAGGGCCTGCAATTGATTCCGTCGGTTGATAAATTAATTTCCACCTCTCACATATTGTGCCACGTGGTCGGGGCTGGTCCTGTAGCCGCCCCGGCAAGAGGGCGTGGTAGTCGTCGTCGGAGCCTTGGTTGTAGTTGACGTCGTCGTCGTGGGCGCTTTCGTCGTTGTCGTGGAGGTCGTCGTCGGTTTGGTCGTTGTCGTCGTTGAAGTCGTTGTCGTTGTCGTAGAAGTTGTCGTTGTCTTCTTCACCTCCTGAAAATTGTTGGCATTATCGTCGTTGATCGTTTGAGCTTTGCCGAGAAAATGTTACCTGGTCCTTCTTTTGCTCCTGCATCTGCTCCGACGTGCCGACACCGACGGTGTAGCCGAACGCGGGGTAGGTCAGGGCCTGGAATTGTTTGACTTTGATAACGATAGTCTTTAGCGTTGGCAAATTCCGGGTGTTCTACAGGTCACAGAGTGGCGAAACTGGGGTATTTTTGCATCATTTTTTTACAAGTAATTTTAAAATCTCACCGACAGCGTGGATTTGAAGAGGGTCTCGACGCAGGGCACTTTGCATCGGCAGTCATCATGATGGTTCAGGTTTGGATCGGTGTCATTCAGTTGGTTTCCCCGCAAAGTCGCGAGGCAAGTGGCTAAAATGTTGAGCGACGTCCAGAGATTTCACATTTGCGCCAAGACAGGACTACGCTAGGTAAAGCGGTTTGGTGAAGCAGAGTGCTTCTTCTACTCCGTGTCTTAAGAGTCGGAACTTTTCAAATGTTCGGACCACATTGCAAGATAGTTAGTTCCTTATCCATCGCTTGGCAAGCGTATTGGATACAGTATTGTATTCATATTTTATAAACACACACTCAACTTGAAGAACAAAATAAATAAATAAAATTTACTTACCCTGCTCCGGCGTGCTGCACCAGGTCTCGTTTTCGGTCTTGCGATAAGCAGGGTGCGCACATCCGCACCGCTGAATTACGAGAGTGGTCCTCAGTCTAACATTTTCGGATTGCACAAGACCTAACCAAGCCTCATACAAAGGTTTCAGCAGGCTCTCAACAGCCGTGCCCAGCTATTATCCGAAATTCACAACACCACGGATAACCGAATCTCGCTAATTATGCTCTCAGACATTCTCTCCATGATTTCCGGGAATTTATGCATCGCATAGCAGCATAGTTCAAACACCGCTTGGATCACGTTTCGTGCCCATGCTCACTTCTCTTCCTCCTCTAACCACTCAGGCAGCAGCATAATATATAGCACGAAACACCACGACGATATCTTCATTGTATGCTCTCCCCTGCACGTCAACTGTTCGAGAGAGGGAATGGAATGAAGTTAAGGAGTGTAGAATTTCGAAATCTACGCACCTCGACAGTGTTCTTCTGCGTGCACGTGATGTAGCAGGCCTCGAGCGAGTACGGCAGGTCGGTGTAGTGGGTGAAGTTCCCGTCGATATCGTCCACACACTCACCGTACGGCGCCTGGATGCGCTCGGTGCGAAACTGCCATTGCCAATGATTTCAAACCTTCGGAATGTATGAAGAAGGCTCAAAAGATTCAAAAGAAAATGTATCAAAGCTCAACATTTTCACCTTTCAATTGAGACTACACCTACACTAAGCCTAATAACCATGCACATGTCGAACAATCATGGAATCAATATGACTAAAACTGTGTTCTAATTAAGTTTGAGTCGCGACCTTGGAGATGGCGATGGACGTCTGGAATCCGACGCCGACGTTGAAGCCGTGGTTGTCGAGCGAGACGAGGTGCTCCTGCTCGTTGAAGGTCATGCGGACGCCGACGCGAGAGGTTGTCGGCAAGTAGTCCGAGACGAAGGAGAGCGAGTCGGCGAGCTGAGGAAGAGAACCGTTATCTCTTCGGCTTCAGAATTCACCAGTTTAAGCTGGACTTTTTTCAATGCTAATAATTTTTCAATGCTACGCCTTTAGTTGCTTTGTTATTTATCGATGTCCAATTATCATTTTCTCACAACCTGGTCAAAATACTCACATTCGCAGTGAGAATAAGCCGCAGGCCGTGGGCGAGACCGGTCCTGAAGTCAAGCAACGTTTAGCTTTTTGGTGCGTTAAAGGAGGAGTAAACTCAAAATGCAATTTTTGAAGCTATCATATGCATAGCCTAGAGCTCCACAACGATAAGAAGCTCCGAAATTTTCACATTGATATCTCCATTCCGAACCGAGTTATAGCTAGTTGGCTGGGAGCCAGATCAGGGAAAGCTCAGGGAAGGAGGCGAGATAGCACGCGACTTGAAGAGAGTGCGTCCATTGGTGAAACATATTCCAACCGGGGGCGTGTTTGAATTTACTCCTCCTTTAAGCAAGCTCGGGGTTTCACACTTTCACTTTCCGTTTCACACTTTCAGTGAAGAGTGTCAGGATAAATTCTTGCAGTAACTCCATTGCAATGTTTTGGGTCACTAAATAATGAACCAAACTGTAATGAAGAAAATGGTTTCACTCCGCACCTCGTAATAGTATGGTTTCCTCCTCGGAAGACGAAGCACCGACCGTACACCGGGTCGGGCACGGGAACTATGTCGCCTCTGAATTATGATTCGGAAGGTACAACCAGAGTTCGATAAATGATTCCAGGGTCTCTTCATTCTACACACACGTTCAACCGGTCGAGTGGTGAGGAATTTCATTCAAAGAAGAGGACATTACTTCAATTTTCGACCTCTAGAGCAACTAAAAAAGCTCCTAAAATTTTAGAGAGTAGTATCATTCGAAAATGGAAAATTCATTGCTCGACTCACAATTCACAAGTCGCTCCAGCGAACAGACATTCAGTTACGAGCTCTTCCAGGGTGTACAATGCCGGCTCTTTTTGTGCGTCCGTTAGCTTGGCGGAGAGAAACGCCAGAAGATCGTTCGCCCTCTCCAGCCTACTGTACCGGTCCAATCCCTGAATGTCTCTCCAGTTCTCAAAATAGTATTTCAATCAGGTTGAAAAACATCAAGGACTAGTTAGAACATTCATAGCATCGCTAAAATGGCCATTTGCTTGCTAAATTATAGCCTTCATTTACAATTGAATGTATGTTGAGAAAAAAATATTTATCGACAAAGATCACCTGAAAGCCGAACTCGTTCGAGCCGGTCACTCCGACTTCCGCGTTCTCATATTCAGTCACCATCCGCTTAATCTCAGCGAAATCCCCGTTTTTCTCCACTTCGCTGAGCTTGAACGGATTGTAGCTGCAGATGGTCACGTCGGGGAACGGCTGGAAATAGCGAAATTATAGGATATGCAGATTTTGACTGATCCTAATCGCGCACACGCGCGAAACAGCCTTATCCTCCTTCACATACGTAATCATCGCAATGATTGAGCGCGAGCGGGAGAGTACGTGGCAATAGGTCGGATGAGAACGATGAGGTCATACCGCCTTTGATATATCAAAGACGGCATGACGGCATCATCCGACCAATTGCCGACATTAGTGATGACAAATGGGCGCGTGCTCTACTCGTTTTGCATGCTCTCTCGCTCTGTCTGGCCGGTGAGAGAGCACACAAAATGAGGAGGGCGCAAGCTGACTTGGCAGAAGAAATTGTGATTACTAGAAGAGAGAAATTACTGGAACATCCAATGCATATTGCGTTCGTGAATCGACAAATATACTTTACAATGTGTAGATAGAGTTAAGAATAGATAAAGTGTGTGCACCTGAGAAGAGAAGACGATCGTCGTCGAAATATCCGCCGGATAGGAGAGATACTTGAGGATGATTATCACCAGCTGCCAGACGAACCCGACCACCCTGAATCAGAGAAGCCTCGAAACTCACTTACATTTCATGGGAATTGTGCAAAAAATTTGGAACGTTCGATGGTACAGTTTTAATCTGTTTACAACGCATATTTTTGACATTAAGTCGGCTGATAACCACAAAATAGCTCATGTAACTTGTTCAACATCTTCACATCGGGCTCCCACTATCAAAAAACACTCCCAATGTCATAATATCTGTCGGAATTTCGAAAATGAGCTCACATTGCGATGAAAACGAGAAACCAGAAGAATCTGAGCAGTTTCGTGTCCGAGTAGGCCACATTTCTCACGCAAGCCACTGTAATGGTCAAAGTAACATGGTATCTGAAGTACGCTTGCGCTGAAATGGTTTCAGGTGCATACCTACCCACACCTCGGTAAATCCATTTATAGGGATACGTCGATTTTAGTGACGGACAAAGTGAGCAAAAATACAACGTATAGTGGCCGTGGATTTTAGTGATGGACAAGTCATCGTCAGTGCTGGACAGCTATGGTCAGGGGACCTAATTGATGTATAAGATACACTATGATCAAATGTCAAAGATCAACCGACCTGTAGACCACCCGGCGAAATCGACTAGGATCTGCGTCAATTTCAGCATTTCGCCTCTCCGAATTAGGTGACAGGGATGTCAGAGAGGGGGTGAGATGGGTGAAGGAGTGTGTGGGCTGACAACTTCTGCTGCCTTGCGGGGCAAGGTATCCAGGGGAGATCTCACTCACATGAGCGCCTTTTGTTTTCCCCCTTCCTTCCTCTCGTTGGAAAAGCGTCATGCATCAGTGAGGAAGGTGTAGTTGAATCATCGATCGGTTTTTGGAAGCTCTCTGACTGAATATTCTCATCACAGTTTATTAGAATTGCGATTTAGCTTCAAAGTACACCCAGTCAGATGGCTGGCACAAAATGAGTCAATGTGCACTGCAAATATATCAGGTAATGCTCAGATACTGGGATCTTGTTACAGTTTAGCTACTCGTACACAGTCAACACTTATCACACATAAAGTTGAGAAAGGATTATGGGCTAGCATCATTCCATCAGTTGGCGCCGAGTGCTTGAACATCTGTCATATGGACTGAGGACATTTTTTTAAATTTCTGCTTTCATGGTATCAACACAATATCCATACTGTTGCAGATCTCAAACACAACATCCATTCTGTCGTACATGTACTGCTCTGGGTGGATAGTTGTGTACTTTGCCCATTTCGCTAAATAGCCACTGGAACGCGATAGCATCAAAGAACGCGATATCGAACGAATCTTTTCGCCTTATCTCGTCCTACTCTCATCACTCTCGCTTTTTGCTTAAATCTCCTCACTTTATCGCCTGTGGACACAGTCGATAGTGTCAATAGGGGAAACTCGGTAATTCTTGCCATGAAGGAAGTACAGCTAGAAGTTCTTCGTGTAGCGAAGGGGGAGGACAAGAGGGGATCTCATCAGCTTTTATCTTGCTCGAGACGTTTCGGGCTCACCGCCCATCATCAGTCGTGGTTAATCACATGTAAGAGAACACGTTAGGAGGAGAAACAATCAATGAAGCGAGAGCGTGAAGAGCGTGAAAGTCGATAGTGTAAAGCGAGGGCGGGAGAGCGGTGCATCTAGCAAGATGAGCGGAGGCGACATTAATAGCCGACTCGAAATCGTGATTCTCCGAGAAGTGCAAAGCAAATTCTGGGAAATTTCAACAACATCCTCCCTCTTTTGCTCCGAATATTCACATATCGACTCCACCCTCCTCTTCCGTCGCTGTCCGTCGATCATGCAATTCCTTATATTTCCACGTCCCAAACTTCAATGATGGGCGTGGAATCCGCTGAAACGCGAAAAGGTACACTAAACGAGAACGATTTCGTTTGCTGATGAAACAAGAAAAAAAACTTAAATTTCGACTGTCAATCGCTGGTTAGTGAGTGTGACTGGCAGTCACACCTTTCAATGTCGTCCAATTCTATCAAGTATGACGCTCGCTTCTTTCGTATTGATTTCATCTTTAACGGCCGCTTGACCGTTCTCCCATCTGGGTTGTGCAAAAATTTTACCGTCTCTTAATTCCGCAAACTCTCTCGCGGTCAGACAGTGCGAGAGAGTATGCGGAATGAAGAGACCGTAAAATTTTTGCACTAGTCTCCCATACAGCTCATCAAGTCACAAGGCTTCATGACTCACTTCCCATTTCGCAACTGTATTCGCTAGTGGCAGAATGAGAAAAGCAACACTTCAGCCACTTCATACTAAACACACTCTTTCAATGACCAACGGAGGGGCTTTGAAAGTGAATAGGCAATCACTCTTCGAATCCCCCCTTACTCAACCCATCTTTTCCCGCCTCATCAACCACGTTTTCAAATTCTAACACTGATCATTTGGTTAAACAGCGATGTGCACCCTTTACGATTTAGACTTAAAATATGCCTCGAATTGCGTGCACACTTGATCAACGGTATTTTCCAGTCAAATCGAGACGTAATCCAACAGTTATTGTTCCTTATAACGTGTGTTTTTTCAGTGACTTAATGATACTCGACATCATTTGTATGTCTCCATAATCATCCTATTAGCATGTCGTTCAATGCGTTTTCAGTGTCTTCTCTTGTTATTTGAGGTTGCATCTCTCTGATCATGACCTTGGCTCAGAGCATCTTTAACCCTTCCCCCCCTATCAAATCTTTCTCCGTCCTCTCCTTCTCTAGCTCACTGTCAGTGGGGACAAACTCGAACACAACGAGCGGTGAAAGCTTTTTGCTTTCAAAGAGAACTCTATTCGAACACAACGACGATGGGCGGTATACAGCCCTCTCAAAGAGAGCAAATTGTCTGCCTGTACATAACACCTGGATTAGGTCCAAGGAACACTGTCGTTGTTCGTTTCTCAAAGAGCCCAATACAACAGAGTTCGAGAAACGATACCACGCTCTCTTCAATATGCACACTCTCTAGACCAATCGATCGGCGAGAGAGTGAGTAGAAAGAAGAGAACCTGGTATCTTTTCTCGAACTCTACAATACAAATCGAATTCCTCGTAATTAATATCTGGTTATTTTAATTCTTTCAACTAATCTGACGAGATGATTTTAGATGACCAGTAAAGAGTCCGACGAGGGTGTCGCGAGTGCTAAAAGCAAGTCTCCGTTACTTTCTCTCAATTCTCACCGATTACGAGTCTGCGTTTTCCTCCTACTGGCGCAGTACATGGGTAGTGCCAATCGAATGGCCATAAGTGAGTTCGAATTTTGCCAATCACTTTTCACTCAATATTTTGACTGAGTTCGTTTCAAAGTGGATGTACAAACAAGATAATGTTGTACCATCTTCTATCTGTAAGCTATCTATTTGCTTAGTGTGGAATTCATATGCGAAAATTTTATTCAAATTAATAAATGTTCATTATTTTCCATTTTCGGCACGAGCATCGTATGCATGGTTAATGTAACCACTGCCGTTCATCACACTTCCAACGTTTCGCTTGCCTCGGCGTGCTTTCGGCCGGGACAACAAGACAGTGCGGATGAGTTGGCTGTTGAGGTCACATTTTCTTTCCGTTGTTTTCTCATTATCATAGTAAATTTTTGGAAAGATCCCTTAGATTCTCCACTAAGCTGATATTACCAAATGCGAAAAGTAGACGGAAAAGTTGCATCATCCTGTGGAAAAGTAATTCTGTTCATCTATAGAATAGATTATGCCAACTTGCAAAATCAATGTTTTAGTGGAATAGTCTGTGGTTAAGGTCAGTTTAACTCAGTGGGCTAACACAGAAGCGTAGGTAGGAGGAAGACTTGAACATTTCCTACACATGTTCAGATAAAATCACGATCGTCATCACATCATATTTCGAAATATTTTCCTATTTTTTAAAACTCTATCTCTGATTCCAGGGTCACCTCTTTTGGACTCCCTCTCAGCAGTCCTTACTGCTGGCGTCGTCCTTCTATGGTAGCTTCGTGACCATCTTTATTTCCGGAGCAGTGATCGACCAGTTCAGCCCGACCAAGATTCTCACGGGTATCGATGTGCTTACAGTGTTTTCGCAAAGAATATTAAACGAATGAATGCAACAGAATGACGTTCCGTAGTCCTCTCATAACGACCGAGCAATTGCTTGACGTATCTGCACTTTCGCCTTCTTTTTTAGAGTTCGAGAAAGGATACCACGCTCTCTTCATTCTACACACTCTCTAGACCGGTCGATCTGCGTGATAGCGTGTAGAATGAAGAGAGGGTGTGGTATCGTTTCTCGAACTCTACTTCTTTTCCGTCAAATGCATCATTTTGCAGTCGGCCTTCTCGTATCCGCCTTGTTCACGTTACTCGTTCCATTCCTGTCCGACCTCTCGTACGAGGCTCTCGTCGTGTCTCGTATCATCATCGGCGTAACGGAAGTGAACCTTAATTAATATTTATTTTAATTAATATTTATTTTATTTTAAAATATCTATAATATCCTCAATACATCATTAATACCCAGAATATCCATGTGTCATTATTAGAAAAAAACACTGTGAGGCCCCTCGACGCCCTGCTTCAATTTAATCATTTCTGAAGCTTGTCCTTATTTTTTTCAGTGTATGATTGAGAAATCGACGATAAAATCGAAATAAATTGAGACGTCGATGGCAGAAGGCGCCTGAGTCCTTCTCTTCCCTTACACCCCACATGTCTTGACATCTATAAATGTATCTATCTATCTAAATAGTGCTGTGAGCAAAACCACAAACGGCAAGCATCAGTGCCGTAAGCAAATTTCGGGTCTCCAGCAAAGTTCAGCGTACCATCGCCAATGTAATGAACATGAAAAATATCCGCAAATGCGACAAAATTACCCAAAAGCAAATGCGCAGACCCTATTTTGAAGTGTAATTTCTAGGGTTCCGGAAATGGGCGTAATTGGGTATCATTTTAATCATTTTCGCTTATGTTTCATGTACGGTATATAGTTCGCATATATAGCGCGCATGAAACATACCCGACATTAGACCAAAAGTTGCCCAATTACGCCCAATTCCGGAACCCTAGTAATTTCAGAGTTTAATCGTCCCGGCGCTGCCGATGCTTGTCGTTCGATGGTTTCCTACATCGGAGAAGACTACCCTCGCCGCGTTCTACACGTCAGGCATCCAAGTTCGAACGAGATTGCAATTCTTACCAAACTTTAAGCTAATTAGCAGTTGAGATGTCCCGACACTAGGTCGGATGAGAACTACGACGTCATGCCGCCTTTGGTCGATTAAATTCGGTATTAAAAAAAAGTTCTCATCCGACCTATTGCCTATGTCTCCGTAGTGCTTGCATCTTTCATTTACTCGCGGGGAGGTGATATGAATTGAAGGAAGAGCGCGTGGTATTGATCTCGGATTCCATTGTTTAGCTAGCCGCCGGTGGCGCTTCGCTAATAGCTGCGCAGATCTGTCGATCAACGGCTCTACATGGATGGCCATCCATCTACTACATATTTGGTAACATATATTCGCATTTAAATCATCAAATCTTGTTAACATCTTCCGATTTACCCTTTCTTGCATGTCTCATGGATGTTATTCGAATATTTACGATAAAAAAAAGCAAGAGAAAAATTGGAATTGAAAGTTTTTCTCCTGATTTTGTCGCGGATATTCAAAGAATATTTCGAAATTTCAGGTTCGGTGACGCTCGTCTTCGTCGTCATCTGGTTCATCTTTGTCAATGATCGACCTTCAGAGAACAGATGGACGAGCGAGGCGGAGAAGATGTATCTAGAGGAGCAGATTGTTGCGCCGAAAAAGGCGCGTTTTTTTCCAAATGACATCACACCATTATGCGGTTAATGCGGGAAGCACTTAGGACATGAAATAGGCATCACCGGTCTAGCCCACAGAGCGTTGTGGTCACTTCACTATTACGCACTCGCTTGACGTGGAAACACATTTAGAAGCCTTCCCTGCGAACCTCTCCCTGGCGTGGGATTGCCACTTCGAGTCCCGTCCACTCCGTCATGATCTGCGCATTTGCCTTCGGATTCTCGACGTCAACGATGCAAGCCTACCTCCCGACCTACCTCAGAGAGCAGCTCGCGTTTCCCGTAGATAAGGTCAGACCACTTATCACTGTTCAAGACAAGGTGGCGAAAATGAATGACATATATACTCTCTCTCAGGGGTTGTCCGGGGGGTGGACAAAACGTAATCGGACAAAACGTAAACGGATCACATTTCGCTGGGAATTCGGCCTATGGTCTTGGGAGTTGTTGCATTGTTACCAGTATGTGCCCCACTATACCATCCTGTGTAGAACTTCTTACTATGCGATCATGAGTTTCACTCATTATCTATGTATACTGGTTCATGGTCCGAAATTGATAAATTTAGTGAAAATAATGGTTAGATAAACACCAAATTCCCAAACCAATCGATAGATATGTTACTTGGTTACAGTAGTTACTGGGATATTGGAATATCGATTGGTTAGGGAATTTTCTGTTTATCTAACCACGATTTTTACTAAAATTCTCAATTTTGGACCATGAACCCCGATACATAGATAATGAGTGAAACTCATGATCACATAGTAAGAAGTTCTACAAAGGGTGGTATAGTGGGGCACATACTGGTAACAATGCAATAAGTCCCAAGATCCTACGTCGAATTCCCAGCGATCAGTGATCCGTTTACGTTTTGTCCGTTTACGTTTTGTCCGCCACCCCGGGTTGTCCGGCTTACACCTCACTATCCACGGAAATTTGTTTTGCTATATCTTTGTGTGGGCCTGTAATAATATTCCATCGAAGGATTAGTCTAATATAATGTTCAGATCGGCTTGTACACTCTCGCTCCGTTCGTTGCGCAGATCATCGCTAAGAACATCTTCGGGCCACTCACGGATTACGTCGCCAGAAAGGGCATTACGACACTGACGACAGCGACCAAAATAGCCCAGTCAATGGGTGAGCTTGACAATTGAACAAAAATCTGAGCACATTATGCATGAACGATTCAAACATTACCCTTGATGTACATCGGGAAAGGATATGTTTTCGAACGGCTTTCCAGGGAAAATAACGATACCAGTTCCTTTCTGCAGAACTTGGCCTCGCATGGACGAATCTTGAAAGAACCCAGTCGATTAGTTCCTTTTGAGATTCTAGTTATCAATTGAAGGCTCATTTGGGGCTGCTATCGGTCTTCTGGCGTTCGCCTACTTCCCAACCTGCGCGAGTCCCGGCAGCGCCTTACCTATTTTGATCATATACGGTATGCCTAATTCTGCATACTCTGAGGTTATGCAAATTCATATTTGAGGAACGGTGTTTGCTGGAGGCATCTGCGGTTTCTTCACTAGCATGCTCACTCTCGCTCCGAAGTACACCGGTAAGCTTTAGGGTTTCTTTTTTGTTTGGGGGACAAAATCTTCAGTCTCAATGTCAGAAATTTTGGGGGCAAAAAATTATACCCCGTCATCTAATGCTTGATGTAGGAGCGCTGACGGCTCTCGCACAACTCTCAGCGATGCTTGCCAGCATCGCCTCCTCCACACTCGTTACGACGCTCACATCGATGGTTAGTAGAGTTCGAGAAAGGTGGTGCTGAGTTGTCAGATTTTTTTGGGAAATTAAATTTTCGAAAAAAATCTAGTCGGAAAATTGTTTTCGTAAAAACTCATTTCGTAATTGCATTTCCGAAATGCTCGTTTCGTAAATATTGGCTGGGAACCGCTCACTCGGGAAAGACGGCGAGGAATGAGAAAATACATTGTGTGAGAGTGAAATGAAAGGGAAATTGGAATAGAGAATCTCATTATCAATCGATTTTTACGAGATGGGCTTTCCAATTTTCTCTCTTCTCTATCATTTCATTCCGAGTCTCCGCTTTTCGAGAGAGCGGTTCCCAATCAATTTTGCTGAAACATAACTTTCCGAAAAAAATTTGATATGTCAGCATACCACCTCGATAAACGATACGACGCCCTCTTCATTCTATGCACTCTCTAAACCGGTCGATCGGCGAGAGAGTGTGCAGAATGAAGAGAGCGTGGTATCATTTCTCGAACTGTAATGGTTAGATATTTCAGCTCTGTCTGAAAATCCGGGACATTGATAGAAAGAAAGCGGGGTCGTTCATTATGCCCCGGGGTGTAGCATGCAAAATGACAAAAATTCCGGAACTGCCCCGGATTTTCAGTCAGTGCAGCTATTTCCAGAAAAAGCATCTAATGATATTTTTTTCGATAATTAAGTTTGTAGCTATTAACATTGGTAAAAATTCAAATATTTTAAATTATCGTTTAGGAAACAGCCTACAAATGGCCCATCATCTTCGGTTCGGCGGCTCTTCTACAAGCGGGTGCAGGTGCGCACTTCCTCTTCTTTGGATCAAGTGAGGCGTTTTCTATCATTATCTCCATGATTTAGTTTCCGCGTTTTATCGCCTAAATTGTGCCTTTTCAGCGGAGAAACAGTACTGGTCTGAAGGCACGAGCGAGAAGTCTGCTGCAGGTTCCAATTAGAGGGAGAATTGCTCATTATAATCTTGTCTCGGGAGCATGCCGATCCTGATTTCCGGTCACCAAACCATGTCTATGTTACGTTGTTTTCGCAATAGAGAACAAGAGTTCGACGATGATAAAAATCAGATCTCATATTTCATAATTCTGCACAGTTTCACGAGACTTGTCGTCGTCAGTTTCTTCAGTCAAGTAAGCGCATTACGATTGCCACCAGGAAATTCTGATGCAAGATAACGCTTTGTTTCTCTAACCTTCGAAACGCACAATTTCACAAGATACACATTTTCGAACAAAGTGAGCACATAAATTTGGATCCTACAATTAATACACAAACAATTCTACGAGTGAAAGAGCCATAAATTGAAGGAAATTTATCAAAATTGGAAAAAAAACAGATTGATTCACCAAATTCGATGTGTACAAGACGACGGATCAAACATTGTTATTATAGTTTCATGGTTCCCTTACTTTTTCTTCATTCGAGCATCGCAATCACATGCTTCACGAAAGCTAGAAGGTGTAAGATCTCTTGCTTGGATATCTTCCAATCATTCCACCTCTCATATCCAGATTGTCAGCTCATACTACCTAGATTTAGTCACTTATTTAGAATTTTCTATGATTTTCTGATCAGTTTCTTTGCGCGCTATCACTCCTCTTGTTTACCTGCCTAGTCGGCGATGATGTGACTATTAAAGTTTGCGGCACTGCCTCTTCCCTTTACACAGTTTCTGAATCTCGAACTCTAGAGGCCCTCTTCGTCACTCATGCAGTTCCGCAGTTATTCCCAACTGTTTTTACTCGATGACCACAATTCTTAGGAAATTATCGACTCGATTGAGCCCAACTTCGATGTCCACCAATCCACTACTCATCTCAAAGGTCCAGGACTATGTGGGTGATCGTTAATCTCATTCTTCATTTATTTTATCGTATTTATCGCTTTCATCATCCTGATCTCGCCTTTGATCAACTGCTCAGCAAGTTCAATGCACCACAGGCCCCTGGCTGAGATCATTGAAGTAGGGGGGGGGGGGGGCACGCGCATAAATTAGCACCTCTGACAGCGACACTTTGGTCGTACTCTGTGCGTGACTCGGCGCACAACAGCGGGTGGGGAATCCTATTAAATGTAGGATGGGAGAGTGGGAGAGGAGGTGCTAGAAAGCAGGCTACTCCGCCATGCATTATCATCATTTTTCATTGCTCTTGACTCTCCGCAACTGACTTTCCTTGCGAACTATTTTCGTTTTTGCACTTTTGAATGTCGAGTTACTTTCTATTCATTTGACGCACTCTCTAGGCAGTAGGGTGTGGCTATTCGGAGCTGAATTGCAATATTGCAATCGTCGCCCTCCTTAAATTTCGCAATATGCTAGGGGGAGGAATTGCGATAGCACAATTCTGCTCCGAATAGCCAGCTCTACTAGGCACAATTTTGTGTTTCGAATGAGGATGACTTAGTGCGATTTCTCGAAACCCAAAATATACGTTTTTTAGTATTACATATGTACTGCTTAAAAGACGCTTAAAAGATGCAGTATTTACAGATGCACATATTACAGATGATGAAGATGTACAAATTCAGTATTTTCAGATGACCAGTAAGGTGTCGGATCAGCAGTTAATCAAGCCCGTTTCGCCCCTGTTTTCGCTGAAATCACACCGGTTACGAATATGCTTCTTCATTGCGCTGGCGCTCTACATGGGCAGCGCGAATCGAATGGCGCTGAGTTAGTTCATTGATTTCATTGATTACCATTGATAGGTCATTAATCAATCAATGACTCAGTTTTATTACGTCAGGCGGTTAACCAGCCAAAATTACCCACAGTTTTAATCTTTTTTTATAAATTAAAATGTTTGCTCTATTTTAGCTATGGCCGAAATTGATCTCGGAAACATCTAAAAGATGGGTTAAACGGGGATTTAAAAATCGTTAAATTATGATGGTGCTTTGACTTTTCAGGCACGAGTATCGTCTGCATGGTGAACGAAACCACTGCTGCTCATCGCACCTCGAACTTTTCGTATGCCCCGGAATGCGTTCGCCCGGGACAGCAGAGTAATGACGACGAGTTTGCTGTTGAGGTTATTTCCCACTGCCCACTATCTCGGAAGCTATTTTCGTCCTAATCCGCTTCAGTATCGCAGTTTCCTTTGTTCATATTTTAGTCTGGAATATTTGAAACGATGTTCGTCTGAGAATGATATTTCGATCACAAATTTTCAAGAAAATCATGCTCAATTAGCCCAATTCTGCTGCCACTCTTATATTCGTATCAGTATACCCTGAGACAAGAAAAAAAAGTGATTTACATGAAATATTATGTATATTTCAGGGCACTCTCGCCTGGACGCCTTCTCAGCAGTCCTTCCTGCTCTCCTCCTCCTTCTACGGCAGTTTCGTGACCATCTTCGTTTCCGGCGCGGTGATCGACCAGTTCAGCCCCTCCAAGATTCTCACGGGTATGCTATTCCTGATATCCTGTTGTCATCATACTGATAGTATGACATACAGAACTAATCTAATCAGGAACAGTGGACTTGAGGACAAGTCTGTTGTCATGTTGTTGGACAATACTTTATTCCATATCTTCTGAGAATATTGCATACAAGCAAACCGAAGGACATGTTTCAGCCGGTCTCATTGTTTCTGCCATTCTTACGATCGCCGCTCCATTCCTGGCCGAACTTTCGTACGAGGCGCTAGTGGCATCGCGAATTATCATCGGCATGGCTGAGGTACATTAAATATTATTATCAACCTCATTAGCAGAATTTACTCATAATTCTGTCAAATACGTTGGGATGCGTAGCCCTATCAGTAGCCGGCCTCACAGCACTGCACCTCCTAGCGTAGACGTCTCTTGACGACTGTGAAACCGCTTGACGTGGCTGCCACTATTACCTTGCATTTTTCTGTCAAATAATGGCTCGATTTGAGAGTTTCATCGTTCCTGGGATGAACATGCTCGCCACTCGGTGGTTCCCGACATCGGAGAAGACCACACTCGCCGCATTCTACACCTCCGGGCTTCAGGTCAGTGCGTTTTCGAGGAATCGTCAATCTGTCCCGAAATTCATGCAATGAAAATTAATAAATAATTGCCATAAGGTAGTCCTATCGAACAGGCGGCGTAACTGATCTGCCCCTCGTAGCGTTAATCAGTGATGCCTATTCGGGCGTTGAAACGTAAAAAAATGTTGCGTAGCCCGGAACGCTTGAATAGCCATTACGCGTTAATAGCTTGACGTGGAAGCACCTGTACCTTTCCTTACCATTATTTCGCACTTTAGTTCGCAGCTGGAGGCGCTTCACTACTGGCAGCTCAGATCTGTCGCTCGACGACTCTGCAGGGATGGCCGTCCATCTTCTACATATTCGGTATGATCAAGCATCTTATTTATTTATCTTACACCACATGGGCGCTTCATCAGGTGCAGAGTGTTCGAGAATAAACTAAGGATTAGGGGGGATGAAGAGAAGAGGGGAGGGGAGTCGTTCATTCGAATCGTGTCGCACATCAATGACGCAATAGTCCTCATCCGACCTAGTGCCCCTTGACGCTCTAAGAGTTGTTAAAACAGATCTTTTTTTGCAAAGTTATGCACATAGATCACGTTGTAACCGTAACAACATAACAAATGTTGCAGACGCGGTGACTACCTCTCTCAAAATTATGCATTATTTACCACGCAAGCAGCCAAAAATCAAAATACCAAAAGAGGAACACCCGCGAACATGTTCACCCAACATCATTCATTAATTTATTCCGTGGGTTGAAAAAATATCATAAGACTATGTCGGAAATGGATGTCAGTATTTCGAAAGCGCTGAATAAGCCTTCAACAGTATGCGTTATTTCGAATGCAACATAGCCAAACAAATCGAAAAAAAATACTCCAGCGAGTGGGTAGCCATATTGTCATCACCATCAGAGTATTTCAGGCGCCGTGACTCTCGTCTTCGTGGTCGTCTGGTTCATCTTCGTCAACGATCGTCCTTCTGCCAGCAGATGGACGAGCGAAGCGGAGAAGAAGTACCTCGAGGAGCATATTACGGCGCACAAAAAGGTTTGCTGCAGTAGCATGTTTTATATATTTAGGGTCACATTGTTGTATGTGCTATTATCGCAAGTTGAGAGTATCCCGAAAAAGTACGTACAAATTTGGAGCAATATGACTCTCTTCAGTTTGCACGCTCTCTCGTCTCTCTTAACGGCGAGATAGCGTGCAAACTGAAGAGAGTCAGACCATTGCTCCAAATTTCGCAGGATTAGTGAGATTGCACTGACTAGTATGTTGACAATAGTGACCGAGGGGTGAAATTATGTTTGAATAAATTGATCACACGATCGCGCTGACTGACAGCTTTTCCAAGAACATTCTAAGGGATATCGCAATTTTTCTAATGATACTAAAACCTTCTCATCATCAGAAGCCCTCTATCCGAACCTCTCCCTGGCGCGCACTCGCCACCTCCATTCCCGTCCACTCCATCTTCTTCTGCTCGTTCGCCTTCGGATTCTCGACATCGACGATGCAGGCATACCTCCCGACCTACTTGAGAGAGCAGCTCGCGCTGCCCGTTGACAAGGTAGATATCGATTTGAATAATATCCTAAACATCATCAATCGCCAGATATCGGTACCTGATCACGAGCACAGCCTGTAATGTTTTGCGACATTTTCCCCGTACTAGCTCACTCAGATCAGTCTAATATAACGCTCAAATTGGCACAAGCTAACAGAGTTCTTCCTCCATGTCAAGATGTGTCTGTGGATATTTCCTCTAGTTTCACGTCATTTTCAGATCGGTCTGTACACCCTCGCGCCCTTCGTCGCTCAGATTCTCGCGAAGAGCATCTGCGGGCCACTCACGGATTACGTCGCCAGAAAGGGCATCACCTCACTGACGACAGCGACGAAAATAGCCCAGTCCCTCGGTGAGCTTTCGGTAGATTAACCGTTGGTGATCAAAAAGCTCTAATCCACATAATATGCGCACCTTGCTCTTGGTAGTAATACTAATTTTGGCGACAGAAACCAAAATAGCCCAGCCCTCGGTGAGCTTTCGGTGTATTGTCATCACAATGCTGTAGTCCAGTTTATATGAGCACTAGTGTTCGAACGAACATACCGATCAGCATGAGCAAATACGGCAAGAGAAAATCGTATTGGTAGACGATTCATGGATGGGCACACATTTACCCTTGATATCCTGCTTGTCACTCACCGGGCAAACAGTATGAATATATTTTAAAATATAAATGGAATCAAAATCAATTTGAAAGTATCAATTGGAGATTGGGGTTAGGCAATAACACAATCCTCCTATATTAAATTGTTTATTTACAGGATCCTTCGGAGCTTCCGGCGCGCTTCTTGCTTTTGCCTACTTCCCTACTTGCTCTAATCCAGGAAGCGCTCTGCCCATTCTCATCATTTACGGTATGGCTTCTCCATGTACTATTCCTACTTGATACTGGAACAATGTTCTGATCCTCTTCAGTTTACACGCTCTCTCGCCATTCAGAGAGACGAGAGATCATGCAAACTGAAGAGAGTCAGACGATTGTTCTGATACTGAGTACATGTTCACTGGGCATTCAATCATATTCCCGCGAGTTCAGTCTCGAAGACTGGAAAAAAGTAATTGCACTTTACTTTTTGCAGGATCGGTGTATGCGGGTGGAGTGTGCGGCTTCTTCACGAGTCTTCTCACAATTGCGCCTAAATACACAGGTATTCCCGACCATTTGTCTATTTTCGAAAGGCAGAAAAATGCGAGCCTTCAGGAACGCTCTCGGCCTTGTCCCAATTGTTCTCGATGCTTGCCAGCATCGCCTCTTCAACACTCGTTACGACTCTCACATCGATGGTGAGAACTTTTTTTAAATATTTTTTTTCGCATTTTCCGTATTTATCGGATCAAAATCTTCTTAATGAAATACGTGAATGTTGATTACTTCCTTAATTCCAGGAAACAGCGCACAAATGGCCGATAATTTTCGGTACTGCGGCTCTTTTACAAGCAGGAGCCGGCGCCCACTACCTGTTCTGCGGATCGAGTAAGTTTTCAGGCCATGATTGGGAGCCTCACTCTCGAAATTTACTGTATTTAGCAATCTCAAAAATCAAAACACCAAAGGGAACCCTAGTCATCACATTGATCAGCTACCTGATTCACCGTGTTTTGCACTGTACGATTGTTGTTTACGTCATTGGTACACAGTTATGTGAGTACAGCCGTTCAGTGATTTAGCGCTTTCGTTATTAGGATCATGAGCCGTTTAGCGGCGTTCGCGCTACTTGTCGGACAGAATATAGCATCCAAGAAAAATCGTCTAGATCTCAAGACTACAATTAGGCACAAATACTAGATTTCATAGAAGTGATAGGTAAGCACGCTAGCAAACACTGAGTCACTTCACCGCATCACTTCTGATTGAGTGTTGTCCCTGGGAGGGAGATGAATTGGTTCTTTGTCATCCTCCTATCATCGCAAATTTTCCCTTTTCAGCGGAGAAACAGTACTGGTCCGACGGCGCGCGCGAGAAGGCGTCCACTGATTCTCTCTAGGAGAGAAAATAACCTCCCTTCTCAACTCAGGAATTCCTCCCCCACTTCCTCTAAACTTGCCCGTGTTTCGATGCTCTCTGAGAGCCAGCCTCTTTCATAAGACCACTCTTCCCCTCACGTGTATTTGCAAGGGATGGCTTGGAGTAAACAGCTCTCTTCATTTTGATTGCTAGCGGTCCTGGCGGGATCGAATGAAGTCCTGGCAAAGCCATCCCTGGTATATGTACAGGTTTCAGTCGTTCATTCAAGTTTGCATAAATATTGTTCTACCTTGGATCAGTGGCTAGGAAGAAATCGAGGAATCATCTAATCATCTAACTCTCTCCAAACCACACGCTCTCTCAGTGATCAGAGTAAGCGAGATAGTGTATGATATGGAGAGAGCAAAATCATTGCCCAAGAAATCGATCTGGATACATCATTGTTCAGAATCTCTGAGATGCGTCACTTCCCTATCTCCCATTTTTGTATCGTCTCCTTCTCCTGCAGACAAAACACAGACTGCAGAATCGCCTGTATATGATCTACTTGCTATTGCTCATTCGAACTCGAAAGAGGATTGGAACAGGGCGCCACCGCTATATGTGCTTTCTATTTTCCGGCCAACTTCTGGCAATCGAAGTCTGCAGCATTCGATCAGATTTCGAAAATAGGGACGCCATCTTGCGGTAGAGAGAGAGTTTGTATACAATGAAGACATCACGGATTTTCGAAATCTTGTCAATGGCGCTTTTCAAACTTCCCGCTCTCCCTCTCCCAGTTACCCAGTAGCACAGCTGTTGTGTAGAGTAACGCCGAGTGCATTGAACTGCGTTTGCTGCCTCATAAATCATCTCCCTGCCTCTCTCATCTAAATATTTAGCCACTAACAGCTCACTCCGTTCTGTTGATTCAATCCTCCGGTCTGATAAACAGCTAACTGAGTTATATCGATTTAGCGTAATCGTCAACACCTAGCTGTTGCGTAATTTGTGCCAGTCCGTACATTTCATCTCTCCGTGACTCATTACTATATTCTCCTCTCGCATTTTTCACCGTTCATTTTTTCTCTCATTTCATTCGACCGATCAAGTAGCGAGAGGGTTTGTAGAATGGAGAGACCGTGGATCGCTTTTCGACCTCTAACTTGGCTACACAGCCGATGGGCTGGCACAGTCCGCTGGATCGGCCTAACACCTTTACCTTTACTTTTGCCTTTGCAGATGCGCTCCCTCCTTGTCCTTCTCCTCTTTGTTCTCGCCGCTTCTCTGACGGCCTGGGACTGCTTCGGAGACGGCTGCACTGTGCGAATACAGCTTTGATTTGTGCTTCCGGGAGGAATCGTCTGACTTTCTCCAAACCACACGCTCTCTCGTTGATTAGAGTGAGCGAGAGAGTGTATGATATGGAGAGAGCGAGACCATTGCTCGCTTCCGGGGAACAAAGGATGCAACTGCCCAATTAGCCTCTCAAGAAGCTCATCCAAGAGTCTAAATACAGCCTAATTTCATGCTACCGCTGTCACTGCTGTCCCCGCTCTGGTGTGCGCGCCCAAATTGGGATCAAGTACAAAAGTGGTTTCCAAGTGGCGCCCAAGTTTGTACGCCACTTGGGAAACGGGTCTCTCTATTTTCCATACTCTCTCACATTGTCTCTTCTTGATCCCAAGTTGGAAATCTGCTTGAACCCAACTTGGGATCCGAGGCGAGAGAGCGAGAGAAAGAGAGAAAAAGTAGAGAATATGGGAAATGGAGAGATCAGAGCGATTTCCAAGTGGAGCCCAAGCTTGGTCGCCACTTGGAGCTAGATTTTGGCGCTTGATCCCAACTTGGGCGCGCACACCAGAGCGAAAACAGTGACGAATAGAGTTGTCTTCATTCTAAGCATGCTCGACTTGCTTAGAATGAAGATAACTCTATTCGTCGGAGCATTGAGAGAGTGAATAGAATGAAGAAAGCGTGGTAGCTTTTCTCTAATTCTAGTGTAGACTAAAGTCTAAACGTTTCCATTTCAGGAATTCTGCGAGTGGCGTGGAATGGCGCCTTTCTGCATGGGCTCGTGCGAGGATGGCGAGATCGAGAAGAAGAAGGCCGCGACTGCGTGAGCTTTGATCTTTGAACTTTGAACTTTCATCTTTTCTCCGAGACACGCGGTGATACTTGATACTTCATTTCTAGTTGTTAGCTTTCCCAAGCAAAAAAGGGTCGAACATGGATAAATGACGTCATTCAGGCAGGAAGCTGTACCGTACCAGAGGACGTTTGGCAAGGAGTGCTGGACCGGAAAGAAGTACTACTGCTGCAAGTGAGCATTTAGTCGAGCAACTTTGGCTCGCCGCACTTTTTGTACAGAAATTTCGCAATTAGTCGTTGCGGCTGCACTGCGAGAGTTTAGCTTGATCATCATTATCTAGATCGGTTGAGATCGGAGAGTGCACCTCATTATGTTAGTGCAGAAATCATGAAATCATTATTTATGCAATAATTTTCATTGAAATTTTGCAGGAACACGACAGGAATGGACATTGACGACTGGCAGAACCGCATCCCCAAAAGACTTCCCGCCACCGATCCGCCCGAGGAGGAGATGTGATGACGAATCGCTGAGCGCTCTCCTCGTTTCACACACTCTCTCGCTCTGTCTGAGAGGTGAGAGAGCACGCGAAACGAGGAGGGTGTCGATTTGTCATAACTACATCTCTTGCTTACTTGCATTCACATTTCACTTGTGTGTCATGTAATAAATATTTGCTATGTATCACCGTTTTTCACAGACAAAACTGATTCAATGATGATTTGACCGGGGCAATTGACTCACGTCTAAAATATCTCTTCATTCTCCCTTTCGGAGATGAAGAATGGAATGGTGAAATGGCATCACACGGTTGTCATCTAACAAGGATGATATCGTACCTGTTGATATGTCTGAATGTTAGGGCCCAGCAAAAAATTGCTCTCGAAAAATGATCAGAAGATTGTTTGAATGGCTATGATAGATCAATTGAAGAGACCGTGAAGAACCAAGATGAAATTTCCCGAAGCAAAGGTCTTCCCAATCTACGATAACCCTCTTCATCTCCTTATCCCCAACCGTAGTCAATCGAAGGATGGCTTTGCAGGTGTCTTCATTTTGAAAGTTCTATCATCGATCTGATAACTCAGAATGAATAGAGTACATTCGTTGGAATCAATAATATCTCTCCGCACCTTCTCTTCCGAACTTATATTGAGGGTGGGCCAGGACTATTGGGCGCTACTGTGGTTCAGTAACCCACAGTAGCACCCAATATTTAAAAAAATCCAAAAAAATCTGCGTGTGCTGGAGTTTTTTTTCTCACGCATTCTGGATCGATCGAGCGGTGGGAGAGAATGAAGAGATTGGTATCGATCCTCTAACTTCACACTAGACGCTTTTTCACTGCATCATCTCAGTGGATGTGAAATGATGTTTCTCGATGTCTATCCTGGCGCAAACTTCAGAATCGTCGAGATTCGTCATTTCGATATCGTCCAATGTTGTCATCATCTTCGCATTCCGGCAGCAAGAGCAATCGTCTGACTCTCTTCAGTTTTCACACGCTCTCGTCTCACTGACCAGTGAGAGAGCGTGTGGTTTGGAGAGAGTCAGACGATTCCTCGGCTGCCACCACCCGCCAACGCATTCCATTCGCGGGTATAAGAGCTGCTCTCCTCTCTCGGTTGATCATTCGCTCTCGAAAGAGAAAGATGCGCTGCTACCTCATTCCCTTACTAGATAGGTTTTGCGAACAATATTAGATCTTCTCGTAGCAATATTTCTCAAGATACGATATAACGGTCCCTTTATGATCTCTACCGGCTCGTCACTCGAGGGAAGACTGTAGAAGGACCGTTGTCCAAATTGATCAACATTGCCCCCCCCCCCCCCCAACTCCCTCCCCCCTCTATGCTATTGTGCAGGGTAATTTCGGTCATATGCACTCTACTGCTTGTACACCCTCATCCTCCAACCCTCTTCAGAATAGTGTCCACTCTGGCGACAGCTAATTCCAGTCTGCTGACATTACAGTCGGCTACACTAAGTGCTAGCTCCACTCCACCCATTCCCGATGTTTCCCTCTTACCATCTCCTTTCGTGTTCCATATTTATGTTTTTTAATTAAAATATTAATTTTTAAATTACGGTCTCTTTTTCCAGATGCGCTCCCTCCTCGTTGCTGTCCTTCTCATCATCGCCGTTTCCGTGATCGCAGACGACGTCAAGGGAACCGAGGTGTGATATCTGCTTAACTCATCACCGAGCACCTGTCAAACGCTCACGCGATCCTCATTTACTAGTCGTGCATGTGGACATTGAAATTAAAAACCAGTTTTCCTTCCGGAAAGATCAAAGATCACTTCAGGAGTGCGTGTGGATTGGAACGGCGCCCTTCTGCAGGGGAGCATGCGAGGACGGCGAAGAGCAGAAGAAGACCGCGTCGACTGTGTACGTGTCCTTATTTATTAGAGTTCGAGAGTGACAACACACTCTCTTCATTCTACACACTCTCTATACCGGTCGATCGGCGAGGGAGTGCGTAGAATGAAGGGAGCGTGGTATCGTTTATCGAACTCTATTATTTATTTCATCGATATTTAGTAAGAGATGCTTAGAAACTGATATCTCAGGATCTTGTTCTTCCAATTGCAACCAGCGTTTTGAAATTAGAGTCATCTCCATTGCATACGCTCTCTAGATTTCACGATTCGCGAGAGAAGAGGAATCTGCTGACTCTCTCCAAACCACACGCTCTCTCGCCGATCAGAGTGAGCGAGAGAGTGCATGATATGGAGAGAGCGAGACCATTGCTCCGAGAGAATGTGTCTATAGAATGGAGAATTGATTGTGTGGTATCATCGTTTCGCGAACTCTACCTGGACCTGAATCGGTCGTTAGCAGCGATACAAGCAATCTCGAATTCTACATTTCAGGGGTGAAGCGGAGGATGAAACGTTCGGAAATAGATGCTGGACCGGCATCAAGGCCTACTGCTGCAAGTGAGTCTGGTTGCGAATCGGTGTTCCAACGAATGTTCGGGAACCGAGTCGTGAGTTGTGGGCGACAATGCAAATTTCGAAGGAAACCGCGAAATATCTGTGATGTCGTCGACTCTTTTTTCGATTCAGTCGTATTTTCAACTACTTTTCAGCCCATACGCGAATTCTCACATCAGTTCCATATTGCTTCCATTCATGTTCTTATTCTTCATTCTGCATTCATATTCATATTCTTCATTGTTCATATTCCATATTATTTACTTCCAGGAAGAGCACTCTGCCGGAGGCAGTCGAGACTGTAATCAAGCCGGTTGGAGATGCCCTGGCCAGCCTTCCCGACAAAATTACCAGCATCCCCGCCGCCAACCTCGCCACCAACGCCACCGCCAACGCTACCGCCACTAACTAATACCTCAACCATGTTTGAATCCGCATCTCAATTATGAGTAGCATAATAAATATTTGCCTTATTGGTGTTTCTTCCCAAGCAAAATTGGTGCTCTATCAAAAGTTTTTCTTAAAGGAGGAACAAAGGCAAAGTTCAATTTTGAAGCTTTCATATGCACGGCCTAGATCTCCCCAACGATAATAAGCTTCGAAAATTTCCCATTGATATCTCCATTACGAACAGAGCTATCGGTAGTTAGCGGGGAGCCAAATCAGCGAAAGCTCAGGCAACGAGAGAGAGAGAGCACGCGACTTGAAGAGAGTTCTCATCTAATTAAAGCATATTTTAACCGGGCGCGCGTGTACCTTTACTCCTCCTTTGAGAAAGCATACTATGGCACGTTGTGCTCAATACATACTCGGGATCTAAGAAATCTGAAAAGTAAACGTCATTTGTACCGGGGAATCAGGTATATGAGGCCGTTTTCCTAAGAATCGAGCAAGGGCCGGCATAGTACAAAAATCGTGATTCTCTGCAAATTAGTACTTTGGGGTAGTTGAAGGTACTGAAAACGGTGGGTACTTCCATTTTGTCCCTAGAGTTGCCATTGGCTCCAGATGGCGTCACGTCGAAAACGCGTTTTTACGTACAGTCGCGAGCATAAGTCATGAAAAATGAAGTAGACAGGCGTGATCAGCATAAAATTCTACCCCGGAAACGTTACTCTCTTAAATTTTGCGGGTTTCGGTTATGAGAGATACGTAAAAACGCGTTTTCGACGTGACGCCGTCTGGAGCCAACGGCAACTCTGGGCACAAAATGAACGTGCCCACCGTTTTCAGCACCTTCAACTACCCCAAAATACTGAGTTACGGATATTTAAGATTTTTAAGCTGTGCCAGATCTCTCCGAATCTGCTCGATTCTTAGGCAAACGGTCTCATATTACGATTGTATGAGTGTTTAGAGATTGAGAGGTAATGGATACCGTCCGTGAAATTGAAATATAAATATACCTTGGGGTGGAGGCTCGGATCGAGAGGGAATTCCGTTTCGAGTAATCGTTTCACTCTCTTCTATTTGCATTCTATCTCTCTCACGCTGGCCGACGAGAGAGCGTGGAAACTGAGGAGAGTCAGACGATTGATCTTCCTCTTCCTCCTTCTGCTACCCCTGTAGCACGGCTGTTCCGCTGCACTTTACTGCTTTTACTGCATCATCAATCATTCCCCCCCGCCACCCCTCCAAATGTTTAGCCTCTACTAGCCGCTACTCTGACAACAACCGCCCCTCTCCGTTCATTTATCTCTCGTCAACAACCACCCGTTGCGAAATTTCTGTACGATATTTTCCTGTGAGAGAATCATTGCGCAATTCTCCTGTCCTATTCTAATTTTTCATATTTAAGAATTATAACAAAAATATAATTTTTCAGATGCGCTCCCTTCTCGTTGCTCTCCTTCTTCTCGCCACCTTTTCCCTCATCGCAACCGACAGCGCAGCACCCGACTGCGTAGTGGTAAATTTAATCCTTCGTCGGCTTAGATTTCCTAGGGCTTAGGTTCACTCACTCTAAGGCTGCTGAAGGTTTCTGTCTTGATTAGTGTTTTCAATAAACAGTGAATTCTCCGGTAAAGATCAAAGATCAAAGATCACCGATGGCAGGAGTGCGTGTGGAGGGGAACGGCGCCCTTCTGCAGTGGAGAATGCGTGGAGGGCGAAATGAAGCTGAAGGAAGCCTCGTCTGCGTCAGTTTCCATTTTTGTATTTCAAATCAATACATTAATGGCAAAAACTAATGGACAATTCTATATTACGGGGCCTACATTCCATGCTTTACCTAGAGTTCAACATTCGGGTGATCATATCCACCATTCCATACGCTTTCTAGACAGCTCGCGAGAGAAGGTACATAATGAATAGTACGTGGAACATTTTCTCGAACTCTACTTATACTTTTTGTATTTGTAACTAAACCGGTCGAGAAAATTGGAGTGACGGTGAAAGAAATTTCGAGCTTTATAATGAAGGGAGGAAGTGGAGCCATAGTTTCTCCAATAACAACAAAAATGAATAGAAAAGGATAAAATGCCGTCATTCAGTGAGGAAGCGGAGCCGTACGAGGAAACGTTCGGCAGCGCGTGCTGGGCAGGCAAGAAGTGCTACTGCTGCAAGTGAGTTACTTGGGAACATCAGCGTACCTTAGATAAACGATACCACTTTCTTTTCGTGGGGTTAGGGCGGGATTTTGATCTGATTAGGGGGTTACTAGCTGCTGATAGTGTTACCTACATCAGACAAGGGCAACTATTTCGCCCGGTGGAGTGGTGAGATGAAGAGAGCTTGAAATCGTTCTAGTATTTCTTGTAGAGGAAGGATGTACTGTTAATGTATGTGAGAGATGATGTGATTGAATGGTTGCATATTAGTTGCAGGAAGAACGATACGGAAATCGACGATTCGCACCTCAACCGCGTTCCCATCAGTGATCTCTTCGCCTAGCACCTCATTTTGGTACAGTACCCTTCTCCAGGATTTTCAGAATATTTCAGTAATGATTTTTCGTACAAATATACATTCGTACAATAATGATTCTGCAAAAACACTGGAAAAAGGTCCGTTCTTTTCGTTCACATCCGGCTGATTCTCATCCGATCTAGTACCTAGTGTTTTCATGCGCTTGCATTTGATTTGTGTGTCAAGTTATAAATAAGCTATACTTTTATCATATCGTCTGGCATTTTCCTCCGACAAAACGACAACTCTAGTCCCCAGAAGGTAGCATTCGGCTACCACAAGGTGTGCTCTACCGCCCCGTTCAGCGTTCAGGCTGTCCTGAGGTTATCAGCGACCTATGCGTTCGCCCATTTTGTGTGCACGTGGTAGGGGATTTTACTTTCGCGATTTTGAATCACTGCCACCATGTCTTAATCCCCTGGGTGCGGGTGGACCTGAGGACGCGGGCGGGGTCGAGATCGTGGCTCCAGTGCCCAGATCCCCTGTATGCCGTGTTCCTCCGATACGCACGCGGTGGTGCTGATTTGGAAGAGCTTTATTCGGTCTCATTTTCATAATTCATGTTCTTCCCGCGATATCCGATGAGAAAGCAGGGCACATCGATTTCTAAAATCTACATTGTTGCAATTTTCATCAAGAGACTCCTGATTTTCGTGTTTTTGTGTCTCAATTATTGTCACCTCGGGAAAGACCATGAGATCGTCGTCGTAGCAGACAAAAGTTCGCTTGAAATCAGGCATCTGACCCAGCATCCCATTCACACGATACATCATCCCGCTGTGTCGGTCACGCACGTCAAATCGCCATTGCGCACTAAATCATCATCATTTGTATCCAGGTCGAAAAAGAAAACAATGGGGGTCATACAAAAAAGAACAAAGAAACGAAAGGGAATAAAATTCATCTTCATTATCCTAAATATCCCATAAAATATCCCATAACACTAAATAGCACTAAATATCCCATTAAAGAAGATTTGTTGCCAAACAATACACACATTCTATCTTCATCGCACTTGCCGAGAGCGAGCGTGTGATAGAACAGCTCGAGATGGGTCATGTTCAAGTCAGGAAAGACGATTCGCTAAAAAATTTTGGTTCAGTATAGAGTTGAGAGTAATTTGTAGAACTAAAATTTCCTGGGCCAGTATAGGGACGGTTTTCTTATTTGCATTTTAAAAAATTTTCTTTAAAAAAGATTATATATTTTTAAATGCTCACATCGACATTAGCGCCGAGCATTTTCCGTAAGACTCTAAGCGCGATCTGGCTTCCATATACATCAGCACTGTCTTCAAATATTGAAAATCCCGAAGAGCAAGCACTCTAAAGTGTTCAGAATTTGTAATGGAATAACAAAAAACAACAACAACAACATCAATAATGTAGCATACTTCGGTGAATCTGGCGCACACTTTGTCCGTGTGGTTCGTAACACACTCCAGCTCTTGCTCGTATTCACTATGAAACACATTTCACTTTCGAATTACCAATAAAAAAAACGCAATATAGAATTTAGAAAAATTTCGAACAATTCAAAATGTCCTTGCTAACATTTGTTCTTTTCATAACGCAACCCTACCTTATATCCTCTATGAAAGGATTGCGCTCGCTATGCGCAAATTGGATATGATGAAATAATTCGTGCGCAAATGTGGCGCCCGTGAAGCCGATCTATAATATTACATAAATTAACAATGTGCTTTTTTACAATTTTTCTAAATCTGGAAAACTTGATTTTAACTTCGAAAACACAGCACGGATTTGGGAAAAAACAAAATATATTATCGTAGAAATTTGGGTGCAAAAACGCTCACCAAACTTGCAGTCTGGTCTGAAAATGATGCGTGCATGGTCCACATTCGAGCCATCACTATCGACGCCGGAGTCGCTATCAGATTCGCAAAAAATGACGATTCCCCGGAGGCCGCAGCAGCTCGAATGTCAATGCTCATTGCCTGCTTTGCGTGAGACCTGAAATAAGGTTTACTCTAGGAGTAGTGGTTAAAGGTCCACTATGAAGAAAGTTTTTTTCGAACTCGCGGCCAATGTGTGATCCGAAGTCCCTAGCGCGCAATTTCAAATAGTGTACACTATGATACTGTAGATCGAGTGCACGAGGGGTGGTGCACAAGGTACGTATGTTCGGGTCATGGTCGATAATTGTGCCATGGTAGGTCAAGACTAAGTACCGTACCCAATCGATCGTACAGTACCCCGAGATACCGTATGACGCTACCATAACCCAGAATATCGAGAACTAACTTTATTTTCAAGAAGTTAATATACCGTACCCAATCGAACCTACAGTAACCATACCGTACTCCTGTGTACAGTACCCCTTGTTACCGTAATCCACACCACTGCGGTCAATCGTAAACTGACTTTTTTCAAAAACATTTTTCATTGAGTTGATTCTTGCTCTATACCGTACTCAATCGATAGTACAATACCCCAGATACCGTATACCGCTACCGTAACCCAGATTATCGCAAACTAACTTTATTTTTAAAAAGTCCTGGTACCGTGCTCAATCGATTCTACAGTATGCAAGTAACTACCGTAACCCAGTTCCTTGGGTCAGATCCAGTTCCTTGGGTCAAACATTTTTTAAAAATTTCAAAATCGATTTTAAAATTATTTTAAAGTTTTCTACCGCATATGTGATTATTGTATAATCATTTTATGATCAATTTTGGTTTTTTAGAAGCGTCATACGGTATCTCGGGGTTCTGTACGATCGATTGGGTACGGTACATAGTCTTGACCTACCATCGACCATGACCCGAAAATACGTACCTTGTGCACCACCCCTCGTGCAATCGATCTACAGTATCATAGTGTACATTATTTGAAATTGCGCGCTAGGGACTTCGGATCACACATTGGCCGCGAGTTCGAAAAAAACTTTCTTCATAGTGGACTTTTAAGCATTGGCTTTACCCTAGAGCATAAGGGATACTGTCTAAAATGCGGGGAACGTTTATTTTCTATAAACTTACCATTTGCTGAAGCCTATGTCAAGGGGACGGTTTAATTTGAGATGTTACGATTTGGAAACGAATATATTTAAGAGATATGATTATATTCAGATGAGATACAATTAGAGCTTACGAGGTGGTTGCGAACAATGCTTGAACGAGAGCGTATGATTTAGCGAGATACACACGAAGTTTCGGCATGTGTGCTAAGCCAGATCTGTGCGTGAAACCGTTAAGGAACGAGAAAAAATACATTACAAGAGTTGGTAGCGGTCCAACAAATAGTTCCGATACTTCACAAGCAAGATTTCATCCATTGCATCAGAGATCGAATATCGATTCGCAAATGAAACCTAAACAAAAGAACTCTGAAGAAATTTTAATTGGGAAAACATATAGTAATGTAAGTCAACTATAGAAAAAAGTTATATCTAAATTGCATTTTACATACTTTCTCGTGCTTCAGTACCTCGTATGATATATTGCTGATATATGCAGATAGAAGCATTTTTCGTGTATATCCGAATTTGTCTTCTTGCTCGCTCCATGGAGAATTCTGGAGATGGTTCACAGGAATTCCCGCGATATATTGATTTAATCACTTTTAGGCTCCCCGTGGATCAATCGTTTTGTAACGTTGGATATGTTACTTTCCTATAATCTCATACAAAACAACTGGTTTCATGTCGATTGATACACGGAGATTTTCATAACGTAAATAGCGGAAACTGAAATCGCATGACTTTTCGGAACAGGCGCGTCCAGTCGAAATAAGATGTATTGATAATCTAAGAATCGTAATTACCCTAATCGCTGAGAGGTACTCTTCGATAATGTTGTGAATAACCGTCTCTATCCTTTTGCGTGCTTTTTCATGTCCAATAGCTTCTCTGGATATAATATTTCATTATATTTATCTAATTTATTTAATAATTGTATTAATAACGCATCCGAACCATTGAACAATTCTTTGTAAACCCAACTCCTTTTCAAGAGCCTCCTCTAACGAATCAGCCATCTGAATAATTGATTAACATTTGATATTATTTTTAAAAAACCAATTCCATGCTGTTTCTCTTATCCAAAATCACAGAATGAATCTTGTCTGAGATGTGCCGGACGATAACCTAAAAATTGTTTGATCAACTTTTGGTTTTATGGTAATATTTTGCGCATGTAAACCGGCGTATGTAAACCACACGATTTTTTGTAAAATTTGGAATTGCACATATGCAAAGAAAAAGTGTGTAATTGTGCCTAAGAATCGTAGGCTTGCATGGGGTAGACAAAAATAATAAGCTACTTGCGGAAATTTGAAATTGAATCCAAGAAAATTACACTTTTATTGAGTCGAAGCGCTTTACGAAAGAGGTCCGAATGGTTGATTCCCACTTTTCCAAACATAAATTCGTCTGACATCATTAGTAGTACTGACTCACTGGGACTGAATAGATATGTTTCAGAATGAAATTTTAAATTTAGGATAAAGTCGCACATCTTATCGATCGCTGCGTAAATCGCCCCCGTATTTGTGTAATCCGTCTTGTCCGAAGCACCGTACAGTTCGATTTCCTCAACATTTCGAACAACGAATTTCGAAATAATCTGAAGTGTGATTTTACCCGGATAATAATAATTTATCGAACTCTAACCCTTTCCCTGAGTGTTTACAGATCATCAGGCAATCGATAAAGGCGAGAAATCCAAGCATAAACACACCTTGGAGCGCAGGCTCGCGAAGTTACTGTTTAGATTGAGTTGGATCGAGGAGGGAATCAATGCGATTTCCCCCCTCTCCTCCCCTCTCTAATAGAATTTAGAGTTCGAAGTGCGGGTCACGGTCTCTTCATTCTACACACTCTCTAGACCGGCCGATCGGCGAGAGAGTGTGTAGAATGAGGAGACCGTGGTGTCATTTCTCGAACTGCAGTAGAATTCGAGAAACGATACCACTCTCTCTTCATTCTTCACACTCTCTCGCCGATCGACCGGTCTAGAGAGTGAGTAGAATGAAGAGTGCGTGATATCGTTTCTCGAGGGCTATTTTGTCTCAAGCGTAGAAGAAGTATTTCCATTTTTTCTCTCATTTCCTCGTCAATATTGCACACTTTTTTGAACATTTCGGAAGCGGGATGGTACTAGGTCGAATGAGTTGTATTCTTCAGTATTACTGAAGAATCTTTGTTTCCTTATTGCGTGGATCTTCTGTGGACAGGAGCGCTTTTTGTGTTGTAATCCAACGTTCTGTCAACCATAATATTGTTTTTCCATTCTAGCCGGGATGGGCATCCAGGCTGAGGTCACCGCCCACCTCTCGCTCACTCTCCTCACACTGCTAGCCTTCGCGCACGTCAATTGGCGGTGAGTTGAATTTGAATCTCAAGAGCGTGTCTTTTTCATAGTCATTCAAAATTGAAAGACACCGTGATTCAGAATCAACCAGCTAGACGAAGAGTTCGAAGCGGGCGTGATCACGAAGGTGCCCATCGTCCAGAGAGTTCCGGTAGGAGAAGGTGAGATTTTGAATGAAGGAAAGTCGTGATCACGAAGGTGCCCATCGTCCAGAGAGTTCCGGTAGGAGAAGGTGAGATTTTGAATGTAGGAAAGTCGTCGTGGAAACTGTAAAAATGCCTAGTGGTAGGGATGATGACAAAAACACTTTCTAGTAAGAGAGTGGGCGTTTCAGTCCTGGGTCGTAGACACCCGATCCGCCCCACAATCGTTCACTGACTCAACTGTTATTCTTATTCTCGCTACCCCAGTACTTTTCCTGGATGACATCCCAAGCAATCTCATGAAACGATTTCCTCACATCTGAAGACATTTCAGGGGAAGATATCGTTCTGACGGAAGAAGAAGTGATCGAGTATGAGAGGGTGAAGTGAGTTAATTTTCAAATCGAGATTATCAAATCCTTTGAGATCCTTGCACACTGGTACTTTGAGCCAGCTCGGCAAAGACCAGATTTTACTAGAAACAGTCAACCTGATAAAACGATAATTTCACTGCAGACGCGCAATCAACATGTCAAATGGCAATGACTTGTGGCTGACGTCTCTGTCAAGGATCAAGGTGCGCCATTCTGCATGAACTTTGTTCAATTTTGATTCAATTTTATAGTTCAAACGAATCGGACATTGTTTTTTTTCAGTCTGTTTTGATTGGGCATAAATTTATAATGATCTGCGGATGTGGACAAAAATAATTTTAAAAAACATAGGTGAGCGCGTTGATCGAACGCTGCATGGACCTCCACCAATTCTGCACTGAAAAGTCAGCGGCTGATCGGGGACCACCCGGTCCCAAAGGACCTCCAGGTCTTCATTTCGAAATATCAATAATAGTAGAATATTTGTTTTATTTGATTAATCAATTGAAAGGAAATCTTACCAGGCCGAGTGGGCAAACCGGGCTCTCCCGGGCCGGTCGGCAGACCTGGTCTCATGGGCGTTCCTGGCCATCCCGGACCTATCGGTACGTGCGTTTCTCAGTTGTCTCTGGAGAGCCCTCACCTCCTCCCTGACCCTGTAATTCACTATTTACTTGTGCATTATATATTCGTGATTATGGCGTAGATAGAAGCTGATTATGGCATTGGCTACTCGTATCACTTCATTTCAGGTCCACCTGGCGAGTCTGGTCATGATGGCATCTGCGAGGGATGCGGAGTGGACGAGAAGTTCCTGATGGAGCGCGAGTACCAGTGTCCGAAGGTATTCCGTGCCTTCAATCCACATGCCAGCATGCTTTCGCACTTGCCCGTACAATTTGGCATACACTTTAATGCAAATATTTAGAAAATGAAAAAAAGACCTCACTAGTTGGTAGAAATCTATGTCATCTAATCACCTGATCTTCAAATGGTGCATTGACCAGAATTTGTCGTTTTTAAGGTGGAAGTGCAAGAGGTGAAGTGTGCAACTGAGGGAGGCTCAGTAGATGGAGGACTGCACTCGCAGAGGGTTTGTCTGACCCTTGATCTTTGATCTTTACCAAAACTTTATTTTATAGGTGATCAACGCACCTCCACCGGACTTCATACAGAGAGTAAGCATATTCTGATTTTTCTCTTCATTATTTCGGTATTCTCAATGTATTTCTGAGCTTAAAACAAATTGTACAGTATCTCAACACTTCCCTGGACGATCAGGACGAGTGCTTCAAGCTGTGCTTGGCGAACAGGTAAAAACGATAGAGATCAAAGATCAAATGCGGCTCAGGACCGAGATCGAGGCGACAACAGAGGCAGCGGAAACCACTGAAACGGCTTATATCGAGGGAGCGACGGCACGTGAGTTCGACGTTTACCACTGGGCACACCACAATCCGCTGTCCCATTTTTGACAGGCGACTTTTACTAATCTACACCACAGATTGCAAGCTGCAGTCGATCGGGAAGCCGGTGTTTCACTCGCACGCGACGACGTACTACGGCTCGTGGATGCGCGATGCCTACCCGCGCACTGGCGATGTGAGCGAGTGATCTTTGATCTTTCAAAACAACACTTCTATTGTGTTTCATGTTTTTATTTACTCAAAACGACAGTTATATTGTAAATAAGAGTAGTATGCAATAAAAAATATTCAGGACATGCAAAAGCGCTACCTGGTCAATCACTTCCAAGGCGACGAGGTGAGCTTTGCTTCGGTTAGGTTACGAAAAATTGTGTTTATTTTGCAAAAAAATCGAATCTGAAATCGTTTTAGATCAGTGAATTCGCGACGGAAGCGGATCTCCGACGACAGATCATCAGAGAAATGTGAGCCTTTCCAAATTTGGATTATCGGCATAGTCGAATATTCTGAAGGATCAATATCTACAAATCTTTCTTTGGTTTCGCATGGCTTCATAAAGAATTCATAAGACATGTTGTAGCCACAAACTACCTCACGTCTTTGACGGCACTAACCACGTGCTCTTCAACGGCTCCTTCTTCTTCCAGCGAGCTGGAACACCCCGCATCGGAAAGTAATAAAATATTGATTATTTTAATAAAAAAAGAAATCAAAGAGCGTAGAACTTACTAAGCAGTGGTTATATTTGTACATGTATTTGATATATTTCTGATAATGGTGTTTTTTTAATCAGGTACGAGTTGCAAACCGGCTTGTACAACGAGGTCGAAATCGAAGGCGCAGCGCACCGACTCGACAAGGTACTGTAGACACCAGCAAAATCGGATCGATAACTGACCTACAGTACCTCTTCAATCGATCATTCAACTACTTTGACCTGGCGATCGACGAGAACGCCCTCTGGGTGCTCTACCACTACGAGGACGTGCCGCACCTTAGTGCAGCCAAGGTATGCGTGTAGTGAACGGTGCGCTGAGTGCGGCTGACTGTCGCCTTTTCACAAAGGTCGACATCAACAACCTCACCATCTACGAGACCTTCAACCTCACGTTGGTGAATCACACCGAGGTCGCCAATGGATTCGTCATCTGTGGAATATTGTACCTCGTCAGTTTCTATATTTCAATGCGAAAAAAAATATTCATAGGATTTTCGGGATCAATAGGCATGGCTAGACACTCACAAGTTCGGAAAACACCCAATCACAACAATTAATAAGTCTATAATGAGCTCCAGGTTGACTCATCCTTCGACCAACGGACGCACATCTCGACCTCGTTCGACTTCTATCGAGGCATCTACAACACGCCCAACTATCACTGGCTCAATCTGTACCGCCATTCAAATATGGTCAGTATTAGAGTTCGATAAACGGGCCTCCGTCTCTTCATTTCCCACACTCTCTCGACCAGTCGAATGGCTAGAGTGTGTGTAGAATGAAGAGAGCGTGGTATCGTTCCTCGAACTCTAGTATACACGACTGTAAACAATATGAGCCATCACCAAATCCATTGAATAGTTCACGAGATGATTTATTTGGCCGATTCCAGATATCGTACAATCCGTACGACAAGCGCATCTACGTTTACGACCATGGCTATCTGCTCACGGTGCCCGCGCATCTCCAGTGGCTGGCAAAGTGACACCTCGTTTAAGACCAAGAACTCACTAATTTTTCCATTATCCTTCAAAAGTTACACATTATCTACCTCTCTGCAAATTTAGGAACTTTTTGAAGTTTGCAATGATAGGCCACTCCTTTTAATACACTCATTTGTTTGAATTTAGTGCCTTGTTCACTAATTGTCAAATTTTATGTTGCTTTTTTTATTGTTCACGACAAATCGATACACGCTTATGCAAACCAAGAGCAAATCTCAATCATACCCACATTGATAAACAATTGAAATTAGATTCAAATTATTCTCTTGTTTCCTGCACGACCTCTTTATTTGCTTTTTGTTACCTCTTTGTCGAGGATTTCTTAGACGCAGTCTAACAAGAAGTGCACTGTGCTCACCGCTCGAGTCAAGAAAGCGAGATTTGTCGAAACGCTACGTAATTATCGAATTTTACAGTGTTAAATGCCATCCTCGTTAGATCGGTTAGAATAACAAGGACAAGTTAAATTTGCAAGCAATTATTTCATGGACTATATTTCAAGAATGCTTCAACTCAAAGGCAAAGGAATTCAAACCAAACGGATTCAAACCGGTGACCTAAGGATATACAGTCCTCTGCCTGAATAAGCGGGGCCGTTCAAATAGTGGCGGCCGTAAATGAGGCTAACCGGGCC
This sequence comes from Pristionchus mayeri, assembly GCA_036245805.1. Classification (NCBI taxonomy): domain Eukaryota; kingdom Metazoa; phylum Nematoda; class Chromadorea; order Rhabditida; family Neodiplogasteridae; genus Pristionchus; species Pristionchus mayeri. The sequence continues at coordinate 47,149,713 of BTRK01000006.1, forward strand.
ATAAATGAGGCTAAAAAGGCCGTAATTTTTTCACGTAAAAATGCTATATTGTATAGAGATGATGTAATTTCATAGTTATGATGCAATAACGTGTCTGGGTTATATATGGTTAGACTCCACAAGCTCGGCTCTGAAACTTTACCCCGCAAAAGCGAGACAAGAGGAGCACAGTCTTCATTCCCAACCAAATCACTCGTAAACAAGAATTTGGAAGCTCTTTTCATCTTCTGTCGAATAAGCCTCCGAGGCTCTGGAAAATCAATCTCTAAATAGGTCGGCATACAAGCTTTATAGAGCGACTTGGCATAGAAAGGTATAAAACTCGAATGCTGACATTTGATTGTTGATGATCGTTTTGGTTTTGCATCGTGTTTCAATTATCTGATAAATTTCTTTGGCTGCTGATCTAAACATAAAGAGTTTACCAATATACAGAAACAATTCTATCTGAAAGGTTATGGTATATATAAAAAGTTATATATATATATATATATATATATATATATATATATAAGTTTAGTAATTTATTTATTACTTTCGATCACATTTAACATCAAAATAATTGAAATGAGAACAAAAATAGAAACACGTTTAAACGCGTCATCTGTTCAGAAATTGAATGCTGGGGTTACAGTCAACACAGTTTCCAATGAGAAATCATCCTGTTGCTAAGTGGGCTTCTCTGTCTAGTCAATGCGAATGTCAATTCTAGAAATTTTCTAATTCTAGAAGCTTCACCACTGTTACTCTCTTTAGCAAACTACAAGCTAAAGAGAGTATTGAAGACTAGCCGTTGGCTACCGCCAACGGCCAGGGTGGCTCGTGTCGTCGTCGCGCTTCGCGCGCCGACGCCGCTCGCCGGTCATTTCGTCGCGCTGCGCGCGCCGACCGGTCTCGCGTTCGAAAGTGACGAAGCATGAATGAGAGGGAGATAATCCAATTACCACACAATAGAGTCGAGATAATCCAATTAAATGTTCCTGATTTTGCTGACAGGAAAATATCGCTAGGATCCTGAGTATATGCGATTTGTGATGTTCCTCATAGTTTCTTCTTCTTCTCATCGACAGCGCCCTTCTGACACCTCTTACAGAGTCCACAGCATCTGAAGAGTGAAAAAAGTAAAGGCAATAAATTAACATAATCAACATAATCAGAGGGTGTGGACCTGAAACGTAACTCGAGAAATGAATCCGGCTAATTTCATTTCATTTCATAATCCCTTTGGAATGATCAATTCGAAACTCATCTCTCCAAAGCTCCGTTATCGAATTCGGACAAATTTTCCACTTGGGCTTACTTACGTGATCTTGATCTTGCGAATCGCCAGATTGATATATTTACCTGAGGAGGGAGCGGAGGACGACGAAGATGAGGGCGAGTACAGTGAAGACGACAACGACGAGGAAGCAGATGACGTCAAGCGAGTGGTAGACGAAGAAGGAAAGCTCAGTGCCGTACGGAACAAGGTTGTCCAGTTTCCTGGAATAAATGTTGCTCAGCCTAACATAAGCTTTTTGCAATCTGCATGATGAATCCAAACACTTTGCCCCTTTTTGATTTTCAAAAAGGACTCACTTATGCCGGGCGAGGAACTCGGTCCATCTAACGAGGAGCGTCTCGGCATTCACTGGCTTAGTAGCGATCATCGATTTGAGCCGCTGAGCGTTCGCCTTCAGCCTGAAATTGATAATATTCATTCAGAATTTGGTTCCGGATATTGGCGAGAACTACATAATCTTTGAAAAAGTAAACTAATGAAATAGAAGTAGTAGCTTTTCCTAATTTTATGCATCCGTACGTGTAAAAAAGTGTTTTTTTTCAGTAAAAAAATCTCACTTTTTGTCCTCGACGAGTCTCCTGATTGCTGCTGTGACAGTCTCCTTGCTCACTTTGGTCTTGTGCAAGTTAATTCCCATCCCGAGTCGCTCGACTAGGTGAGAGTTTCTGAAAAAAATATCGTTCACGCCGATTGATCCCTATGCGATCCTTTCTTTTTCATGTAATTGCTACAACTATAAGGGTTTATCTGCCAAATATTGTTCCGGTCATATCGATATGCCATTTCCCATATTACTATGTCCATTAGCACCCTCCAAGTACTGCGTGATCACTGTCTCCCTCACCTCGGCTGGTCAGCGAATAGTCCCGTGACCACAATAGGCACGCCCGCATGCAGGACGTCCTGCACGCTGTTGTAGCCCCCGTGAGAGATCATACCGAGCGTTTTCGGATGCACTGAATGCAGAAGTGTTATGCACATTATATCAAGTTTTCTGGGATTCTATTAGAGCTGTTTCAAAAATATTAGTTGTAATTTACTCACGTAGGAGGTCCGTCTGAGGCAGCCACTTTGCCGCGTAGGCATTTGAAGGGAGCACATGCGCGATTTCCTCGGGTTTCTCGTATCGAATGAAGAACTGGACGTCGGGGAATTGGGAGAAGGCGTAGAAGTAAGCCTCCTTCCAACTGAACATCGCACAAATTCGACATGGTCGTCTCATGCAACGATTGACGGATAGCGGATAGCAGAGGTCGAATGCATTTACGCATTTTAATGCAATTCCATTACGCTCAACTTGCAGGGCTGATGAACGTACTGGTCTGGCATGAGGTACATGGGCGCGATGGATCCGAATGACATCACGACGACTGCCTTCGCCTTCTCGACACGCTCAGCGTATTCCTGAATGAACTCGTTAGATTGCTGAGACGATGAATGCAAGTAAAGTGGGCAAATAGACGTCCGTACGGGCTTGAGCCGCTTGGCAAGCTAACACATTTTCATTGATTTTCTACCAAAGCTAGTAGATATGCCGAAATTCGAATTTGTGCACTGCAAACTGCCGCAGACACTCACGGTTTCGAGCGGCTTGGCGTCCTTGCTCTTAATTCCAACGCCGCCGATGTTGACGATCTTGGAGAGAGTGGGACGAGCGAAGTCGTAGAGCTCATTCGAGTTCACCATCACGAGGGGAACCTAAAGTGGGAGAGCTATAAAAACAGTATATGGGTGAGGTTAAAACAACGCTTAGTGATCGAAAGATTCCTATTGCGCATTAAGCGAAGCTCATACTGCGAATTCAATTTATTCTTTGCAAGTTGTACGCAAAGAGTTCGAAATATGTACCTGAGACGCGAGGTCTACCAGATCAGGGAAGTCTTCTCCGAACTCGGCACGGAAGACGGCCGTCTCCTTGTTGGCTGTCATGCTGCAATTATCTTATTGTTGAGTCCAGGGGTATGCAAAAAGTTTCCCGCACTCCTCATTTCCCATGCTCTCTCGTCGCTCTGCCTGGCGAGAGAGCACGGGAAATGAGGAGTACGGGAAACTTTTTGCACACCCTGGTTGAGTCCATATAATCCTCCACTGTAAGGGAAAGAGATGAAAGAGGCCGGGAGCGACGTCAAAAATAGTCACAACATCGGCGTAACTTACCCCTTCCAGATGAGCTTGAAGATGAGATGACCTGTGAATGACTTGACACGCTCCACAAACGTCAGCTTGTCCCCAGCGTCCATCATCATTGCTGAATATGTTCAATGATGAAATATGAATCTACTGCTATTGGAATCTTCTTACGAGGATAGTACGATGGGGTAACCGGAACGCCGGTCAGCTCGGCGACAAAGTCAACCAGCGGACCGGAAATGAGCCAGACCCACGTGGGAATCTCTGAAAGAAAAACATTACTAAAAATTAAAAGCTATGTTTAAATTAAATAATATTTTCATAATACGAAGGCATCGATCAAGGACATGGACGCACTAGTCTGGTGGATGATTCCGATAGGGCAGAAGTTGTACATGTGCGTAAAGGCGATGTCGTACTTGCTGTTCTCGACATCAGCCAAGAAGGCCTTGTCCTTTACGAACACTGCAAATGAAAATGCGAATTGTTACGTGCTGGATCGGTCAATTACTTGAACAAGGAACTATTGATCATAAGTTCTTGTTCAAAGTCTAGCTGTATATGTTTCAACATTATCAACAACCGCTGACCCTCGCACGACTTGTACATCTCTCCGAATCGTGACATCACTTTGCGGAAGTCGGCGTTCCAGATGGGCACGTCGTTGAAGGCGAAGCGTGCCTGGTCATTCATCAGCTGCTCGCCGTCCAAGCCGAACGACCCGTTGACGGTAACCACTGAACATTTGACCAACCAGTAACACTTTCGATATCATCGCTCATAAAATACACACGATTGAAATGAAATTCGTGCATTACCATCGGGGTAAATGAATCCGTGCTAAAAATGAACCCGTGTGCTAAAAATGCAGACTAACCTCTGATTCGCTCGTCGATCTCGATCTTGGGATCCTTGTACTCGTACCAACTCATCATGTAGATGGTGACGTCATGGCCGGCCTTCACCAACTCCTCACCCACGCGCTTGTTCCAGATCACCTAAAAGGCTCTGCTGTAAGTTGAATTCGTAATTCGGGCCTTCGTCTATTCATTTTCCACACTCTCTAGACCGGTCGAGCGGTGAGAGAGCGTGTAAAATGAAGAGACCCTGGTATCGTCTATCGAACTCTAGCTGTAAGCACATCCATTGTTGCACATTCTAAGCACCACACGGGACAAAGGGAAAAACTGACCTGGCTGCTCATCATGTAGAGCGCGAAGATTGCGATTTTATACTTGGGCTTATCGCCCTTTTGCTCGGCCAGGATTTTCACTGCTTCTTCAGGCGAAGAGACGACGGGAGCGGATGCCCTAGGAAACAAACGCGTGGGCATGATTCAAAGAATGATTATGACATAGCAGTAAAAAAATTGGATAATTTTTCTGTAAACGATCAAAAAATACTAATGTTAAAGAAGGAGGAAAGCGAGAATGAATTTCGCCTACTAAAGATATATCCAGATTTATTCCTTCCGAAAAAGTGACTTTTTCGTGTCCTGAAGGCAAACGTTGTCCAATCAATACCAAACTTTCAGGATCGTCTAGGGTCATGATATCGAAAGTTGTTTTCTTTTTGACGAGTCTCTAGGGCCCTTTTTCCGTTCCAAACTTGCAGCAGCTGCAGTAACAAGGTGCGAGGTCGCATCAGCTTGAAATTCTTTTCTGAGTAATCCTCTGAAATATCACAATACCTAATAAATTTGAGCCGTTGGAAAATGTTCTTATTAGAAATATGAATTTTCGGAAAAGTGGTGTGCGATTACGTCATCACTACACAAGAGTGACGCTCCAGTTGCTTACTTGGTAGATGATGCAGCATTACCGGCTGCTGCAGTTGCAGCAAGGAAGGCGAAGCCCAGCAGCACGGCGTGAGCACGCATCTCCAATCAAGTGTTGAAGGGACGAGCAAGGGCGGTCTATGCAAAATGCCTCATTGTCCCTTGCGCAATGGTTAGGTAGGGCGCTGGCCCTTGAATTGTCAACTCTCATAGTGAATCGAGAAAGATGGCGAGGTTCACACGGCGCCAGAGCAAACCATGGCGCAAGAGTCAAAATTCGACTCGAAAACAGCGGGCGCACATTTCTAATCTTCTCGGGTGCTCTGCCGTCGTTTTATAGGAGCAAACTGCCGAGGGAGGAGGTTGGAGAAGGAATACGAGAGAGAAGGGCGAGTAGAGAGAGCGGTGAGAGAAGAAGAGACTATTGCAAAAACGATTCTACGTGTGAGAGAGAAAGAGAGAACAGACGGAGGGGGGGGGCAGAGTAGAGATGAAGAGGGCCGAATGTTGGGAAGAAGCAACAAACAAATCTCCATGCTGATTCGTGAAAATTGTAATAAATATGTAGAGAAGCTAAGATTGGTCTACAAAGGAATTCTTGATTTAAATATGCGGTTAACTTTGCCCTCCGGTCAGGGTCCAAAGTGCTCTGAACGGTCCTCCAGACAAACGGTGGCTGACTCGTCACTGAGCGTAGTGCGTTATCGCTTTTCGTAGTAAAATAGAACACATCTATGCGCTGAGCTGATGCGATAGTGAGTGAAATGGAGAAAGTAGCGCTGTCTCTAGTTTCTAGTCTCTCTAGTGCGCATTTGTGTCGCATTCGACATCAATTGTAGTGCACGAGAGGGAGAAAGAGAGAGAGAGAGTGGAGGAAGGTAACGAATGCACCCGTACGCAGACGAATAACAACAGTCGAGTAGCGACAATGATGAAAAATACCTAGGAGCGACAGTGAAGACAATGATCAAAATACTTGGGAGTAGGATATGAACCGGGAACTTCGATGCGAGTCGAAGGGGACATTGCGAAATTCTTCAGTTTCGCAAACAATCTGTAAGAGAATCCGTTGCCAGACGACTCATTAATGTAATGCAGTAACGAAAAAAATGATAATATAATTATTTTTTTCATTTACTTGACAAGGAAAAAGCGGGTAGATCAAAAGAGAAGGGAATAGAGAATGCATATTTTGTGTTATTTGGTGCATGTATCAAACATTTGAAATTTTTTTTAAAGCAAACAACATGGGTCAAATTCTGTTGCTGGAACTTGTTACATATGAAAAGTGATTTTGAAAAATATATATCATGATTTTTTCAAACTGTTAGCCCCGGCGCGAAGCGCCGGGGCAATTTTGGCCGGGAAACGAGAGATTCCCACAGTCGGAAAGGTTCCTGAGAGGGTAGGGTATCGACATCCCCTCAAAAATCAAATCCAAGTATCCAGCTTTTGGGGATCTTGTGCAGGAACATAAGAGATGCTAAATCCGAAATTTCATGTCTCTATCACAACCGGAAGTGCCTCAGGCTGACCCCACTTGTTGTCGGTTTCGCGGCGTCAAGGATTTTGCGATGTTGGTCGCGAGCATCGTAGAGAGACGTGCTATAGCTCATTCGATAGAGCATATACGGTTGCCCGCCTAGAGACTTTTCAGAATTGTGAAATTCCTACTGGAAAGGTGCGAAAATCGCCTTCAAAGTTCGAAATTTTGACACCTCTGGTGGTTAGAACACATTTTCGGCTATCCAAGCTCTCAATGGAAAATCCAAGTTCCTACCGACCTACTGTAGACTAACGTTGACACGACGAATCCAATGAACTTAATTTCGAAAAGATTGGTTTCCATCTATAGGTGCTGACGCCTTTCAAACATTTTCCCGCGCGAATTTACCCCTCTGCCTCCTCCTCCTCTCACCCTCCCCCCGCGCCTCTCTCTCAGGTTAGGTCAACGGTTGTAAACATGACGAGTCGTCTCTAGTTGTCAACACTCTGCCTACTATGAAATACAAAGTTCAAAGTAATGCAAAACTAGTGCCATTTTTGAAATCAGCATCTTAAATTACCCATGGCTGCATGGTTTGTTGGGGTCGAACGGGCACTTTCTGTTTTGTACTATTGTACCCTCTAGGAGAGGAAAGGGCGGAGGAGGGAGTTGAAAGCTTCCGACCTGAGTTGCTTTACATTTGCCCTTATTTACAATACATAGTGGCATGATAAACATACTAGCTCACGGCACCCGGAGCATCGACATAACAGAGGTCTTCAGAGAGATTGCATGAAAGTGATACCCTCCATTCACAAACTGTTCAAAGTGCTTCAATCTCATCCCCACTTTGGTGATAGATGTACTTAAGGTCAAGTATCTTCCATTTCACTTTGTGGGGCCGGAAATTGAAAAGTGCCTAAAAGCCGGATCTGGAAATTTCAAAAGTTTGAAAATTCATAACATTCTTAAAAGTTGAGAACGAAATTCCCCAAAAAAAATGATCACCATGACGAGATGAACAACTTTTATGCTGAGGTCGAAAACGAAAAATAAATATTAAGTATTGATATTGTAGAAAGTTTGTTTTGTCGATATCCAAAAGTTGAAATAAATCGATGTAGTGAAAAAAAATATTCCAATTCCTAATGAGATCTCTTCGGATTCGGAATCTACATCATTTTTTACACTGGTAAAAGTTCTATTTTCAAAAATCGCGAACGTGATATCGCGCTTTTTTTCGCCGAAAACTTGCCAGATCGCGTGTTTTTAATCAAGATCGAAAATTTCACTTTCTAATTTTTGTGTCGAAATCACTCAGATATATAATTTCTTTCAATTTTCGATGCTTACCGACCCTTATGTACCAATTCCCGTCGAAAAAAACCGGAAATTTCAATATTTTCGAAAATCATGTTTTTGCTACCTAAAATTTGAGAAAATTGGAGAAAAACATGATTTTCGAAAATATTGAAATTTCCAGTTTTTTTCGACGGGAATTGGTACATAAGGGTCGGTAAGCATCTAAAATTGAAAGAAATGATATATCTGAGTGATTTCGACACAAAAATTAGAAAGTGAAATTTTCGATCTTGATTAAAAACACGCGATCCGGCATGTTTTCGGCGAAAATAAAACGCGATATCACGTTCGCGATTTTTGAAAATAGAACATTTCCCGGTATAAAAAATGATGTAGATTCCGAATCCGAAGAGATCTCATTAGCAAATGGAATATTTTTTTTCACTACATCGATTTATTTCAACTTTTGGATATCGACAAAACACACTTTCTACAATATCAATACTTAATATTTATTTTTCGTTTTCGACCTCAACATAAAAGTTGTTCATCTCGTCATGGCGATCATTTTTATTTTTTGGTGAAGTTCGTTCTCAACTTTTAAGAATGTTATGAATTTTCAAACTTTTGAAATTTCCAGAGCCGGTTTTTAGGCACTTTTCAATTTCCGGCCCCACAAAGTGAAATGGAAGATACTTGACCTTAAGTACATCTACCACCAAAGTGGGGATGAGATTGAAGCACTTTGAACAGTTTGTGAATGGGCTCCTGCTATCTCTCAGAAGACCTCTGATAAGGAAAACGGAAACATCCGCAGGTATCAAGGAAAATGCGAGCTTTCAAAAAAAGTACAGTCAGAGTTGCCTGAGAAGCCTGAGTTGCAACTTGAAATGCTTGATTATTGCCTGATTGTCACGTCACGCGCGGTGCGAAGAGTATTTTGTTCCGTTTAGTGATCGAATTCTACAGCATACATGTTACAGCTCGGGCAATTTTTTCAGGATAGCTCCCGGACGTTTTTCCTTTAATTATGTCGATGCTCCGGGGGCCGTGTCCTCTGAAGAAACTGCTTGAAAAGCATCACTACTGTGCTTAGCGAGTAAATTCTGCAACATAAATTGTACAGCGCACACACGTTTTCCAAAGCCCTATGTCGATGCTCCGGGGGTGGGGGGGGGGGCACAGTATTAGGCCCCGTGCAATTCGCTGGGCGTTTGCAAGAGAAAGGGAGAGAGGGGGACTCGAACCCCGGACTAGAGTATTGGTAGGCAAACGTGTTAACCACTGCGCTATAGTGCTATCAACCTTCTGCCAGTAGGTTAACGAACATGAAGGACTGAGGACTGAGTTGACAATAATACGCAGAATCATTCGTTTGAGCTTCTAATCTTTCCTTTTTCCTACTTCTCTGGTAATTCTTTCCGAGTAGTTTCAGAGTAAAATTCCTATTTACTGTAATACAATTCGTCTCTCATGTTCTATCGATGATTGAGTTTATTTCAAATTTGTCGGCTTCGCTTCCAAACAACAATAACAATGGACGAAAAACAACTTCCACCGTATAACTATTCAAATTTACGCGAGAGAGACACGGAGAACAAACTTACAACGAAAGTACTGGGGGAATAACGCGAAACTGAGAAAACAAGAGCAATGTAATTCAATAACAAATTAGTCGAGAAAATCGATCAATTTAATGACTGAATCTACCCGAAAAATTGTAGTAGTTGTTGTCCTTCTCGTTGAGCCCGTGCGGATGATGTGGCCCGGCGCTGTCGTACTGGTAGTGTCTACAATGTGCATATTAAGCAAGAATATCTTTCCTATTGAATATTTGGCAATTCTCTATTGTCTGGCCCCATCCCCTCTCATTTCCAACTTCACTACTCCCTCAGCTCATTCCCATAGTTTTTTTAACAACTTTGGCCAGCTAGATTAAACAGAAAATTTGAGAAACTAGGTCGGGTGAGAACTATGATGCCGACATCTACATATCAAAGGCGGCAATTTCGTTCCTCAAGCATGACATCGACAAGCACTGACCTTCAGACGCTCAGAGACGACGGAGGGCGTGATGAGCTTGTAGGTGATAACCTATAGATAAGTTGTGAGGACGATAAACTACTAACTGCTGCGATAGAAATAAATCTACAATATGAGCTAATCGCCTTGCTGATGTGCGTGTGCGGCGCAAGCACATCAGCAAGGCGATTAGCTCGAACTGTAAAGTAGTTCATTAACTATATCTCATGCTCGAAATTAAATTTCGTTTCCGTTTTCTGGCAGTAATGTACGCATGCTTCGCACTAATTGGTTATGCTAAGAAAAACTAATCTCTAACCTCCTGTTACAGCTTGTCGTAGGTGGCAGCATCGAAGAGGACGGCGTTGTTGAGCTAGTCCCTGACCTTTCCCTTGGATCACTTCTTCTTCTTCGCCTTGCCTCCTCCTCCTCCCTCCTTCTTCATCGGCGAATTCTTGCATCTCTCAGGATCCGCTTTCTTCGCAGTCTTCGGCGGCATACCCTGCGATAGTTAACATTATTCCCTCACCACGTATGCTAACAGTTAAATTATAAATATACAAGTAATACAAGCGTATCAAGGATTCAGCAGTCTTAAGCTGTGACTTGCCTGAATGGGTTTAGCCCTGACACCACTATGGATGCATTCAAAAGCCAAATAATGTTTCAGTTATAGTGTCCGAAATTATAAATGTAAAGTTGCATACCGTTTTCTGGGAGAGAACACTGCTACTCCGGTTTTCGAAAGCGGGATGCGCGCCACTTTTGCGAAGCGGTGCGGACACCTTACAACGCCACCTCCCGAAAGTATTTCTCGCAGCTTGCGACACGGCAGCTTCGCGAAAGAGGCGCGGACTAGTTAATAACTCCGCGCCACTTTCGCGAAGCTGCTGCGGTACATATATGCAGCGGCGCCGCAACTTTCACGAAGCTGCGCGGAATGATTTCGCGAGGTGGCGTTCTAAGGTGTCCGCACCGCTTCGCAAAAGTGGCGCGCATCCTGCTTTGGAAAATCGGAGTAGGCCAATTTCCGCAAGAACAACACAAAATGAGCGAGCATAGGTAACAAATAACCTCAAGATGACAAAGTTAAAAAAAAACTAACCTCTAAATCCATCCAAAGTCGATTCGCGGCGCCGCCACAACGCGTAGTAGTGGCGAACTGCTTATGCGGACCCTGAAGGTTAATTTAAACAAGAGTATAAACCAATTAAACACAATAAATAAGCAAAACAAGCAATTAAAAGTAACAGCTGATCGATGAAAAACCGAGCCGGAAATTCACAAGTCCGGCAAAAAGGAATCCGGTTAAAAGGATATCTTGCCAAATCATGGAACTTCTGCGCAAAACAATATTCGTTTAGGAGGGGAATTTAAATATTTTTGAACGAGTAGGCGGGGCATACTACGGTTTTGCTTTTTAACGTGGACCCTTGCTTTCTTAATACTGTGTGGGGGGGGGGGCTAGCTGTTGGCAAACGTCAACGGCCAGGTTTAGAAGACGGCACAGAGTATTCTCGGCGGATTGGGTCATGGCGTCAAAAAGCGACGAAGAATGAAGGGGGGAGCACATTCAATTATCTCGTCGCGAAATGTTGACCACAAGACAAAGAAAAGACCCCTAGGTTTGCAGATGCTTTCCCATCACTTTCAATGCACTTAGTGGAAAACGCTAATAACGTAAAGAAATTGTTCGCTCCGCGCCAATAAAAGTCCCGAGATCCACCTTCCGTGGGAAAGTGGCGCATCCTGGCTTTGCAAGCAAAGTCAACAGCTAAGTGAATTGTGGCGAAATTTCAATTCAGTACAAGGAGTGAGATCATACTATTCACAACAATCAGTTCAATAAAAGTCCCGTTATCAACATCCAAAATTCGCGCTCTATTTATTCGTACTGTGCAAATCTGCTAACATCGACACCTGAAAAATAGAGCGCGAATTTTGGATGTTGATCACGGGACTTTTATTGAACTGATTGTTGTGAATAGTATGATCTCACTCCTTGTATTGCATTGAAATTTCGCCAAAATTCACTTAGCTGTTGACTTTGCTTGCAAAGCCAGGATACGCCACTTTCCCACGGAAGGTGGATAAATTTTTGTGTTCAGCATTTTTAAAAATTAATTAAAATATATATCATTGACAAAAATTTTCGCATCGAATACGATAAACCATCGTGAAGAGCATACAAAACCAGCTCGAATGATATTTTGGATTAAAAATTTGGCGCGCCCTAAAGCACCACAGCACAAATTCGAAACTTGCAATTTTTTTTATTTATAATACCTTCGTGTTCGTGCTCAAATTGTTCACCGTCTTATACTGAAAAATGTTTATGTTGGATGTTTTTCGTTTTTTTCATTTGTTCACGAGATATCATTCACAAGGAGAACATTTCTCTCCAAACGTATATGAACTTCTCACAGATTAGAGAAGTCCGCTATGTATGTATTCGGTGTAATAAAGGCGAAAGATTTAATTAATAAACATTGATTATCGTCACAATTAATTATTATACAACAGGTGAACGAGGAAATTACACTAATGAACTAAGTAGAAGGGAAAGGAATGGGCTATTCTGGAGTGGGGTTTAGTGGGAAGGGACTCCAGCCTGGTAAGATCGGAGATGGGAGAGTGCCGAGTGAAGTAGAAGTGGTCTGGTCGGTCGCCGAGACGGCGGAGAAGCACCGATGATATTGGCGCTTAATGGAGTTGGTAATTAATGAGAAATGCTCGTCAAACGGCAATGGAAATGCGAGGTGATGACTACAAAGGCATAAGGCCGAGGGAGAGAGAGAGAAGTGCCGAGACGCCGGCACAGACCGACGCCCGGTATGAGCGGTAAAAACGTGAAGGGATACGAAACAACCCGTAAGCACAGGCTAACGGGCTGCATAAATGGTAGGGATTTAAATGAGAATAATTTGAAGTATAAAAAACATGATAAACGTGGTAAACACGTTGAAATCGATTGGTTTGGGAATTTCGCAAGATATTGCGAAAGAATGGATTGAGTGTCGCAACGAGCGGGCGATTCGAAATTCTTTTTGAATTCTTTTTGGCATGGTGCCAAAATGGGTTTGGGATTGCGAAAGTTGATTTTTTCTTAAATAAATGGAATTTTGGGTATCGATTTAGAGGAAATCGGTACACTCCCGGCGGCGGAAAGTACACGGTGGAATTGGATTTGGAATTGGAATTGGATGGTGATCTGGTGGAGAGTGGAGTGAATGGTTGGTGGATGGGGGATTGAGTGGTGAAGGGTTGAAAGAACAAGGTAAATTAAGAAAAACAATTAACGATGTACCTAGAATTGCAAGAAAAATATGATTGGGGGACAATACAAGTTTACAAAGTGCCAATCTGGCCGAATTCTAAGTGGAGAATTCTCCTGGCTCCATTCGGGGAGGACGACCTTCTTCTCGCATATTCTTCGTTGATCTTCGGTCGTTGGCCGCAATGGATGGCGGGTGGTCGTGGCCTCGTCGTGTCGAGTGAGGGTTATGACCCGTTGTCAGCCTGGAATTGGTCGAGTGACTGGATTGATGATGATTGGAAAATTTCAGTGTGTGGTCACTCTGGAATCCTGGGGAGAGGGAAGAGAGAGGCAGGGCCCGGGTGCTTATTGGGTGGTCACTACGATTGATGGGCTTGTGCTGATAGGCGAAATGTCTATAGTGTGCATGTGCCTTTCCCTCTACTCTGGCCGAAGTACTGTCATGGGGGATGGCAAACTCCTGATCATAATCGTACGAACTAGTGACACTACTAGGGGAATGATTGTGCACAGATCGATGATTGGGATGTCTGGAGCTGTATGATGGATAGTAGAGTGCTCCTGAGCGTGTATTAACTACCCTAGTATCGATTGTATGAAGGCTGGGGATGATGGCTGGACACTGGGAGTTGTTGAATGGATTCGTCACAAGTGAGCCACAAGTAGTGAGCACGAGTTGGTTGTTCATCGATGTAGGAGAAGTGGTCTCAGGAGTGATCGGAGGGTGGTGTGAACTAGTGGCAGATGGCTCCGATGAAAACTCGTGAGATTGCGCGGATGGATGCGCGATGAACATGGGAGGCTGCACAGAATTTTCATCAGAGGGCGTGGTAGAATGCAAAGAGGAGAGAGAGGGCTCCACAGAGACCTCGTGAGACTGCGCGGAATAATGCGCGATGTATGTGGGGGGCTCCGCAGAAACCTCGTGAGGGTGCGCAGCAGAATGGGAGGGGGCTGGATGCTCATGAGAAAGCGCAGAAGAGTGCGCAGTGGTCGTAAACTGGTGGGTGGTAATCGGGGGATGGGTGTGGGGTTGTGTAACGAGTGGCTGAGTGGTTGCCTCTGGCTGTACTAAGCCCTCGATGCGAGGTTGAGACAATGCGCTGCATGCCGCAGTGACAGTAGACGGAAGTGGATGGGTGATGGGTGACAGTTCGGGAGTCATCATCGTATTAGGTTGAACAGAAAGTCTTTATAAACTGTTTTGCTCGATCACTGCTCAGTGCACGAGACCTTTGGTGTTCCCTCGCCTCTAGTGAATAACAAATGACAAAGGGACTATGTGGTCAACAACTCCCCATTCCACGCCTTTCATTCTGCTACTAGTAAGATCACGATGTTTGTTCACACGGCCTTGCACATCCGCAACGTTCTGTTATTCGTATTCCTCTCTCACACTACAATGAAGGAATAGGAACGTCAGTTGGCTGAAGTGTACGATTCATATGCCACTCACTACCAGACCATGCGCAATTGGTACCAACTCTTCGAGAAGGGGGACTTTTCCATGGATGATCATGACCGGTCTGGGAGGCCACCCGAGCTGGATTTGGATGCGCTCGTAGTGGAATTGGATCCTTTCCAAATACCCGCGACATGGCAGCCACACTTGTCATGGCAGCCACACTTATCGCAAAGCACCATCGTAAAATGATTGGTCTCCATTGGCAAGAAGAAGAAACTAGGCCGTTTCATACTCCACAAATTGACCCAAGACCAGTTTGACCACCGTGTCGACGATTCCCTTTCTCTACTCACTCTTCACGCTGGAGATCGATGGGTGGACCGTCTCATAACAGGGGTCGATAAGTGGGTCTGCTATGAGAATCACCATAGGAAGGCACAGTGGGTGGATGCCAATGAGGCCCCACAGGACGTCGCAAAGCCTGACCTTCACCCTATGAAAATCTTGCTCTCTGCCTGGTGGGGAGTGGATGGCCCGATTTACTGGGAGCTCCTACCCGAGAAGCGGATAATTACTGGATATGTCTACACTAAACAACTACGGAATCTCAAGAAGAAATCCGCACAATCTGCCCTGAACGGCAAGAAAGTGTACTATCAACACGATAACGCCCGACCCCATGTTGTACGGCAGGTCAAGCAGGAGCTGTCCAAATATGGCTGGATGGTTCTCCCTCATACACCGTATTCTCCTGGCTTGGCCCCTTCGGATGATTGGTTGTTCTCGGATCTGACCCGTCATCTCGATCAGAGATCCTTCACTTCCCGTGGGGCGATCGAGGCCGCACTCAAGCAATATTTTGATTCGCGCCGAGATGGGTTCTATAAGGAGGGAATCCATAAGTTGCCTGAACGTTGGAGATTTGTCGTAGATAACAATGGTGCATACGTTTGATTTCGCTCTTGCGCTTTATTGTCAGAAGAATTGAAATAAAAAGTTTATAAAGACTTTCTGTTCAACCTAATAGAAATGGAAGTCTCTGGGAGTGTTTTACTACTGCACATGGAAGATGATGGGGAATGATGCGCGACGAGCGACTTCTCGGAAGTCGCCATCGATGATGTATTGTGCGCGTGTTCTGCTGGGAACGCGTGAGGAAGGGATCTCTCAGGTGTCGTCATAGTGACAGTGGTTAGAGGAGATCGAGATGAGGCAACCGCTCGGGGCTGACACTCAGTGTTGGTCGTTGGGTTGGCAGTGTCGTACTCAGAAGGTGATCTGGTACTTGTCGCCATACCAACTAGGGATGGGTGGGGTGTAAGCGTGCAAGCAGAGGAAACGAGGCCAGTGAGATTAGTGGATGAATGCGCAGGGCTGGGAGGGTCGCAATGGACAGTACGCGTTTGAAAGGGAGACGATGTGAGGGTCGCGTTATTGCTCGTTGACACGTGCATGAGTGAATGACCCGTAGTGTGATGAGGCTTGGGCTCATTGATGGGTGAGCTCGTACATGAGTGAGGTGATGTGGATGGAGGTTGAATGGAACCGACTACGAATGGACCGACTGAAGACTGAACAAGTCGGTAGCCACAAGGGACACTGGTCTCTACAGCGCCCTCGAGTAGTTTGAGAGTGTGTCCAATACTCAGAAGCAAGTCAGTTGATGTAATGGACTCCTTGGAGAAACTGCTTGGAACTGATCCAATAGCTGATTGGAGTACACTGATGTCATCGTCAGGGAGAGCGTAAGTATGAACTGTATTGATCGAGGATGTTTCTCGGACAACAGCTTCGAGTTCAACTACTCCTCGATTGGTAAGCAGTCCTACTCTAACAACATCGAATGTATCAACTACTGGGGGTTGTTGTCAATTCCTTGTATGGTCATCGCGCGTCTATCGATTTGGGCTAGAGAAAGTCTTTTGACTGCGTCTCTAGTGATGAGAGTGACTTGTGATCCGTGATCGAGATGGATGTTGGCGTAGAATGCCTCTGCGGAATCTGGATCGGGATTCGTGAGGATAGCCCTAGAGGTGTAGAGTCTATCGGGGTGTGGGTCGAGAGTGGTTGCCGTATTGGCTGATGCATCGAGAACTTTCTCACAGATGGCTTTGTTGTGCTTGCCAGCACATGCACTACATTTCCTAACGCAAGAGTGAGTAGTATGTTTGCTGGAGAAACAACAGAAGCATAGTGATTTCTGCTTGAGAATATCGATTCTGTCCTTGAGTGATGTAACTAGTGTGCATTCTCCACTGTAGGCATGTTCCCCGCAGAAAACACACGTTGGTCCTTGGGTTGACTTGCCATTGGATGGGATGGAATGCTCAACAGTGGATGATTTCGGCTTGTGGTTTGGGGAGGAATCAGAATTGTGAAATGCGCTGGTTGAATTCTGGTGGCGTTCAGAAATGGCGCGAGTGATCGTCACATCTTCCAGTTCAGTTCTGATCGTTTCATCCATGTACTCAAGTGCGCCAAGCAGCGTGTCCGACTTGCGTCTCCAAATGAGAGAAATGAATCGCGAGTGGACGCGGTCTGCTATTTGCTGTTGGACTACGAGGCCATTCAACCCACAGCTATCGTCAATGGTATGCACTATGTTAATCATTGAGCGAACTGCGTCTAGTTGGTCTTCTAATCGATTGGACTTGGATCGAATTCTAAGCAGTGACTGGAGAAGAGTGGCTTGGGTCAAATCTTGTCGACCGTACTCCTTCTCTAATCGGTCGATGATTTTCTGGAGAAAGTTCTGGGTGGTGGGGATGGATGATACAAGTGAGAGTGCGGTGCTTCTCAGACTAGACCGGACATAGAATGCTTTTTCTACTTCGTTGAGATGGGATTGGGACAATATTAGAGAATCGAGCTGGTACTTGTAAGCTGGCCATCTCGTAATATCAGAACCGTCGAAAGATTCAAGTTTGATCGCCGGAAGGGACAGATTGGGAAGGTGAGTGGGGTTTGATTGACTAGTAGCAATATGCGCCTCAATGCTGACCAACTTATGAGTGAGTGATGTCATTGTCGAAACGCTCGACGCAATGAAAGATTGGAGAGAAGGGTCAACACTGTCGGCATTGGTACCAGAGGAGGGAGGGTCGTTTGATTGGGGAGAGGAAAACGCGTCAGTACTACTAGTGGTGGGAGCAGCAGTGGGTGGGGGAGGAATGGAAACTTGTAACAGCGCGTTGAGACGCGACTTTGCTGCCACTATGGTGAACTCGACTTTTTCTTTCATGGAAGAAACGTGTTCACTCACACTGGAGGGATCCAGTTCCCATCCGCTGCGTCCATCAGTTCCTTTGAAGAACACGTCCTTGATGTTCATCTCTTCTTCCTTCTTCTCTTCATCAACCATCTTCGCTATCGATCGAGCGAGTGTCGACTCAGCTGATCTGTAATCGATGGAATTGGAATGGGCTTGCACGAGTAGATTCGTGATCTCAGTGGAAATGGTCGAGATCTCATCGATACTCGCCACTTGGGTCAAGGTGATGGATTTGAATTTGATGGATTCGAGATCCGAATGGATTGAGCCAATGATGGCTTGGAGTTGCTTGTACTGGGTGTCGAAAGTCGTTATTTTCCGTGACCTCCGACTACAGTTGACTTTGGAAAAGTCAATGGTGAATGGAGAATGCTTGGTAATGCCACGCGGGAACTTAGACTGGGACTGGGTTTGGTTAAAACCGATGCACCATATATGAACTTCTCACAGATTAGAGAAGTCCGCTATGTATGTATTCGGTGTAATAAAGGCGAAAGATTTAATTAATAAACATTGATTATCGTCACAATTAATTATTATACAACAGGTGAACGAGGAAATTACACTAATGAACTAAGTAGAAGGGAAAGGAATGGGCTATTCTGGAGTGGGGTTTAGTGGGAAGGGACTCCAGCCTGGTAAGATCGGAGATGGGAGAGTGCCGAGTGAAGTAGAAGTGGTCTGGTCGGTCGCCGAGACGGCGGAGAAGCACCGATGATATTGGCGCTTAATGGAGTTGGTAATTAATGAGAAATGCTCGTCAAACGGCAATGGAAATGCGAGGTGATGACTACAACGGCATAAGGCCGAGGGAGAGAGAGAGAAGTGCCGAGACGCCGGCACAGACCGACGCCCGGTATGAGCGGTAAAAACGTGAAGGGATACGAAACAACCCGTAAGCACAGGCTAACGGGCTGCATAAATGGTAGGGATTTAAATGAGAATAATTTGAAGTATAAAAAACATGATAAACGTGGTAAACACGTTGAAATCGATTGGTTTGGGAATTTCGCAAGATTGCGTGACATTGCGAAAGAATGGATTGAGTGTCGCAACGATTCGAAATTCTTTTTGAATTCTTTTTGGCATGGTGCCAAAATGGGTTTGGGATTGCGAAAGTTGATTTTTTCTTAAATAAATGGAATTTTGGGTATCGATTTAGAGGAAATCGGTACGCAACTGTTCAACGTAGCGAAGTATCTCTTCACGACTGTATGGTCGTTTGACGTGGCTACACCTAGGGATCACAAGGGGTATAGCCGAAATGAAGCCATGCCACCCGAACTATGCTCAATATAACCGCTGGTGTCCTAACATGATCATACTTTTTGCCGTTTGTCGATATCTCATCTCTGAATGGCGCTAGAGCTCAAGAAGTGATTGAAAAGACATCAACAGAGAGTGGGGGAACAGCGAGACGACAAAGAACGGGGCGGAGTCAATTCCGATCCCTTCCCAGTCAAATCGCTAAAATTTTGGGCAGGGCTTCGCCCTTTCCCGGCTTCGCCTAACCCCTGCGAGGAGAGACGGGAGGGACTCACACTCTCTGTCTTTCATGAACGGGCGCTCTCTACACGCGCCGGGGCATAGACGAGCGAGAGGAGAGGGAGGAGAGGGAGAGAAGGAAACGGTAATCTTTTAGCACAGGCACTGATTAGTTTACTTCGAATCACGGACCGGGAAATCAATATTTTTCGATTTCCTTTGGCCAACTTGTTTGAATGGTTGCTGGCTATTATATTTTCACTATTCAAACAGTGTATCATAATTTCACTGCTCACGCATAGCAAAAATCTGGGGAAAACGTTGAATCGCGTTATAAAGTTCGAATTTTCAACACCACAACTGCAAAAACTGTTTTTGGAATAGTGACATATCGAAAGCACATGGGCAGAGCTTTCGAATTATTTTTTGATCAAGTCATTTGGTTAAGAATGAACGCTGTGATTGCTCTGTCTTGCTTTCGAGGGGGTATCATGTCAGAAGCAAGTGGGCGGAGCTTGTGGTCCCTAGCTACACCTAAACATGTCAAGACACACTGCAAGAAGGCGCACTGCAATACTTTTGTCTGACTCTCACTTTCTCGATCGCTCGAGAGGCGAGACTGTAGAGAAGGAATATACAGTGAAATAAGTGAACGTTCATGTAAATGCAGAAAGATGAGATTTCATCATTTGTGCACATAATATTTCACATTTCAAGTTTACTGGTTCTATGCCAACAATGAGTACGACTTTCTGAACACGAACCGCATCCCCACCAGAATTCCCACTGCAGCCGACTAGTGTACTTCTTTGTGACAAATCATCGAGTGCTCTCTTCGTCTCTCACATTATCTCGCTCTGTCTGGCGGTCTAACTATCTTTAATCTCCATATTCTCTCGCTCTGTCTGACCTGCGAGAGAGCACACGAAACGAGGAGGGTCCTTGACGATTTCTCCTTCACCAATGTTAAAAATATTCTTCAAAAATGGCGCACAATCTCTATCCTCTCTATGCAAATTTAGGAAGGTACCATTATATTTTGCAATTACTCCTTTTGAAACTTCCTTGTGCATTGAGTATTCCTAATGTTGACTAATGGTTCGTTCTGTGTTGCATACTTAAGATAAATTAGAACATAAACATTACCAGACAGAAAAGTGATTAACATATTTAAAAAAAAAACTATTCTCATATCAACACTCGTTGCACAATGCTACAGAAAATTTATAATCATGATGATAAGGTGCCATTTCTGGATGACAAAGGTAATACTATCAATTACAAGCGTGAGTGAAAATAGAGATATGAGGAGTAACCAAGATTATGAACACCATCGATATACGCCGGTGGTCATTCCATTCCAAAATTACTTCATCTCGATCCGTCACGAAATATTCTGACCTTGGAGGTGACCGCCCGACATATTGGACTCGTGAAGAGTCTAAAATGAATTTTCGAATGCGGCAATGTGCAACAATCGCATCTTCTCTATATGAACGGTTTTAGAGAAGACAAATGAATGAACTAGAGAATAATCGAGGTTGTAAGCACGTAAGGAAGCCGAATGGAACACAACTCTAATTAATAGTTCTAAATTTCACTCACTGATAATAATTAGCTCCTGGAGGGTAGTAATTCGTGAGAGTTTTTCTCAGGAATTTCACTAATGATGAGAAACTTTATCAGCAACAATGGATTTCGCTTTAGTCGCTGATGATGAAACTGAGATTGGACGATTTGTTAACGAAGAACGAAGATAGAAAGAAATAAAAGAAGGAAGAGGGACTCGGAAACTGCGAAATACCGAAATCGTTAAAAAAACTAGAGTGAAAATCATCATTACTTGATAATGAACATGATGATAAGAGGATCGATAACACGGAACAACTCTATTGACAGAATCCCGATAGTTCCGACCTCACCGTAAGAAAACTCTGAACAAGAAATCTTTCTGCCATGGGGAAGCCTCTTCAAATAAATTCGAAACCCCAATTCAAATCAAAACGAAAAAATGGTATCTCAAAAAAACTTTTAAAAATGTCATGTTCCAAAGAAAAATGGAAAGATCAAGATGAGCGCAACTGGAATGTACGAGGTGATTGCAGGAATAATAGTCTGAAATCAGTGCAATCATATTGTAAGCACCTCTCTCACAACCAATTGTCTAGACTTCAGTCAAAATGTCGTTCAAGGTTTTTAATAAAACTCGAAAACGGACTTCTGATGTTTCTGAACAAAGTGTTCATGTTTCCAATAAAGTTCGAGAATTTCAAGAAATTGAAATATATTCTTTGTTCTTGACAAACAGAAAAAGAGTTCCAACATTTCAAGAATTTTTTTTCAATTGCTTGACAAGCAAGCCCTATTCGTCATCGGTTGAATATATTTCTCACCTGCCACAACAGTGCTCGAATTAACTTCCGTTGTATTCTACGAGTGTCGGATTGAACATGGTCACTGCATCAACATTGCTGATTGAGCACTTAGCCGTTTATTTCCCAGTAGGATCTCTATACTGCACTCTCAGGACATTTTCTCAGGCACATCTAGACTCCGCAAACTCCGCCCACTCGGCTCTGACACTTGGTATGTTATTGTAAAACTTTCTCAGCCTGTGTCGATCGCCAAGAGTAAAATTCAAGAGTTCGAAATTCGGGTCGCCGTCTCTTCTTTTCCTACACTCTCTCGATGTATGAAAGAGTGTGAAGAATGAAGAGACCGTGGTATCGTTTCTCGAACTCTAAAAAAACCTGATTACTCACTCGAGTTCGCGCATTTGTTGCAGAATGCGCACGAGGCAAAAGGAGATCACGGCGAAGGTGGTGAATATAATTGGGAGTTCGCAGAAGGTTGCTCCCAGAGTCCACCACTGCCATTCAGTCGTGCCGTCGCTCGTCGGAATCTGCGTTTAGTGCATAAAAAATACTGCTAGCTTAAAGGGATTTGGCATTATATCATGAATTTATTTCATTTCACTTTAAATGACCAAATATTATGATAAATGTAAATAAAAAATAATACAAATTAATATAATAATTAATTTATGCAGTTAAAAGTACGGTATTGAAATACCCAGTACGAGAGTAACGTTGATTCGCTATGGTCCGCTAAACAGCGATATGGTGGGATTTGGCAGTTTGCCAAGTTCCTCTTGTACTTCTGATTCTTTTCAGACGTCTCTTGGCATTTTCTTTGTATTATTGGCTCATTCAGTACTTATTTTCTAGTTTGCTTCAAGCTAATCACTATTTTGAACATTCCCGCTTGAAATTCACGACAGTCAATCACGCTAGAATGTTGTTTCGTTGAACCAGCCTGATGACCTTCGTCTCTTTACCGTGGCGTGTGTTTTATTGTTTGTTAAACTATAATATTGCGCGCATTACAGAGGGCCATACCGTCCCTCACCATGCCCGAGAAGTTCCAGCACATCCATCGTGTGATGAACACCAACATCGATGGGAACAAGATGATCCCTTTCGCCCCTTCCTCCCAGCAAGGTTTGTCCCGTTTACTTTGGTTCTCAATTCTTTAGTTTGACTCATCTTTCCTGGGAAAAACTGCCCAACTTTCTCCTTATCGCACTCTCTATTGCTTCATGACTGGCGAAAGAGCACGTAAAAAGAAGAGTCAGGTTTTTTCGACACACTCTGCGACATTGTTATTTCGTGTACTATATTCATGTGTTTAGTGGGCAGGATTTGTAGGTAGAAAACATGTCCTGTACTTCATCTTATTCCGTTCAGGGAGTCGACCGGCGATAAGTTTGCCCTCAAGTGGATCGACACTTCCTCCAAGTTCGGCCACGGACGCTTCCAGACCACTGCCGAAAAGAAGGCCTTCATGGGCATTGACAGGTACGCTTATTTTTTTCGATCAAATCATGTGTCTTGATTTCGTTCCTGGTTTGAAAAAAAGGAATACTTTGGTACAAATCGTTCATGGCCAACTGTTTCACCCCAACTTCTAATTAGCCACGCGAATTTCATGTTTTAATTTTGAGCCTTTCAAAGCAACGCCCATAGCTCACTAATAGGTTATTATTTATCTCTACTATACAATTAATATTTATATTGATTTATAAATATTAAATTGTTTATTTTAAAAATATTTACAGCTCGAAATACGCTTAACGATTATCGATTTTTCTTAAATGTTTTGATTGGTTGTCCTTATGGATTTCGACAGCTTTAAAATATTCTCCTTATATTTGCCGTTCGAAAATGGTGCTGTGAGCAATATAATATGAAAAATAAAGCAATTTAGAGATAAATTTAGACGGCGACTTGATTTGAAGAATAATTTTCACATGGTTTTTTTCCATTTTTTCTCTCGATTATTTTTTTGTTTCGTTCTACAACTTGCTAAAGCCACGCTCACCTCAGGCTACTTGTGCAATATGCTTTGCCTTCATACTCATGGCATTTGGGATGATTTTAGATATTGTGTTTTGCTTCGTGGTGAGAACAATGGGCCGTGAAGGGAAATGATAGGCTTAGGCACACTTCGCCGGATCCATTTTAGTAATTATTTTATCGAGGGCGTATTACCAGCGCCAGCATTTCTGCATTATGTCGTACCAGAATGAGCGGAGTAGGAATGAGGAGGAAGTATGACAGGATAGGATAGGTGATGGTCGAAAATTATTTACTAAAATTACTAACTAACCGTAACGTATGGTACTCTTCAGCTATACCGTCATACCCTATCCTATCATACCTCCTCCTCATTCGTACCCCGCTCATTCTAGTACGACATACTGCAGAAGTGCCCCAGTGCCTATATCATTTCAGGAGTTCGAGATCATCGACTACTCCTGCTCCAACCTGAAGGATGAGGGTCTCAAGATCATGCCCAGAAGCAGACCAGGTTTGTAATATTGTGAATAGATGAAAAAAGATGTATCGCCTGGTCCGACATAACGCAAAATTGACAATGCGCGTTCAAGGACGTTTGTTGTACTCGTGTACTTCGAACAATATCGATATGCTCGACATTTATGTTATTGTAGAGATACTGCACCCGCTTCAAGGCCTTCGTCGCTATTGAAGATTTATTGGCGGATCCCGGTGAGTGGGTGCTCTTTATCACGTCAGCACCATAACATTCCTGCTTTGGTACCATTTAGGACGAAATCGGCATGTCGGTACCAGACACGTATCACATAGTAGTACCGGTACCAGGAATGTATCACGTAGTACCACGAGGTACCAGACCGTCGAATGGGACTAGAAATTCCATATTATCCCGAATGAATACTTTTTTAAAACCCTGATAACAAGTGCCTCGAGCGAGTTAAAAATAAAAATACGATTGCAGTATTTTGAAAAAGTTTTTCTTCCTTGTGTCATAAAAATATTTTCTTATGCAGTGGTGGACGCGGAGGAAAGGAAGGAGACAAGGAGTGGATGCCCGTGACCAAGGTCGGACGTCTCGCCAAGGACATATAGGTTGGCTAGTGTTGATTTTGTGAAGACAAAAAAAGTATTAGCTGGGTTGGTCGAAAAGTGTACATTGACAATAACATGCTTCTTTTTATTTACTGACAAATATAACAAATTGCGGGTACAGTAATAACTAGATTTCAACACTGCGCTGGGAAACCTCAAATTCTTCGTCCTCGCTAGAATCCCCGAAGTCCAATTGCTCTTCTTCATACATGTCGTATCCCGACTCTCGCTTTGCCTTCTCCTTCATATCCCACCAGTTCACAAGCTCGTCAAACACATCGTCCTCAGGGATTCCCAATCTCGCGATTTCACGCGCCTCGCTTAGCTCCTCCCGCACTTTCAAGCTCTCCGCCAATATCTGGAAATAAATATATGTGGAATTTATTTTAGTTGTATTTCGGGAATGCTAATTATTCACCTCGCCCCTCCAAACATGGGTACCCGCTCCTCTCTTTCTTTTGATTGCTCCCACCAATCGTCCTTTCCTCTTGAGAACGGTGTTCCCTATTTCGGCTCTCTGCCCAAGTAGGTCATCGAGCATAAGGCCGTTGTAATGTAGCATCGATACTAGCATTTTGAGCTTGTAGTACGGGGGCGAGCTGCAGTTATTACACCCTAACGCTGATCTATTTGGCCATTGTTTTACTAACCATGCTAGCATCTTCGGGGCATACATCAAGCTCAGTGAGTGATAACACTCATTGATCGATGTATCGATCAATGAGGCAGCAGTCAAAAAGGCCTTTTCGAACTTTGGCGCAAAGACCAATGTGCGAATCAACTCGTGCTCATCCGAATTTGCCTGAGAAAAATGGTATAATTTCGAATACGGTCTCTCAGATTGACTAACCAGCAGTATCTCTCGCTTTTCGCCCTTCTTCAGCTTCTTTAGTCTACCATGCTCGCACTTGGTAACAATTTCGAAGCCATCGCCCTATTATTGAATTATTTTATTGCTATCGCACTATTTGTTCACCTTTTTCCATTTATGCTTCCCCTGGATGTGCATGACGAACGACCTAACTACTTCTAGTGCAAGTTTTCGATCTTTCAATAGAGGGTATTTATTATGGACGCAATATAGATGGTTGAAAAACTTCTGATAAATTGAAGCGAGTGCGGGATTGGCCTTTACGAGCTAAATAGTCATTATTTTTTTAAAGAAATATATGTTCTCGTCCCAACCTTCCACCATTCTTTTCTTATCGGCCGCTGGACGTGCCACCAATCATTGAGTACTTCAATATGTGCAGTCTTGGGCTCCTCTCGCAGTTTCTTATTAACCATTGCATTTTGGTCACCAACTCGCGTGCTGAGCATGCAACGTCTTTCCTCTTAGATACAACATTAGATCACGTTATCTCTATCCCTGCATCGATAAGCTCAACCAGAGCTCTCTTTACTCCCTCGGACTCCATACGAATCGAAATTCCATCTAGAATAGGTATTATTTTTTCGGAATTCACAATCCCTTATACCTATCCCTGGCATATTCTTATGCATCGCAACTCCTGCCAAAGCCAGTTTCGTATGACAATCAATTACGGTGTCTTTATTATTCGTCGAGGTGAAGCCGGGGCAGTCGAACTGACCATCTATTGAAACTTGCAGCCCCTTACCCTAAACGCTCAATTTAATGATCATGCTTTATAGCTTCCTATTTACCGCCGATGCGTTCGCTGCTACTTCCCGCACTATTTCCTGCATCTCCTCGTGCACTCGCTCAATTGCAACACTCCCTATTTCGCTTACTACTTTCCGCATTTGTCTTTCCGACGACATATCCATTCCTAACAAATTCACCCAATCATGCAATCTCTGAAGTTTTTAGTTTAGATTTTTTCATAGTATTTTTCCTCACCGCAGGTCTCATGCCTGTGATGAAAGATGCGATGGGAATGAAATGATTGGCCGAGTACACTTGGCTTTTCCCTCTCCCAACCTTCTCCTGTCCTTCCCATTTGATGCTAGCCTTGCATTCCAGGCAATCGTAGTTCACTATCAGCGCACTACCCTCTGTCCTCGTCTCGATTAGACTTCGATCGAGCCGAGCCCCGCACTCTTCACACCGTTGAAACAAGCGCATCAGGCAGCTATGCTCAATAATTCCATAGCGCCTGGCTACATCAATACTCTCGGCCTCTTCCTCATCAATCTCATGATCCTCCTCCTCATGCATGCTATCTTGGGAATACCGATATTCCGTATCCTAGAATCTATTTATTCTAGCGTATCCCTCATAGCCCACTAACCTCGGGTTCCACAGTAGTCATAGTAGCTGTGGAAACAGCACTTTTAAATTTCTTGGGTACAACTTCATCAGTATCATTCCAGGAATCGACATCGATTGAATCGTTGAGGGAGAGGGAGGCGGCCGACCAAACTGGCTGAATTTTTTTTCTCTTCGTTTTTCATTGTTCTCTTTTCGTTTGTATATTATCACATTGTTTTTCCAGTGATTTGTTTTCATATCAATACTCGTTGTAGTAATAGAATATATAATTTCTGAAAAATATAGCATAAAGACTGACATTGAGAGTGTCCTCATATGAGAGTGGCGACAGTAGAGCACGAGGGGATCTCAATTTTCAAGAACCTCAGTATACCTAAGTATTATTGGCGTTTCCGATTCTGCATGTACTAATACACATTTCATTAGAATATTAATAGGGTGTCCCGAAAGTTCGTGCACTATTTTTACTTATTTTTTCCCTTTCGAACTATAATGCACCATATCAAATAAAGTTTTGTGTTTTGTACATGTGCAGGTTTACTAATTGATTCCGCTATAATATTCTGAAAACACTATCTAATGACGCTGAAATTACCTGAAAAGTCGATTTTCGGTCATGTCGTTTTAAAATTTCTAACACAAATTAAGACTATTGTGTGAGACCCGGATTGAAACTAATGAAGGAGATGGGCACTCTGAATGTCTCTAGCTGATGATTGAGATATATTTAGTAACGAATGATAGTAAGGCCAAGTGGGTAAGGATATTGTTGAACAGGACTCGCCCGCTCATGCCATGATGCTGATTCATGCAACCGAGAGTTGTGTTCTGCCTTGGGATGGAGGTCAGCTGGCCTCGTGGTTCGAAGGGGTACGGTAGGGAGAGTGAGAGATCTTGCGGGAACAGCTCTATGCTGGAAGCCCACATTGTGAATGAATCTTGTTGTATTTATACTAGATAGCAGGCAGTAAAGGTAGGGGAACTCACGTCAATGGGAAGGTCGTCGATCTGCTTGTCGAAATGGCGTTCACACCATCGGGGATCTTTTTTCTGTCGATGCTTGTTGAGCAGATCCGCCGTCTCCTCATCATCTTTGTTCAATCGTAGAACCCATTCCCTCTGTTTAACAGGACGACTAGCGGGGGGAAATCGTTTGGTCCATAGCGCAACTTCGTTGCACAAGAAACACCGTTTATATCTCGCTAATTCCATGATGCTGAATCAGATATTGTGTGTTCGATAAATATGGGTAATGGAAAAACTTGAAACTACACAAAAAATCGATGAAAATACGGTAAAAATGGAAATACGGAAAATTGGTGTAGAGCGAGCGTGCGCCTCAACTTTCCGCAGTTTCTGCACCCAGTCTAGAACGCGGCTCCGGTCTTGAACTTTGATCTTCATTCTCCACTTAACAATTAATTTTTCTTTTTATTTTTTTTTGCAAAAATGATCGGAAAGGTGATAGATTTCATATGAGCGTCAATGTTCTAAGAGTGCCAGGTCCCTTTAAGAGACCGTCCACCAGAGAACGTAATAACTGTGCAGGGGTCCACGGATGGCCAAAAATTCGATAAAACCCAAACTTTTTTTGTGAAGTGTGGGCACCGAGTGCTAATTGACGGCCTTAACGACTAAGGCTAGGGGTCGATTTTGAAAAAGCTACAGGCACCCCCTACTTTTGGGGTCGAAAATTTCGATATCTCAGAATTATGGTAAATATAGATTTTCTGGTGTATTTTTAATCGTAGAAAACGAATTTCGATATCTAAAAGTGAGAAAATGCGAAATGAAAAAGTTTAACCCGAAAAACCACTTTTTCGTCAAAAAAATCGAGTATATAGATCTAAAAATGTCCGAGGTGCACATTCTCGATACGAGTTTCGGAATCTACGTAAAAAGTTATGTCTAATTTGAAATTTTCAGAATTTTAAAAATACCGACTTTTGAGTTATTGCGATCCAAACTATGAAAAAACCGTCAAATTGTTGAACATGGGTTCGCATGGCCCCGAAACTTTTCGCCCCCTATATCTCTAGTGGTCTAAAAACAATTCGTTATGTCTTATACAATCATATTCATCATATTTCTACTTTGAAAAAGCGAGACAATCAAAAATCTGAAATTTCATTTTTTCAGCCTCTGTTCCAGGGCCAAAAATATCAATTTGTTAAAATTATAAATAAAAGAGGTTTTCCGACATTTTTCCATACGTAGAAACCGAATTTTCATGTTAGAGCTCATGAAAAACACGTTTGACATCATTTTGGCCAAGATCAATTTTGATCTTTTTTCTAATTTTTGATTTTTTGACTTTTTTACAATTTATGTTCTATATGACTTTACCACCTAAAAGTTGATTAAAATGATAGTATAAGACATAGCGAATTGTTTTTAGACCAGTAGAGCTATAGGGGGCGAAAAGTTTCGGGGCCATGCGAACCCATGTTCAGCAATTTGACGGTTTTTTCATAGTTTGGATCGCAATATCTCAAAAGTCGGTTTTAAAATTCTGAAATTTTCAAATTAGACATAACTTTTTACGTAGATTCCGAAAATCGTATCGAGAATGTGCACCTCGGACATTTTTAGATCTATATACTCGATTTTTTTGACGAAAAAGTGGTTTTTCGGGTTAAACATTTTTATTTCGCATTTTCTCACTTTCGGATATCGAAATTCGTTTTCTACTATTAAAAATACACCAGCAAAACTATATTTACCATAGTTCTGAGTTATCGAAATTTTCGACCCCAAAAGTAGGGGGTGCCTGTAACTTTTTCAAAATCGACCCCTAGCCTTAGTCGTTACGGCCGTCAATCAGCACTCGGTGCCCATACGTAACAGAAAAAGTTTGGGATTTATCGAATTTTTGGCCATCCGTGGACCTGTTACGTTCTCTGGTGGACGGCCTCTTAATGGACGAGTCTCAGCAACTGCGCGCGGTTAGAGAAACGAGATGGTCACTATATCACGTGCTCTCTCTCGCTCGTTCCCTGAGCAATTTTCGCTAATGTCTATGGCAGGCAATCGGCCAAGTTGTGATAACTCAGTTCAGAGCAGAGACAAAAACAAGAACATTTCAGAGTCTCTTATCGTTGGGGAAAGCTGGGAAATGGTAATGAAAGTGACAATTTATTAGTTTTGCTTTTGCTGCTCCTTGAACGTTGTTTACAGTGTGCTTAAAGAGTCCCAAATTAGTGCGATTAAGGAAAGGGAGTGAGCGAAAACTATTATGTATTGTTCGAGTTACATTATCTTCGTGAACAACATGTGGCGAGATCGACGAGTATATCACAAACATAACACATTGACATAATGTACTATTGCACCATAACATTTGATAACTAATATGGGCCCGAGTGGGAACAATAATATATGAAATATACGCACCCATAGGAGTACTGCGGCATAACCAGGCATATTGCTCTAGAATAGATCGATGTTGTACACTTCCTGGTAGCGAACTTGTTCTTTTACACGTGGGAAGTCATGTCTTGCAGACTTGTGGTGTATGTTTATATTTCTCTCTCATCATCATGCCAGTTCGAAATTTTGTGAAGAAGAGTCACTATCGAAAATATCAAACCAAATTCAAACCCTTAGAATGGGCGCGAAAGCTTGACGAGACTTCTCGTTTGGAAGCATACGGCCTATGATCATGGCAGCAAATAGAGAGCCTGAAGAATAAAGATCGAATCGAGTTTTGAATCAGTTCAATCAATCGTTTCTCACGCATTTCCTGAGCGGAGCAGTTGATCGGAAAAAAAATAGTTCACCTGTAAATAAAATGTTCACGGAAAACGCGATGAGAAGCCAATTGCGCCATGGATTTCGCTGTATCCGTGAAATCCACGTTGGACTGAACAAGAGTTCGTGAAACGATGCCACGCTTTCTTCATTCTACACACTCGCTAGACCAGTCGATCGGCGAGAGAGAGTGTCGAATGAAGAGAGCGTGGTATCGTTTCTCGAACTCTAGACTGAACGAATCGAAACAAATATCGTACCGAACAAATATTGCGGAACGAATTCGGTACGGTTCAGTATCATACCGAATCTGTGTTTAGCGAGTGGAAAAACATTCAAAATTCAACTTCATGAGTCGTTATTATACTCATTGCGTACCTTATCGCTTCCCTATTGCGATTTGATTTTTTGAAAAAAATAAAAATCAATAATTTTGCCAGAATTTGGCAAAAACGATAAAATTACGGTAGCCGGTTGTGCAAATTACAATTTGCCAAAGATGATTTGGCAGCATTCAAACTTTCCCATCATTTTTCCACAATTTTCGGTTGTTTGTCATGTTATATTGCTCGAATTGTCGATTTTTCTGCTTCAGCAAGCTGGAGACCCAGCGAGAGGCCGTTGGGATGCTGCTGCTCCGCCTGGAGCAGCAGCAGGGACGATTTTGGACGATAAGTTTTCTTTTCATTTCTTTTCTTTTAAATTCTTTTCTTCTCTTGGCATTTTTTCAGGTAATTTGCTTCGAGCTGGCGTGGGGGTAGCCCCAAGTGGCCCCCACGCGGAATACGCACGTGGCAGATAGTGGATAAATTAGGTTCGCATGTTTTTCCTCTTTTTGTTGCAAAATTTATTGTTTAGTCGCTCGACAGTTCATTTATAATGATTAAAAACGAGTGAATGCGACTCTGGAAGGCGAATCCATGCCGAATTTTTAATTTGACGCCCGCATCTCGCTGTTTTTCAAATTGCAAAACGATGAAACGCGTGTGTTCGTAATATCACTGTTACTGCTGCGTCACTCACTTTACTTTCGGTTCAACTTTTCGATTGCAGTCGCGTCGGCCCCCCTGGCTCGCATGAGCGTACTCGCCGATGCTCTTAAGACCATCAACAATGCCGAGAAGCGCGGAAAGCGCTAGGTCCTCGTCCGCCCTTGCTCCAAGGTTCGCTTTCTCTGCTTCTTCTCGTGTGTTCTTCACAGCGAGCCTCTATTTTATTTTTATTTCCTTTTGAACTCGTATGTGAACTGGTTTATTAAAAATAAATGAGCAAATGCTTTCTCCAAGGCGAATCTATGCCGGATTTTTGGTTTGGCTCCCGCATTTCGCTCGCTCTTTCTTTAAATTTATTCCAAAAACCTGATAAAACACGCATATTCCATATAATTTTGTCTAGAGATGGTGTATAAAATTTCTGGAACTTCCAAGTGGTTCAGTAATTACATCTTCAGGTCATCGTCCGTTTCCTGACCGTCATGATGAAGCACGGATACATCGGAGAGTTCGACATCGTCGACGACCACCTTAGAAAAATACGGGGGGATTAGAAATATCATTAATGTCGATAACTCCAATAACTATCTCATCGATAATCGCCCCAATCTCGATGAATACCCCGATGAGTACCCTGACTATGACTATGATGAATAGATATTTCTAATCCCCCCGTATTTTTCGAATTGTTACCCCTGCTTTGTTGAGAGATAAACGAGAAGATTATTTGTGACTAAAACAATTTATCGCAAAAAAAATTACAAAGAAACAACCACAAAAAACCTTGTTGAGGCGTCCGGTAAGGTTGGCAACAATCTTGCCAGCTCGGTGGTCGTCGACGATGTCGAACTCTCCGATGTATCCGTGCTTCATCATGACGGTCAGGAAACGAACGATGTCCTGAAGATGTAATTACTGAACCACTTGGAAGTTCCAGAAATTTTATACACCATCTCTAGACAAAATTATATGGAATATGCGTGTTTTATCAGGTTTTTGGAATAAATTTAAAGAAAGAGCGAGCGAAATGCGGGAGCCAAACCAAAAATCCGGCATAGATTCGCCTTGGAGAAAGCATTTGCTCATTTAATTTTAATAAACCAGTTCACATACGAGTTCAAAAGGAAATAAAAATAAAATAGAGGCTCGCTGTGAAGAACACACGAGAAGAAGCAGAGAAAGCGAACCTTGGAGCAAGGGCGGACGAGGACCTAGCGCTTTCCGCGCTTCTCGGCATTGTTGATGGTCTTAAGAGCATCGGCGAGTACGCTCATGCGAGCCAGGGGGGCCGACGCGACTGCAATCGAAAAGTTGAACCGAAAGTAAAGTGAGTGACGCAGCAGTAACAGTGATATTACGAACACACGCGTTTCATCGTTTTGCAATTTGCGAGATGCGGGCGTCAAATTAAAAATTCGGCATGGATTCGCCTTCCAGAGTCGCATTCACTCGTTTTTAATCATTATAAATGAACTGTCGAGCGACTAAACAATAAATTTTGTAACAAAAAGAGGAAAAACATGCGAACCTAATTTATCCACTATCTGCCACGTGCGTATTCCGCGTGGGGGCCACTTGGGGCTACCCCCACGCCAGCTCGAAGCAAATTACCTGAAAAAATGCCAAGAGAAGAAAAGAATTTAAAAGAAAAGAAATGAAAAGAAAACTTATCGTCCAAAATCGTCCCTGCTGCTGCTCCAGGCGGAGCAGCAGCATCCCAACGGCCTCTCGCTGGGTCTCCAGCTTGCTGAAGCAGAAAAATCGACAATTCGAGCAATATAACATGACAAACAACCGAAAATTGTGGAAAAATGATGGGAAGTTTGAATGCTGCCAAATCATCTTTGGCAAATTGTAATTTGCACAACCGGCTACCGTAATTTTATCGTTTTTGCCAAATTCTGGCAAAATTATTGATTTTTATTTTTTCAAAAAATCAAATCGCAATAGGGAAGCGATAAGGTACGCAATGAGTATAATAACGACTCATGAAGTTGAATTTTGAATGTTTTTCCACTCGCTAAACACAGATTCGGTATGATACTGAACCGTACCGAATTCGTTCCGCAATATTTGTTCGGTACGATAGATACTTATTCTGTTAACAAACAATTGATTACCTGCATAGAACGACATATCTGTATACGTAATGGAAGGCGAGTAGAATAAGGGTTTGATTGAAGAGTGCTATCCAAAGCATTACTGAGTAACATTAATTAGATTATCCAACTAGATACAATATCAAAACAACAACAAGGTAAAAGGGCAACACTTGTAACAAAAGCGTTGAATTCACTTCCTACTGATCCGTAAACGGTCGGCATATCGAGAAATCGGAATCCCCAAAAAATGAAACCAAATTTGGTCATGTGAATGGCCTGAAATACAGAACATTTATATGTCATAGTTGTCAATTTGTTACGGGGTGTATGAATACGTGTACAAGTGATATGAGCATGTCAGTAACAGCAAATGAGATGAGCCATCCATCGGTATGGACCAATCTGCAGCTGATTACTCATGTGGTGTGAGTTCTCAGGAAATGGAAATGAGAAATGTTTAATTGCAATTGTGTAACTCCATTCTCCGTGGAGTAAAAGACTTTAAATTTGGTTGAGAAGGTCGGAAAAAAAGCCGTCTCTTCAGTTCCCACACTCTCTCGACCGGTCGATTGGCGAGAGAGTGTGTAGAATGAACAGAGCGTGGTTTCATTTCTCGAACGGTATTGAATACTCACGTTATTGAGAATGGCGAAGATGAGATTCAATATGAGCATTGAATTAGCCAATATCGATCCGGCCATAGCGGAGTAGGAGTAAATCTGTGATGATGAAATGATTTCGATATCGTTGAGGTATGATGCGCATCGTGTTGTTAGAATTTGATAAACTAACAATGACAGCCGCAAGGAAACTTTTTCGTATGAAAAAAGCGCCAACTTTATCTAGCGGTTATCTTTGTAAGAACAGGGAATGCTCACATTGTAGACTCGTTCAGTAACAAATCCATGAGGATCACTAAATTCGTGGAGATCGAGAGAATTATTATTCGAGTCCATTCTCGCCGCCAGTTGTTGTAAGTGTATTAAATTTTCCTGAAAAAAACTAGATAATATTATCAAAAAGTATATTTTGCCTTGAAAGAGAATTGGGCTTCGACGAATGTTAGCAGTTTCACAAGGTCAAATCATTGAATTGATACCGTAGCTAGTTTACGAAACAATGTCGCTGGAACGATCGTGAAGATCGTGTCATTCGCGTCTTGCTATTTATTGTTGTGGTCGTGGTCGTTAATCTGTGTTTTTTAACGTCTGGGCGCGTACTTATGTTCATTATCTTTCTTTGAAATTTTGCATATGACTGTAGCATAAGCCTCATCAGCGTGTATAGAACATGGTGAAATCAACGACCAGCAAAGCGTCACCAATGATGGCTTTTTCAAAATTTGAATTCAAAAAAATAAACCGACAGAAAGGCGGAAGTATGTTTCCCGCCGCTGTTTACTCGAGATTATAGATCACATTCAAGATTATAATCAGTGAATGGCATGTGCGAGAGACTTACGATCACGAAACATGCGTCCGCTTAAGAGACTGGCTCGGTAAGATTCGAGGGTTGGCCTGTTGTGGCCGGACATCATCATCTCCGATCTTCACCAAATATTTTTCCTGGATACCCCCATTGGTCCTCTTCACTAAATGGGGTCCTATGTGAGCCATGCTCTTGAAACATAGAAATGCCGGGTCGTCAAAATTTTCAAACTCGAAATTCAGCAAAATTTAATGATGAGATCTAGGTCCGAGGTTAGTGCGGTTTATTAACGTACTAACCTAGACAACAAAAACGAGCTATTTTACGATCCGAAAATTCAATCGCAAACTGGTTTTTCATATTTTAAAAATTAGTTTTATTAATTTTTAAATTTTAAATCGAAAAACCGCAAACAAACCTACAGCGCATGTTGTAGAGCAGAAAATTCTGCGTCATATGACCCCTTTGCGAATAAAAAATTTTGGGCATGTTTTTCGATAATTGGACCTCAAGGTAGATCAAAAATAATTATTCGCCAGAATCCCTTCATGTTGGTGCTCATTTTGTAGATCTCGTCGAGCTGAGAAAAGTTTATGTTGACCATTTTTCTTGAAAATTTGATACAAGCATGTTATGACCACTAGAAAAGTGCATTTTCAGCAAGCAAAATGAATTGCTAAAAATAAAAGTGATCATAATTCTCAAGGAACAAACTTTCACGAAATATGATAAACGTCAACATTGTTCAGCTCGACGAGATCTACAAAATGAGCACCATCACGAAGGAATTCTGAAAAATTTTAATTTTTGATCTACCTTTAAGGTCATACCATTGACCATTATACAGGTGTATGGCTTCTTCGAGGGGCAACGCCCTATCATCGTTGTCTCTGACTTCGACACCATCAACGAGATCGTCGTCAAGAAATTCGACCACTTCTACGCTCGAGCTGTCAGTTGTTCATCCTTATTTATTGTGAACCCTGTCTATGAATATCGCCTCATAAAGCACAGAGTCGATAAAGGATACTCGGTTATCCTTGTCATGGCTGTGGAGTACTGCTAGACTGATGATTCCGGCTTTACGAAGAACACAAGTAAACTCTGCGTTTTTCAGCGAATGATTCTTCAAGAGCGCAAGGATGGTCCTCGCACGCACATCGTCGAGGCTCGCGGCGCCCACTGGAAGAGGCTGCGGGCGCTCGGCAGCATGGCGTTCACCAATAAGTCGCTCAGAAATGTACGCCGTGATTTTATCAAGTTCTTGCAAATACAACAATCAAATCTCCACACACAGTTCCTTTCAACAAATTCACGTGGAGAAAGTAGCAGCCCATCTCATGCCCTTATGACTCATCGATA
This sequence comes from Pristionchus mayeri, assembly GCA_036245805.1. Classification (NCBI taxonomy): domain Eukaryota; kingdom Metazoa; phylum Nematoda; class Chromadorea; order Rhabditida; family Neodiplogasteridae; genus Pristionchus; species Pristionchus mayeri. The sequence goes on from BTRK01000006.1 coordinate 47,186,467, forward strand.
TCAAAAATAAGAAATGATTGAGTGTGCCATCTTTAAGATCCTATCGACGGTGGAAGCTTCAGCTAAGACGATGCTAGATGGAATGGAACGAAGCAATGGAGAGATCAACACCCTTGAGTGAGTTTTATTCTCATTAGTTATCCCCCCCCCCCTGATCCCCATTTTCTCGCACATTCTGCACTCGCCGATGCACCCTTGCCATGTTCGTTAAGCAAATACATTTTTTACAAAATAACATTGAAATATAGTGACGTCATTCAGGTTCTTCCAAGAGTACACACTGGACGTCATCTGCAAGGTGGCCCTCGGAATGCACGACGTCAAGATGTTCAACAACGAGTATCTCGCATCGTGTCGCGAAATCTTCTACAGGTTCCAATCAATAATCGGGTCTTAAGTGGCGTTAACAGAGGAATTCTGAGAGAATTGAGATATTCCCTGTAGTGTCCGTACAATGAAAAACTAGCCTATGCTGGAAATTTGTCCCTAGGGGTAATTTTTCACGTAGATCACGAAAATCGACCTTAGGAAGCGGTATCTGTGACCCCTGATTTCCTGTGGCGCGCCTCAACGACGAGGTCGGTTTTTATAAATCGTGAACGGCTCATCCAAAGTAATTCTGAAAGGTCTCGACGAGATAAACATTTTTCATATTTGGAGTGAAGGGCTAGCACGTTAGGGAAAAAAGTTACGGTCATTTGAATGTTCAAAATTGATCCCCTGGAAAAATGGTGTCCGATAACAATCCAATTTTCTTATCATTCGATTCCTCGTGCAATTTTACCCTTGCGCGCAAATTTAAATGAAAATCGGGTGTGATATATGGAACGAAATTTTCAAAAGAATGTAGCGAATTCGAGATTTTTTGGCCAAAAATACGGTATTTTATTCCTACAATTTTTCTTTCACGTTTTTGTGAGGAGATATGTGGAAATTCGTTTTCTACAGGTCGATATCCGTCAGAAAAAATTAACTCGGCTTATTCTGAGATTTTCGATTTTAGGCCTCAAATTCATCGAAAAATCCCTGTTTTTTGAGGCCAAAAATCGAAAATCTCAGAATAAGCCGACTTAATTTTTTTCTGACGCATTTCGACCCGTAGAAAACGAATTTCCACATATCTCCTCAGGAAAACGTGAAAGAAAAATTGTAGGAATAAAATACCGTATTTTTTGCCAAAAAAATCTCGACTTCGTTACATTCTTTTGAAAATTTCGTTCCATATATCACACCCGATTTTCATTTGCGCGCAGGGGTAAAATTGCACGAGGAATCGAATGAAAAGAAAATTGGATTGTTATCGGACACCATTTTTCCAGGGGATCAATTTTGAACATTCAAATGACCGTAACTTTTTTCCCAAACGTGCTAGCCCTTCACTCCCAATATGAAAAATGTTTATTTCGTCGAGATCTTTCAGAATTACTTTATATGTATGGGGTTTGGATGAGCCGTTCACGATTTACAAAAACCGACCTCGTCGTTGAGGCGCGCCAAAGGAAATCAGGGGTCACAGATACCGCTTCCTAAGGTCGATTTTCGTGATCTACGTGAAAAAGTACCCTTAGGGACAAATTTCCAGCATAGGTTAGTTTTTTGTTGTACGGACGTATCTCGGTTCTCTCATATTTCCTCTGTTAAAAATCACTAAAACAATCGGATCTTTACGCACTTTTCAAAGTGAATCTCATACAAAGATTCCATATCTGCTGTTATTTTTTAACGTCGCTATGGATGTAAACGAACCCAGGCCTCTCCGCCATCCCATCACTATCCTTCCCGCACTCTTCCCCTTTGCTGTGGACGAGATCCTCGGATTCTTCATCTTCATTTGTGAGTCTCGCACACTTAATCGTCTAAATCTCGTCACAATTTATGCTTCCTTTTCGCGTCATTCTTATTATATTTCATCATTTAACCAGCAACGAACTTCGCCGCGATACGTTACCAAAACGATAAGCATACAAAGGCGTGTCTAACGTAAACCGCGGAAATGCGTTGTATGAGCTAAGCTCGCTTTTTCAGCCAAAGTGCCCGCTCTGAAGAGTCCGTTCATCGTTTTGCTCGAGATGCTCCAGAGGAACGTCGTCGAGAGGAAGGCAGCAAGGGCGAGAGGAGAGAAGTCGACCGGCGACTTCATCGACCTCTTCCTCGACGCTGAGGTCGACGCATCCGAAGTGCAATTCGGAGAGGAGTCTGATGTGAGTGACCAGCAGGGTTCAAAATTCGGGACATAGTATCCTCATTTGCCCCGAGGTCCTAGACACTTGCCTAACGGTGTGTTTCGCGCAGGACTCGTGTGCAATGGCATACCTTATCCCTTTCTCATACTTTTGGGTACTATTCCGATCGGATGAGCAGAGAGTACAGAGACTATGGCATTGTTTCAAGTATTATGGTGACACGAGTCTGATATCGAATGCTCGTTTCTAGATCTCCCGAAAGCTGTCGTCCGAAGAGATCATTGGGCAGTGCGTGGTCTTCCTCTTGGCAGGATTTGATGTGGGTGGATTGCATTCCTCATTCCGAACCTTCGTATCTGCTAGTTGTTGCGCCTATGCAGCAATAATGAGCCAAGTGACAGTGAGGATAGTCGGAGGTATGCAGAAAATGCTGCTAACTAAGATCAACATATTTTTCAGACCACCGCTAATTCACTCGCGTACACCACCCACTTTCTCGCGAATTATCCCGAAGTGCAGAAGCGGCTTATCGAGGAAGTCGACTCGTTCCTGCTGGAGAATGAAGTGAGGAGCAAGGGGAAATTGCAGCTCTAAAAACAAAAATACTGTCTATTGTGTAGTTGGCCTGTCCCCGAACTCCAGGAGCATAGAGGGAATAGACTTTATCTACAGAATGGGGACAAGAGAAGAGGTCACATCGCGCTAGTCACAGAGACGATAGAATGGGGAGGACTCATCCTTAAATAGGCACGAGGCCACATGTAAATGGGACATGCTAATGGACAGAGGGGAGAGGAGGGGAGACTCTAGTCTGCACTGGAGACGATGGGGGATTGCAGTCTACACGTATGCTAATTGACTATGGGGTACAAGGCCAGGGCCTTTACACAACACCTCCCTCCAAGATTCAAACTGTGGAGTGAATCTGATACATACAGTCAATTACAACGAGGCAATAATCAACGGGCCACTTTTGGTCAGAGGGACTTTGTCGTTCTCCACTACTTCTGTGGGCTCGTTTATTCTTCGACGTTGCACTGCGAGACTCGACGAAACTCGGGTAGACGCACACTCGAACACGATGCAGATGTCGCTACCCTTGCACTCGATGACTATGCCGTTGCACTTGAACTCGGTGACGATGCTGTTGCACTCGAGCACAATCTCGATTCTGAGGTGGGCGTACACACCCCTTCCTCAGTGGTCGTCTATGGCAGGATTTCACTATCCTCCATAATTCACTTTCAGGATATTTCCTTATCCACAGGCTCGACCGACTCAACCACCTGTGTTCACACTACACGCTTCTCGAACAACACTAGCGTGTGTTCAGATTCTTTCCATGCACTTTCGTGCCTTCTCACACTAACGTTCCATTCCAGGAAACGCTTCCGATTTCTCGCTTTCTTTCAGAAATCACGAGACTCAACGTGACTCCCCGTCGGGCGTGGTCATTTCAGGCCACGACGCTGTGCACTCACGGCCACTCAGCGCCACCAGCTCTTCCCTCTGGCTTTATTCACTCAGCACTACCACTGGACTCTGCTCACAGCAACGACTTATTAGCCACAGGATCCGTGTTATGCACCTTGCCAAACGGCAACGTCACGACTTATTAGCCACAGGTATCCGTGCTACGCGTACATCTGATCTTGCAGATCATCACAATGATCAGTCACTGATACCACGAGTGATCCCTTATCCTGGTCAATCACCGTTCTCTCGGGCAGTCCCAACATAGGTCAACTGCTGCTTCCTCTAGTGATCCCTCTGTTAGGTCAATCACCGTTCTCTCGGGCAGTCCCAAACATAGGTCAACTGCTGATTCCTCTAGTGATCCCTCTGCTAGGTCAATCACTAGTTTCTCGGCCGACTTCCTCGTCGGAAAGTTCACTGACGACCCCATACTAGGTCAGTTGCCAGTTCATTGGGCAGTACCAATCTCAGTCAACTGCTAGTGATCCCTACTAGAGGTCAATCACTACTCTCTCTAGCGACCCCTAAATATAGGTCAGTCGCTCTTCATCTCGGTCACTACTAGTGATCCCTAATAACACTACTCTCACGTCCTCTGACAACCCCAACAGGTCAGTCGCCGCTACTACATTCAGTTTCCTGGAATCATTCAGGAGATCGGCTCTTTGGCACTCTTTCAGCTTTCTTTTCTTCTCCCCTAAAGTCATCCACTTCACTCGCACTTTCTAGTCTGGAGTAGTTCCTTCATCTAAGGTACCTTCAACTCCATTCAAACTGTGCACGCACCTTGGCTCTCTAGCCTCATTGGTCTCTGCTCTCAATTCGGACCAGCATTTTGTTCACCTCGCATCATCCTACTTGCACCTCAGAGCGACGGCTCAGAAGAGGGAATGTACCTCTTCCCGTCCCTTCTCCCAGTCCTCTTTCGTTCTTTCAGAATCCCGTGAACTTTCACTCTCTCACATGCAGTCCTCATGGGCTCTTCTCTGGTCTCAAAGCCCTCAATCTGATCTTTGATCTCTTTCCATCTGAGATTCCCTCGCTATTGTTCGTTCACTTGTTCTCTCTTAGTTGCATCACGTGTCAAATTGCATTTCACCCTTTGCATTCTCACGTGCACACGTCAGCAACTCGCATCCAAGCCCGCATTTGCATGCCTCTAGTCTCGCTCGCTTTGCCAGAATCTTCCTTCCTTGTGACACGTGTACTATCGATCGATCGAGTACAGCATCGACACGGTTCACTGCCACTTGTGAGACCTCCTTGTCGAACTACCGTACTCTTGGTACCACGTATACACTACCACTGAGCCACTCAGCTGGAAGAACTGATCGCTGCCTCAGCGACTCCACTAGTTGCCACAACTAGCACGTAACTGCCACAGTCACGATCTCACACTGCTGCCACAGACAGTGCACACGAACAAAACAACTAGTTGCCACAACTAGTACGCAACTGCCACAGTCACGATTTCACACTGCTACCACAGACAGCGCACACGAACAAAACAACTAGTTGCCACAACTAGTACGCAACTGCCACAGTCACGATTTCACACTGCTACCACAGACAGTGCACAAAAACAAAACGACTCGGAACACGAAACAAGAACGAACACAGGAACAAGCGCGCCTACTCGTGAGTACTGATCGCCAATATTGTGTAGTTGGCCTGTCCCCGAACTCCAGGAGCATAGAGGGAATAGACTTTATCTACAGAAAGGGGACAAGAGAAGAGGTCACATCTCGCTAGTCACAGAGACGATAGAATGGGGAGGACTCATCCTTAAATAGGCACGAGGTCACATGTAAATGGGACATGCTAATGGACAGAGGGGAGAGGAGGGGAGACTCTAGTCTGCACTGGAGACGATGGGGGATTGCAGTCTACACGTATGCTAATTGACTATGGGGTACAAGGCCATGGCCTTTACACAACACTGTCAATCGCAACGGAGCACAACTCGATTGTTGATTTCGATTCAACTAGGGAATATCTCATCCAACACGATAATACAGCACCCCATAAACTTTCTTAGCCAGTTGCCTGTGCCAAATTCAGTTCCTTTTTTCATATATTTTTATCGGAGTGTGCTCCATTGTGAGAATATCCCCACCTCATAAAATCAGGCTTGCTTAGACTATCGAAGTCGAGAGGCTGAGCGAACTCCCCTACATGGAGGCTGTAATCAAGGAGTCGCTCAGACACTATCCTCTAGGCAGTGTGTAAGCATATCATTTTTCGAATAATAATTATATCTCCGAGATTATCCTGGCAAAATAGTGAACGTTTTATTTTCATACATTGATATTCTTTCTATAATTTATCTCGGAAAGCTTCATCTATGATATTATAGAAGATTGGTCTAGTCCTTTATTCAATATATCCACTTAATTCTCCGGAAGTTGTTTGACACTGCATTCCCTTGGCAGTGCGGTGACTCGAGAGTGCACGAAGGCGTGCGAGATCAACGGGACGAACTTCGAGGTCGGCGACCAGATCCAGACGGACACGTGGACGATGCACATGGATGAGAGGATCTGGGGAGAAGATGCAAAGGAATTCCGGCCGGAGAGGTACAAACAGTTGTTTCTGCGCTTTATGCTTTAGACATGCTACTTCCTCCAATCTTACCATCCCTCCCCGAGAATAATAGAGAGAGAGAGAAATTAGAAGTCTGAGGTGGGCAAGAAACCGAAACATCTTTTGTATCATGATGAATAGAGGGAAAAAGTGCGAATCTTATGTGGGCATTGCGTAAAAGGTGAAAGAGGTGCCAATTCAATGGAGTCTCATTGAATTTCCTCTAACAGAGACATTACCAGATGGATGGAGGACTCGGATCGACCTCGGGCTGCCTTCCAATCATTTGGAGAGGGCCCGCGAATGTGCCTCGGAATGCGACTAGCCTACATGGAGGAGAAGCTGGCACTGATCAAACTGCTCAGTCGATTCACCATTGAGAAGACGCCGAACACGGTTAGCACCAAGGTTGAAGCAAAGCAAATGCACAAGTTTCGAATTGAAAAAAATAAATTTTCCTTTGAATCAGAGTGGTCGAAATGAGTCTGATTGCGCAATAAGGGTCGAACAAAAGCCCCTTGCATATCGATTGTGTATCAAAAATCACGCTATTTCTCAATAAGATAAATGTTGATTGATATTCATATTTAGCTCGTATTTTTATGCACTATTACTAATCTTGCATTGCAGAACCCGATCAAACTCGTGGGATCAATGACCGTTGGACCTGAGAAAGTGATAGTAAAGCTGGTGAAGCAATGAACGCGGATCGTGATTCGTTTGCTGATCTTTTCTTCGTCTTCGCCAGAATTTGTATCAATACATGACAAAGATAAGAACTTGTCCAAGATAAGAACAGTTCGTACGATAAACCTATTTCAACAAATTGTTGGAACCAAATGAGGCCTCGAGGTCTTCATGAAGGCCGACCTTCAGTTCATTTTAATACGATGGGGGAGGGAGCCGAAAAAAGCGCGGCGCTTCACACCGGCTAGACAACGTACTGTAGATTTGGAAATCTGATAGAATGGTGTAGAATCGTACAAGAATCGTACACAGAAATTCATAGCATAGCATACTTCGCTGTGGAAGTAGATTTCAGCGAGATCAAAATAGCGGTTATTGAAAAAATATGAAAAAATGTAACAGAATTGACATAAATTTTTTCAGACACTTGGGTTCAGAATTTCTTCTGATTTAAGAAAACAAGGGCAAAAGAACTCCAACCAACCGGATTCGAACCAGTGACCTAAGGATCTACAGTCCTCCGCTCTACCAACTGAGCTATGGTTGGGTTGCAACGCTTTTCCGATAACGCAGCTGTATTCTTATTTTCCATGTCATACGTCGCGAGGGTGAAATTTTGTGCCCTATTCATATTTACTTAACCAAACACACAACGCTGGCTAGTTTACGCGTGTGAGAACACTGTGAACATTGTCGGTGCTCTCAACATTCTACTAGTCAGCGCTGAATGTTGTCATTTGTCAAATGAAAAAAGGTAAAATTGTGTTTTCATAAATATATGGTGGACCAGTATATTTCGAAACTTCGGACCAGTATTTCGAAGGTCAGATATTGGGACCAGTATATCGACAATCTTTGGACCAGTATATTTTTCTCGGGACCAGTAAAAAAATTAAGGTCCCGGGGGATTCCTGGGGACCAATATATTTTAGACGGAAAAGTATTTCGACATGGGTGCACTACTTTTTACTTCAACCGAGCAGATTTACCGATGGTCTACACGCTTTCTGGCTAAGGAAAATACAAAATTACCTGCATTGTTAACGAGTAAACAGCACGCTTTTGATACCTGAAAAAGGAAACCTTACATACTGAAACTCAATTTTTAGATCAATCTCTGTGCCGGATATATTAAAAAAATATATTTCAAGAAGCTTTACAGTTTAGTGGCTGCGCTTGAGTGCGCCATTCCGTGTTTGATTTCGCCAATTAGTTGAAAAATCATTAGCATAATCACAAATGCTAAGATTAATAACGATGCAATCCCGACTGAAATTGTATCGTATATATGCATAACTCAGTGTTAACTTAAAAGTTCTTACATATCAGAGCAGGGTAGTTAATATTGCTGATATTAATAACAAGAAAACTTGCTTCCCTCCTCACCCATGCGACAATTTCGGGTATTTCCTAAACGGATGATTTTGCGACGAAAATATACAAATCAACATCGATGGGAGATGGGAGACCGGAGATGACGTAACAAATCGTGATAATAGTTATGATCATATACAGTGCAACCGTGACAAGAGTAGCAGTATAGTTCCACCCATGAAAACAAACTAATGCGTCCTCTGGTAACAATTTCTGAAATCATTCTAAATAATGACGTTGCAAGCTCGCTGATACATATTAAGAGACATTCCACGAGAAAACGTACCTTTTGGGAGGGGTCGACGGATGACTTTTTTGCAACCCCCCTCAATATCTCGCTGGTGAAGTCCCCATACCGAGTGCTGATATTTGGCCCAATATGAAGGGCTCTGGTGCACTTTCCGAAAAACGCCAGACCAGGCCCAAAAAAATCGGAAATTTCAATTTTTTGAAAAGTAAGATATTATAGGTTTTTCAGGATTGCTTTTCAATGTAAATAACGAAAAACATACTTTGAATGCGATCAGATGCCGATAAAGAGTCAAAAACGTCGATTATCGACGATTTTTGGCCGTCCTGAAAAATTTTTCAACCAGTCAACCAAAACTAACTACATTTTCGGATTCTCTGTGAGAAACTACGTATGAATTCCGAATTTGACGACATTTTATCCATGCGCTCTGAAGTTATGGTGTCCAGAATAAGGTTAACTTACGACTAGCTCTTTGAGCAAATCCATCACACTATCTCCAAATCATGCCGAATGGGCTCTTTTTCGCACCGAATCTTATTTTTATATCGAATCAAACAATTTGATATCATTGTCAGACAATTTGAAGTCTTCATTTTGAAAGTTTCATTTTTGGAAATTCCGAATTTCTCTCATTTCACAAAGAGCGGTTTTTTCCACCAAAATCAGGTTTCCGATCATCCGAAATGCCACATTTTACCATATACTCATTTCTCATGCTTATTTACATTGTTTTTATGTATTTCACGCTCAATTACACGCGCTAATGATTTGAAATCTCGTGAAAATGCGATTTTTTTCGAAATTTTTGAAATTTTGAGAGTTTGAGGCTCTCCCAGATTCCTATTTGAAGTTCAATTACATTATATTTCGCTCAGAATTACTATATCTAACCGATATAATAATTTCCAGTTGATTTGGCAGCCATCTGGAGAAAATTTTGTTTTTCGAAAATTTTGATCCACCTCGAAACCAGTGAAAAAAACTTTTTTCGCCAGATGGCTCCCAAACCAACTGGAAATCATTATATGGGTTAGATATAGTAATTATGAGCGAAATATAATGCAGTTGAACTTCAAATAGCAATCTGGGAGAGCCTCAAACTCTCAAAATTTCAAAAATTTCGAAAAAAATCGCATTTTCACGAGATTTCAAATCATTAGCGCGTGTAATTGAGCGTGAAATACATAAAAACAATGTAAATAAGCATGAGAAATGAGTATATGGTAAAATGAGGCATTTCGGATGATCGGAAACCTGATTTTGGCGGAAAAAACCCGCTCTTTGTGAAATGAGAGAAATTCGGAATTTCCAAAAATGAAAATTTCAAAATGAAGACTTCAAATTGTCTGACAATGATATCAAAGTGTTTTATTCGAAATAAAAATAAAATTCGGTGCGAAAAAGAGCTCATTCGGCATGATTTGGAGATAGTGTGATGGATTTGCTCAAAGAGCTAGTCGTAAGTTAACCTTATTCTGGACACCATAACTTCAGAGCGCATGGATAAAATTTCGTCAAATTCGGAGTTCATGCGTAGTTTCTCACGGAGAATCCGAAAATGTTGTTAGTTTTGGTAGACTGGTTGAAAAAATTTTCAGGACGGCAAAAAATCTTCGAAAATCGACGTTTTCGACTCTTTATCGGCATCTGATCGCATTCAAAGTATGTTTTTCGTTATTTTTATCAAAAAAGAGTCCAGAAAAACCTATAATACCATACTTTTCAAAAAATTGAAATTTCCGATTTTTTTTGGGCATGGTCTGGCGTTTTTCGGAAAGTGCACCAGAGCCATTCATATTGGGCCAAATATCAGCACTCGGTATGGGGACTTCACCAGCGAGATATTGAGGGGGGTTGCAGAAAAGTCATACGGGAGTTGTTACGTTTTCTCGTGGAATGTCTCTTAATCGTACATTTTATTACTTATGAAATCATGAAATGGAGTAAGGTTCTCACGCTTCGGCGATAGTATACACAAGCAAAATACGAGAAACCAATCCCAGAGAAACATATACAGTATCGCCGGAAAGTATTCGCCCACTTTTATTTTCCGTCATAATTGCTCAACAAAGCGAGGTATCGTGCTGATATTTTCACTGGAGATAGTAAATTTAATGGGGAATAACATGCGCTTATTGAGAACTTATGCAAATTTCTCCCTGTCTCGTAGTGACGCAATCGCAGTTCACTTTTTCGAAAAATTATATTTCTTTGGAGAAATTTTCCATAGCGGTCTAACTTTCTGAGTGTTGAGACCCAACCATGGACTACCCAAAAAACAATTTAAAGTTGCTGCGACCACGCATCTGCTTGCTGCGCTTGCTGCAAATTTTGAGGCTACAAACTCATAACTTCGGTTCTAGAACCGCTAGAGACTTATAAACGCAGCAACATGATGCTTATTGTGATCCTAGATGACCCTGAAAGTTTGGTTTGGATCGGTCATCATTTGCCCTCAGGGCACCAAAAAGTCACTTTTTCGGATGGCCCGACTTTGACCACTTACCATTTCAAGATCTAATTTGCATAAAATGCGGCTCCTGGACAGGAAGGTGCTAAAACCATCAAATAATCGTTTCCCAACTTTTGGAAGAGCTTGCACCGCTTTCCGGGTCGTAGCGAACGATCTACAGACGAGCATACTTCTCGAAACGCACGGTCTCTCTTCGCGCCTCTCTCTCACCACTCTCTCACCCTGTAGAAAAAACACGGGCGCGAGAGAGGCGCGTGTCCGTATATCGTTCGCTACGACCCGGAAAGTGGTGCAAGCTCTTCCAAGAGTTGGGAATCGATTTTTTGATGGTTTTGGCACCTTCCTGTCCAGGAGCCGCATTTTATGCAAATTAGATCTCTCTCCGAACCACACGCTTTCTCATCAATCAGAAGAACGAGAGAGTACATGATATGTAGAGAGCGAGACCATTGATCAGGAAGATGTAAACGGTGTGACGGCGATTCATCCACATCATAGAGTAGGATATAAGGTGTAAGTCGATGGTCTTGTGAAATTCCGATAGGGAAGGCTGTTGTCGATACAGAGGATGATGGCCTCTGGTCTCTCAAACAATCGAACAAAGGATTCCAACTTCATTCTCATTCCATCTCTCGTCCACAATCGTGGCCTGCTTGATCATAAGGCATTATTACCACTAGCATAATTCATTGGTTATGATAATGAACATAAATATATACCGAGTGGATTGTCATCGCGCAAGATTGCAGGGGGGGGGGGGAGGGTATTTTCGGGCCGGAAATCGAACCCGACTATTCAGCTTGCCGGGCAGATTTTCGTAACCACTAGACCATAGGGTTGTCTATGCGGAATTCATTCCGCAATTCCGCAACAATTTCCATTCTCATTCTCCATTCCGCAATTCCGTCGAGCCGGTCTCTATTCCGCAATCATTCCGCAATTATTGCGGAGCAGCAAATTATATTACCCCTATGCAACTCAACTCGCCCACCCCTGAAATGAGAGCGAAACACAACCCCCTGGCTAGGAGAGAGAGTAGAAAATGATTGACAAGGGAACCGCAAAAGTATAACTCGTTCCCGGTGATATCCGATTTCAACGTTTTAACTGGCTCCCCAGGATGATACCAGAACACTTTTCAAGCGTTGCCATAATTGCTTCCTAAGATCCTAAACTGGCCTTAGCTTTCACCACGTACAATCCGCTCACGCGACTCCCAAAATAGTCAACAATATCGAGCGGGGACTAAGAATGTGTTTCGTAGCGCAGTTGGTTGCGCGTTAGCCTTTCATTTTGCAAGTCGTGGGTTCGAACTCTATACGTTACAAGAGCTTTTTGCTAACTTTAGAATTTTTTGCTGGAGTTCTTTGTTCGTTTTGCGTCTTTGTTTACTGACCGAGGTATCAATCATTCATTTTCGATGATTTATCACTTGTAGGTAACATGATTTGTTGAATGCAATTATGATACATTTGCAATTAAGGACTTCTGCCAAGATATAATCATTGGATAAACACACTGTATAACTGTATAACGAACTTTAAAAAATCACCAAAAAGCTCTTGAACGTACAGAGTTCAAACCCACCACTTGCAAAATGCAAAGCTAACGCGCAGCCTACTGATATTGCCGACTATTTTGGGAGTCGCGTGAGCGGATTTTACGTAGTGAACACTATCGTACATGTCAGCGAAATCAGAACGGCCACCGAGAAGCACCGAGAAATTTTCGATCTCTGGCTCATTGCGAATACGCAATTTTAAAAGTCGTGGCTGTGCTCATATTTTTATCATGGTCGATTTGCCGGAATCGACCCGGACATGCTCGGTCAATTATGTCTAGAAATCGATAAATAAAATACACAACATTTTGGTGCGATTACGGTATTTAGGAAAGCTCACCGAACTTGGTGAGCTTTCCAAAATATCGTAATCGCACCATAATTGTTTGCTTTCGATTAATCGATTTCTAGACATAATTGACCGGACATATCCGGGACGATTCCGGCAAATCGACCATGATAAAAAAATATGAACGCAATCACGACTTTTTAAAATGCGTATTCGCAGAGAGCCAGAAATCGAAAATTTCTCGGTGGCCGTTCTGATTTCGCTGACATGTACGATAAGGCCAGTTTAGGGCCTTAAGAAGCAATTATGGCAACGTTTGAACAGTGTTCTGGTATCATCCTGGGGAGCCAGTGAAAACGTTGAAATCGGATTTCACCGGGAACGAGCTATACTTTTGCGGTTCCCTTGTGAGGAATGATTGCGGAATAGCTCATTCCGCAATGTAAATTGAGTGGGTCGACCGCAATGCGGACTGAATGATATTGAGAAATGAAAAGAGGGCGTTCCGCATTCCGTATAGACAACAGTACTAGACCATCCGGGCTCCGTTGCACTTGCACTGACCAGAATTTACTCAGATGCTGTATGTTTGGGTGCTGTCTCCAATGAGCACCTCGTATTATTCACAAATTGGTCGTTCGTCTGATCATTACACACATTCATTATCTCGTTTTCTTTGCTCCTTGAGACGTAAAGCGAAGCAGAAATGGCATGCTGCAACTGCCATTGTATACTATACACCGACCAATCGAATGCCATTCCTGAATAATTCTCAGGCGATCTATTTTAACACAGTAGATCTATGAGCCATTTCTTATCAAATCCATGATTGAAATGCACAACGTTTTTTTTCGATTTTCATTGCATTATCCCCTCATTTTCCTTCACTCATGTACATTTCGTACCAGAGACGCGGATACTGCGCAGCTATCCCTTTTCTTTCCTTCGCGAGCACGATGGGAGATTTCGACATGAGTAAGGACTACCGGCTTGCCGGAGCGATTCTCTTTCCGGTCAGTTCCCCTAATACAGAGAATGGGAAATCTGACGATTCACTGGTTCAACCAGCTCAGACCAATTTATCCGATAACTGATAGAAATAGTAGAGAGAGACGATATTTAAACAGAGAGGGATCGTTAAATTAAAAGATTTTCTGCTCATCTAGAGCAGATACAAAAGGATGATGAAATAGTGGTAATTTATTGCTCATATCTCTCCTCTAAAATCAGTCTTTTGGATTCAGCTTTGCCCTAAGATGACCAAAACCGCTTTACAGCAAAATTTCCGAACCCTCCATTCCTTAGAATGTCTATTCTTTCGCTAGAGGCGTGTGAAATCATTGACTAAATTTACTTACAGTTATTTTCAGATGGCTCTGGTCGGACTCGCTTGCAATGTTAGCGTTGTTAGGTTCATAAAATCAATACCGTCACTGAACAATTCCTTCGGCAGCGTTACCCTCTCGCAGGTGGGGAAATGATCCGACTCTCTTCAGTTTACACGCTCTCTCGCCGATCAGAGAGACGAGAGAGCATGCTAACTGAAGAGAGTCAGACGATTGCTCCGCAGGTGGAATGACAACCTTCTGGTAGACCCGGAATTGCAATTATGCAATGTTAAAAATCACTGAAAAAATCGGACCTTTGTGTTCCTGAGAAAACATCAACAAATCTCCGATCTTTTGCATAATATGTATGATAACCATAGTTGCCCAACACTGGCGGCGAGGAGTTTTCAGTCCACGAACTATTCATGGGTGTGGAGAGCGCCCCTGTTTTGAGGGGCGCACTCAACACCCATGAATAGGGAGGGGGTCATGGGGGTCGCCGCCGGCGTGGTCAACGATGATGATAACCTCGCTCGCATTGACAGCAATGTTCAGGCAGTTGTGGATAGCATTCATCAATTTTTCATGGCATTCTATTTCGCGCCAACGATCTTCTTGTTTGTTCTTAACATTTTTTCTGAGCATGCCTTCGAAATTGTATTTGTAGTCGCAACAAGACAATGTACGCACTTTCTGCACAGTTTGGCTACGCGATCTTGTCGGCGTATCAGGTATAATTATCGCTTCAGGTATAATTATCGCTTTGGGGCTACTGCAACTGGTAATTTTTCCATGCAGATCTGTTGTTACTCTCATCTGTTCATTTCGCTCAATCGATTCTTCGCAGTTTGCGCTCCATTGGCTTACCGACGCCTGTTCAGGTGGGGGTTGTATCATTTTAAAACAGTTTTAGAAAAAAGTTATGTGCCGAATCAAACTACTTTTTTAAAAGTTTTTTTTCAAGTTTCACCAAATTTCGATTTTTTAGTCTTGCTTGAATTCGTAACTTGCAGTACTGGCATTACTCGAAAACTGATCGTTTCTTATTGGTTGCTTGGCATCATTCACATCACAATCCTCGTAAAGCTCCGTAAGCTATTTCGCTCAAATACTATTATACTATTCAAATATAAACGCAATATTGAAATATATATGTTGGCGAATTCGGTTAAAACACAATTCAGTCAAATGCCCATTGTTTCTTCGCGAGGGAACGTGGGTTTTTGTATTCGACGAGAAAAGATGCGGTATGACGACGTGGTGAGCAGCAGGGGTGTGCAAAAAGTTTCCTGCACTCCTCATTTCCCATGCTCTCTCGTCGCTCTGCCTGGCGAGAGAGCACGGGAAATGAGGAGTGCGGGAAACTTTTTGCACACCCCTGGTGAGCAGGCATGTTGACTGTGCACATAGTCGATGCAAAGAGGAGCAGATCTGTCACGGCAAAAATGGTCGATTTCCTGACACTCCGTCTTCAATGAATGTGTTCATCTTCACCAGCACCTTCAAGAAGCCCTTGGCCGTAGTTAAAATGAATCGATCTTGTTTTACTGTCCAGACCGTGTTTAAAACTTACGTCCTCGCACGAACGGCCTCACGTATTTATGAATCTTTAATATTGCATTGAAAACCCAAACTTTGCAGGTACGGTGACTTCCTTCTGAATTCCATCATTGTCGTACTAGTGGCTGCGCTAGACATTTCGTCCATTGCTCGACTCCATTGCATGGCAGTGAACAAGGTAAAGTCGAAAACTGAGCAATGGTCTGACTCTCTTCGGTTTGCACGCTCTCTCGCCGGTCAGAGAGACGAGAGAGCGTGCAAACTGAAGAGAGTCAGACGATTGCTCCGAAAACTGCTTCTAAATGTAATTCCTTTTTAGAATGACAAGCTATCTATGGAGCGACGAAGGGCTCAGATGAATCTCGTGTATCAGGTGAATATAGTAATACGATACCATCATTTTTGGAAAAAGATAAGAGAGACTGTCTGAGTGAGTGAACATTTTTGTGTAGACGCTTGGTACTAGCGACAAATCGAATTATTCTAAAATTAGCTTGCATGTAGTACTCAGTGAGTATAGCTCAGGCGTGGCTTATTTAGTGTTCTGGATTACGCATTGAGAAATGCGCTGCACTTTTTTCCACAAAAGTTAATTTTCGAACTTTGTCATTTCGTAATCGATCAGAACAAGTTATATCTCTAAAAATGCAGAATATTCTAGTGATCACACTTGCCAAGTGCCATATCGATTGGATCAAAGGTCTTGAGAAAAAAGCTAAAATTCGATGAATTTTACGTTTGATGAGTTATATCTCGTTCGGATGGGAGGAGTTAGAAAGTTTTGAAGATTTAAATATGTAACTCTGGATACTAGCTAACTATTAAAACATTTAAATTAAAATCAAAAAAATAAGGTTTGGAGAAAACGGCAAACAACGGACGGCAACTTGAAATAAAGTCAGTTCGTAATAAGGCCGTGCCTACCGTAACCCAAAACAGATCTGGAGGGCAGGTGTACTAGAGTTATCCTACTGGGAGTACTCGATGAGGTAACTCCCCTAGAACCAATTGAATTTCAAAAGGCATCCGCGCGCGCCAGCGCGCCGATGTTGAATAGCTATCGTAATATCTCGAAATTCTTAAACATAAGCGCCCAGGCACGCGCGGATGCCATTTGAAATTCAATTGGTTCTGGGGAATTTACTTCATCGAGTATTCCCAGTAGGATAACTCTAGAACACCTGCCCTCAAGTTCTGTTTTGGGTTACGGTAGACAGGGCCTTATGACGAACTGACTTTATTTCAAGTTGCCGGTCGTTGTTTGCCGTTTTCTCCAAACCTTATTTTTTGATTTTAATTTAAATTTTTTAATAGTTAGTTAGTATCAGAGTTACATATTTAAATCTTCAAAACTTTCTAACTCCTCCCATCCGAACGAGATATAATTCATCAAACGTAAAAATTATCGAATTTTTGTTTTTTTTCTCAAGGTCTTTCATCCAATAGATATGGCACTTGACATGTGTGATCACTAGAATATTCTGCATTTTTAGAGATATAACTTGTTCTTATCGATTACGAAATGACAAAGTTTGAAAATTGACGTTTGTGGAAAAAAGTGCCGCGCATTTCTCAATGCGTAATCTAGAACACTAAATAAGCCACGCCTGAGCTATACTCACTGAGTACTACATGTAAGCCAATTTTAGAGGAATTCGATTTTTCGCTAATGCCAAGCATATTTTCATTCACTCAGATAGTCTCTCATAAATACAATGAGGGATATTCAAAAAAAGAAGAAACATTCAATGAGACTCTTTAGTCACTCATTATCAATTGCAGGCTTCTCTTCAATGCATTTGTTTTATCAGCGAACTGCTCACGTATTTTATTCTATCGGGGTGAAATTTTAAATATTTATCACGTACCTTATCTGTTTTAGGTACGCTCGAAACATGTGGGATTTGTTCCTCTTCACATCCATTTCTTGGTGCGCAGTGAATGGCATGGATGGGTAGATCACAAATAACCATCCTTGCATTAATCACCTTTTTTGCAGAATAATTGTGCTTGCATGCAATCGTGACTTCAGGCGCAAAATGCTGAGCATAATTATGGGTGGTGAGCTGAATTGATATGGATAGAGCTCATCGTTAGAATGCACAAAAGCAGACACTTTTTTTCAATTACCACACTCTGTTTTTCGACCCCTATCGTGACAGATGCATCTTGTTAGAACGATTTGCAGTTGAAATCCAGGAGATTCATTCCTGGACTACCACTGTAGCAGCTTGAGCGACGACTCTCGAATTTCTCGCGGTTTTTCGCGGTTTGGGAAAGATTTTTCGTAAAGCCGGACAAGGTCATAAGAAGTTTTCAATTGTTCAATTACGGAGCCATTTCCCCCGACACCCCACTATTCTCCATATATTCAATCAGAAACCATGATTGTCATATTCACTTCGATAAAACAAACAAATATTGATTGATAATAAAGTTTTGTCACAATGATTGTATTTTAACAAATTGCAGACATGAGTGATTAGAATTATGTTACTCGATGAATCCTACTCCGCCTTATCTCAACAAAATCGGAAGTTTTTTTTCTACCTTCTGCAATTTCCCTTTTTCGATCGGTAGAAAAAAGGTGTAGAATGAAGAAATGATAACTCGAATTACGAAATCTTCTCGTCTGCTTGTCAGCAACAACAGGTATGATTAGTCTTATCATGTGGGTATACGTCATCAAGAATCATTATTTTTAGCCTAATGCATCAACGCTCACACCGAGTCGAAAAGGATATGCGGAAATTGAAATTAATTGAGCATCAGTTAACTTTATGTCATTTGTCGGGAATCTCGCATCTCCAATGCAGTGATCCATTGCGAGTCGAGTTGCGCGAAGTAGCTATCGCACTCGTCGCTCGGTGTCGGCGGTTTCTTAGCGAAACTGAAATCAGGTAAGAAATCAGGTAGGTCATTTCAGTGGTAGATCACGCATAATAAGAGAATCGGAACAACCCTGGTACAACCGATAATGGCGATTGTGAGTTTTGGCCGTTCTAAGGTTCTGAATCCGAATCATATATTTTTCTCTTATTCTATAAAAAAAGTGTTTCCATAATCCATCGCATTTTTCTATTTTCAATTCTGAAGCTGAAATACGATTGCTATATCGCGAGAATGAGGGAATAAAAATAAATATCACGACTAACTATGTGTTTCCGAGCAGAGCCCGCAACGAAGACGGCACACGACCCGTGTGTATTGCGATGGCAACCTCCAACCAGGGAGACAGGCACAGCACAGAGCTGCAAGATTCTCTTTACCCCGCTTCTTTCGTTCGTAGTATCTAACAAGCGAAACATTTGATTTCTCTGGAGAATTGTATTGCATTTGCAAGATATCACACAGCAAAAGTTTGGTTACTGGAAAATTTGTATAGCCTTTTCGGATATGGTGCAGTAGGAGGGGGGGGGCGGACAAAAGCCCAACGGACAAAAGCATAACGGATCACCGTTCGCTGAAGTTTTGATTTAGTTATTTGGGATTTGTTGCTTTGTCATTAGTATACACTACTACATCACCCTGGTTAGATCTCCTAACTGGGCGATCTTGAATTTCACTCTTCACCGACGTATAGGTTCATGGTTCAAAATTGAAAATTTAAGTGGAAAATCATCGTTAGATAATCACAAAATGCCATAACAAAACGATACCCATGTTACTCGGTTAGAGTAGTTCCTAGGATATTGTGAAGAGGATACGCCCAGCGATCCCCTTTCTGTATTTATCATCTTTTCTGATTAGTGGTTTACTATTACCACCCGTTTTTATAAGTGGTTTTCCTTAACCACTCCTTCTATGTTAGAGCCGTAAGCACATCCGTCAAATAGTGTAGTGTGCATGCACGCGAGTCCATGCTTGTTCCGACTTCCCCCATTGTCCTCGCACTTTCCTTCTCCCTATTTTCGTCCTTAATTAGAGTTTCCCTAGGATTGATTGAGTTTCCCCTTAGAGTATAGACGTGTGCCGTCTGAGTTGATGAGTAGTTGACGCGTAGTCGTCGAGTTCTTGTGTTGACTGCATAGAATCTAGATTAGTCTCCACCTGAATTTGTTTATCGTGCCTCTTCTCTTTCATAAATTTTTTTAATTAAACAAACCTCTTTTGTCTCTTACATTCTCCAAGTGGTTCGCATCCACAGAATTACCTGACTCTGCCTTTTGTTCCTTGCTGACTTAAAATCGGACTGCTGTGTGATCTGTCCGTCGGAGCACCCGCTGTGTGCCGTGCTCCGTACTTTCCTACCGGTGTGTTGCTACTGTGTGTGGTGACTAGATCCGAGAACTCAACCAGTGATTTGCTGAGGTACGCCGGAGGCGCTGCTCAAATCTTCATTTTGATTAAGGAGAACGTGGCTGGAATCTGGGTTGGTGTGGTTTCCTGATCCGGGTATCAGTGCCAATCAACTAGAAACCCGACCTCGTATTCTTTTCAATTGTAATGCCAATTAGTTACGGCATTCGGTGCTTATCTAACCATGATTTTCTACTCAAATTCTCAATTTTGAACCATGAATTGTGAAGAGGATACGCCCAGCGATCCCCTTTCTGTATTTATCATCTTTTCTGATTAGTGGTTTACTATTACCACCCGTTTTTATAAGTGGTTTTCCTTAACCACTCCTTCTATGTTAGAGCCGTAAGCACATACGTTGGTGAAGAGTGAAACTCAAGATCGCCCAGTTAGGAGATCTAATCAGGGTGATGTAGTAGAGTGTATACTAATGACAATGCAACAACTCCCAAGTAGCTAAATCAAAACTCCAGCGAACAGGGATCCGTTGGGCTCTTGTCCGTTGGGCTTTTGTCCCCCCCCCCCCCTGCAGTAGCTCTAGTTGATCTGTGTTTTTAATGTGCACATCTGAAACTTTCACGAACATTCAACACAAATTTTCCAATAGTTTAACCCTTCTCACAGCGCGTAAGTCAGATGTCAGACAGAACTGCAAGATTATGTTTACCCCGTTTCTCTCGTTCGTAGTAGTTAACAATCAAACATTTGAATTCTCTGGAGTATTGTATTTGCATTTGCAAGATTTCTCACAGCGCGTAAGCCAGATTGCCTGCGCAGCTGCACCACTGCAGCGTCTCGAACTGTTCTGGTGATGTGAGGATGAGGATGGGACTGAAGACGAGAGCGATGTTCGCGATCAACGCGACGGTGAGCAGATAAACGCCGAACTCGATCTTCTGAAATTTGCTAACACTCTTTACCACTCTTGAGCAAACGCATCAATCGTCACCCTTTCGCAATACCCAGAACACGTGAATATCATTTCAAGATCGTTATTTTGGTCGCAAAAATAGCATTCAGAAATAGAGCAATGCTCGGAAAAGTGTGGCGAATCAACATCTGATAAAGGCTTTAAAAACGAAAATGTAGATATAAAGAATATTCGATAATGTAATGGTACCTTCATGCTCCAAATATTCTCCTTCAGTTGCAATCGGAGACTCAGCGAGTACTCGTCCGCGTGCCTCCTCAATTGATCAGTCAGACGAGCCAGTCGCCGTTCATTGTAGCGAATTAGCCAGCGGAACCACTGAAACCAGTTTGATGATCACAAATTGCCAACCCTATTTGCCAGTATCAGTAAACATACCATAGCGCAGCAGATGTTTGGCAATTGAATGGATACTGTGAAACAGAAGGCGCTAACGACACCTGCAAATGACGCGCTAGAAGCGCTGCGGCACAAAGGTGCATCAAAGGCGGTATGACGTCATAGTTCTGATCCGACCTAGTACCAGCGCTGCTAGTCATCCGGTCACGGCACTAGGTAGGATGGTAACCTACTGGATGATAACCAAAAAAATCATTCTCAAGAACATTCACATAATCAATCATCCTACAGAAGGGAAGGGTCTACAGAAGGGTCCATCTTTTTGGTTACCATTCAGTAGGTTATCATCCGACGGTGATCATCCGACCTAGCGCCGTGCCGAGTGCATACAATCCGACCTAGTGCCGTGCCGAGTGCTTACCATCCGACCTAGTGCTGTGCCGAGTGCTTACCATCCGACCTAGTGCCGTGCCGAGTGCTTACCATCCGACCTAGTGCCGTGCCGAGTGCTTACCATCCTACCTAGTGCCGTGTCGAGTGCTTACCATCCGACCTATGGCTCAGCTTACCTGTAATGATCGCATAGCCTGTTGCGTAACTGGCAAGGATGAGAAGCGCCGTAAGCACGAATGAGATGTGCAGCCGCGTCGTTCTCTCGTAATCCGCCACGTAAACTGTGGCGCAGGTCCTGAAATCATCGACATTTACGTGAAGATCTTCACGGAAATATATGCATTTTTTTTGAAAAATTATTATTTTTTTAATTGAAAAAAATGATTTACCGCTCGATTGTCATCATAATAAGAACGTAATAATTTGCTATGTAGGCTGAGAGACGAAGATTCGCAAGAATAATGACAGGCGCGCAATCGAGTCCTGTAATATCAAAAGGCGTCGTAACAAAAATCAATATCCGTTCTTGTAGGTGACGAACCGGTAACGTAGAATATTCTAGTCTCGTAAAGAATCGTCAGAAAACGACTGAGCACTCCCAAAATCGAAGACGCATATATACAAGCGATAATGAGTATGAAGTTAACATGAATTACCTGAAATGTTTGAGCATATAGTCTCTTTGAAAACCTACTCACTCTAAATCTCCAAAATCTAAATAATCTGCGAACGTGTATTATGGAACCGACCAATAGAGCTATTACCTTGAAAAAAAGTATGTTGATTGAATCTGAAGCAAAACAAACCTCGATTAATACAGCTAGGTAGTATACCCATTTGAATTTGTTGATTGCATCCGATCGAACAAACAACATTAGCCAATAGGTCGAGTTATCGGGTCCGTAGACAGTTAGCAGATCATGGTCCGGGTAGAAAAAGCGCAGATGCATAGCACAGCAATGATAGTTATAATAATATAATTTTTATGCGGTTCAGGTAGAAAAATGCATCTGGATATGATATCGTAGTTACTGCTATATGATATCGTAGGAGTACCTTAATCGTTTGTGGCAGAGGGGAATAACAAATGCAAAACGCAGTTCCTTGTTTAATGTTAATGATCAGTGATTTGTTTGATGAATTGCCAATAGCTATCCATTGGGAATATGAGGTTTCAACAGTTGTCCACCGAAAAAAATAAAAGCGCATTCTTTGTTGTATTTCCTGCGAAACGATTGACTTTACGAACTTGAGATATATAATGCCTCATATCTTCATTCCAAACACTCTCTCGACCATTTCCGGTAGAACTAGTGCAGAAAGAAGAGCCGCTAAATCAATATATCAGAGACGTCATATCTACGAGAAGGACCTCTGCACTTCTTCTATAATTTGTCCACCTCTTACATCTGACCGACCTTACCGTTTGTCATCTATACTTTCGACGAACCCACCCTTATCAGTACTTATCCCTATCCCTATCATGGAGGGGTAACACCGAAATATAGGGAGGCTACGACAAAAATGAGCAGGGTTTGAATGGTGGTTCAATTATCAACGAACTGGTGCATAATATAGAATTTGCATGAATTTACGTGGGTGATAGCGGTATGACGTACATATTTGTCTTGAAGTCTGCAGATATAAGACTCAGTTTACCACCCGCTTGGCTTGTGTTTCTATTTCGTATCTGCATGAGCTTATGCTCCCACCGTTTCTCACCACTGATATTCGTACCACCCGCGTCTTACCTAGCGTTTATCTTTCATAACAAAATACTCCCTGTGCTCTCTCGATCTAACTGAATGACGGCGCAAGAAGCCAATCTCAACATTTCCAATCTCCCCTCTGATGTCATTCGAAAGATTGTCGCAGTGGGACCGCAGAATTTCAAGGGAATACAAATGGTGAGTAGCCTAGAACAAGGGAGGATACTTCGAAATGCATTTACGAGTGGGGATTAATATTTTTAAAAACAATTCTGAATATTTAAAGGTGTTCAGATATCCCGCCAATGGTGCAACCTTTTTCGAGAATTTCTCACTCAAAAAGACCGACTACCTGTGATAAGGCGAATTTCCTGGAGTGCTAAGTGGAAGGCGCGATTCAAAAGACACGATTTTTGCATGCTGCTATGAACTCTGCTACATTACAGAAGATATTTCGGAACAGATGGGTGGAATTGCATCATCGAGCAATCTGTGGGTTTCGCAGGAATTAAGGATTCAAAAGTTACGAAATAGTTAAATATTTCTCATTAATTTCAGCTGGACATGGCGGAATCGGCAAACACGCTAACTATTGCTGAAATGTAACGCCGTTTTGCGCGATGCTCACTCGTGCGAGCCGCTTACTTCGACTTTGACACCCCGTTCATTACAAAACAGATTGATCATTTCAAAAACGTCTTGAATATGGTTGTTGTAGAGGAACTGGTAGCGCACAGCGGTTTGGATCAGTTAGATCAGCTAGCGATAGTTTTTCAGCACCTTTTTATTATTTATTTTTTTACTTTTTACCAGTTGTTGATAATATTTTTTATCAAAATGCAACATTTCAGAGACTTAATTCTCGGATTGCTACGGCTTTCCTGTTCAACATGTTTAAAAACTTCACATATCCAACATTTTTCCCTCCTCCATTGTCCGATAATTTCACCGTCAAAGCCTTGGAGCTGGTTCCGGAGATCGTTGTGACTGCCAATTTGCCCTCTGATGTACACATTAATGAACTTGAATGTGGCAGAATGTAGCTGCTTCGGTGAACTCGATCGGAAACATGTCTGCGCGGCTTGACACTCGTAATATTGGACAAAAAGTTCATTTGCGTCTATCGATGAGTCGCATCAATTGATTTTGTAAATCTCCGCATGCATTTTTCATTTGCACATATTTTCTAAATAAATGTATACTCGTCAAGCACGTCAGCATCTGCCGGTTCAAAATGAAATCAGCTCTTTTCTTTATCACATGTATCACGAGTCAGTGGATGAAAAATTACCACCCCGGGAACATTTTCAAAAAAAATGTTCCTGATTTCACCCATATTATAGTTTTTGAATATCTTAGACACAAGTTTTCGAAAAATATGGATCATAGGTCCCAGAGCCGGCTTTTATGAATTTTCCGGTTTTGCACCCGGCTACGCTGTATTTCAGCTCATAGACGAGCTAGAGAGATGGCACTGGGCTCAAAATGTTCGGAAAATTATTTCCAGAAACTTTTCTGTTGAAAGTATTTTTGAAAACTCGGAAAGAAAAACGTTATGCCCAAAAAATCGTTTTTCTATGCAGAAAACAATTTTTTCTCTACCTAGAGGTGGCCTTGTCATGGATTTTCTTCTCAAAAATAGTAAGTAGAAGTCATTAGGTACACATCAAAAATACTTTCGAAAAACTCAACCATGCCTTCAATGTGGATATTTTTGGTCAAACATGAAAAATTTGAAAAGTTTGAAAATTCAATTTTTCCTAATCTCCACCAATTCTTTCTCTTGGACTTGAAATAGTGTTAGAACTTCGTTTACAGCAACACAATCACGCTTACATTGTTTGTGGACAATTACAAGTGAGAACGGCGAAAGTGGGGTTCCACTTACACCTCCAGATGGAAATCATTGCATTCCTCGTCTTCTTCTGACTCCGCTGCTCTTCTGTGTACTCTTAGCTTCGGCATCGCTGTTCTGAGAGTGTTTATGTAGTTCCTTAAATGGTTTCTCGCCATCCAGTCTCGGAGCTAAACGGATTTGCCCACCCTGGTCAGTCAATGACAACGATTATGGAACACCGTGGAAAAGGCATTTCCTTCATTATAATATTTTCGCCGTTCTCACTTGTAATTGTCCACAAACAATGTAAGCGTGATTGTGTTGCTGTAAACGAAATTCTAACACTATTTCAAGTCCAAGAGAAAGAATTGGTGGAGATTATGAAAAATTGAATTTTCAAATTTTTCATGTTTGACCAGAAATATCTACATTGAAGGCATGGTTGAGTTTTTCGAAAGTATTTTTGATGTGTACCTAATGACTTCTACTTACTATTTTTGAAAAGAAAATCCATGACAAGGCCACCTCTAGGTAGAGAAAAAAATTGTTTTCTGCATAGAAAAACGATTTTTTGGGCATAACGTTTTTCTTTCCGAGTTTTCAAAAATACTTTCAACAGAAAAGTTTCTGGAAATAATTTTCCAAACATTTTGAGCCCAGTGCCATCTCTCTAGCTCATCTGTGAGCTGAAATGCAGCGTAGCCGGGTGCAAAACCGGAAAATTCATAAAAGCCGGCTCTGGGACCTATGACCCATATTTTTCGAAAACTTGCGTCTAGGGTATTCTAACTCTATAATATGTGAGAAATCGGGAACATTTTTTTTTGGAAATGTTCCCGCGCACCTCCACTGACTCGTGATACACGTGTTATATTCTTCCTTCTTTTGGCTTTTTTCTCCTCCTTCTTTTTACTGAGAGGATTTGAAAACAGCATGCTACGTCCACTGTTCGCTTGGCTCAATTTTCGATTAAAACCCACGAACGCTGATCACTTGATCGGCGCCCCTTCGTGTTTTGACACTGTTGAACAATAACGCTGTGTCTAAACAGATTATGAAGAATAAGGCCCCTTCCTCACCCGTGCACTACTGCCTGATGTGGATAATTTATTCTATTATATTCTACAAACCCGGTAGGAATCTTATGTGGATATAACTGGATAATTACACCACTCTCGTAGATCCGCTCTGCTCTGCATCTTCAAATCGCGTTGTATATTCATCAGAAATCAAATCTCATTTTCGGTGTTAAGTCGGAGGAGAACCGCAATTGCGATATAATTCCCATCCGAACTTGCGAAAGATTGTCATATATTTTTAACACGACTGATGTGTACGACTAATATTTACCACCCGCTTTAGTGATTTCCTGCCTGTATGAGTTGATGTCCCAACTATTTCTCACCGTTAATTTTGTCATTGTAATTAGTACCACCCGCGTCCTGCATATCGTTTCTCATTTAATGATTGAACTTAAAATATTTCCAATGTCGTCGCATGAAGCCACTCTCAACTTAGCCCGTCTCCCTTCTGATGTAATTCGGAAGATTATCGCAGTGGGACCGGAGCATTTGAACGGAATGCAGATGGTGAGCGGTGAATTGAATTTGAAGAGAGTATTGAGAAATTTTTATTTATTGGTTATGATGTCTACTGATGACCGCTGTTTTGAAAATATGTTTTTTTTTCACAAATATCGTACATGAGTTCGCGAAAAAACGTTTAAAAATACAAAATACAAAATAATTTCCTGTCATTTCAATCAGTCAAATTGTTCTATCTGACTATTTGTTTTTTAAAATAATTCAGGTATCCAACCTGTGGCATATCCTTTCTCGCGAATATCTCAATCAAAGATATCGACTTCCTGTGATAAGGCGGATTTCATGGTTTGCTACATAGAAGACGCAACCTAAACGACACGACATTTGCTTCCTGATTTGGATTCCGGAGAAATTCGGGAGCTTTTTCGGAACAGATGGGTGGCATTGCACTTTCGATAACGAGAAATCTGTGGGTTATTCAATTTTTTAAAGAAGGTAAATAAAGATAAATTATTGTACAATAATCTCAGATTGTGAAGGTGGAATCGCCAAATCCTCTCACTTTGGCTGAAATTTCTCTTCGTTTTGCGAGGTGCTCCCGTGTTCAAGCCGTTTCCCTCGATTTTGGCAATGCGTGCATTAAAAAGCAGATCGATCAAATCAAAGGCGTCTTGAGGATGATAGTTGTAGAGGAGCTAGAAGCACACACTGCTCTTGATGAATACGACCAGTAAGTTTGTATTGCAGTTCTAAGCTTTTTATTCGTTTTTGACGTTAAAAATTCAATAGTAGACTGACGGCATTTCAGAGACATAATTCTCAAATTTATGCGGGTACACGCCTTCCAGCGTTTGGTGTTACCCTGCTGGAAAGGTTTCAACATATTTGAAAACTTCACAAATCCTACAGGTGCACTTCCTTTAGAAACTTCATAATGAAAGCATCGCCGCTCGTTCCAGAGATTGTTGTGACTACCGATTTGCCCTCTGACGAACTCAATTCTGAACGTGATATTTGGCAGACTGTAACAGATACCCTGAATTCGGCCGCAAAAATTACTGCCCGCCTTGAGACTCAGAATATTGACCAAAAATGTCGTTTCCGTCTATCAATAACTCGGTTTAATTGATTGTATAATTCTAAATGCCTCGTGATTTTCGTTTCAATATTTATCGTTGTCCTAAGTAAACAAAATTTACAACAATGTTTTGTTATTGTAAAACAATCGCGTCTGTAATTTTCAATTGATATGATCGCTCTTTCACTTCGATCCTTTATCTATTTTTTAAAATTAAAATTAAAATGCAACAATAAACTAACTTGATGAATCACCCCGGGTGGAGATATTAAGTTGTTTACCTATGGTAATTACGTCCAACATAATTGTGATCATGGAAAATTGCATTGGAAAGTGTGGGGGGGGGTTGTAAAACAAAGAAAATTATAAAGGACAACTGAATTATACTATTCGACAGTTATTCGTCGAGAGCGCTCAACTGCATTTATATGGGAGGATACACCAGTATTTTCTACTGTTTTTATTTCGACGTTTGACGTCTTCTTTCTGTTCGTCATCCTTGAAATGGTCCTGCGCATCGTCGGGTTGCAAGTAAGCAGCGTCATGGAATGCGCTACTCCGTGCAAGGCCATCACGTTTACGGATAGGATAGATACTGCTGAGGCTGAAAACTGAAAGTTATGATAATATCTCGATTACACTCAATTGCATTAAAATCGTAATCTTTCTCAATAGTAATTATATCGATCATTCGACATCGTAATCGTTTTGTGGTGACTATTTTTTACTGTATCACCTTTACTGATCATTATTCGAATCTCCGCCACGAGCGATAAATATCGAACTAATATTATGAAATAGAAAAGTTGCTTACCGATCCGATTATTCGCGGCTTCTTCTATGCCGACAACAAAAGAGTTTACTAAACAGCCAAGCATGCACATTAAAGGAGCCAAGTAAAAAATGCTCGGAACCGCACCCTGGAATTTAGATAGTGATGTACTTTTTCAATTTGGACTTACCTGCATCACTAAAGAGAATACAACACGCTTGTGGTATCTGAAAATGCTCAATGTGTTGTGTATTGTGTGTTGTTTACTCGATGTTTATTAGGCTGTTGCGAAAGTCTTGTCGGGTGCGTAGCTACACCGATTTCGTTTCTCTGGAGTGTATGTTGTTTGACCTCGTAACATATGTTAGGTACATACATGAGCACCATAGCCATGCAGTTACCCCTAGTGTAGCCCCTATGGAAAACCAGAAAATTTGACGAATTTTATTTTGAGTGAAAATGTGATAAAAAGATGTTCCAAATTTATCATAGCATAAAAAATAACTAGCGACTTCTGAAATATTTCTTGTGAAGTGATAATAGAGGAAGGGTTGCTTGTTCAGATAAGCCCAATAGGCCTACCATTTAAGCCGGCTGCGAGCACTAATTTTACCAAATAGGGAAGTTTTCGTCATGAAAATTCGAGGATCTCTATTTTGAAAGGCGAATTTTGCCGAGGAAATAGTCAACCAACACCAAACTGAAATAGTAAGTCAATCACCTCACATATTATGTTTTTTCAGGCTGAAATCCATTCCCAGGTCCATCGAAACGAAAATGATACGATAAAACAAGTATTAGATATTTCTCGTCCAATCTTGATTTCAAAATATGTAAAAATTTTCAGAAAGGCATTTGTGCCTGACAATCTGTTAATGAGCCCTGGTAATGCGCGTATCATGAGGTTTATGAATATGTTACGGGTTTGGCCATACCACTCTTTTCCGAGTAGTAGTAAACGTAGGAAGGAGCATGTCGGTGATATCAGTCGGCAGTGTTTCGTCTTGCACTGTTAATTTGCTAATGATCCTTCAGCTGCGGAGTAAGGTGCGCTAGAATGACAATCCAATACCTCATCGATTGTAATTATCTACATGATATCAATAGCCGAAATCAGGACTATAGGCGCTACAATGTTCAAGCACTATGACGCGACAA
This sequence comes from Pristionchus mayeri, assembly GCA_036245805.1. Taxonomy (NCBI): domain Eukaryota; kingdom Metazoa; phylum Nematoda; class Chromadorea; order Rhabditida; family Neodiplogasteridae; genus Pristionchus; species Pristionchus mayeri. Next base: position 47,216,294 of record BTRK01000006.1, read on the forward strand.
GACTTTCGCAACAACCTGATAAATACCCCATGGTGCTGCTAAAGTAATTACTAAAATCACTTAGTGTGAAAGAAATATTGTTGCCATTTTATATGTATTTTAATCCCTCGACTGCCCAAGCAAAATGTATAATACAATTACATCAGTTTACAAAATCTGAGCTCTGGTCATTGCCGAGCAGGCTAAGGAGACAAAACCAATGTTCAACTCGTTTCCCGGACAAAATTGCTCCGGCGCTTCGCGCCGGGGCTAAAATTGAAAAGGATTTATATGGTGAGCTTAATACTCGGGTTCGATTCTCGGTCCGAGCATATACTTTAGAATCAGGAATAATTACAAATGATAAAATCCACCTCTTAGTCGTTGCGCTCGCCCACACCATGCCGTTGTTGATTTCACGAATTAGCTGCATTAGCATTACTAAAACGACGATCGAGCACACACTTATTGAACCGACTTCAACTGAAATTCAAATCCCATTGTATATTTTCGTGTGTTTTCTTACACATCAGAGCATGGTAATTTATCCGGTTGGCGCTAATAACGAGGAAAGATCGCTTCTGCGTTACCCATTCAATAATGGAAGGTATTTCCTAAAATAATTGAAATAAAAAAAGAGCTGTAAGGAACGAACTTCGATAGGAGATCGAGTGCTGACGACAAGGATGCATACTGATGATAGAACTACGAGCATAAATAGTAAAAGTGTACAAAGAAAAACCGTATATTTCCATCCGTGAAAGCAGAAAAGCCCGTCTTCGGCAAGCAAGGTCTGGAATACGGTTGAATAATTTTCCCTCAATTACGAATGGAATAAATAATTTTAAAAATGTAAAGCGTTTTGAAAGTTTTTTTCTTACTGAATTCTTAGAACCAGCAAACAATTGGAAGAACACTCACATTTCTGCGTTAGTAGACACAAATGAAATATGTATAAACCACGCTCAAGAAGAAAAGAAAATAAATAATCTGCAACTTTTTTTTGGATAAAACTATTTGTTTTAACTGTTTATGAATAGCTAGAAGAAATACCCACAACGTATGTTTCAATGTCAAAAACATTTCCGATTCCCGTTTCATTGTACACTAATCGACAGTTGTATTGCATTATTGGAGCGTGTGCACTCAGATATAAATCAGTTAAAGTAGAGCAAAACTGTAAACACGATTAATTCATACACAAGGAAAAAGTCAACTGTTTGTCGCAACTAGGTCGGATGAAAACCAACAAAGAACCCTTCCGAGTATTTTCGCAGAATAATGGTTGTCAATGTGCGAACTATTTTGAAAATACTGCAGAGCCTACTTTATTGGCTCTCATCTGGATTGGTTCTTCATCCGACCTTGTTCCGGTATTCCTACCTGGAGTGAGAATAGATACTTCCGGTACGATTTGCCTCTATCGTCAGTGTCCAATACAATCAGCATGCAAACAAGCGTGTTAAATGCGAGGAAAACCGGGCCTCAATAGAATTGGTGAAAGAAATTATACTCTTCCAAGCAACCACTACGCCCTGAACATCAAAGGCAGAACGCGCTACAACCCTATTTTACCCTGCTCGACAACTGTTCTACCTGTGGAGATAAATGTATTAAAATGCTGAAATGAACCCACAATAGATGTGGTGAGCAAAGGAGACTGCATATTGAAACTCTGCGCTCAGCTCGGTAGTATTCATCTAGTGAAAGAGGTCGAGTGTTTTTCGCACCTGTTCGATCTTGTGGTAGAAAAACGAATGCCTGTAAATTAGTGTTCGATAAACGGGATTTCGCCTCTTCATTTCGCACGCTCTCTAGAACGGTCAAGCGGTTAGGGAGCGTATAAAATGAGGAAACCGAGAAATCGTTTTCCATACTCTATAGTCAGTGATCGTCGGTCATTCTCAGATGGTCCTTCACAAACTTTCCTAGATATCGAATTGCTCACTGCAGTCAATGAGGAATGAGCTCGGCGATGAATCAAAAGAGACTAACGACTATGCTATTGGTCGAACAACGATATTATATAGCCAACGAGATACTGGCAACAATGAGCTACGATTCATGTTTGCATGACCATATCTCTTGAGAAATATTGTATTCGACGATCACTACAAGCTTGCGACGAGGGATTCGATTAATTGTATTCGCAAAGAGGCGCGGCGAAATTTCTGATCTATGTCTTCCTTATGAGCTAAACCTTATTGTATTGGAGAAAAATTCACAAATCATATCGTAAACTCGGATAGGATGCAGACAAGCGATTGACAAGATACGAATTTCCTAGTTATTTTTTTTTAGAAATGCGAATACTAGGAATGGTGGAGCGGCTTATTGAACGCAAATTCACATACTCCCGGAAACTCAGAAGTGGTTTAAACATCGTTCGGTTCTCTAATTTTCTAACATATTTTTCTGCGCCAGTGCATGATATGAATCGCTATAGACTTTTTTCAAGTGCATTTTTACTGGGAACACTTTTAGAAACAAGCCATCAACAACTATACGCCAAACATTAATACCGGCACTCTGATTGTATTCTCATTGAAGTTTGATGTTTGCCATGCGTGTTCGTTCAAATAGCTTCGCTTTGCCAAGTCCTCGAAGTGAAAAGCGAGTATTTCTCAAGTAGCAATTTGAAAAATCGCATATTAGGAAATTTTTAATTGCCTGCCTATAAATTGTGTGCTCTTTCAGATCAATGCGACTGATTCTGATACCCATTGAATTATTTATCGGAGCCGTTGGCATTCCTGCAAATGCTGTTCTCATATTGGCAATTATCTTGACGCACGATGTTCACCTAAAGGTGAACGATAGGGATAAAGGAGTCGGCCTGCATGCTTGGGAAGCTGTCTTTAAAGACCGTTTAGTCATCACTAATGAAGAACTAATACTAGTACATGCACCGAATACCTATTATAGGCGTACTCCGTCATTCTTCTCAACTCGGCATTGACAGACTGCATCGGAGTCGTGCTCGAACTGATGACAATGACCAGGTTTGTTGTAGTTCCAGCCATATAATATATTCCAAATATTGTTTTCGGTCCAGGAAATTGCTGCAGGGTTTGCTGCATTTCCACTAACCAATTATACTCCGATTAGGTTTTCCATCCCACTGAATATTTTCTCTTTTTCAGACTCTTCGCTGCTTTTCCTCATTTGGCGCAAATTTTCGAGGGATTTTGCACTCATTTTGGCGTTAATTTATGCAAGATCGCTATGACTTTCGAGCTGCATCTGACTGTTCATTCCTTCCTGCTGATCGCTTTCTCGTTTTGGTACAGGTTTGGCGCAAGAATATTGGTTGATAATGGTCGATGAAAACCGCAGAAACGCAGTGCTAACTAATCGTCCTGAGTCTTGGGCGCGACTGCAAATTATGATCTCCATGATGTTTGCGCCTCTATTGTGTAGCATGGTAAGCATGAATGGTACTAGGCCGGATGATGATCACTGATAAATTGGTGAAAAATTTGTTGCTGCATCGCTTCTTGGTTTAGCTGTCCTAACATCATTGCGAGCGCCCTTTCATCGGTTACCCATCTATTTCAGAGCATGTTCACTTGGTGTAATGATGGCACGCAACTTCTGCCTCGTTTTTATCCCGGAATGAATCTGAGTAATGTTGTTCACGGTCAGGGATGTTTTCAAAATTATTGTAAATAGCTATTCTCCAGCCGGCTGCAACTTCGTATTTCCACAAAACACGTGTGTCGCCACGCTTACATTCTTTTCCCCGCTGATCGCATACACTTGCATGCTGTATTACAAGAAGCAGGTGATGAGCTACAGCTGACTGTTCTGCTTTACTTTGCTTACTCGTCAGGTGACACTGGCAGTGTTCTCCCGCGAGCCCAGTCTCGAAGACCGGGTGTACCTTTACCTTTACATGTACCTTTACTCGTCAGGTGTCCCGCAAGTTGAGCGCGCTCTCAGGCATAATGAGTCAAGCAACAAGGCGAATGCATGATTCGCTCATCCGAGTACGCTGATTGTAATCTAGAGTTCGATCAACGACACTACGATTTCAAATTTACATACACTTTCTTGTTGAAAGACAGGTCTACAGGGTGCGCCATAATTACGTAGACTGATGTTTTCAAATGTTTCCTACCTTTGGAATCGAACTTGAGGGATATATTTTATGGCAAAGTTTACCAGTCATATGGGTAATAGTAACATACTGTCTTCGCTTGATAGGGCCTCCATTTGCTCTGAGACAGATCTTGAGTGTCTTCTCAGATCCACCGGTCGATTCCCGCTTGAAATTTTCATCGATTTCGACTCGCTCTTTGAGAAGGGCGGCCTTGAGGAAGATTAGTGTCGAGTTCTTGTTAGAGGACATCTTGGACTACCACACCGCCAAATACTGAAGTCGAGGCGTTGAGATCGGGGGAATACGGGAGTCAATCAGTCAGGGTGGTTTGGTCGGGTGCATGGGTGCCCGGCAACGAATTTGCCTTCTGAATGGAGTTGATTGTTGCTGAGACGACCAGTGTTCCTGGTCGAAGTTGGATTGAGTTTGTGGTGTTGGCGCGTCTTCCAGGATGCGCATCATGTAATACTCCTTATTGTCCTTAGCTCCCGGAGTGACAAAAACGAGAAGGAACTTGACTGTTGTGCAAAATGCAACACTAACCCTGATATAAACGTTATGACTGATATAGCTAACGATTCCACAACAATTTTAAGATACTTCAGGATCAGAGGTAGTGATTATGCTGGTTTGGATATTTTGCATGCTTTCGACTGTAAAGATATTTACATCGCTGAGCAACGTACTGAAATGCGCGGACCTGGCAAACTGCAACAACAGTTTACGGTTCCGTTCTATGCGACGCTTAATCTGACGCTCACCTAGTCCGAGTAACTTAATGTACTTGTAAGGGCGAAGAGTCAGCCGGGAGTTGGGAAGACGAGAAAGGGATGTGCTCGAAAGATCGAAACTCTTGACCACCTGAATACGCTTTCGAAGCACCATCTTTCGGATGCGTTCTCGGTCCCTTGTGGTGGAAACAGACCCAGGTCTCTGTATGTCCGGACAGCCCATATCAGTACCAAGCTGCTGGTGCATTATGACGATATCGGAAGCAGTCGACTTGTGAACGCCGAGTCGATCAGCGTCGATGTCAGCGACTTGTGAGACCTACTTATGGCTGAGAATGAGGGTTGGAGAATACTAGACATCGTCATTACTAGAAAACCTGACTAACTTACACGAGACCTTGAATAGTGAGAGGCCAATGGTCACTCGCCATGATGATGCTATAGGGGTCGCGCATATCGATTGGGCGGCCGGGTCACAGAATAATGAAATCAGTCTACGTAATTATGGCGCACCCTGTAGACAGTGTGACAAATGGTTATTATCCAGCTATCAGTATTTAACTATATTTAAGAAAAAAATTCCACTCAGGTATTGTCGAATCACTCCCTACTTCCGGTCCTCTTCATAATTGGAATGTTCGCTTTTCTTGCTCAGAATCTCGGCATTTATAATGTGGCAATTGAAAGAGCGGTGTTCCTGGTACTTATTTGATTAAAAGATGCAGAAATAATAAAAAAAATTGAGTGTTCCGCAATTCCTTCAGCGATAAATCCGTTGCTGACGATATACTTTGTCAGCCCTTATCGGAGGTTGAAGTACATTTTTAAGTTTGATAATTACCAAGTTTTAAGGTTTATCGTGAGACTAATGCTATGTAAATTTAAAGCTCTGCATGGCAAGGAATCTCGTATTTCTGTCCCATATGATTCTAGAATATTTCCGGCTGAAGTAGCCGTTTCATCTTCTCATTAGCCGCCCCTTTCCACTTCATAAATTTCCCAATTTATCGTCGAACGGTACGATAGTGATCAAAGATCCATTTTTCGCAATATAGGGCTCTTATCGGACCAATTTTTTTATCGCCGGGCTCGAACTTTCCAATCACGGACCCAATGTCCTATACCGTGTAATTTATGTAGTCTTTACGAACCAACTACATTGTTCAATGAATTGTTTTCGTGCTCCGTACTGCATTGTCGAACATGTAATTGCGAATCAAAGATCAGTGCATTCTGGATTCAAATTTCGCACTCAATTGCATTAATTTATTACTGGTGAGATTGCAAAAATTACGAGGGAGAGAGAGTACATATGAAACGGATGTACGTCGATTGGATCGAATCTTGGCAGCAAGTGCACTGGGATCAAGCCAGGTGTCATTTATAGATGGGAGATAAATGTGTGGGAATGAATATAGCTGGAAAATACTTTTTACGAAGAAGAAACCTGTCACTTCCTTAGGCGAACTTCGGCATCGTCGATTTAGTCTGCACAATTGTCGACATTTGCGTCGCTGAACAATTTTTGTTATAACTGCTTTCTCATTTAGTAGTCAAACTTGTTGTATTGATAGTTGAGACTTTCACGATGCTCTTTAGTCCGTGCAGTTGGAGCAGCCCCTCCCTGCGAGAGTATGATCTACCGTTGTTCTTTTTTAAAATTTATTGATTGCTACGAGGGTGCTTCAGAAAGTTCAGAGGGAACGATGATTAAGAGAAGTGCAAGGAAGGAGTAGGCGATAGGGAGATGGGGTTGTCGCGCTACACTGCGTAAAAATAAGTCAGTGTGTACTGTAGAGTCCGTAATTCGGGAACTCGTCTCCTCATTCTTCTCTTTCGCACCCCGGTCGATCGTGACAGCGTGCATAATTGGAGAGGAGATTACCTCCCACTTTCGGAGCACGGTGATTTTAATCGACGAATATTAGAATGTCACGTAAAAACTGCGTAAAAGGAAGGCAGTCCGCAATAGAGTTCGAGAAACGAGGTCATACTCTCCTCATTACACGTTTCTTATTTCGATCGATACGAGCGAGTTTTTACGAGCAAGTTTATAGCACGAACAGACTTTCGTATCGTTTCTTGAAAGCTAGTCCGCTCACCTGTAGTCTTTGATGAGGCCCGTTATCACCACGGCGTCCCAGGCGGGAAAGAACGAGATGAGCAGAGGGAATGCTCGAGAAATGCTGAAATCGGAAAGGCCGAAGAAGGGAAAGGCGCTGACGACGAAGTGGGGGAGGTAGACGAAAACGAGAGGCACTGCGGCCTCAATTTTAGGAAAATGTTGATTTGAAAAGAATATCCGTCGCTGCTCAAAATATGTTTCATAACTTCAATCCTATCTAGATGTGAACATGAAAAATCTAACAAATCTGAACTTTGTTGTGGTTCCAGTAATCAGCACTATGGAAAAATGTGGATGTGTTATTTAGGGTCTATTCTAAATTCAGAAAATATGGAGCACTGCTTGGCGATCTCTCCTTACCTGTGCACAGACAGCAATTAGAATTTTCAGTTCATATTCGTGACGCTTTGTAGAGATTTCAGCAGCGGATCGAACAATTCCCTGAAAGTTGATTCTATATTTTACTCACGGTACCTTCATTTCGCATACTCCCTAGAATCTCTCTAGATGCCAACTCTACGCTAGACCTATCGAGTTGCGAGAGAGATGGTATTAGGCTGTCTCAAAAGTTTCTGACTATTTATTTTTCGAAGTTTCTCTTGGTGTATTTAGACTCATTGCCATTCCGTCATGGTTATATGGTTATATTTAAGGACATGATAGTAGACTACAATAATATTTTTGAATCAAACATTGCTCGTGGTTCGCCCAAGAAAAGCACTTCCAGGTAAAAACATGCAAAAATCGTGACTTTTTAGTGTTTTCGAAGGAACTCTGATCCTCGAATATCTGCGGCCTACCCAATTTGCCCACATTTTCATTGGTATAATAAAACTTGCTTGTTCAGATAATGGTGAAAAAACTGGTCTGTAGCGTTGTTGAGAAACGGTAAACGGTCAAAAGTGCAGTTTTCAGCAATCAAATCTCTACAGAAATATTTCGAAACATCATATTTCTTAACAGATCTATGAACATCCTCCATAATGCAACCGTGTATTAGTACGGAAGGGCACTTCTGAGTGATCAACAAATGATGGTTGCTAATCGATCCGCACTTGCAAAATACCAGCAAATGTATATTTGGAAAATTGTAATTGGTGCAGGACTGGGATTGAGAGCCATTATCAAGTATGCGTTTGAGGCCAATCCTTTGGCATTAGGAAATTTAATAAGCCCACTCATTAGCCTTTAAAACAGTGCTTTTGTTTAGCAGATGTCAGAGCTCTCACAAGAATTAAAATCTATTCAAAACTGAGATTAATTTCCACCAATGTCGAATTTAGCTGTAAACAGTGCTATCCTTAGTGGTTAAATTGGTCCACAATAACACTCGTTTTAAAGGGTTCCCAAGGCCACATCAACTGTTGAAAACCATTAGTTGATTGATAGATTCCGAAGCACGGGGAAGGTCAGTATGTTCGAAAATGAAAATAGTCAGAAACTTTTGAGACAACCTAATACATAGCAGGAGTGGACCGTGGTACCTTTACGCTAACTGTACTATCAGCAATTTTCTCGCTCTCTCCAAATCACACTCTGATCGACGAGAGAGCGTGTGGCTTGGAGAGAGACAGACGATTCCTCTGTACAAGGGATAGATTCGCAAGCAACGCTCTGCGTGCACTCTCACCGGTCGGACAGAGTACGCAGCATGAATTGATCATTTCCTGGGAAGGTACAGCCTAAACTATACCCGGTAGGTGCTCCAGGCAAGGAATCCGGCGGACGAGAAGCTTGTCATCATCAGAAAAGCAGCGGGCACGACCGTAGCAAGTGTGGAGATGTCCAGACTACCGTCATCTTTCTGAACGCAAGTGATTTACTCTGGAAAGTACATTAAAAAAGGTTCAGACATGTGATGTTCCTTTCGGACCTGTTCCACTATTTTTTAGAAGAAGCTCCCCTTCTATTTCTACCAGATATTTTTATATCTGTCTGTGTTTTCTGATAACTCACACAAGTGTACAGGGCATGTTCAGAACCCTTTCACGCATAGTTCGACAATTTCTGAGAAGCAGCACAGGTAAAAAATTTTCATCGATGCACCGTAATCCAAGCTACCCAATAGTTCATGATGAGCCATCCGTCCGTTAGGGTGCAGTTGTATGTTTGGAGATCCGCTTCTTGGACGATTAGAAGGTTTGGATCATCCGGGTCAGGTATTACCCGCAGACACAGCAAAAACATGCAATGCGTTTACTATATAGTTGCCGCAAATAAGAGAATAAAAAGTGGCAAGAGAGAGCTCACCAAGAGAGAACTTGACCAATCAGATAACAAGATAATAGGACGATGTATTTAGGGTTTTTGAAGAGTTCGATATAGTCAGGTCTGAAGAAATAATAAAGTAATGTTCATACTATTCGTATGAAATTTATTTCGAGAAAAACTAGATTTCCCATTTCGGATTGCGTCGACTGTTTTGCCCTTTTAGGAAAAAAAAACGGAGTGTTAGTTATCAACGGTATTTTTCGAAAATGGTGCGAGAATTGATTTTACACAATTATCGATCTCTTCACCCCGCACTGAGTTCAATGGGGTGCCGAGAGAGGGAGAGAGGAAGAGAGGGAGAGAGGAAGAGAGGGAGAGAGGAAGAGAGGGAGAGAGGGAGAGAGGGAGAGAGGAAGAGAGGGAGAGAGGGAGAGAGGGAGAGAGGGAGAGAGGGAGAGAGGGAGAGAGGGAGAGAGGGAGAGAGGGAGAGAGGGAGAGAGGGAGAGAGGGAGAGAGGGAGAGAAGGAGAGAGGGAGAGAGGAAGAGAGGGAGAGAGGAAGAGAGGGAGAGAGGGAGAGAGGGAGAGAGGAAGAGAGAGGGGAGAGGAAGAGAGGGAGAGAGGGGGGAGAGGGAGAGAGGGAGAGAGGAAGAGAGGGAGAGAGGGAGAGAGGGAGAGAGGAAGAGAGGGAGATTGGGAGAGAGGGAGAGAGGGAGAGAGGGAGAGAGGGAGAGAGGGAGAGAGGAAGAGAGGGGGGAGAGGAAGAGAGGGAGAGAGGGAGAGAGGGAGAGAGGGAGAGAGGGAGAGAGGAAGAGAGGAAGAGAGGGAGAGAGGAAGAGAGGGGGGATAGGAAGAGAGGAAGAGAGGAAGAGAGGGGGGAGAGGAAGAGAGGAAGAGAAGAAGAGAGGGGGGATAGGAAGAGAGGAAGAGAGGAAGAGAGGGGGGAGAGGAAGAGAGGAAGAGAAGAAGAGAGGGGAGAGAGGAAGAGAGGGAGAGAGGGAGAGAGGGAGAGAGGAAGAGAGGGAGAGAGGAAGAGAGGGAGAGAGGGAGAGAGGGAGAGAGGGAGAGAGGGAGAGAGGGAGAGAGGGAGAGAAGGAGAGAGGGAGAGAGGGAGAGAGGAAGAGAGGGAGAGAGGGAGAGAGGGAGAGAGGGAGAGAGGAAGAGAGGGGGGAGAGGAAGAGAGGGAGAGAGGAAGAGAGGGAGAGAGGGAGAGAGGGAGAGAGGAAGAGAGGGAGCCCGCAGAACCATCAACTGAAGGACCCCAGGAACCATCAACTGAAAAACCCGAGGACCCTTCAACTGCGGGACCCGCGAAACCATCAACTGAGGATCCCGAGGACTCTTTAACTGCGGGACCCGAAAATACCGCCGCTCCACATTCAACGTACTATCCTAATGGGACTGAATTCGAACTGTCATGGTAGGGCTATTTTTCATATTGAAAATATTTGGTCTTGTTCAGGTGGCAAGGAGAGAAGTCGAATGCTAACCTCATCTTCGAAAACGTGGAAGTCCTTGACGTAGGAGGTTAGATTGCTTATTCAAAGGATGAATATACAAATGTTCCAAATATCATAAATATTGCAATTGAAAATACTTTTTTTTCCAGGCAACCCTCAGTACCCTGTCAATATGAGTGCACCGATGACATTCAAGATCTCCTTCAAGACCAATGAGCACTTCGACCGAGCTGGCTTCCTGGAAACCGTCAAGGTAACAAGGAAACCGCAAAAGTGTGCCCAAATCAAATGTAAATCTGTGGCACCCTTATGGAATTCACTCACCCTTATGGAATTCACTATTTTTAAAAAATTCTAAGATCAATTCATATTTCCTAAAACCCTATAATCATTTATGAAAACTTAGATAAAGGTTGACCGTCGCGATTGCTAATATCGCATTTCTAAGTAATATTTTTAATATCATCAGATCTCGCAATTCGATGAGGAGTCTTGGTCATGGCTCGAAGTGACTACCGACGGAATGCTGTAAGTTTTCGGAATATTCAATGAATATATTAATAATAATGTATCATGATATTTAGTATAAGGAATAAATAAGCATTAGATATGATGTTGAAACGAGGCAGCAATATCCTGATCGTCAGGACCGACATGACACTGTGCGTCAATGGTGCAAAGTGTCCGGTGCAAGTAAAGAAAGCGATGATCTCGACGACCCTCGACCTATCAGTTTATCCGGTATTTTTCCCAAAATTGTGCTTCATGCTACGATTTTATTTTAGGACCGTTCTCAAAGCATGCATCCCATATAATTATATAAATTTATACAAAATTTTTTTTAAAAACATTATAATAATTAGGTTATGATTATTTCAGTCTTGGCTCAGCTCGCTGAAGAATGACGCAGCATATCAATTCGAGTTCACTATGACCGATATCGTAAGTATATCGTTAGTAAATACCCTATTTCAACATATCTGTTTGAACATAAAAAATGTTGATTTATTCAGCTATAGATCGATTTATTTATTGCAGATATCGAAGGACTTCTTCAACTTCGTCGTGCAGGCACGCGCTTTCACAAAGTAGCCCTTTCATGACACCCATAATCCGATAAATAACATGCATGCAACAAGGGCTCCCTACGCTTGATCGTAACATTGCATATGATTTGCATCCAAGAGATACGCTGTGAAATACGCTTTGAACTTACACTAAATTGCTGATATCCTTGCTTTCTAAATCGTTTTCCACAATCAAGATGTCCCGAAAACATATCATACTGCAATACGCCATTTTCATTGCAGCATAACCACTAATATACGTTGCAGCTGTTATTTGTGTAATGCTGCGATCATCGGCAGTTCGTCATTGATGATCGTTCTTTCTGCAGCAACGGTGCTCGCATGGTGATTTGAGTCGTTACTACGATAAACAAACGAAGAAATGATTTTGTGAAAGAAAGAAGTGTTGGCACATGGGTGATAGAAAGGAAGGTTACTAGCAAATAATAAAATCTTCATTTCACTATCTTGTTCAAACAATAGCGAAGGAAAATGAGAGATAAAGACCGACTGAATCCTTCATTGAAATGCCAGTACCAGTGTAATAATCTAAAAGCGGATAAAGCTGTTTATCCCAACAGGAAGATTAGGTAAAGTGAATGGAACTTTAAGCATCACAATTAGTAGTGATAAACTTCTTTAATTTGTAATCCTTCTTGTTGGCTACTTTTTGCACCACTCTTTTGTTCACTCACTTTTCCTCCTTTGGACTGAAAGGAATCCCATCAACATGTTACTGTGCCACCTGCCTCCCTTCTTGCAGAAACAAAGATGTTTACATCTCCTGCCATCTCGCCTCTTCACAACGGTCCTTCTTTTTACTGCATTGCTCACTATTTTGCCTGTCCTCTTCCTCTTTGGCCAGAAGTGACGTTACTTTTGCTTTGTATAATCTCACATTTTATAGATCTCAGGCATCTTTTCAAGGACTCTGGTCGATGTCGTTCGATCGTGTTGCGAGATCACACAGGTAGAGTTCCAAATTCGGGTCGCTTTATCAACAACTTCCCATTTTTAATTATTCCCATCTCCTCCTATTTTCTCGATTTCTCAGTGTGAGGATGATCCGTTTTTCGTCGCGCCCTCGACCTCCGAAAAAATATGTATGAGATCGGTTGCTTTCATAGAATGAAGCGACCGTGGTCTCACATCTCCAATTCTGCACGCAGTCCCTCCAAACATCAGGCGCACCCGCGCAAAGCACGCCGGACAAGCGAACTCGACGAAAGGCATTGGAAAGGTGGACATAGCAAATTTTCAGCAAAAACACGGAAATTTCCATCATTTTCAGGGCCACATCATGACTGTGCAGAGCAAATTCAAAACAAAGTGAATACCGAGGTATCGTTTGATTTTTTTTAATTGACATAGTAATGAAAATATTTTTTTGTGAAGAATGCCCCGGTTCCAGATTCTGCTACCTGCAGTACTGTGTGGCGTTATGACCGTCTCTGCCATTTTCTTCTTCGTTTCTCTATGGAACACTGTGGTGAGCCGGGTTGCTAAACTCTAGACTGGATCGAGAGAGTGGGTTGAATGAAAATACAGTGGTTCCATTTATTGATTCGAATACTTCTGTTCACAGTATCACCGAAAGATTTCGCAAAGGGAAACGGACTGAAAGTAGTACGCAAATGTTATGATTTAACTTCAGATGGAATATATCGGCGCTCCATTTCCGATGTCAAGTGCGCATTCGATCGTCTTTGCGGTGTACACTGGAGTCTGCCTAAATGCGGCTTTTCATTTTGGCCGTAAGTTATACTCCATTGTTTAATTTAACCGAACGGTCCCTTCACTCATTATGAAAATAGTAAACGTTACATTCTTTTTTAAATATCAGTGTGTTCGACTAAGAATCGAATCCCAGCGGGAACAGGCAAATAACCGAGTCTGGGATTTTCATAGAATGCGATAGCCCTTGAGTACATCTATAAATATTTACATCTTCCACGTTATAGTGACTGCCACTGCTCTCTACAAACTTCGATCAAGAAGCACTACTGCTCTCAAGCTCTTGATTAAGGCTCTGGTAAGTTCAGATCATCCCAGGAACAATTTGGTTTCAATTCTCAATATGAAGATACTTTCTATGATAAGCATTTATTCTTAGAATATTCCTAGATCGTCCCATTGCAGGCAATCGATCATATACTTGCCTATGTTACGGCCGTGCTTTCCACTATCATGGTACAACTTCATTTTCGTTTGCCTTAAGCTAAAGACATATATCGGATATGACATAGCAGCTCAGACAATTCGAATAAGTATATTTACCATGAATTGAAGACAATTTCTGCAGCTCATCTACGGCTGTTTCCGTGGGAATAGCCTCCCATCCCTGTACGAAGAAATAGCTAGAAGAAGGTTCGAGCATGACAATGTGGGAGTGGCAGCAATTCTAATGTACTATGGATTCATAGTACTCTTCGGATCGATTATGAGCATTCCCGTGATCAGACAAGCCAAAAAGGTACGGTAGGATACTGTTACCAGGGAAATTGTATCTTTGTATACAGTAGACAGGATAATCTTGTATAGAAACCGTAACCTAAAATGAATCGATGATTGCAGTTCGTTCGCGATTGTGAGATGGCTATCAGCAAGACCAATCAAGACGTTGAGTGGTCTTGCGGCCCTGCCTTGGCATTGACCTTCTGAGAACTCGCAGCAACAACATTGCTTTTCAATGAATACTGCTTCTCTATTACTTATGACTTACTTGTTGTTCTTCAATATCTCGCATCAATTCATTATCAGTGCAGTACACATATTGGTACAATATTGCAGTTGTATTCCCCTCTACACAATAAATCTTGAAATCACTCATCCGAGTACAAGGAGAAGAGCAGAGAAAGCTGAGACTGTATCGAGATTTCCCCTTTGATGCGCCGCTCTTCCAATGAATAGATAAGTGGGTTGGAACGGATTAGAAGGTGTTGGTTGACAAGGGCGCTTCTCTCATCTCTCCTCCTACTGTTTCTCCTATCCTCCCGCAATGGCAACCCGATCCGATTGTCTCTTTGAGCTTTTCCGCCTCGCACAAAAACATCATGAACAAACAAGTAATTGCTGGGTGCTAGGATCGATCGAGCATAACAGAAGCCAATTGACCGTACAATTCCTCTCTCATTAGTGTTTGTTTTCTGGGGATACACTTCATGTCATTTTGTAAGTGTAGAACCCCTTCCATCTAGTTCATAAGGAGAAATAAAAAGTGCAGCACAAACTTAGCGCCCGGGTCATTTGCATCTCGATTGTGCTTGCACCTTTGCGCTGATTGTTGCGCAACAACTTCGCCACTCTCGGCTTCATCTCCTTTACCGGCAACTCCCCCACTCAACCCATGAGATAATGACGAGTCGAAAGTACTTGCGGAGGAAGGATTATCGAGGCAAATCGTTGCAGCTGCATCCTCGAGAAAGTGGACAGTAAAATGTGAGCGCGTTCGGGGGGCGGACAATCCGGCAACGGATCGCCCTTCGCTGGAGATTCGAGCTAGCCATTTGGGCGTTGTTTCGTTGTAACCAGAATGTGCTACCCTACCTTTGTATATACAATTTTTGTTACCAGGTGATCCTGTGTTTCACTCCATATCTATGAATAGGTGTTCATGATCCAAAATAAAGAATTTGAGTGGAAAATCATGGTTAGATAAACACCAAATATCGTAACAGATTCATATTCCAGTATTCCAGAAACTACTGTAATACGGTAACATGAGTATCGATTGGTAACGATATTTGGTGTTTATTTAACAATGATTTTCCACTCAAATTATCAATTTTGGACCATGAATACATAGATATGGAGTGAAACTCATGATCGCCTTGTAACAAGAATTGTATATGAGGCCGGTTGCCGAAGAGTCAACTAAGGGTCGGCACACCAAAAATACGAAAACTTGTAAAAAGGGGTTATCGAGGGTGCTGATCATCATGGTATGTTCCATTTTGCACCAAACCGACCGGTGCAGCCGGGCTGCAAGTAGTGCCATTTTATATTTTCCGAAATATCTCAAAAACTAAATGACGAAATGACACGAAATTTTTATAGACGGTACAAATGACCATAACTAATAAGATCAAATTGATAGAACAAAAAAATTTTTATGCAAATTTATTGAAAATTATGTTCTCAAATACTAGGGATAAATGGAAGCCAAATTTGGGATAGAAAGATGCGCCGTGTCGAGACGATCATTTTTCGAATGCTATGTGTAGGGTTTGGATCTGTCGCTTTTTTGCTATGACCCTTGTTACATGTCATTTCTCCCACAGCACCGCGTGCCGATGCGCGAGCAATGAAGAATTGAAATGAGTTTCACTTCGAGAAAAGTGCAATGAAAGTCATTCGATTTTATCGATGTTAAGGAGTCAAAGGAAGATCGTTTTGCCGGATTCTTTGACTGTTGCCATAATCTCTTCGTAAACATCTTCTTCGTAGAGACATTCCTCCTCCCACTCATATGTGCCTTCCTCTTCTTCGTCTAGATCGCTCCCTCTGTTTACATCTTTCGAGGCTGCTCTTTGTTTAGCCGTTTTTGTGCAATCCTTAAAATAAGCAAGTTGAGATTATTTGAGATATGGAAGATGACCTCTTCCTCTCCACTTCCGATGTCCACTTCCGAGATTGCTCGTTTTCTGCCACTTTTTGTGCTTTTTGCACTCCGACCAGCCTTCGATCCGGTTCCTCCCTTTGCTTTCGTAACTACACCCTTCTTAGAAGTCTCTGTCTCTTGTCTCAAGAGTCGACTAATAATTGATTGTGCTTGACCTTGCTTCGGACAATCCTTGAGACTGAACATGTAGCTCCCGTCCGTATTTTTCAAATTTCGAATGATATTTGCAATTTCTTTTGCGTCCGCCCTTTTTCCGGCGCTTCTTCGCATGGCGAAGTAATCTTTTATACGTTTCTCGGCATCTTTGGTAAAAGGAATGCCTTAACTGGATATATACCTACATTACATATAACAACTTACATCTTCGCTTTCCTACAAGGGCAAATCCGGTTGAAATATTCTGAGCGGTAGCGTTAAGGTCCGTCAAGTTAACAGGGATTCGTTGGAAGACAACGCGGTGCTTCTCAATAGCCGAAGTGAATTATCGGACGGCTTAAAAATAATTAAATACTTAACAAAATAAATAGTAGTACCTCGATCTGTTATCGTTTCCACGTTTTTAGGCTGTTTGCCAATAGTAATATATGTTTGCCAATAGTAATATGATTTTCCAAACCGAGTTCCGTCAAGTAAACAGCAGTACAATGCTCCTCAGGACAGTGATAGATGATAGGAGCTCCAGTATCAGTCGCATGAGCTTGTGAATCTTCAAGAACTTGCTCGCAAGCCTCTTCTTCTTTATCGCTCATATCTTCGTCGTTGATTTTTCCTAGATTTCCCCAGAAACAAGGAGTGCCAGAGAGATGACCGCCCAATTGCCGCACAATGTATGAGAAATTATTTCTAGCGAGAGTATTTCTAGGGAATGCAACCCCTGCCCCGATGTCTCCGTGCTTCCAGACTCTGATGGACGAATTCTAAAAAGTACCCAGCGGATTTAACTTAAGCATAGATTAATACCTCAAATTTGAAAGCGCCAAACGATTTTATGCCACTCATTGAACATTTGCCATTTTTGGATTCCGAAATATCAATTTCATACCAGGAGTAAGCCTATTTGATAATTTACGTTTTAAAAGACTTGAGTATGCAAAACCTTGAGAAGAGTAGGCTGAATCAGTCCAAATACTATCTCTGAAGCAGTGCTCCCGTCGCCCCCTCCATCTATGAAGCTTCGTAATTTACACTTCCCGTTGGAAATTTTTCTGTCCGCACTCCCCTGAATATTTAAATAAAAATAACAATAACCCCTAAAATAAATTAACCTTGCCATCTTGTGCCTCAGAAAAATAATATCCTGCGCACTCGATTCCGATCTCATCGCATAATTCTGCTATTGTGGCCATTAAGGATGCATTGTGATATCCGGCTTAAAAGTAACGTTTGGTGGAGTTCGTAAACATTGAAATAACAAGCGTTGTCGCTTCGGAAGAATATTCTTTGTATTCCATTGTCTTTGAGGATCCTTAGAAAATGATCAATAAAACAGGAAACAGAAGACGAATCCTGAATATTTATATCGGTATAATTAATATTCGGTAGCACCTGTGTGCACTCCTGAACAATTGAACCGAATGTGTGCTGAAAGTACTCGCTATCTTTCACCGTGAGAATGTGGGAACAATGGAAGGTGATCCCTTTTTTACCGTACCATTGCGACTGAGACTCACTAGAATAGAGTGAACATATTTTAATCGCGTTAAGAATTTACATATTTGTTGTTGGCTGGAGTTTCAGACTAAAGTCCATTCTAGCCAAACAATCCCCATTTCCGAATTCATCTATGATTTTTTTGCGAACAATTTCATTAGCAGTAGATCGTATGACATGGTTGCTGTACTCCATCATATACTCGATATTTACAGCTGCTTCCTCAAGCATGCGTTGTAAACGAAACCTGCGAAATTGTTGATATTTTTTTTATCCTATCCTATCACATTCACCTATCCAGAGAATTGGCAGATACAGCTTGCGTTAGATGCTCTTCTTTTGATGCCCTTAGCTCAGCGTAAATCAGGCGTGACTACAGAAACATAGAATTTTCACATTAATCTACATTCATACCTTGGCACAGTCAGCACAGAACCTATTATGGTAGTGTGCATTAATTCCCTCGGAACATGGTTGGAAAAATTCGGTTTTCTTTGGATCAGATAATGCGTCACGTAAGCAATGATGTCCACAGTCGCCAATCTCGGAGAGATGATCGCGCAATGATCCTTGGGAAAATGTGTTATATAAAGATAAAATCAGGATACGGCCACCTGTTAAGAAATTCCAATCAGATTTTAGTTCTCGTTCACCGTCAACTCTCCCCATTTCATGAAGAATTTTTACATTCCCCAGAGAAGTATTAAAGGCCTCAACGTGATAAGTTAAATTTGTTTCAAGAAAAAAGAACCTCTAGTGCCTCGGCTCGGAAAATGTCTACACACTGCAGTCTGATTTTTTGTTTCGGCGCGATCGTCTGAAAATAATATAGTAGTGTTTTTGTCATTCAATAAGAACTGCCAGAAGCCCACCTGCATAATTTTCAAGCAAGTCGAATAAGAAAACGCATGGTCCTTTACAAACTTGGCAATTTCATCTGCACTACAGTGTCGGGCTTCTCTCGCCATTTTCTGTGGTTACGACGACTCGAGTCCTTTAGTAAAGGCGAAATTCTACCTCACAGTGTCTTTCGAACATTCGAAAAATCTCCCTGTAACTTTGCAGCCTCGCCTGTTCAGCCATGGATTGTACTTGTCCGTTGGAGAGTTTGATCAGTTTGGCCTCGCTAGGAAGGGATACAGTTACATCTGGGCTGAAATTTGCCAGAATTAAATCACAGATAATCAAAAAAATCTTCCTTTGTCAGGAAGTTCGCGAAAAATGATAACTTCTTTACATCATAATTTTCCCTACGGTGGACGACTAGTTTTTCAATGTCTTTATGGACGTGAAGTTTTGCTTGACGAATCATATATTTACTCATGCCTGTATAGCGTATTATCTGAATAAAACATGTGTTGCGTGCATGATAATTTAGGGACTTCATTTTCAGTAAACAAGCCAATTGCGACCGAAAGCAGCTTCAACTTGCAAGTTTTATTGTCAGTTTGCTCTAAGCTCCGATCAAGATTGTCCATCATTTGCTGTACTCTATCGTCCTCCACAATTGGACAAATCTGATACTACGGTTAAGGTAATAATATCAATTCAGAAACCTTGGATTCAACCATTCTTTTCAATTCAAGCCATTCTGAACCGGCAGAGATTTTATAGACGTAATCGAGAAGCTTCACGATTTCCAATGCCTAGATAAGATAAACAATTTAAAACGAGCTTTCTTTTGTTATATTTTCAGGAACCTTTTTTCTTCTTGTTTCCGGAGTGATGTCTTTCCACGCGCCATCCGACGTAATTCTGGTCAACTTACACTTAGTTGAAAATTCGCGAAGGGCAATAACTTGCTGAATCATTTGAAGTTTAAAATCTCAATTCTGAAATTTACTTCGCCGGTGACCAAATTTTCAGGAGTAGTTGATGGAAGTTCGTCATCGCTGTACTTCTCCGGATCATAGTTTGGATCATCGAATGGTGAATAATCATGATCTGACTGAAAAAGCACATTATCAAAATATAAATTAACGAAAACATTTGATTCCGGATCTGAATGATCGTCGGGAGCCGAATTCGCATTTAACTCGACTACTTCGACTTCAATTCCATCATAGAACTGAAACTTGTTAAGCTCTTGCTTCCTTATAGCGTTCTGATGATTAGAACACACATCTGAAACAACAATTTTAAAATAATTTTGATGGAAATGTCAACTTGTCCCGGGATGGCAGATAATTCTGAATTTATCCATGAAGAAAATGGAGTCGTTTCGATTCATCCTGCTTTTGTTGCGACATGCTTCCTCGTAGAATGTTCAACCTATTAAAATAATAATAATGATTCAAATTTGATTGAATAACAGCAAAAACAGTGCATTCACCGTTGGCAGTGAGGAAAACGGATTCTTTTCCGAATGAGATTTGTTGTTAAAGGGATATTACATAGATTGACGATTTCAATGTATTTGGTAGTAAAGATCATTTTAGAAAATATTGTTAATATAATAAAATATTTGAAAAATATTTAAATATCGAAAATAAATTTTAAAAATTCACAAATAATAAAAACACTTATCGGTTGATGGTGCTCGAGGCGGTCGGCGAGGTTTCACGAACCTCGTCGTTTTTGAATGCACGCTCTTGATCGATTGCCCGTAACAACGGCACGACGTGACGAGGCCCCCGTTTTGCTAGGTTTTCATTCAATTTTCACTGGTTTACACTGTTTTTTCTGGATTATTTTGGTTCCCAGCGCTGTAGCTGAGTGTCGCAGCTCGTTTGGCACCGAAATAGGCGTAGATATGTGGATTTACGATCGTTGCGAATCATCATTTCCATCGACAAACATCGGTTTTCTTGCAATGTCCCCGTAGTTTCTTTAATAAATTGGTTACCAGCGCTGTGTATTACGCTAGTGCAACGTTTTGCGCCGATGATGATTGATTAACCTCAGTTTGTCGCTCATTATGCCTATTTTGTGATTTTTAAGTGGTTTCGGTTAACAACGTCGCGTTGCTAATCTTCATCAAACCTGCTATCAGTTGTATGCTCACACAACGGAAGAGACGGTGCGCCAGATGTGGCGCACAATCGGCAAAAACGCGCTGTTTTCCTGCCAATTTGAAGAAATATCATCAGTTTGTTTGGGTGAAGTCTCTTGGTCTCAGTAAAGAGGAGGCCTTGCGCGAACTAGAGGTGTTTCGTGAGAGAGTGGCAAATAAGGAGGACATTCGGTGGTGCGAAGCACATTTTGGAGCAGACGGCCTTCCGATAGAGGTAGAATATAGTTGAACCGAGCCTATTTTCTAAATTCAATAATGTTCTTGAGGCTCCCGTTCCGTCAAGCGACGAGCTAGATACTGGGGTAACTGAGGTAGTAGCTGCCTTAGGGAAAACTACGACCGCTATCTCTCTCATAGAAACGGCGCCGGACTGACCTACCTTCTTCTTCATCTGCTGTAGTTCGCGTGGATAGTGACGAGGGCGGAGGGACACTCGAAGGGAATGAGACACATGTGAGAACAAATGACACATTATTAGCATTTATCATAGAGGAAGTTTAACATTGTGCTCAAAAATAGTATCCACATATTATTGTGATCACTATATTAGGGCGAAGACGTTTATGATGTGGGGGATGATGATCAACAGTCGCTGAACGAGCAGCCAATTGACGGTGAAGGGAAGGTACACAATACATTTTGAAATCTTTATTATACTCAAAAAATATAACAATCGAAGTATGTATAAATACATGTCAATAGATATTTAACGAGTGAAGTGGAAATATAATGATGAGAAGGCAGTACTGGATGAGGGGTATAACAACCAGGCAACTCCAATTTAATCAAAACAATTTTCGGGAACTTCTATTACTGGTTTTCACTGTCACAAATCGCACTATCCCTTGCGGGTCCAAGTTATCTCCGGGTTACGTTAGCCAATATGAGATCACCTACATCCTATTCCTGTTCACACATCGGTGCATCGACCGGGAACCAAACCCGGGCCTCCTGCTTGGCAGGGATCCTGCCACTAGACCATCGATGCGAGTGCCTTTATGTGACAGGAATAGGATGTTGATGGTTCTGTACATGTGTTTTCGACGACGCCACTAAGAGGGAAGGGTAGGTCAAGGGCTGTATCAAAAGGAAGGAAAGATTGAGAAAAAACCACTAAAATATGTTCCGTGTTCTCTAGAACAGTTTCGGGCTAGTTTAAAGAATATGGTATCTTTCACATAATGATACCGCTCTGATAGTGATATGTTATTACCAGGCACCGAAATATTGGATTTGCCTGGTTGTCATGACTCCTCATCGAATACCAATTGTATGTCTAAACTAGAATCAGTATAGTACCTACTTATCAATGCAATAAATTATCGAACGAAAAAAATCCAGACTCCCGATGCGACTCCTCTGTCGGTGTCGCAGCTTGTGATCGCCTCTCAAAGTTCTGCAATGGATGGTGTAGTACCTCAGAGATTAATATCGACCATCTCAAGTGCTCCTACTGTAGAGAGAAAGGTTAGCTCTAGAATGGGGCAAACCAAAAAAAATATTGAAGGACTCCTCATTTCGTTTCTCACAAGTTTCCTATCAGAGCGAATCAGATACAGAAGAGGAGGAAGAAGAGGATACTACAGTGCACTCGTCATATTTTCTGACTGCGAAACCCATGATTGACATGCTCTTTCGTAGATGCCAAGAGTGTGGTGCACTAATCGATCCGATAAGTGTGCAATGGAGGCAAAAGGCCAGCGCACTATGGGTGACCTACTCGTGCACCGGATGCAAGAAGCACTTCCGATGGGACAGTCAGCCGAAAAGGGGCAGAGGGAAAAGTCGAGTTTATGAAATGAATCAGGCTCTGCCCGTTTCCGCTTTCATAACTGGCTTGCCGATCATGGTGATCTGTCAAGTTGTGGTTTCTTATCCAAAATGTTCTTATAGAGACTCATTGATCAATGTGATCTCCTCTCTATTGCGATCCCGAAGGAACGGTCTATGCGGGACACCATTCGTTTCTATGCCTGTATTTCGATCGATCGAGTGTACTTGAGATGGGAGAGACTAGCACGTGATCTCTCAAAAGATGTTGCACCGGTATTTTAGTCATCTCAGAATTTCATTGGAAATAACTCAAAATAGGAGGAAGGGATTGTTGTGGCACTCGATGGACAGTTTGCCCACCCTGGCTGGACATCCAATAACGGGAAAGTTACCGTATTCGATTGCGCCCTTGGCCTCGCCATCGCTGCAGTATCCCTCTCCACGAAGGATGAGGAAATAGGTCATATTATAATTATGTAGTAAATGTTATCTAGAAAGTACAACTATAGGTGGAGTCTCATGTCGGATTGAAACAGTAGGCTCGGAGAAGGCGCTGGTGGAACTAGTTGATGATGGCTTTAGCATCAGGTATAATTCAGATAATGCTCAACAAGGATTTAGAATAACATGTTGTATCCAAACTCCCTTCCTATCGTAATGTTTCCATACCGTAACCCATCTAACTACTGTAACCTATGCTTGTACGGTATGCTCTTCGCATACCGTAACTTCCTAGGCAACTTTGTTTTCAGCTACCAAAGTATATCGCTTCATTTAATCAGAGCCCGTGTCACCGACTCAAATGCGAGCGTGGACAAGCGCATCCGCGAGAATCCTAAGCTAAAAGGAATCGAGTCAAAGAGGGACTTTTGGCACGCCCAAAAATCGCTCAGAAAGGCGTGGTAGGCTGTGAGTAAAAATTAACGTATTACCCATCTAAGTCCTGCACAGGGTATGAAGAGTTACCCTCGCTTCTCGGAATGGTACAAGTCGTTCTTTAATCATTTGTTCTACGTAAACAAGAGATTCCCCAATCGCGAAGATCGACCACTCGCTCTAGAATACGTTCGTTCGTTCATCAAACACTGCACGGGACAGCATAGATGGCGAAAGGTGGACAAATGGCTAATTTGGTAGAGTATTATTGTGCTACCAGGGAGATGAGTTCAATCTGATCTCCACGTGTGATCACTCAATTGTGCCAGCATCGAAGAGGAGGAAGAAAGGGATGAAGGCAGACAAGAAAGCACCCCAGAAGACTTCTAAGCAACTGATTGAGGTATAATTTTAAATAATGATTTTTTTAGTTTTATGTTTACAATGAAAGGTGGACTCGCCTGAGCACCAATTGATTCGGTCCCTACTATTCTCGCCCAACTTCGAGAAAGTCTTCCTCGATTCCTCTTCTGAATTTGGAACATCAATCTGTGAATGTTATCATTCACTCTCCAACATGTACGCACCAAAAAGACTTTCCAGGTAAATTCTTGTTATTGATTTTATTAAAATATAAGCCGAAAATTTGTGTTACATTCATAAAGCTTTTCTATGCTAGCTCGGCGCCCTACTACAATAAGAAGATGAAGTGTACAGTAATGCATCACAACTCACTGGTGTACGGCAGCATGCTGGGAGTGAGGACGGAGACCGGCAGCGTGCTTCTCTCCAAAAAGGGAAGAGTTGCGGAGACTGTGAAAAGAAAAATGAGCACAGGAGAACACCCATGGAGGAGAGAAGTACAGTACACTGACAATCGATGGTTCCAAATTTCTTTCTAGATTCTTGAGGAGAGTTGGGAGCTAAGGGAGGAATACGAGGATAAGCGATTCCTCAAGAGACTCGGAGCGCCTGATGATGATCATTTCGATCACCTCAAGGAGGTCTACGACCGGATGATGAGGGGAGAAGAAAGTGAGGAGGAATTCGAAATGAATGAAGAAGAGGAGATGGATGAGTTGAGCGAAATTGATGAGGATTGGGAGTGATAATTCTATGCTAGCACACTCCTAACACAACACTATCAGTCTAGAATGTATGCTTTCGTAAACAATTTTGTGATTTTCTCAAGTTCTTAACCGATAAAGTGGAAATATGTTTGCTTTCATGAACACACCTGACATAAGCATGAACCCCCCGTCGATTGATGAAGACGTTGAGCACCTGAGAAGGAAATTCTCACATCTCCCTAATGAATTAATGTTTTTTTTCATTTATTCAAATGGGTAATCAGAGCTAGTCCGTTTTGGTTTATTGCTAGTTATTGTTGTCTTCTCAAAGAGATGAGTTGGTACCTGCATGTCAGTGATTCCGAATGCCTTGGCGATGGTCGCTTTCTCAGATGGCCACAGTGACTCACTCCTCGTGCCATGATTCCACTCAACGATTCATTATTCAGAAGAAGAAGCTTGAAACAAAAGTGATGTGCTCGGGAAGGGTATGGCTCCGTAAATCCGTGAACCCGCCTGGTGGGATTCCCGTTACCCCGGCGTACCCTGCATGGGAAGGGTACGGCATCCCCAGACGCACGTGAACCTTGCCTTGCCGGGTTGAAGTTATTCCCAAAACAAATAGATGGAAAGATAAGAATGAACCTGAATATGTTCTTCTGTCTCCTCGTGAGAACCAATCGAGACGGTCGCTGCTTATTCGCCCTTAAATATATATGCTCCTCTTAGTTATTAGAAATTTCTGATGTCTCAACGCTAGCAGTGTATTCGATAATTGATCTGTGTTATTTCCAATACAGTTGATATATGCCAATCACGAACCTGCGAGTCTTATTCGAGTAAGAAGCGACGATTTTCTGGACTCTTTCGCGGACAGTCTCTTCTATCTTGATGGCGTCATCTTCCGGAATCTTCTCAGTGGGAGAACGGGAGTGTACTCGTGTCTAGAAGAAACGATCAGCATTAGTATTAAATTCCCCAAAGAACTAATAACATATCAGAAACAGCTCAGATAAATATTTCAGCAGAGTTGTTATTTCTATTCCAACCAACAATTTCAACACATTAGCAAAGTAATTTATTGTTTGCCCATTCCCCTCACTCACCCGTCCTCTCCTCCATTGACTACATCGATTTCCTCTTCTCCATTCTCACTCATGTGCCAGTTCATCTCCTGCTCTCTGCAGAGGATGCAACAGAAGGGGAGGATGCACACCGAACCACTGCTGCAAATGAAAGGGATTCACTCTTCACGACAAGATTAGGATGAGCAAGTGAATTGTCTTCTAGCTGAACCAACCTCGATGTGCAGCATGGGATTGAAGAGAGTCATCTGCTGCATGTGCTGCATCGTCGCGAACTCATGCTGCTGCTGCAGCACCAACTCCGATAGATCTGCGAGCGTGCAGGATGATCTTGGCTAATCTTTGGAGGGACGAGTCTCTCGAAAGAATGTGGAGAGAATCAGAGAAGAACAATGGCTGACCGATCAATTGCTGTAATCCATCGGGAAGTTGAAGCAATGGAGGAAAAGGAGGAAGGACGGGGAAGAGAGTGGAGATGGGAGGGAGAAGGGAGAAGCCTCAATTGGGGAGATTACCATAGATGAAATATTATTTAACGATTACTTGCAAAGAATACATTGCTTGTGAAGTTCTCATAATTCGAGTACTAGAAAGACCATCAGAAATGGCTATTCTTGGTTCGCTGACCTCTCTGATCTCCTTGGCCAATCGTCGTCGACGATCTCTCCTCGTGAGGAACGAAGACGTCGTTCTCCAACGAAAGCGAGGGGTCAGAGAGAGCCGGACTGAAGACATTGATTAAAACTAAAAGTACGATTTATAAACATATGAAGTGAGGTTATTGTTTAAATTTGGCCTTTTTTTAAATTATTGATTTTTTAAAATGATAAAATATCAATTGAGGATCGTATACGAGCATCCCTACACTGACTCGGAGCTACATTACTGGAAAGGAGTTGTGTTCGAAAACTGTATCACCAGTATTGTAAGTGAGGTGAAAAATCCTAATTCCCCTAGTGTTGGCGAGAAAATTGCACCATTCCGAACAATTTCAAGTTGAGTCCTGATGACCTGGAGGTCCTGAAAAAATAATAAGGATACTTTTGACAAAACATAAGAACTTTCGCAGCAAATATTTGTACGTTTGAACCAATTGACAATAACTAATTGGGTAAATCTTATAGGACAAGCTCGTGCCGATGGAAATTTCATAGCTTGTGGTTGATTTTTTAAACGTTTGTAAACTCACCCAAAAGAAGCAGTTTCGTAACTTTTAGTTCCAATCCTTTGATAAAATCGCTTTTGATTTCCTCGTCTATTGCGTTACTTCGCTCTCTCGCTTCTTGGTCTGCGCTCCTAAATGCAAACAATGATATTTTAAACCATATGTTCAATAAACGTCGCTGAAGACACGAAAACCAACTCTATAACAACCATATAACTGTAAGAGATTGTTCAAGGGAACCATAGTAAATCTAACTATAGGTACAACTCACGTCGGCCATATTTTAGAGTTATTGAGACAATGCATTTGATGTCAGTGCGAAGGGAAGTGCTGACTCAGTTTTGGGTAGAGGGGGACTGAGACTTTGGTGGAGGCGTGAGCTTGAGGCACCTGCAAATTATAGGAAGGCTTTAGTGTGTAGCCAAGAGAGGAAGGGAGTGTGTGAGTCATACTCGAGCCGTTTTTCTCGCAAGTATTTTGTAGAGTTTCTGTTCATTTCGCATTGTGTCTCGACCGGTCGAGCGGCGAGAGAGTATTGGAAATGAAGAGACGATTATCCGAATAGCTCACTCGAGAAATCTGCAGTTGTTTGAGGAACTCAGAAACGCCCAATCACCTGTTCACCTGAACAGTGACTGCACGCTCATTGGAGTAATATGTCAAATAGGAAGTGATCGTCTCCTGTCTCCCTATACGCCCCCCCCCCCTTTCGTATCTCAATAATGAAGCACATATGTGGTATACAGAAAATAAAATAAAGTAATATGCCGCCAACACTCAGCATCGTTGAGAAGGTACTTTGAGATGTTCTGTATAATTGATACACAATAAATGAGAAGCTACTGCAAAATCATGCTTCTCACAGTATATCAAAATTCAATATTTGGAACGGGAAATGCGACCTTTTTTCAGTTTTATCTCACGTTAGAGACGAAGTGGTGTAGTGGTCTATGGCGCGCCCTCCCATTCCATCCCACCCGGGTTCGTTTCCCGGCCGTAGCAGTGTTCTCCTGCGAGCCCAGTCTCGAAGATTTTGTCCGGTAAATGTATCTCGAAATCACTCATCCAAGTACACAGAGAAGAGCACAGAGAGCTGAGACTGTCTCGAGATTTCCCCCCTTTGATGCACCGCTCTTCCAATGAATAGATAAGTGGGTTGGAACGGATTAGAAGGTGTTGGTTGACAAGGGCGCTTCTCCCCCGCTAATCTCCTCTCTCCCCACTCCCCCCGCAATGGCAACGCGATCCGCTTGTCTCTTTGAGCTTTGCCGCGACGAAAACATTAAACAAACACGTAATTACTGGGTGCTAGGAGCGATCGAGCATAACAGAAGCCGATTGACCGGAAAGGTCTTCTCCCTTTTTGTGTGTTCTACTTGACACATGATCCGTTATTGGAGGGGGTTACTGTAAGAATGAGCCACTCCCCCCCCAACTCATTTTGTTATCGAAAATAACTTGGGCAGTTAGCGTCATACATCTCTAGAGTTCAAACTTCGGGTCACCGTCTCTTCATTTCGCTCTTTCCAGTTCTTAGTTACCGCCCGGGTCATTTGCATCTCGAGTGTGCTGGCACCTTTGCGCTGTGTATTGCGCAACAGTTTGCTACTCTCGGAATAATCTCCTTTACCGGCGACTGTCCCCCCACTTAACCTGTGAGATAATGACGAGCCGAAAGGACCTGTGGGGAGAGGATTTTCGAGGCAAATTGTTGCCGCTAAATCTTCTCAAAATATGGAGGTTGCAAGCCCAATGAAAAATAATTTCGAAAGACCGTCCCATGTGAAATCACCTATCCGATTTCTTATCATGACAAGATAATAATCAAGGTATACTTCTGGAGAAGGAGGACGAGCAATGATCTTCTTGTCCTTGGAAATATCGCGCCTGATCAGAAACCTGATTGACAGATTGCGTAAGGTGCTCTGGACTCTCCACTCCGTGAAGATATCATCGGCATGCGCAATACGACAAACAAGATGTGATTGTCATGACTGATTTCTGATTTTATAGAATGATGTTTATCTCGATATTAGGGTTCTCTTATTGGAAAATTTTTGCATAATTTTCAGATATGTTTCACGTGCACTATATACATGACTAATATGGAACATATCTGAAAATGATACAAAAATTTTCCAATAAGAGAACCCTACTCGACATATATGCCTAATAGTTATCTTTTCATTAGACTTTCCATGACAGATGTGCTACATCTTAGCAAAAGCGAGATTTGTGTTACTCCCAATGCCTCCGAAGGACAGATGAACTTACGGAAGTTGTCAGCCTACCGCGCTCTATCAGGCGTTACGCCAGAATTGACGCAAGCTGGCAGCGATTTAATTTTGAACACCTGCGCATTTTCCTAATTAGTATGTGTTGAGCGAGCGGATTTCCGTATTTGCCCTTCCCTCAATCCACTGCTCCCCATAGGGGGGAAGGGGCGGAGCCTAGAGCTACCAGCCGACGGGGAGGAGGGGAGTGGGTCAACCGCAGGTCATCCACATCCACTCATACCATAAGCTCAGCGCTAGCACCAGTCGGTTGCCCCTCCCACCTCTCTCTTCTCTACTCAAGTTCCTGGACTTAGCTTCCCATAGCTTCCCAACTACTTGACATCATGGTAAGCCCCCTTGCGCAACTATAGATAGTCCTCGTCTTAACTCATTTCTCTGCCCTCCCTATACAGTATCCTCGCAATACGAAAAGCTCACGATAGTAGCCAGTTACTATGTCCCCGCGCTTTGAAAAGTTCACTACTGCATGGCTACAGTATCTCTGCAATGCTCAACATTCACCCCCCAATTGCAGATGTTCACGATGTACGCCTCTCCCGACAGCGGTTTCTCCAATCCTCTCTCCCTCCCCTCCTGCTCCACCTTCGACCCTCTCTCGTCGCCGACGTCTGCCTCCAGATTCCGACGTCGTCTCTCATTCGAATCGATCAACTTCCCGCCCACTAGGGAGGCAGCCACCCAGACGGAGCCCCAGTTGACAGGTACGTGCTAGAGTAGTGGCACCCACCATATGAGATTATTGACCTTAGATGGTAAAGTTAAGGCCATAGAGTGCTTAGCAGTCCGAGAAACGATACCACAATCTCTTCATTCCATGCACTCAACTTAGTCGCCATACCGTAGTCGTCCTTAGAACGTTCGAGCCTTTACAGTGATTGACCTTAGATGGCAACAATTGAGAACAGTGTTTGCGCGACCGGAAGGATCAAAGGCTGTTTGTGTCAATCAGCTACTTGAGGATGTTCTCTATCGTATCGTTCTCGCGCATCCTATAGGGCTCTCGACTAAGATAGAACATTTAGCCGCATAGAGGGAAATCCTTCAACACGTCGACCCATTCTATTGTTATTCAATTTAATAATGTATCATTTTAACATGTTTACATTTTCAGCAGCCGACATCGCTCGGTGCCGTCGGGCCGGTCGCAAGCTGCGCGAAATGTGCGACGAGTTTGACGCTGCCTTCTTCCAACCTGCTCAATCCAACTCGAAATCCGAGGTAATTCAGCCGCTTTCCCATCAATTATTCTCACCTCCCTAATGCCCTCCTCCCCATTGCGCAATCATTCAAATTAGGCTGCCGCGCTTGACCCTCCACTCTCCTCCTCCTCATCCTACTACCTTCTCTCCATAAGCTCTCCCTGTCCCCCACTCGATTATGCCACCGATTCTTT
Organism: Pristionchus mayeri; assembly: GCA_036245805.1. Lineage (NCBI taxonomy): Eukaryota > Metazoa > Nematoda > Chromadorea > Rhabditida > Neodiplogasteridae > Pristionchus > Pristionchus mayeri. Next base: position 47,246,910 of record BTRK01000006.1, read on the forward strand.
GTCAGTTACCGTAGTGAGATCCGCGCAATAGGCAAGTGCTTGAGGAGTCCTCGAGAGACAAAGATATAGTAGCCGCTCAAGGTCGGGGTTCCCACCCTCTCCCTGGAGAGGGATGGCTAGGATAGCACACTCATAAACGCCCCCAGCGCCTCCTTTCTTCTCCGTAATAACACCAATTATCCCCGACTTCTGGAAGATAATCACTCTTCCTGTCCTTTACCCAACATCTAACGCACATGATCATATTAAAATGCGAATTCAGCCTGTGCTTTTTGAATCACTCCTCATGTTGCCTTTTCCAGGAAGCAGTCTCCTCCTCCTCCACCTCTTATCCCTCAATGATCGCGAACTTCATCCGAAGCCTCTTCTAAGAATTCTCCCTAAAGAAATCATTCCGTGTCATGCCAAAAAGACGATCTGAGATGTCAAACTTACGTGTATTGTAGCCCAGTATTGTCCAGGATAAATATGAATATTGATACTCCAACTATCTTGACATTCACGAGTACACCCTGCAGTTCGATTGAGCTCACAATTCAGGCGAGAAACCGTTCAGTTGCTGCCTCTACTCAGGAATCGAGAAATGCTTCATTCCCGTTTTCCTGCTGAGGTTGTGCGATATGATCCTCCTCCAATCTGATCTGTCACCAATCTCGGGGATAATAATCCACTTGCTGCATTGCTTGCTCAGCTCGCGTGAACGCACACCTAAGCAAATCTTGCGATCGTGACTCATTCTTCCTCTCCTCCTCCTCCTATCCTTCCTTCTCCTCTCTTCTCCTCTCCCCTTCCCTCTCCTCCTCTCCTCTCTTCCTCCAGAGTCAATGAGAAGCAATCCATCTTCCCTCTGAACAAACACTTGTATTTGCCCTCTCCATTCCCAGTGATATTCAGAACACGCCTCTTGAGACTACGGTACCAGTCCATCACCCCCCCCCCCATATTTAAAATCAATGAAAAGAAACCCTGATAAGACTACGGTATCCGATTCTCAGTTATCCCCCCCCCCTGTCTTAAGAATTTCCATCAACGGCAAAAACCCTCTTGACACTATTCTATCTGCCTATAAATAATCCCTTCACATATCCTATCAATGGCACAGATTTCCTATCAATGGCAATAAAACCACTTCACACTGCGGTATGTCAGCCTATCAATCCCCTCAGATATCCTGTCAAATCTGGTACCAGCTGTATCCTGATCTACCAATAATCCCCTGATAACTGCCCTCTAATTAATGAGCTTCTAAATCGTGTCCAACAGCAAGTAATCGCTCCTTCCTGTCACCAGGTGTTCACCTAATTTCTCGAGACTATCGGCCTCTGACTCTCTCTATATTGCGTGCTCTCTCGCCTTTGTCTGACCGGCGAGAGAGCGTGCACAACGAAGAGAGTCTCTGACTCTCCTCACTTTGCCTGCTCTCTAGCCTCTGTCTAGCCCGATGTCTGGATCCAGGGGTATATGATTGTGCTAATCAGGGCTTCTTCTAGTGGTGAGCTGGGAACGGGTCAGAAACAGCTGGGCATCTCTCATTCCTCTTCTTCCTTTCGTTATCGTGTCGTAATTCACTCCCGAGTCACTCGATATCTCGGACAATGGGAAGGAGGGGGGAAGGGGAGAGGAGGGAGAGACAATATTAGCACCTGCGTGCAACATATGACACGGCTGTTAGGCCCGTTTTGGTGAGGTAAACTAATGCCTATAACAGTTGGCTCTATTTCCCAAGATCTTCGTGCTTACTGGCTTCTTGTAATTCCTTGCGAGAATTTTGCCTCTCCAGTTATTTTTCGAAAACAACGTAATTGAGGAAATGTCTAAGGAACCTCAATTTGAAGCACCTGGTATCACATCGGAATTTGCTTAGATCAAGAGATTTCGTAATGATTGGATAAGGTAGCTTCCGATTGGGATCATCCCTTATTCATGTTGCCCCTCCTTCTCACCGCTTTGTCTTCGCTCTAATGGAGAGATGTAATGAATCCATCACTGTCTCTCCCTCCCCCGCGGTGCTTTGACAGGATAAAAGACGACTTCCTAAGTCTCCATTAGCATGCCGACACTTGAAGAATAAATGGCTGAGTGAGCCTGACTCAAGCCTTTTCGGCACTCTCATCTTTTACCCATCAAGTGAGGGATCGAAGACAAGATGAGGAAATTTATGGCTTGAAAGTAGAGAAGTGTTGTTTCGAAAAGTTGAACAGAACCACTTCTCTTTACCAAATTTATTGACAGTTTTAGTTGCGAAGGTGGATAGAATGAAGAGGGTGATATCGCTCCTTGAATTCTATGGAGTATTCTCAAAGAGCTACAGTAATCCTGAGACATCCTAACAGTAGTCTCTCCATCTAGGACGTAATTCGAGATCATAAATGGCGTCGGGGAGAAAGGCGCTTCCCTTTGGTCCGTTCCTCCTTGCTGATTGTTTCTCGCGCCCCCTCGGGGATAGTTTACGACCCGAAGAAAAGGAACCGCGCTCCTAACAACGTAATCTAATAACTGATGACAGACGGAGGAGAGAACGAAGATTACTGAGGGGCAACTGTGGATTTTCCTATTTTATGCTTTGGCATGGATGAGGGAGACGACACTTAATGGTTGCGCAATGTTTGCGAATTCTTCACCCTTTTTTTACATCAGAATTGTCTCAAACTCTTGATGAACGTTTACGGCAAATATATTGAACTTAACACGAGTTTGTGAAAAATCCTGACGAAATGTTTCCTAATGGTTTCCATTGTATGTCATAATTATAATGGATTGATCCTGAAAGATCGAGCCTCTCCCTCTCCCATCTTTGTCTCCTCTTTGAACAATAGGAGGGGCGAATTGAGCAACAACATATTATGCGCCAAGTAGTGCCAGATGATGATGAGGAAATGAAGAGGAAGAAGGGTGTGAATGCTCCAATTACGGGTACAACCCCACTCATGGAGATTCGAGCACCTGCAGGGAGGAAGGAGATGGAGAGAAAGGAGAGTATCTCTGAATTTAGTTCCATCTAGTTAGTCTGCTTTTTGACCTATTTAGCCCTCCGCAATGACAATCAGTGTATTATTTTGCAAGGGAGAATCATATCATCGAAATCGGATTACTAATTGAGTCACTGGTTAATACGAGTTTTCAGCAAGTCGGCTTCTATCAGTAAAAGACCGGATTCACTTCGTTCAGAAATGAGGGGAAGAAGCGCGGGGGGGGGGGAGCTGATACTAGATCCCGACCGGTCACACACTGAGACTGTAATCAACAGATAGGGGCTCGTATTTACGTTGTAAGGTCGTCGGGTATCGGGTGACAGTCAATCATCCAGAGGGGGGAGAGGGACAGGGGATGAGGAGAGGGAGGGACTCAGATGATTAGTGGCGGGTGAGAAGCCCGATTAATCGTTATGTAACCACACGCCTCAGGTGGATCTCGGGTTTCAAATGATGAGCATGCAAACAAAGACATGATATTATCGCACACCTGTACTAGGTCGATTGCGAATCATCGAACTTGAACCAAAAATAGAACAGCACAGCAAAAATCATAAAATTATGGAGAACATCAGTTTATAAAATTATGGAGAACATCAGCCACTTTGTTCGGTTCTCCTTCCGCCAAAAGCCCTTTCCTCCCTAGCAATGATGAAAGTACATAAAAATAGCGCATTCGTTAGGAGTGTCAGATACTGGAGGAAGAGAGTCGAGTGGGGGATTAGCCTCTCAGATAATCTCAGGAAGGGGCAAGAAAGTGGGAGATGTGTGGAGGGAGAATTATCCAGCTGGTTGCTAGTCAATCGTACTTCCTCTTCCACCTCATTGAGACGCAATCAGTGAGAGCCAATTAGAAAGAACACCACCGTGCTCGTATCTAAATTGGGGCAAACATGACCCAACGGACTGGGGTACGGTAGGAGTGAATACTGTCACTTACCATTGGCGCACTCCCGAAGCATGGAAAACATGTTGTATACTAACAGGACACGAACCCCCAACTTTCGGTATTCAAGGCAGGTGCGTTAGCCACTGTATCACGATTTAGATATTTAAAATATAAAAAAAAATCGTCTCACTGTTGCTCAATATGGAGAAAGGAACCGGCTCTGTACGGATTGGGTAGACAAATAAGATTTGATTGCACAAATGAGGTAGCTGTACAGTTTCGGTGGACAACCCGGGATTTGAGTGGACAAATGACAGAAATGTGGTTTGGGTGGTGAAATGAATTGTTATGTTGTAAATTTTGTATCTCTCTGGTTGCATCTAATAAATGTTGTGGACATGTTATCTTGTTTCTATACCAGCTTCTTGCATTTGCTGAAGGGCGGGCGCTCTTCAGACCTTCAATATATTGGTCACTAATTGTAAGAGGGGCAGCACCACGAGTAACGAACGCACAGACCGAATAATAAGAAAGTGGAAACGATTATGCATGCTTCGGCTGTTCACGTCTACAGCTATTTTTCATTTGAATCATATGCAAGATACAGGTGGCGGAGTGACGCGCAGCTTGCTAGGGGGATGAGTTCGATCCATACCAAGTCCCATGACCCCCCTGGGCTTGGTAAATTGGTATTGGCCTCACAAGGGAAGGCCTTGCGATGTCTTTGGACTTTCGGAACGCGACCTAGTGGGATGGGTAGGTACATGAATTCTAAGAACTCCTGTAAAGTTCAATTTTGCTGAACGCCCTCAGGACACTTAAAAAATCGATATTTGTGCCCGCGTCGCGGGTATGTAAAGCCTTCTAGAAGGCCTTGACAGCAAGCATCGGTGGTTGAATGGTAGCGAGTCAGGGCAGTAATCCTATGGACGTAGGTTCGGCATCTCTCCGGGGATAACTATTAGCATTATTTTAGCATATAGCATTATTTTTGCGTGATAAGAAGATACTCTGGAAGCTAAAGTGAAAGCCCGTTTTTTTTCGTCTTCCCACTCTCATCTGTTGTAAATGCCGATCAGAGTGCTGTAATCAAGGAACTCTACAAAAATCGAACCATCGCCATCAAAGGATCCAAGAAAGTTATTTGTACAGCCCCGAGGAAGACATCCCTTACTCATAGCTTCATCATGATGCCCACTTTTTTCGCTGACGGGCATTTGGGAACTCATCTTTACGTGGTATTGCCGGAGGCGTAGGGGTCGTTCCCTGCCAAAGGACATATTCAAGTCGATAATCTCGTGGTTAGTGCCAATAAGGTAGGGCACTTCAAGAGGTGGTCGTTCTCGCAGCCAGAAATTTCACATTTCATGGTGAGTTGCGCATTGAAACAGAATTGGTTAGGGGTAAGGAAGGTGACATTGGGTCTGCTATCGACAAATCCCGCGTTGTACCATCCGTGATCATCGTCGCATGATCCTTGAAGGAACTCTACGAGTCTACCAAAAGGAGAAGATCCGTCGGGTATCACGCAAAAATAGTGCAAAAAGTTTTCCCCGGAGAGATGCCTAACCTATGTCCATAGGATTACTGTCCTGACTCGCTACCATTCAACCACCGATGCTTTTCGTCAAGGCCTCCTGGAAGGCTTTACATACCCGCGACGCGGGCACAAATATCGATTTTTACGTGCCCTGAGGGCGTTCAGCAAAATGGAACTTTACAGGAGTTCTTAGAATTCATGTACCTACCTATCCCACTAGGTCGCTTTCCGAAAGTCCAAAGACATCGCAAGGCCTTCCCTTGTCAGTCGCGAAAGTTAACGCTCCTTATATGTAGAGTCCGCAAGGTGGTTGACAGAAATCATCACACATGCCTATTTCTGGGGCTAATGTGTACCTATGGGACTGAATAGGATCATACTTTTTGAATTAGGTCGATATCTAATGTTTGAGTCAAGATATGGGCCAAAATGGGGGTGAATCGAGCATAACGTGAAAGGTCCAAAAAGCGAGACGAGAGAAAGAGGGGCGGAGCCTATTTCTCCATTGTCTTTTCAATTCTCGAAACGATCGGGTAGAGCTTCGCCGAATCCTACAGGGAAAGAAAGCGAGCTTTCACGTAGGCAGGACGCTCTCTAGTCACGCCGGGTGAGAGACGGGTGGAGGGAGGGGAGCGATAGGGAGGAGAGGAAGCGGAGAGAGTCACGAGCCATGCGCGTTTCGAAATCAAAGAGACACATGATGAGTTCGCAACCAAATCATTCGTTCAAAAGTGAATTTGGAAGCTTTTCTCATCCTCTTTCGAATGAGCCTCCGTGACCCTGGAAAATCCTTTTCTCTGTTGGTCAGCATACGAGTTTTATAGTTTTCTAGGCAAAGTCGCTCTATAAAACTTGTATGCTGACCTACTTAGAGATAAATTTTCCAGGGTCACGGAGGCTCATTCGATAGAGGATGAAAAGAGCTTCCAAATTCATTTTTGAGCTAGTGATTTCGTTTCGAATGAATCCTGTGTCCCCCTAATCTCGCTTTCGAGGGGGAAAGTGTCAGAGCCGAGTGGGCGGAGCTTGCAGTGTCTACTTATATGTATGCACTTTGGACTGGATGCGTATTCCTAGAGGTATTCGGCCTCGCCAAACTACATCACCTTGCTCTTGAATTGACCTAGCTTCGCCTTTACCTGGATTCAAGACAGTGTTCTTGGTTGTCGATTTAATAGCGAAAAATTAACGGCTGAATAGAGGGAAGAATCTATACCTGTTATCTGGGCAGGGATGAACTGAAGAGCATCTTTCACATTCAGCTTGAACAATGAATGAGGCTGATAACGTAGGTTCAAAACACTGAGAACACGTCCACATAAAATAATATGATTCCTGAGATATTACTTGATGTATCGTCACAAATATTCATATGTCCACCCAAATCCCTTGTTGTCCACCGCAACCGTACAGCTACTTTATTTGTCCACCCAATCCGTACAGAGCCAAGGAACCGATTGTTTTGCAACATATTGAAAACAGCTCGTGATTGGACAACGTGCATAGGGTAACAACCGTCACGATATGTTACTGTAGAATAATATTGATTGATGCTCAATAATATTGATTGATGCTCTTTTGTACAAAAATTGATCTAAGGAACTAAATTTGCTCCACCGAACCGAAATTGCGGAAATTCGACTTACGATATTCCAAATGTGTATTTTCGTATGGAATTTAGGCTTGTTTAGACCATAACCTACCACATCATTGTCGACCATGACCAACCAAGAGAAGCTTCCAGGTGAATAGAATTTGTCGATTTGTATGACCGCCAAGATATTGGCGGTCATACAAATCTACGACTATGGGGTGTCATGGGTTTACATGCTCTGTAAACAGCTATGTTGACAACTCTGCTCAAATGAGAACGAATACACAACCCTGCACATATCCGAGCGTATAAATACTCGTATGCTCCCTATTTTAATATTTGTTTTCGAAATGGACGGTGTAAACCATCTTCAATCACTGATCGAGAGACAAAATAGGGAAAGAAACATTGGATATACGGGATATCGAAGAAAGTGACAAATGTAAACAATTGTGATCGAATATCTGTCTGATAAGGAATGGGGTATTGATCTGCACGCTTCGCTGGAATATATATAAATCTCGAAGATGACGGTCAATATCAAAATTCGGACGGCGCAGTTTGAAAGAGCATCATTTGGCATTCTTGTAGGTAAATTTGTTGCCAGATAGGACACACTTTTTTCATACCACCGCTCACTCCCCTCAAATGGTCGATTCTCTCGCGATTCGTCTCATATGCATTGCGATCTTCATTCAATCATAAACATTAATTGTGATAATGATTGAAATGATGTGTGAAATTTAATGTACAATAGTTTCTTGAGCACTTGCTCTAATTAAAAAGTGTATTAGCATTATCTATTGCATCTCGCACCTTCCCATACCACTTATTTTCAACTCAGTAGCTGTTAACTTTTCCTCTTATTCTTGACAAAATTATATATTCACAGGCGCCTACTTTGCCTCTACTTTCTCCGCTGCAAGGCACGGAGAAACATTTAATTATTTTCTGGTGTTCAACGTACTCAATATATTCAGAGGAAATTTTTTTTTGCAATATGGATATAAGAAGAGGCTTGTTTGTTGTCAAATGATCGTCAATTAACGATTAACTTAAGACTTTTTAAAATCAAAAATTCCAATACATTCAGGGGTATTACCACGAAATGTAAATTTCATTTCGTAAATGCAAATTTTGGAAAAAAATATATAGAAAAAAATATGGAAATTCATTTTTTGGAAAGGCAAGAAATGGAAAATAAATGCACGTTTTGGAAATTTTTCCATGAAATGTAGTACGGTAGCTGAGCGGAATTCTACCGTAACCTATGGAGCATTTCCGTCATTTATCAGCAAATTCGAAACATTGTATTATTTTCCTTTATTATATTATTATTGTAATTAACAATACTAATAATTAAAGAAAGAAAATATGCAAAATAATGCAAAATCAATGTTTGAATGTAATCGTTCTATTTCGCGGTTCTCTCGATGCAGCGAAAAATACCATAACCAGTGGAAAAATTTCCAAAATGGGTCTTTCTAAAAATGTTTTTTCAATATATTTTTTTCCACAACTGTTTTTTCCAAAAAGCAAATTTTTCAGATATTTTTTTCTAAATTTTATTTTTACGAAAAATTCTTTTACAAAATGAAATTTCCAAAACAAATTTTACGAATCGGGGTAGTACCCATTCAGGTACCTCACTTCACTACACTCCACCTGCGACTAGGTATTCACTACGTAAAAAATATCTTAAGAGACCCTCCACCAGAGAACGTAACAACTGTGCAGGAGTCCACGGATGGCCAAAAATTCAATAATTCCTGTACTTTTTTCTGATGTATAGGTCCCGAGTGCCGATTGACGGCCGCAATAACTAAGTCTGGGGGTCGATTTTGAAAAAGTTTCATATACCCCCATTTTTGGGGTCGAAAAATTCGATATCTCAGAATGACATGGGATATTGATTTTCTGACTTAATTTCACGCGTAGAAAACGAATTTCTATGTTAGAACTCGAAAAAATGAGAAATAACAAAAATATCGTCGAAAAACTCATTTTTTGACTATATTTCACGAGATTAAAATTTTGTGAAAAATTTCGGAGTGTTATCGATATGATTTTCGAAATCTACATCTAAAAGTACTTCTAAGGTGATTTTTTCAGAATTTTATTTCATATTTATGGATTATCTTAATGTTTGAATTGTTGTATTTGCCAAAAAAATATAAATTCAAAAATTTTGTTTTTTTAATTCCAGAGATTTTTAATGATAACTTATTAATTTCGCATTTTCACGAGCTCTAGATTGAAAAATCGGTTCCTACGGCCCAAAATACGACAGAAAATGTGTATTTCATCTAATTCTGTGAGATCGACTTTTTCCACCTAATTGTCTGGTATAGAAAAAAATGAATTTTCGATTTATTCGATTTTGCGGTTTTTCAAGGCTCTAATATGAAGATTATGCTTAAATTAGTCGATTATATGCTCTCGGCGATAGATAATGAACGAGATGGGCTTAGAAAGCGACATGGCGTGAAGACATAGTCGAGATTTTGGCTTGATTTTACCAGTTCTGGAGCTCATTCCCAAAAAAGGCCCATTTTTAAAATTCTGAAAAAATCACCTTAGATGTACTTTTAGATTTCGAAAATCATATCGATAACACTCCGAAATTTTTCACAAAATTTTAATCTCGTGAAATATAGTCAAAAAATGAGTTTTTTTTCTTTTTCAAAATCGACCCCCAGACTTAGTTATTGCGGCCGTCAATCAGCACTCGGGACCTACACTTCAGAAAAAAAGTACAGGAATTATTGAATTTTTGGCCATCCGTGGACCTTCTACGCTCTCTCATGGAGGGTCTCTTAAAATTCGAATATTTTAGGAACATGACGGATTGAATGCTTACGAATGTTGACCTGAGTCCATCACATCATGTAGGTTTAATAATTTTACTTCACTGTTTTCATCCCAGCACTCATTCATAGCTCACTGACGAATGTATGGGGGCGGACAAAACCGTAAGGGATCACCGTTCGCTGGAGATTTGATCTAGCAACTTGGGAGTTGTTTCATTGTTATTACAGTACCGCAAGGTCTCCTCCCAGGCGTGCGCGGCGCGGAGGGTCGCGGAGGGTCGCATGAGGTAGCATCACTCCCAGATACCCTTCAAAGTGTGTATTTTTCACTGACTTTTCGGCTGTGGGTTCTTCTGACAAATAAGAGGAGGCGATGAGAGGGACTCCAATGATGACCCATACGAATAGTTGTTCAAACTGAATATTTTGAAACGCAGATTTCTCCGATCTATCGGTAGTTGTCAGAAGAACCCACAGCCAAAAATTCAGTGAAAAAGACACACTTTGAAGGGTGTTCCGGTTCTTTGCGAGGGTGACGGGCGGTCGCTCGCTCCATTCTCCCTCCCATTCCCGGCCCTCCCCACGAAACCGGTGGTGCGGTAGGGGAGGTACACCAAGATGGTTAGTCGCCAACGCCAATTCGTCATCGGAACCCTAAACGTGAGGACCCTGTCGTCGAAATCTCGCCTTCTGGAGTTCGATCGCGCAATGTTAAAAATCAACTACGATGTCATTGGACTAAGTGAATCGCGTGTTGCTGGTCATGGTTGCGTGAGTCTGCCCGCTTGTCAATCTGTTATGTTCCACTCGGGTGGAGTCTCCGCTCATCGAGGAGTTGCGTTTCTGGTCAAATCAAATCTAGCAAAAGAATCCAAATTCAGAGCAATTAATGACAGACTAGCGATTCTTACTATTCCATCGAAGAAGCTCCACCTAGTCCTCGTTTATGCTCCGACAAGTGCCTCAACAGATGACGTTTACGACCAATGCCTCGATGAAGTGGAGTCCGCAGTCAAGAAAGCGCCCGATGGATACACGCCTTTTGTACTGGGAGATTTGAATGGAAGAGTGAAGAGAGAACTGGGAATTGAAAACATCGTCGGTCATTATACCTATGCCGAGATGAATGATCGTGGAAGAAGGATAGTCGAATTGTGCTCAAGACTCGAGATGAGAGTGTGGAACACGTGGCATGCATCCCGAATGAACAGAAGATGGACATGGAGGGGTCCTGGGGGAGACGTCAAACATCAACTAGACTTTCTCATTGGCCCTCCCTCTGCACCTATCGTCAAATCAACGGTAGTCAATCGACTCGAATACGATACGGACCATCGACTAGTGAGAATGACGCTGGAAATTGGAGGAGTTACGAAATGGAGAATGAACAGCTCAATAACGAAGACATTTGACAGAAATGAGTATCGAGCAAACGCGTCAGCATTGTCAGATTTGCCCATCCCTATCCCTTATGACACGAAAGAAGCTTATCAATCAATAATTACGCTTACGAATCTGACGGCAACAGGTTGTTGGAAAGAGAAGGAGATAAGATCAAAATTTTCAATCGAAACCAAAGCTTTATTACGACGAAGATGTGAATTGAGATCAGATCCTCTGAAGGCCCATGAATATGTTATTGCATGTCAGGAAGCGCGCTTAAGTTTGCAAAATGATATTGAAAAGTCAAAAGAGGATGATCTTAGAGAAGCAATACGGCGAGGAAAAGGAGTCACAAGTGTTTTGAGAGCTCATGAACCAACAAAAAGGAGATTTCTACTGAAAGATCAGTCTGGGTTCTTATCGCAAATTGCTACTGAGGAACAAGTGAAAGATTTCTACGAGAATTAATATTCACCGAATGTAATGATTATGCGATCCAAACCTGCCGAAATAGATTATCTCCCTAATTTCCAATGTGACGAAATATCTACGGCAATTGACTCTTTAAAGAATGGACATGCTGCTGGAACTGACAAAATTCTACCAGATATGCTGAGACTCTCTCGCGATACAATCTCTCCTCTGATCACGAAACTTCTAAATGATATGATCAGTGGATGTGATATTCCACCTGAAATGATGATTGCTCGAATTTCCTTGATTTACAAGTCCGGAGAAGCAAGCGACATATCTAATTTCCGTCCTATCGCCTTACTCTCAGTTGTCCAAAAAGTCATTACAAAAGCCATATTAAATCGGATATCGCCAATTCTTGAGTTAGCTGAAGATTCAAGGCAAGCTGGATTTCGATATGGCTACAGTACTATTGATCATATTCACACAGTATGCCAACTCGTTGAGAAGAGCCACGAATACAACATGCCAATTCATATGGCATTAGTAGACTACAAAAGGCATTCGATTCAATTGAGTGGAATGCTGTGTAGAAGGCACTATCAATCAATGGTATCCACCCTAAGCTCATCGATATCCTAAGCCGTTTGTACCAATCAACTATTACTAAAATCCAAGTCAACGAGAGTCTGGTCGAAGTTAAAGTTGCACGAGGTGTCAAACAGGGAGATACGATCAGCCCCAAGCTTTTCAATTGCACCCTTCGAATGGCTTTGGATCAAATTGACTGGGAAAACCTTGGAATAATGGTAAATGGAGTCCGAATGACTACGCTTTCTTATGCGGACGACGTTGTGGTGGTGGCTAGAAGCAGAAGTGACCTTATGAGAATGATGGAGAAGTTGATCGATGCAAGTGGAACTGTGGGATTGCTAGTTCACAGCGGAAAGACCATGCTATTGGCTGAAGATGCAATTAATAGACAACCGATATCAATCAATAACCTCCAGTTTGAATATAAGGACGGTGGGAAGTACCTTGACAAATGGATTTCCCTCCCGCTAGATAATCCCAAAGAAATTAAGAGGAGGATTCAAGCTGGTTGGAATGCATGGTCGAAGATAAGCGAACTTCTTCGGCATCGCCTTGTTAGTGCTGAATCGAAAAGAAGAGCCTTTGATTCATGTATCACACCATGTGTGTTATATGGATGTGAGGCTTGGTCGCTGCGTGCTGGTGACAAAGAGGCTCTCGCAGTAGCACAAAGAAAGATGGAGAGAAAAATGCTTAGAGGAAGATGGCAGGATCGATGGAGTAATGAAAGAGTGAGGAAAGCAACTGGAATCAAGGATTGGGTCAGAGAAGCTGAAAGAAGAAAGCTAATATGGGCGAATAAGATAAGAAATATGAAAGACGATAGATGGGCAAGAAGACTGACTATATGGACACCTTACGACTATCTGAACATGCGAGGACAAGGAAGACCGAAGGAACGTTGGCGTAATGACTTGAAACGATTGATTGGTTCGAATTGGTGGAGTATCGATAATGAAGATTGGCGAGAGCGACTACCCTGATCAGCGCCCAGAAAGCGATACTGATAAATTCATTCATTTGAAGGGTATCTGGGAGTGATGCGACATAATGCGACCCGCAGCGCTCCTCCGCGCCGCGCTAGTCCGGGGGGGGGGCGTGCGGCACTGTGCTCTCTACTAAATGACCCTGATTATATCATCTAACTAGGCGATCTTGAGTTTCACTCCCTATCGCCGCATTTTCATGATCCAACGTTTATAAATTAAGCGGCAAATCATGATTACATAAACACAAATAACAGTAATAAAAATAACAGTCACTATTCCAGTACACCAATAATACTGCAACAGAGTAACGTGGGTATCATTTGGTTACATTTGGTGTTTATCTAACCATGATCTTCCATCAAAATTCTCAATTTTGGACCGTGAACGGTAATAAGGAGTGAAACTCAATATCGCCTAGTTCGTGGATCTAATCAGGGCGATGTAGTAGAGGGTATACTTATTACTACAACACCTCCCGTTGAAAGATCGAATCTCAAGCAAATGGCAATCCGTTGTGGTTTTGCACGTCGATTGTGAAGTTTTGTAACATTCGTAATAGATAATTCAAGGCATGATGATAATGCACAGTCAACAAGTTGATTCTACAATTCATAGCCTTGGGAATTAATATAGTATTGTGATATTATTTTGATATGTCATGTAAATCCACATTCTTTAAGTAACGGCTGTGATTCGCGATTCATCCTGCGTTCGCTATCTCATTCTGCATAAATGCGTTGTCATATTCACAATCACACTCAACTGACATTCGCTCTTGTGAGTATCCACTGGTCACATTGAAACTCGCAAAAGACATTCGCAGATTCACTCAAGACTTTGCCCAATGGATTCATGCTGAATAATCAGAATATTAAAATCAAGATTATGTCATATTTGAAAATTGTTATTGCCTAGATCTCAGAAAACTGGCACCTGCAAGAGCCTTTTGCAGATTTTACAAACCCAATTTGTCGTTCAATCGATTACGTTTTGATGGAAGTCCCTGCACGTTTCGAAAAAAGAACTACGGCAAGGTCGGACAGAATATGTTCACAGGATAACAAAAAAGAGCTTGTATAAATCTGCAATAAAAGTCTTGCATCTGCCAGAAATCGAACCAATGACTCTCACGACTAGAGTGCATAAACAGGGTGTTTCCCGACGCGATTATGCTGAAAACTGCAAGGAACGGCTTCATATATCCATAGAACTAAACAAAGGAGCGCAACTCTGCTAGTATATCCTTCTGCGTCTCGAAAAAATATGACGATTGAGCAGATCTTACGAAATCGAAGTTTTGACCTGTAGAAATGGTCGCTGTGTTTCCTTCATCTGTTGCACTACGGCATCCATTAATTTCTCGCACATGTCCAACGCCGGGTAAAGTTGATAGCCCGCAGTCTGCATCTAGTCTGCATCATTTTTTTTACTAGACGACAATGAACGCAGGGGCAATGAAAGCACATAGCATGATAGCAAGCGAGCCAATAGTCGGCCGTACTCTCATGGATGAACTTCGACAAGAATACCGTAATCCATATACAGTATCCTAGATACCGTAATCCTCCTGACTCACCATCACGAACTGATTTTTCTTCTTCTAAAATTGGCACAAAAAATCGGTTCTGTATAGTTTCAATTACAACTCTTCGAGCAATATTTATTTTTATTTGTTCAGATTTGTTAAAATTGTATCGAATCGATAAAGAATCCATAAGTTGTTGCTCCTGCTAACGTTGTTCGTAAAAATGTAGGTAGAGCAGCAGCTCAATTTTTTGCACTAGATGCAGCTCAGCAAATATACACTGTTAACGGGTGAAAGGGCCGTTCAACCTCGGGGTGACCTGATGCGACTCTCCCCCCCCCCCCCCCCCCGACTCTCCGTGTGCCTTTCTTTAGGAGGGCAACTATGTGTAACTGTATATTTATCAAGAAAATTACAAATCGTCAGAGTATCGTGCAATCAGTAGGAAATATCAGATCTCTCTAGTAAGAAGGTATTGGTGTGTTCCAAAAGTTCGTGGAATTTTTTTCCAAAAAAATATTTCTTTGAAGGGATGAATCTCACTGACTAATAGTACATACCATTGAGTAGGGCAATCGGTGCTCTTCATTTTCCGCGCTACATAGATATGCAATTTCGAGGTTCACACGAATAGTGAGCTTCCGAAATTGTGTCTCAAAAATGACCAAACGTCCAATTCTTTCCTATGAAGAGACAGAATTCATGTGATAATGCCTAGTTACTTGGTAGTTGCCAACTAGCTTGCTGGACACTATCCTGGCCCTCTGAATCGCGCTGTACATTTATTACAAGACTCGAAATTTTCAACGTGTTTTCAAAATTTTCATCGATTTTGATACCAACAAAGGTTCCAAACGACAATAAATAATTTATAACGAATTTGCATTGCAAATTTAGAGCGATTGATTAGCAAACAACCATGAAAATTTCAAAAATGACCTTCCTTCGGCAAGATTTAAAAAAAAGTTTTGATGTTTTTCGGCGGTCGTTAAAGAAGGAGTATCAGCAAAGTTAAATTTTTGACGCTGTCATAACAATGACCTAGACAATCATCCAACGATCATAGCGCGAGCTAAGAGGATAAGCAAAGGTCAATCGCGTAGCTCAGTGGTAAAGCAGTCTTCGCGTAATCGGAAGGTTGCGGTTTCGAATCCCACCAGTTTTTGAAAACACTTCTAGATATTTGAATTCCCGCACGTCCCTTCCCTTCAAGACTCCTTGGCATTCATTAGTATCATTTGTTGGCATTCTGCCAACTAATGATAACTCGGTTCAAAATAGAGATACGCATTTGAAATTTTCAGAATCTTTTATGGTTGTACAAAGGTCGGTCATGGTTATGACAACGTCAAAATTTCAACTTTGCTGACAGTCCTTCTTTAAAGGGACCTGGCACTCATAGAACATTGACGCTCATATGAAATCTATCACCTTTCCGATCATTTTTGCAAAAAAAAATAAAAATAAAAATTAATTGTTAAGTGGAGAATGAAGATCAAAGTTCAAGACCGGAGCCGCATTCTAGACTGGGTGCAGAAACTGCAGAAAGTTGAGGCGCACGCTCGCTCTACACCAATTTTCCGTATTTCCATTTTTACCGTATTTTCATCGATTTTTTGTGTAGTTTCAAGTTTTTCCATTACCCATATTTATCGAACACACAATATCTGATTCAGCATCATGGAATTAGCGAGATATAAACGGTGTTTCTTGTGCAACGAAGTTGCGCTATGGACCAAACGATTTCCCCCCGCTAGTCGTCCTGTTAAACAGAGGGAATGGGTTCTACGATTGAACAAAGATGATGAGGAGACGGCGGATCTGCTCAACAAGCATCGCCAGAAAAAAGATCCCCGATGGTGTGAACGCCATTTCGACAAGCAGATCGACGACCTTCCCATTGACGTGAGTTCCCCTACCTTTACTGCCTGCTATCTAGTATAAATGCAACAAGATTCATTCACAATGTGGGCTTCCAGCATAGAGCTGTTCCCGCAAGATCTCTCACTCTCCCTACCGTACCCCTTCGAACCACGAGGCCAGCTGACCTCGAAGAGGCCGAGAGTATTGATGTAGCCAGGCGCTATGGAATTATTGAGCATAGCTGCCTGATGCGCTTGTTTCAACGGTGTGAAGAGTGCGGGGCTCGGCTCGATCGAAGTCTAATCGAGACGAGGACAGAGGGTAGTGCGCTGATAGTGAACTACGATTGCCTGGAATGCAAGGCTAGCATCAAATGGGAAGGATAGGAGAAGGTTGGGAGAGGGAAAAGCCAAGTGTACTCGGCCAATCATTTCATTCCCATCGCATCTTTCATCACAGGCATGAGACCTGCGGTGAGGAAAAATACTATGAAAAAATTTAAACTAAAAACTTCAGAGATTGCATGATTGGGCGAATTTGCTAGGAATGGATATGTCGTCGGAAAGACAAATGCGGAAAGTAGTAAGCGAAATAGGGAGTGTTGCAATTGAGCGAGTGCACGAGGAGATGCAGAAAATAGTGCGGGAAGTAGCAGTGAACGCATCGGCGGTAAATAGGAAGCTATAAAGCATGATCATTAAATTGAGCGTTTAGGGTAAGGGGCTGCAAGTTTCAATAGATGGTCAGTTCGACTGCCCCGGCTTCACCTCGACGAATAATAAGGACACCGTAATTGATTGTCATACGAAACTGGCTTTGGCAGGAGTTGCGATGCATAAGAATATGCCAGGGATAGGTATAAGGGATTGTGAATTCCGAAAAAATAATACCTATTCTAGATGGAATTTCGATTCGTATGGAGTCCGAGGGAGTAAAGAGAGCTCTGGTTGAGCTTATCGATGCAGGGATAGAGATAACGTGATCTAATGTTGTATCTAAGAGGAAAGACGTTGTATGCTCAGCACGCGAGTTGGTGACCAAAATGCAATGGTTAATAAGAAACTGCGAGAGGAGCCCAAGACTGCACATATTGAAGTACTCAATGATTGGTGGCACGTCCAGCGGCCGATAAGAAAAGAATGGTGGAAGGTTGGGACGAGAACATATATTTCTTTAAAAAAATAATGACTATTTAGCTCGTAAAGGCCAATCCCGCACTCGCTTCAATTTATCAGAAGTTTTTCAACCATCTATATTGCGTCCATAATAAATACCCTCTATTGAAAGATCGAAAACGTGCACTAGAAGTAGTTAGGTCGTTCGTCATGCACATCCAAGGGAAGCATAAATGGAAAAAGGTGAACAAATAGTGCGATAGCAATAAAATAATTCAATAATAGGGCGATGGCTTCGAAATTGTTACCAAGTGCGAGCATGGTAGACTAAAGAAGCTGAAGAAGGGCGAAAAGCGAGAGATACTGCTGGTTAGTCAATCTGAGAGACCGTATTCGAAATTATACCATTTTTCTCAGGCAAATTCGGATGAGCTCGAGTTGATTCGCACATTGGTCTTTGCGCCAAAGTTCGAAAAGGCCTTTTTGACTGCTGCCTCATTGATCGATACATCGATCAATGAGTGTTATCACTCACTGAGCTTGATGTATGCCCCGAAGATGCTAGCATGGTTAGTAAAACAATGGCCAAATAGATCAGCGTTAGGGTGTAATAACTGCAGCTCGCCCCCGTACTACAAGCTCAAAATGCTAGTATCGATGCTACATTACAACGGCCTTATGCTCGATGACCTACTTGGGCAGAGTGCCGAAATAGGGAACACCGTTCTCAAGAGGAAAAGACGATTGGTGGGAGCAATCAAAAGAAAGAGAGGAGCGGGTACCCATGTTTGGAGGGGCGAGGTGAATAATTAGCATTCCCGAAATACAACTGAAATAAATTCCACATATATTTATTTCCAGATATTGGCGGAGAGCTTGAAAGTGCGGGAGGAGCTAAGCGAGGCGCGTGAAATCGCGAGATTGGGAATCCCTGAGGACGATGTGTTTGACGAGCTTGTGAACTGGTGGGATATGAAGGAGAAGGCAAAGCGAGAGTCGGGATACGACATGTATGAAGAAGAGCAATTGAACTTCGGGGATTCTAGCGAGGACGAAGAATTTGAGGTTTCCCAGCGCAGTGTTGAAATCTAGTTATTACTGTACCCGCAATTTGTTATATTTGTCAGTAAATAAAAAGAAGCATGTTATTGTCAATGTACACTTTTCGACCAACCCAGCTAATACTTTTTTTGTCTTCACAAAATCAACACTAGCCAACCTATATGTCCTTGGCGAGACGTCCGACCTTGGTCACGGGCATCCACTCCTTGTCTCCTTCCTTTCCTCCGCGTCCACCACTGCATAAGAAAATATTTTTATGACTCAAGGGAGAAAAACTTTTTCAAAATACTGCAATCGTATTTTTATTTTTAACACGCTCGAGGCACTTGTTATCAGGGTTTTAAAAAAAGTATTCATTCGGGATAATATGGAATTTCTAGTCCCATTCGACGGTCTGGTACCTCGTGGTACTACGTGATACATTCCTGGTACCGGTACTACTATGTGATACGTGTCTGGTACCGACATGCCGATTTCGTCCTAAATGGTACCAAAGCAGGAATGTTATGGTGCTGACGTGATAAAGAGCACCCACTCACCGGGATCCGCCAATAAATCTTCAATAGCGACGAAGGCCTTGAAGCGGGTGCAGTATCCGGCTCTGCAATAACATAAATGTCGAGTATATCGATATTGTTCGAAGTACACGAGTACAACAAACGTCCTTGAACGCGCATTGTCAATTTTGCGTTATGTCGGACCAGGCGATATTCACAATATTACAAACCTGGTCTGCTTCTGGGCATGATCTTGAGACCCTCATCCTTCAGGTTGGAGCAGGAGTAGTCGATGATCTCGAACTCCTGAAATGATATAGGCACTGGGGCACTTCTGCAGTATGTCGTACCAGAATGAGCGGGGTACGAATGAGGAGGAGGTATGATAGGATAGGGCATGACGGTATAGCTGAAGAGTACCATACGTTACGGTTAGTTAGTAATTTTAGTAAATAATTTTCGACCATCACCTATCCTATCCTGTCATACTTCCTCCTCAGTCCTACTCCGCTCATTCTGGTACGACATAATGCAGAAATGCTGGCGCTGGTAATACGCCCTCGATAAAATAATTACTAAAATGGATCCGGCGAAGTGTGCCTAAGCCTATCATTTCCCTTCACGGCCCATTGTTCTCACCACGAAGCAAAACACAACATCTAAAATCATCCCAAATGCCGTGAGTATGAAGGCAAAGCATATTGCACAAGTAGCCTGAGGTGAGCGTGGCTTTAGCAAGTTGTAGAACGAAACAAAAAATAATCGAGAGAAAAAATGGAAAAAAACCATGTGAAAATTATTCTTCAAATCAAGTCGCCGTCTAAATTTATCTCTAAATTGCTTTATTTTTCATATTATATTGCTCACAGCACCATTTTCGAACGGCAAATATAAGGAGAATATTTTAAAGCTGTCGAAATCCATAAGGACAACCAATCAAAACATTTAAGAAAAATCGATAATCGTTAAGCGTATTTCGAGCTGCAAATATTTTTAAAATAAACAATTTAATATTTATAAATCAATATAAATATTAATTGTATAGTAGAGATAAATAATAACCTATTAGTGAGCTATGGGCGTTGCTTTGAAAGGCTCAAAATTAAAACATGAAATTCGCGTGGCTAATTAGAAGTTGGGGTGAAACAGTTGGCCATGAACGATTTGTACCAAAGTATTCCTTTTTTTCAAACCAGGAACGAAATCAAGACACATGATTTGATCGAAAAAAATAAGCGTACCTGTCAATGCCCATGAAGGCCTTCTTTTCGGCAGTGGTCTGGAAGCGTCCGTGGCCGAACTTGGAGGAAGTGTCGATCCACTTGAGGGCAAACTTATCGCCGGTCGACTCCCTGAACGGAATAAGATGAAGTACAGGACATGTTTTCTACCTACAAATCCTGCCCACTAAACACATGAATATAGTACACGAAATAACAATGTCGCAGAGTGTGTCGAAAAAACCTGACTCTTCTTTTACGTGCTCTTTCGCCAGTCATGAAGCAATAGAGAGTGCGATAAGGAGAAAGTTGGGCAATTTTTCCCAGGAAAGATGAGTCAAACTAAAGAATTGAGAACCAAAGTAAACGGGACAAACCTTGCTGGGAGGGAGGGGCGAAAGGGATCATCTTGTTCCCATCGATGTTGGTGTTCATCACACGATGGATGTGCTGGAACTTCTCGAGCATGGTGAGGGACGGTATGGCCCTCTGTAATGCGCACAATATTATAGTTTAACAAACAATAAAACACACGCCACGGTAAAGGGACGAAGGTCATCAGGCTGGTTCAACGAAACAACATTCTAGCGTGATTGACTGGGTTCGTGTCGTGAATTTCAAGCGGGAATGTTCAAAATAGTGATTAGCTTGAAGCAAACTATAAAATAAGTACTGAATGAGCCAATAATACAAAGAAAATGCCAAGAGACGTCGGAAAAGAATCAGAAGCTCCAAGAGGAACTTGGCAAACTGCCAAATCCCACCATATCGCTGTTTAGCGGACCATAGCGAATCAACGTTACTCTCGTACTGGGTATTTCAATACCGTACTTTTAACTGCATAAATTAATTATTATATTAATTTGTATTATTTTTTATTTACATTTATCATAATATTTGGTCATTTAAAGTGAAATGAAATAAATTCATGATATAATGCCAAATCCCTTTAAAGAAAGATTCAATTTTACATGTTCAATTGAAAGGACTATTGCTACCTCTAATTCACAATAAACCAGAGTTTTGAAATTTCAAAGAAAACGACATTATAAATTTTTCAAACATGGACCAAAAAAACGCGCATTTGATACTATTTTATCATCACTAGTCAATCATTTAAAGAAATAGCCTTCGCAAAATATATTTAAGGTCGATCTATAATAGATATGATGAATGATTAATTTCATCAACTTATGATTCATGAGAAAATAAATTCAGAAAAAAATTCCAGGAACTTTTGGAACACCCCAATACAATTTATAATGCAAATATGTACGCTGAGAAGCATAATGGGTTGTTGCGCTGTTGTCGTTAATATTTAGCCATTGTATAATTTGCATTCAGGAATTGAGGGATCATTTTCACCCTTGCACAGCTGTCGCTTCAATCTGTCGTCATGTGGCTTGTTGTTCCTCTTCATACGTTGCATCAGCAGTGTCGAGTCGAGCGGGGTGTCAGATTGGCGATCGACTGCCGAACTTCCCACGAAAGCACTGAACAATAACAAAATATTCAAAATAAACCTTTGTCCTTAAAATGCCTAGTTATTGTCTAGTATATGCCTATTGTATACATATCCCTAATTACAACTCGAAGCATTCGTTCGCATTTGCATTTGTCATATTATATAGTAGGTTATTATTTTGATTTAATTTGTGTGTGTATGTATTGGAAAAGCGAACGAACGGAGTGATGGCAACCGAAAGAAGGAGCAGGATGCAGAAGAGGATACGGAACATGACTGGGAGAGTACCTGTAATGGCTTCAATAAGAACTATTTATTTATTTTATTTATCGTGCACCACGTAGGTGCTTCATCAGATACATAAATGTGCGAGAATGAGAGGGATAGCGAGATAAGATACGAGAAGAAAAGAAAAGAAAGGTAGGAGTAGAAGGGGGTAGGGCGAGGCAGGAGACGATCACTTCATGGAGACGATTCCTCCTAAGGAGACGATCAATTCCAACTCAGGAAAGATATTAAGCTAGCATTTGGGTACATCAAATCAAATTCTTCAATCACGATGCCAATGCTGGCGAATAGTGAACAACATACGCATTTGTGGTTGCGTACTCCTCAGCACGGCCGTTTTTCTTTATATGCATCGGCAAAGTTGCAAATGCAGCCTCTTATCGTAAAAAAAGTGTTATTCATATATCAACAATGGCTGTGCATGGACGTGTACCGATTTGTACTCTCTCGACTCCTACCATTCCTATGCCGTCCTTATCCTCAAGAGAGTATGAAGGATATGTGAGTATGAAGGACAACTTACTCCCTCTCCCATGCAACACGACAACGCACCAAAGACCAGGAGGAACAATTAGGGGGTCGAAATTGTCGTTACTTGTTCTCTTTGTACGTTTGCCAATTATAGTCCAATTCTCCTTCATACTCTCTTGAGGATAGGGACGGTATGGGAATGGTAGGAATCGAGAGAGTGAAAATCTGCACGACATCGGTAGTTGGTGTGCACAGCCATTGTTGATATCTGAATTACACTTTGTTTTCCGATAAGATGCAGTATTTGCAAGTGTGTCGGTGCATGTATAGATAGATGGCCGTGCGGAGTGGCTACGCAACCAAAATTATAGTTGTTTTTTCTCTATTCACCAACATCGACATCGTGATAGTATTTGCAGAATTTGATATGTTGTACTTATTTTTGGACTCGCGGGGGAACACTTCTGGCCCAGTTTCAAGAGAAACCATGGAGATGTTTTTTAGGTCGATTAGAAAGTGTCACCTTCTGTGATGGTCGTGAGCGCACAAGTAGAGTGTTTGGGAGAGACTGGCGGGCGATAGGAAGGGTGCATCTCAATCTTAACTCGCTCGACCACACTCGGCCATTCACTCGACCACTGCCTCCTGGGCACTAGGTTGAATGATCACCGTCGGATGGTAACCTACTGGATGATAACCAAAAAATGGACCCTTCTGTAGAACTTTCAAAGAATCATTTTTGACACTTTGGGAACATACTGTGTCAGTTCTACAGAAAGTTCCGTTTTTTGGTTGTCATCCAGTAGGCTACCATCCGATGGTCATCATCTGACCTAGTGCCGCCTCCAGTGAAGACCTCCCTGAGCGGTTTCACTCAGTGCCGCGATCATCCTGCAGCACGGAAGGAGTATTGGAGTATAGTTCGAGAAACGAAACAACGGTCTCTCCATTTTACACGCACAACGGTTGAGCTGCATAGAATGAATAGACCGCGGTATCGTTTCTTTACATTGGACGAACAAAAGGCAAGGCTAGTCACAAATGGCATATTCCAATTCTGCATGTATCGCTCGATAACGTTCGCTCTCCTCTCAACAGAGTGGGATTCCGGCGAAATTCTCCAGATCAGCTATATCCTTCATTTAATTCCTGAGCAAGTTCTCGAACTTTACGAATTTACACTAAAATGTATCACTATCGTTGGGATACGCTGGAAAATATTCCCTTAACCCCTTAACGCAAATCTACATATTTTTCACTCATATCGGGTTGAGAACCAGATAGATTACTTTAAAATGATATTTACACGGGTGGTCACCCGGTACTAAGTACAAGAGCAACAATAATAATCTACGACTTTGCACTTCCCCTCCTTAGCTGCCACAGGGAGATTTTCGGCGTGCAGATGCGTGAACCATACACGCTTCTTCGCAGAAGGACCAGCATTCGCTGAAGGGATTCCAATTACTCATCCTTTAACGAATTCGGGTAACCTCTTGTCTTGTGTTGATCAAATACAAAAACAAATACAAATTTTTATTCCATCCATTAAGAGTGCATAGGAGGTATTGGATTATCCTTGATGTAGTTGATGGAAGTTACGTCGCTCCTTGCGATTCGTTGTGTGGGGGGTCGAGGCAGTAGGGGTGGTATAGTATACTAGATACGTATAACTGATGGGGGGAGGTCTTGTTGTGTGAGGGAAACTATATGGGCACGGAATTTATGTGCGGGGGAAGATACAATATCATAAGGTAGGTTATTCCAAACATTAATAGTTCTACTTACAACAGTGGAATGAGTGCTTTTAATTAGATAGGGAATAGAAAGCCGTAGGGGGTGTGCTGAGCGAAGATTATGAGAGATCGGTGAAACTCGAAATAAGAATGAATTATCTAATTTATTATTTCCATGAACACAGTTATGGAGAAATAATAGGTCTGTGATGATCCTTTTGCGCTCTAAAGTTGTTATCCCGAGATATTTAATTCTGTCATAGTATTTAGTGGTGACATCGAGTTCGCATCTTCTAAACATTCTACGGGAAAAGTTTCTTTGCAATGACTCAAGCGTATTAGTGAGACCAATAGCCGTTGGATTCCAAATGGGGCTGGCATACATTGCTAACGGTAAGATAAATGCCTTATACGCTTTTAGGTATATTTGTGGATCGGAACTCCTAAATGATTTGAAGAGGACATTAATCTTAGCGCGTACTTTAGTATCAATTTTTTGGATGTGGACCTTGAAGGTAAGATCGGGAGACATAAGAATGCCAAGGTCTTTAACTACGCTCACAGCTGCAAGAGTGGTATTGCTCAAATCGTATTTTGCACGCGCCCTTAAAGGTCCATAGTGCATAACCGAGCATTTCGTTTCTGACAGATTCATATTCCACCGCGCAGCCCAAGATGCTATGTCATCGATAGTTTGCTGTAAAAGGGAAGAACATTTTGGAACTTCAGCGAAGATTTTCAGGTCATCAGCATAGATACCGTATTTGATCGTGGAGATATCATCCAAATATGTAGAAGTTAAACAATAGGATTGTGTATCCCTATTCGAGGAATGCAGAGGCATTATCTCGGGCAGGAATATTCTGAATGACTGAACCTGATCGACGATTGCATCAGTGTCTTTAATCGTTCCCTATTGTGTGAAGCAAGAAACCGATACAGAGCGTTGAAGGCATTGCAACCAAATCACATCACGGTGTGCTCGAAAGGGAATAATAACAACGCGTCTTTATCTCTTCCTGTGCTTCTTTATGATTGTGTTCAGTTATGTGATGGCATCAAGGCGAGTACAACGCCTATGCGGCAGAGATGGTAGAGAGCATCCCCAAGCGTTGTCTATATTTAAGTCTCTCACAAGGGCTCTGCCAACCAACTTATGCGCGGTTCTCTGGAGTGTATTTAATGTCAGCTCAATTTTTAGTAGTATTCATAATGCTTCCTGGCCTGTTCGATGGTGTTTGCCAAAATTGGTTTGAATACACCTTTTAAGAGACCTCCCACGAGTACGCGTAGGGACAGTTCGTATGACGTTCGTGAAATCCCCCCCCCCCCCTCATGTTATAATTTTGCGGTGAAGTTCGAGAGAAAATCGTGTTCGTCGAACACTCAATTCGAAACCTGTACCCGAATTTTCACTCAGCAGACCGACAGCAGCATGATCATCCCCGAGCCAACGGAAGAGCAGAAGAAGGAGTGAGTCCATCATTATTTTACTAAACTGCTATTCAACAGACTTCTTGATTGAGTACGGCTAAACGCTTCCTGTTTGATCTTTTCATGTCCCCCCTCTCTTCGCCCTCTTCTCCCCTTCTTTTCATCTCCCCATACCCTCCCATTCCCGCACATCCAAGCGTCTGATGAATCACCTATGTGGTGCACGATAAATAAATAAATAATAATAATAATGATAATAATGCTATTAATATTAAAACGATAAATAATGAAACGCGTGCACCTTGCAGGTACCTCGCGCGCATTCCGAAGGTCGAGATCTTCGAAGGCCAGATTCTGCCTGGTGTAATCCACAGCTCGCAGAAGACCCTCTCGCTCAAGGACTTCCCCCTCGACGAGAACGACGTCATCATCGCAAGCTTTCCAAAATCTGGTCAGTGCCAGCGTTCGCAATTCGGGTCACCGTCTCTTCACTCTACGCACTCTCTAGACCAATCGATTGATGAGAGATTGTGTAGATTGATGAGACCGTGGTATAGTTTCTCGAAATCTAGTCAGTGTACGTCATTTTTGAAATTACGAACAAGATCACAATATTATTTAGTTTTAAGTCTATCGCTCGATGCTATCCCATTTCTCCGTTAATCCTCAACAAATTCGCAGGAACCATATGGACGTGTGAGCTTGTCTCTGCAATCGTCCATGACGCAGATCTCGAGGCTAGTTAGCTCATACAATTTGTTTTTTTTTCTGAATTTTGCGAGCGACCCTCATATATACCGGTCCATAAATTGGGCAAACGAAAAAATAAATTTGTTGGAAAAAATATACCGGTCCATTTTTCGGGACCATTATATGTTACGGGCCAATATATACCATTGCAATAGGGCTGACCAAAATAGCTGCTTGAGGGATGGATTTTTAGCATTAGCCCTTTGCTCTCTGATCTCCACTATTACCGATTAGAGTTCGAGAAACGATACCACGCTCTCTTCATTCTACACACTCGCTAGACCAGTCGATCGGCGAGAGAGAGTGTCGAATGAAGAGAGCGTAATATCATTTCTCGAACTCTATTATCGATCAAACTGCATTTACAGACGATCAAGGGCATCACGATCGAAGAGCGGGCACTCCGCATGGAATTGCTGGACAGCATTGTGCCCGAGAGAGAGGCCTCGTACAAGCTGGGCAAGACGCGTCCTACGGGCAACCGGCGAGTCTGGAGAACCCACCTGCTGCCAGAGCAACTCCCGCTAGCAGCGCAGCAGGGAAAGTGCAAAGTGAGCTTTATTCATTTTTAAATATTTATTTTTTTTAATTTCGTCATTTTTTAGACACATTCTGGTCTCGGAATAGCAAAACATGCAATGTTCTTCCATCAAGGTAATCTACGTCGCTCGCAACCCTAAGGACACCGCTGTTTCCTACTTCCACTTTCATCGAATGGCCAAGTTCTTCGGGCCCATGCCTGGTGCGTGCTTAGATTTATTCCCTGAACAACTCCACTCCACATTGAAGAATGACTGATTCAGACTTGTCGTGGGACAACTTCTTCCTTTACTTCACTACTGGATTCATCTGCGGGGGCAGCTGGTTCAAGCACGTAACCTCCTACTGGAAGTTCTGCCAGATCAATCCCAACGTGAGCTGATCGTATTTTATGATACAATTGTAAACTATGAGCAATTTCAGGCCAAATTCATCAAGTACGAGGATCTTCAAAGGGATTTGCTCAAGGAGTTGGTGGAGGTGGAGAATTTCATCGGCTTGCCACTCACTGAGGAGAAGAGGATCGCTGTCATAAATCACTGCTCATTCAAGTCCATGAAGGTACAATATCTGAGCATTCGACGACTGACTATATCTCCACACCCAATAGTTTCAAGAGCAAAAAACCCTTAAATTGAAGAAATCTTATTTTGTTAGATTTTGTGCCTTTACCTTCACAATGCAAATAGGTGATTGCAGAGCAATAAGGCGTGCAGCAGGGAAGGAGTTGCTTCATTCGATAACAAGATCTCCACTTTCATGAGAAAGGTGGATTAATCGGATGAATGATATCATGTGGATAAATACACGCGTGTGCTACTAATATTGTGAGGATAGCGAATTGACACTGGCCTAGCAGTGTTCTCCCGCGAGCCCAGTCTTGAACACGGGATGCGCCTTTACCTTTACTTTTTTTTAGTGAATTTGAATTGCGGAAAGAATGGTACGATTGTGATGCATATGCGATAATTTCTATTGCAGGGAGTCGTGGGAGATTGGAAGAACTACTTCACAGTCAATCAGAATGCAGCATTTGAGGAACTGTACAAGAAGGAAGTAGGAGGAACCGGACTGACATTCGAGTTTGAGTGAATATTGTCTACAGATCTCCCTTACCACAATGTACATATATCAACCGCAAACACTTGTACTAGTAGATACCTAGATTATGTTGTTCACAGTTTTTTTGAATATTCCAGTGATTATAAAAACGTTCTTATTATTTAATGCAGAGGATGGAAGTGGATCAGCCATTACTCTGAGGATTGAAAAAGTGTACGCAAAAGAAAATTGGGAAAGGATCATAATTTTATTGCGAATGATCAAACGATTTTTTTAACGAGTCCTCATTTACAAATTTCAAATAATTCTCTTGTATTTACAATGAAAAACAACGCTTACTTGGACTAATTTTTCGGAATTGAGAGCATTGGTATATACAATCAACTGTAAGCTTCTTTCGGAGGGTGTGTTTGGGGAACTTGATAAATCGTGCAAACTATCTGCAATGCGGCATAAGACATGCGGATGATGTGCAATTTGTTGACAGTGAATTTCCAACTCATAGCAGTCGATGATCTGGCATCAGATCAAAGAAACTTCGATTGGATCATTTCATTCAGATCAGACTTCCTCATTATTTTTGCGAAAATGCAAGTATTCCAAACCCTGCAGTATGGAAACGGTAGTGCAAATGTGCGGCCTATTCAATGGTCCCATGATGTTAGTTCTGAGGCCAAAGGTTAATGATTGTTGAAAAATTATTTTCAATACCTATAAATAATTAGCGCGGGGTCAACTATTATTCAGTGTGTGAGATCGATGGGGGAGAAGCCAGACTTGTAAAGAAATTTTTAAAAAACCGTGCTAATTATGTTCAAACTGAGTGATTACATCACTTGAAAACATTATTTCCATCTGTAAATAATTCAACTTTGGTGTGTCTTATCACATAAATTTTACAATCACTATTGGGGGTTTTCCCATCCTTGAATTGTTAACCCTGCTCTAGTGTTGCAGGATCGAATTCGCGAGATTCGTACCCTCTTGGGGTCTTCCCTTCCTCCCTCGAACTTCGCACTGGCGAGAGGTCAACCCTTTCTCTAAAATCGATTCTCGCACTCTCTTTGCCAGAGGGTACGAATCTCGCACTCCCATCGAACTTCGCACTCACCTCTCTCCCTCTTTTCTCCACGATCGAGGTGGAAGAGGGGTAAGTGCGAAGTTCGATGGGAGTGCGAGATTCGTACCCTCTGGCAGATCGAGCTCGATCGAACTTCGTGGAGAGAGGGAGGAAGAGGTGCCAGAGGGAATGCGAAATTCGAGTTCGAATTCGATACTGCAACCCTACCTTGCTCACTGATTGCATTGTATCTTCCTCAAGTCACATGAGACTACAGCACACTTTGCAACGACTAAGGTTAGGAATCGCTTATGCAACAATCTGAGCTCTTTGCATAACAATGAACATGTCTTATCAGGAGTTGATAAGAAATGTGACATTATGGGAACCGGTCCCTGGCCACAAGTTTATTCAGCTTTATTAAAAATGACTTCAAAATGGGGTGTACCGATTTCTCATTCAAATGCGCATTCCTGCCATGTAAATTGAGGTTCGAAAAAGTGACTGCATAACGTAAACTGTAAGAACTTGGAGGAGAAGAGTCGGGACTGATGGACACAAATACTGATTGTTTATAGTTGGACAGACATAAATGGGAGGAAATCAAATCATCCCTATTGCCGAAATGTTCAAAATTACGTGGCCGTGCTCAAGCAAGGAGAAAGTTTATACTTTGTATCGTTTCATATTTTTTTTAAAATTGCATTTTTTCGAATCTGAGTTTTTCTTTAAATTTCTCAAACACTTTATTTCACTGGGTTATTTTTGAGAGACTGGATCATAATGTTGCGTTGCTGAACTTCATGTGTGTCGTTATCTATGTTGAGTTTTATGCGCACACAGATAAGACCACTGTTGAAATTTGGTCAGATGCAGATTTTGGACGTGATTTTTGGCTGTCCCACGCACAGATGTTAATGAAATGGCATCATCTGGAGCGTAGCTCGTCTACAAAAGGAAAGGCGCGTGAAGATAAACACGCACAGACGACCATAGTTCATTCATTGAACTATTACTATGTGTATTAGTCTTCACATACATGCACTAGCTTCGTGTTGCGCTCAGTCGCTAATGTGAACGGATTCGAAATATTCAAATCGTAAAAAATGGCATTCATTTTTTAAGCGATGATTGGCGAATTCGCTCTCGCACTATTCGCAGCCTTCTACTATTTGCCATGGATTTTCAAGGGAATTCGTGATTACCTTTACGAAGCTCCGTACTACAAGAAGCTGCCGGGTATGGCAATTCATATCCTGATATTTTTCCTGATTTTTTGATAGAACAGTAAAAAAAACTAACGTTTCAGGACCTAAAGGGCTTTCGTTCATCGGTTCGGCGTTCGAAGTTGCTGTCGGTGAAGACACCACTGGTAATTTATACATTTTAAAATGATCATGAAATCAATCACAGACCTATAGAAAGCATGCATACTTTTGTAAACACTTTTGCATCGTTTGGACTTTGATGTGCAAGCATAGTTAAAAAATATGTTTGTGTTCCAGCTCCCCTCAAATTCTGGCTGAAGGAAGCGGATAAGGCACGCGAGCAAGGTCACGATATCTTCACAGTAACTGCCATGGGAAGACACATCGCATTTCCACTCAGTGGAGAGTCCGTCAAGGTATGCTATTGGTTCCGAGGAATACAAGTTTAATCAGGACAAGACAAAACTTCTTCTTGTCACTTCTCTCAAATCGAAACCATAAAAAATAAAAAAAAGCATCGGGAAGATGGAGAGTAGAGTTTGTAATTCGGGCCGCCGTCTCTTCATTTCCCACACTCTCTCGACCGGTCGAGCGGTGAGAGAGTGGGCAGAATGAAGATACCGTGACCCGAATTTCGAACTCTACGAGAGATAGATTCATTTTGCAGTTCATTTGCGAAAGCAATGAGGAGATTCTAAAGGGTAAAGACTACGAGTTCCTAAGGCCTTGGGTCGGCAGTGGACTCATGCTTTCGTAAGTTAGACATCAACCTACTTTCTATTTTGCATAACGACTATTTTCAATCACGAAACATTATTTAAAAGTTGGAATTGTCGCCTTTCCAAAGTAAGCAAACACGTGTAGGTACGAACCTGCATGGTGCACAGATCTCGATCATCTTTGCCGAGTCTGTAAGCACACTTAGACAGAGAATTGATTACGAGCACATCGTTCAAACCTGACTATCATTCTAAATAGTATTGAGCGATCGTGCTTTGTCAACACAGTTAAAATTGCGATTGTTCAGGATCGGTAAGAAGTGGAAGGATAGAAGACGCGCGCTCACCCACGTATTCCACTTCACTATGCTGGAGGGTGAGTTTTTTCTTTAATTGAGCTACCATTTATCACTTTTAATTATAGTGTTTGAAGAATGATTCTTTCAACCAGAAACTTAAAAAAAAATATATATATATATACCGTGAAATAAACAGGTTACACCATGACGTTCAACAAGCATGCGAGAGTTTTTGTGGACATTCTGAGCAAGCAGTCGGGAACAGTTGTGAGTGTAGACATACAATTGTAGAGATTTCGGTTGTAAAAGAAGTGAGTGAGCAAAAAAATACCAGTAAACCCTACATGAGATTGTTTTTCGAAAGTGGTAGAAAGGAAAATCTTTTATTGGTACATGATCTTCCATATACCCTTAGCAATCTAAAAGACGTTAGGTGATCGTTTCACAAATAAATAGCCTCTTCAGGTTGACATGGAAATCCACTTGAAGAGATTATCTCTCGATTCTGCGCTCAGTATGTTATATTTATGAGAATATTATTTGTATATTTCAATATTTCAGGATATTAAGTATGCAATGTAACCATTATAATTTATAAGTACAAGGGAAAACATCCGACTTTCAGATACTACAATGGGCATGGACTTTGGGATTCAGCACAACCCGAAGCATCCCTATCTCGCGTAAGTTTATCAATTTCAATGTTTGCAATACAAAAACGTATTCATATAATCATTTAAAAAAAGATGATAATATAAGCATATAAGCAAATGCCAATTCTTCTTCAGATCAGTAGATATTTTCACAAACTACGCCCAACGATACAACAACGAGCCGCACATGTGGATCAACTGGATCTGGTGTGTGAACATTTTTGAAAATGAATTTAAATATGCAAATGTATTTATTTATTTTAAAGAAATGTCATTTCGTTCTGTATCTATAAGTCCGTTCGTATTCGTGTACGCCCGTCAGTAACATTTTTTTTCAAATTAAATTTCGCTTCAAAATCGACCTAGATGTTCGCTGTAATTAGGCTCAAAGTCTTTGCAGAATTATAGGACCTTGACAGTTGGCATCCCCATTGCAACTGCTTCCAGCAAACCACGCGCGTTTTACTAAATCACAGAATCCTCAATTGCTCTTTAAGCACCTCCCACAACACTACACTGCATTTTGTGTTTTGCTAAATCTCAGAAATGGGTACTTCTTCCTGCTCTTTTCTCTGTTACAACATTTGTAAAAGACAGCTTTCAACAGTCGCGTCCAGCTATTATCCTTTACACAAAACCCCCCGGACATCGTGGCTACCAAACCTCTTTTTAATTAAAATATTTTTAATTAAAAGTATAAATTACGTTTTTACTGGATTGCTTCCAGGTATCTGGTGTACAGCCGTGAGTACAATGATGTACTGAAGAAGCTGAACGACTTCTCCATAGAGGTGCGGATCTTTTGTGATTTTTTTTATTATAAGTTTGCATGTAAATGGATAATTTTAAATCGATTTACATAATTACGATAATTCGAATACAATAATAATAATAACACTAATAATAATTCAATAATAATAATACTGCAGGTACTGGCTAAGCGGATGGAGAGTGTTAGGAAGGGTGAGGTTGACTTGGAAGCGAAATACAAACCACTAATCGATATATTCATCGCATTATGCAATAAGGTAACGATCAACCTAATCGAAATCTAAGCTACATTGTATCAGTGGGAGATGGCAGTATTGTACTATTCAGCCCTTAATGAAAAAGTTTTCTTAGCTCACACTATTTTCCAGGGTGAGTGCACATACGATGAGGTGCACTACGAGCTCAACGCTTCCATCTTTGGAGGTAAGTAAGCTATGTAAATTATTTCATCATTTTTTACGCTTTATTTATCACTGGACCAAATGGAACTTGATCAGCAAATATTTTAAAAAAGTAAAAATACAAATATAAAAATTTTAAAAAATAATTAAACAAACCTCAGCACACGACACAACCTCGTCCACCCTGACCTGGATATTCTGGTGCCTAGCAACGCAGCCTCAGCACCAACAGGTCAGTAAGCGAGTGGGTGTTTCGACTGCAAATACGAATGGATAGAATAAATTTCAAAAATAGTCCAAGTGTCAGAAGTGAAAAGCGAAGGGAATTTTTTTAAGGCAAACAAACCTAAAATAATTTTTTTAGCGCATTTATGATGAGATGACTGAGATATTCGGAGATTCCGACCGAGACTGTACACTTGAGGACTTGCAGGAGATGGATTTCACAGAGAGGTGACTTAACTAAATAATTTTAAATAAAACTAATTATTTGTTTTTGTTTGATTTTTATTGAATTAAAATTAAGGTTCATGAAGGAATCGATGCGCGTCTTCCCACCTATTCCCACAGTGGGGAGAGAGCTAATGAGTGATTTCCAGGTGACTTTCCTTGCACTTATACACACATGCCTACGATTCAAGCGTCGAGCGATGGTGTAGAATGGAGCAATGGTCCGACTCTCTTCAGTTTCCATGCTCTCTCGCCAGTCAGAGAGACGAGAGAGCGTGCAAACTGAAGAGAGTCGGACGATTGCTCGTAGAATGGGCAAATAATGTTACCGTTCCACGAATTTCAGATGGGCAAATACTTGCTCCCGAAGGGATCCGAAATTTTCATCGCGCCCCACATCATTCACCACAATCCCGATGTGCGTAATAACGCAAATTTTGCCGACTCCTTTATCTCTGCACAAGAGCCTGTTTATTCAGTCATCGGACAATTGTTTGATTCGGCTAAAATATCGACTCACTCGCCGCTTATATTTTGACACTTTGACTGCCGCAATATGATGCTCGATTAACAGGTGTACCCCGAGCCCTGGAAATTCGACCCCGACCGTTTTCTTCCTGATAACGTCATCGAAAGAAATCCCTACGATTTCATCCCCTTTTCAGCTGGTCCAAGGAACTGTTTGGGTTAGTGCAAGATAATTATCCTGGAAATTCCTGACAATTAGAAAAAATTAAATGAAATTGAGAACAATTCAGGCCAGAAGTTCGCTATGCATGAAATGAAGATAATTATGTCACACGCCGTGAGAAACTTTGTTTTCACCACAGAACATGACATTCTCGATCAAGGTACGCATTGGCAACGTGTTCTTTGATATGTCAACAGTGATTGACACATGCATTTTTCCAATTTCATCGATTCAGAAATGGGTAGCATTGTCATGATGCCGCTATTCTTTTATCCCGGAATTCCTTATAAAATATACATATAAATATGTACTGTGTAATTACAGAATGCAAGGTTGAAGTGATGTGCAAGCCGTCACTCGGATGTCATCTGAAGGTCGAGAAGAGGAAATAGACCATTGGAGATCGTTGAACAATTATTGTGTACATTGCGACAGCGTTATGAGTACGAAATTGCAATATTATTGCATTAATATTATTATATTAATATTATTATATTAATAATATTGCTACCTGTGTGTTTGCTACATAATGAAGTGTATTGCTATCGTATGCTGCTGATTTTTAGTAAAACAAATCATGGAACATGTATAGTAGATGGTGTTGGAATACGACAGACCAAGGAATACAATCCGAGGAATACGTTTCAAAATGCAAGTGGTTTACTAACTAACGGTGAAATCAAAATCAATAGTTTGAAAAATGGCAATCGGTCGTAATTAGAGTGGGGATATGTACCAGACAAGTTTGTGCGACCCAGATGAGAGAACTGAAGAATATTATCAAAACCAAACGCGAGAAAGAACCCGAAATCTATTGTCAACACGACAACGCCATGTCGCAAGATGGATGAGCTGGTTGAATTTGGCTGGACAGTTCTGCCTCACTAACCGTATTCCCGCGACATTGAAAACCACCTGTTTTTGTGTCTCCACCATTTTCCCATGGGATATCGCTTCAATAACACAGCCGATGTCGATGCCGCATTGTGCAACTTCTTAAAATCCCTAATTCCCGGCATTCTATCAGAATGTTATCAAATGATCGACGCAAGGTTACTGATGAAAATTTTTTTAAAAAGGTTGATACAAAAATGTCAGTTTTCTGAACCAGATGTCTTGATGATGTATCCCCATCTTTCGAACCT
This sequence comes from Pristionchus mayeri, assembly GCA_036245805.1. Lineage (NCBI taxonomy): Eukaryota > Metazoa > Nematoda > Chromadorea > Rhabditida > Neodiplogasteridae > Pristionchus > Pristionchus mayeri. The sequence goes on from BTRK01000006.1 coordinate 47,282,520, forward strand.
CAACTGGACCTGTCAAAACAACTCCTATTTCTCGAATCGACGCCCTGTGTCTGCAATATCCTTCATCTGATCTCTTCAATATCCTATAGAATGAGCAACAAATTGATCATTATGTTCTTTTTGGTCCACTAGATGCGTCAATCCACATTTGCTTTCATGCTCTGTACATCCGGTGTCCCATTCATCTATGAGTCCACGCATGACTGTAAATTGATAGTTTTTAATCTTTTTCATCAGTTCTCTTTTGTTTTGTGCCCTTCAGCGAAGATCACCACCCTCACACATCACTGCGAGTGATAAAGGGAGAAATGTAGATAAGCGCGAGAGCTGTCGCCGCATGTTGTGCTCTGAGTAGTTTCTCAGTTTGCCGCGGTTTCATCATATCCCGTAGATTGGTGAAATTGATCACTGGTCTATGTAGTACTGTCTTCTAGCTGCAATATTTCTTTTGTTTTTTTGTCTATCAGATTCCGAATTTTTAAAAAGCAATTCACAATTTCAGCACTTTCGCTCCGATGAACGTTGCTCAGTGGAGTGACTACTTCACTCGATTTGTTCTCTCGGTCGACTCACTGATCTTCCGAATAATAACTCATGTGAAGAAGAGGTTTATGCAACTTGAACGCCCCGTACATTCTAATGTTGAAGATCATTCACTCCCTTCAAGAACTCCTTCCTTGATAACATTAAGATACTGCCAGAGGAATGGGAACTGGAACGAAAGCAAGCAAAGGTGAGGACAGAAAATTATAATCGCTCCCATGTGTGTGCAAACCACCTTCTTTCCTTGAAGACACGGAAGATAGTGGCCTCGTCGAGAATGAGGTTGTTTTAGGATGAGCAGATAGTGATCGATGCGGCAACTGTGGATGGCAAGACCTGCTTGTTCCTGTCTGTTCAAGCGAAGGGAGAATGCCTAGATACGTATGTGTATCTGCGAACAGGCGAGTTGTTTTCTTTTCGACTATTTAAGGCGGTGGTATACTCTAAAGTTTTGGGGAAGTGAAAATAAATTTAACAAATAAAAATAAATGCAAGCAGGTTCCCGCACGTTGGTGTGCCCGTCGACACTGACCCGGAAGTCAGCAGGAACGGACGACATTTTTCTGGCTGGTTAGAACAACGTATTTCAAAATGTATTGTCACACACAAGGTGTAAAATGAACACAGATATATGAGAGACTGTCTGAGAGGGTTCACCATAGGCCGTACAGCGAAAAATGAAGTGCTGTTTTGAAGATCTCCCTAGGGGTAACTTTTCACGTAAAGTTCGAAAATCGACCTTAGAAAGCCGTATCTCTTATCCCACATTTCGTGTGTTGCGCTGCAAATGGGTGGTCTTTTTTATAACTTTTGAACGGCTCATCCAAACCTCATACATATATAGTAATTCTGAAAGATCTCGACGAGATTAGCATTTTTCATGTTGGAAGTGAAAGGCTTGCTCACTTGTGAAAAAACTTATGGTCATTTGATGACATTTTCAAATCTCAAAATTGACGCCCTGAAAAATTTTTTGCCGCTTACCGTAAAATAAATGTTTCCAAAAGATTCCTCATGAAAAATTACCCCTAGAAATGCTTATTTCATTTCGAAAGGCTTGCCTGTTTCGGTAGTTCTGATTAGCCGAATAGTCAGAGCTCAGGTTTTTTCAATATTTCAAGTCGTCTGTCTGCGAAAGTCGAGTTCAGAATTTACTCCCAGCGCCTGAAATATTTCATAAACACATTATTTGGAACGTTTCGACTTACAAATACGTCATATCGACTGGCCAAAACCAATCATGGTGGCCCTGTAGACACTTTTTTTCGTAAGAGCTTTGTGACGCACTTTAACGATATGTTTTGACAAGAATATCGCAATAACAAAAGGTGCGACAGCTAATAGATCGAAAATATGTAATAGCAATATCATATTAAACAATAATAATTTGTTTAAGGATCCCTTCCTACACGTTTCAAGTATCCAACAATCCGATATTTGTAAATATCGTGCCCCTGTAACATGAATCCAGAACGACAGCAGCATCAAACATAATTTTTAAGCGTTCTAATTCGAAAATTCAGATTCTACTAGTGAAAATACACCTAGAAATATTGATTTCATATGTTTCCGCCATATAGACACTGTTCCAAGGGGCAAAAATAAAAAAATATTTTTTTCGTAAATTTTACTTCTTGAATATATTTTATAGTGTATTTTCACTCGTAGAAGCCGAATTTTCTCATTAGAACGCATAAAAGTTATGTTTTAGGCCACTGTCGTTCGTGATTCATGATACAGGCGCACGAAATTTACAAATATCGGATTGTTGGATACTTGAAAAATGTAAGAGTGGTCCTCAAACAAATTATTATTGTTTAATATATCTTAGCTATTACATATTTTCGATCTATTAGCTGTCGCACCTTTTATTATTGCGATATCCTTGTCAAAACATATCGTCAAAGTGCGTCACAAAGCTCTTACAAAAAAAAGTGTCTACAGGGCCACCATGATTGGTTTTGGCCAGTCGATATGACGTATTTGTGAGTCGAAACGTTCCAAATAATGTGTTTATGAAATATTTCAGGCGCTGGGAGTAAATTCTGAACTCGACTTTCGCAGACAGACGACTTGAAATATTGAAAAAACCTGAGCTCTGACTATTCGGCTAATCAGAACTACCGAAACAGGCAAGCCTTTCGAAATGAAATAAGCATTTCTAGGGGTAATTTTTCATGAGGAATCTTTTGGAAACATTTATTTTACGGTACGCGGCAAAAAAATTTTCAAGGCGTCAATTTTGAGATTTGAAAATGTCATCAAATGACCATAAGTTTTTTCACAAGTGAGCAAGCCTTTCACTTCCAACATGAAAAATGCTAATCTCCTCGAGATCTTTCAGAATTACTATATATGTATGAGGTTTGGATGAGCCGTTCAAAAGTTATAAAAAACGACCACCCATTTGCAGCGCAACACACGAAATGTGGGATAAGAGATACGGCTTTCTAAGGTCGATTTTCGAACTCTACGTGAAAAGTTACCCCTAGGGAGATATTAAAATTAACACTTCGTTTTTCGCTGTACGGCCTATAGGGGATATAGCTCAGTTCTCTCAGAAAGTCTCTCATATAGCAAATATAACCATATATAATGGTGCCCTCTATGGTATAGTTCGATATCCGCGAATTCATCGGTGAATAGAGTGGAAAATCAGCATAAACAGAGTAGCTCGTGAATCGCGAGTAGCCTGGCTACAGACATTTTGTGGTCGGCCATGTATCTAGCCTCTGTAGCCGGGACGCACCCACCACAGCCGGGCTGCATAAGCTACTTGGCCGACCACAAAGTGCCGATAGCCCGGCTACACGCGATTGCGTCTTCATTTCATCAGGTCCTCTCCGCCTCGAGATGCGCGAACCCTTCCGAAGATGGCGAGTGCAGTATAAGGGACTGATGACGTACGATATTGTTTTGCTAACGATCTGTCCTTTGAAGGAGCGTGTGTGTTTCCATGTAAAGTTGTAGACTGCAGCTTTCACATTAAGTATAGCTATGCAGCGACAAAAAGATTTTGAAGCGCGGGCATTTCGGTAAACTACCAAACGCTTTGCCGATTGCTCCACGGAATTGGAGATGCTCAATGATTTCTTATTTAGAAAACGACATTCATAGAAGTACATGCATAAACTGTATATGGGTCTCGTTTGTCTATCTTTAAGATATGGCCTTTTTTGCTAAACTTTATCTTTAATGGTTCACATTTCAGAGATGAATCCACAGGCGAGCAAGTGTTTGTAGTGCTCGCAGGATGGTGGAAACCCACCTCGGATGCCAAGTGGAGGTGAGATGGCTGTGTTGGCTGTGCCACCCCCATGTAGCAACAAGAAGCAACAAGAGCAACAAGAGCATATCCTAGAAACCAGTGGCCTGTTGCGAGACTTAAAACCGCCCGTGTTGTGTGCACGTGGTTGGGGATTTTCCTCATAGTGAAGATGAAACCAAACAATATAGAACTTTATAAATATGGAAATTGCGCTAATTGTTATACCATTCGAAAAAGTTTTTAAGGTACAACTTCGTGGATACGAACACATTTGAGGATCAGCTTACCACCCGTCCATTTTGTCTGGCGAAGCACGTGAAACATGCAAACAAGTGAGAGCAAAGTGCAATTGTTTCTTGTTGTGTATTCTCGGCGTGATTCCATGATGTGACGCTTTCGGGCGTTTTATTCAGTTTTGTGCAAGACGTATCGTTGAATTCTGTTACCTCCTAATCAGGTGGATTATCAGGTGGAGATCGCATGCGATAGTGAGTATAGTACGTCATCCGCAAGAATTGGATCAAAATGATACATTTTATAGTAGGGTTAAACAGGCAAGCGCTGCTGAATAGCCTAAAGGCACCGAAATCCCTCCCGAATTTCAGCCTCCTCGACACCTCGGACTTGGTCCAATGGGGAGAGCTGCACTGTGAGTTGTCAATCGATGGAGAGGATACCAAGGAGGTGAGAAGGATTCGATATGCAATGCTTCAAGAAAAACACAACAACTCGTCTGTGATTGTCGAGAGCTAATAGATCAAAGGGACATTCATATTCATAATTAGTTACCTCTCCAATTTCCCGGTGTCGGTAAATTGGTGGTGATTTCGGTCGCGAAAGGTAACGTTCCCTAGAAGCTCTTTGGACAGCAGGGTTAAGTAGTCCTAGCAGTAGCCTCACCGCACTACACCACTTAGCGTAGTCGTTCACAACTGTAAAATCGACTGGCGTGACTGCACATTTACCTTTGCCAATTTCCAGTCGAGACTCCGCGGGCTGCGCGCTCGCTACAGAGATAAAGTGCAGCAGGAACAACAGCTCAGCGTCTACTTCGACGTAAGCTATTACTTCATATTTCATATATCCTGACGTCAGCAAAATAGTCCTGCAGGAGGGTAACTTCGGTCTGGAGGGCAGTGGGGTCTCTGTTGTTACTAATCATGCAACAGTATTCAAAACTACTTGACAGTAGAGTGGTGAAAGGAAGAGTTTGGAATAGCAGAAATCCTCTCAAACAAGCGCTAGCGAAGGCCGAAATTCATATTCTCGAGACAGATACTATCGAGATCACACACTTAGTTTGAGATGTTTAGTCTTTGGTTGAAAAGTTCACTTGCATACTTGAGCGACAATCTAAAAGGATCTGGAAACATACTAACTGTTGCCCAATAGTTCTTGACTAAAAATTAATATTAACATTTGTGATGGTTCAAAGAAGAAAACAGCAGCTGGATAAATTATGTTTGGATAGCTATTTTCATCTAAATTCCCGACTCATTTTTCTCTTTCGAAAACTCTCAACATTCTACTTCATGCATGTGCTGAACAATATCAATCGTAGAAAACGAACTGTCAGAATATTTATGAGGCGAATCGCGAGAGAATCGACCATTTGAGGGGGGTCAGCGCCGGTAGGAATCAAGTTTGTTCTATCCCGCAATAATTTGGGTTATAAGTACTTTGAATGATGCTCTTCACAACAGCGTCGTCAGAATTTCGATATCTGTCGTCATCGTCGAGATTCAGAAGGTCAAACATGGTGCTATCACTTTTCGACAGTCAAATTGCGCTCACTTAAACGATCATAAATCCGTTCAAAGTGAAGATAGAGGGCCGTTCTTTTTTCCAATGAAAGCTACCATCATGCGCTACAACTTTTATGTTGACGTCATCATTCCTGGACCTCACCCTGGTGAGGGGCGGTAGGGTGTACCAAAACTTTCATAACTTTGGAAATCGGAAAAAACTTTCTGAGTTTTCATGCTTAAGTTGTAGAACATATATGTGCCTCATTCCACGCAAAAAATGGTCAAAATCGGGAAGTGGAAAAAAAAGGGGGCGCACTTTCGTGTTGGGACCCCAAAATGAGTTCCGGAATCGAATTCTTCCGAACCTTCAATAGCCATTATTTGTGCTCAAAATCATCCAAAAACATCGAAAAGAACATATAAAATTGTTTCCACGCATATTTTAACACGTTCATTGGCCATACATGATCACATGACCCAAAATTTGAAAATCGATTTTTTCTCCATATCAACTTGGGGGAGGGCCCTAATGCATAAAATGGGTTTAAAATAATGTAGAAATGTCCCTCTAGTCAGAGAGAGGGGGCATCTATAAATGTGAGTTTTCATATGAAGAATTCAAGAAAAGGCGCAAAAACTGTACTATAGGTCAAAGTAGTCCTAGAAATCCGGCTTATGGCTAGAAATGTAGAGCACGATGAGCTAAACATTTCATCTGTTGAAAGTGAGTCTCTATCTTCTCATTGGAGCGAGCTACAGAGCTTGGAAGATGGCAGAAAACGCCGGAATAGGCGAGCGATGGAGCGCTAAATAGAGGGGAGGGAGAGGGAGGTCAGACGGCGAGAGCAGCAGACGGTTAGAGCACGCGCTCCCGGGGGATTCTAGCCTATTTTGAAGAGCATCATTCAAAGTACTTATAACCAAAATTATAGCGGGATAGGACAAACTTGAATCCTACCGCCGCTACCCCCCTAAAATGGTCGATTCTCTCGCGATTCCTCTCTTATGTTACATTCATGAATCTAGCATTTCTCAAATCCAGCACGGCGATCGGCTTCTGTGGTCTCGTCGCCACAGCGAGAATGGAGTAATCACACACGGTATGATCACCTGAATTACTACCTCATTTCATCGATGAATCCAGCTATACATCCAATAGTTCTAGCAGCATCGCTGGTTCCTATTTTTCGTTTTCAAAAAATCTGTAAAAGTAAAAGAAAGCTAGCAACAATGATCTCTTAAGGATTCATCGCTTGTGGAGACCAGAAGATCGTTCCACTCAATCTCATCAACAAAGACTCCCTCTATGGGCTCAATCATGGAGACGATGACATCATCAACTTCCAGCAAAGTGATCTTCTGTGCTTCCTTCCCAAACTATTTGTTCGCTCGCAATCAGAGCGGAGGGAGAGGAAAATCATTGAGGACCGGTAGATCACTTAATTGCGGCCCGCAATGCCCAATTAGCCAACTATGTTGAGTATATGGAAAACGATATCAAATACGATGCCTCAATTTCAGTGGGCTTCCCTTACGCAGTCTCCAAGATCTCTCAGCCGATCACATTCACATACACGACGGCTACTGGTGATATTGTATCGGTAAAACAGTTTTCGTGCCGAATTTTTCCGATTTTCTCCAGAATTATCAAAACGAATGAATACGAAGGCAAGAAAACAATACGGAGACCCGCGTTTTTATCGTTTCGTCTATTTCTCGTCCAGGTTACTCGCCTCACCGTTCGCCATCTCCAGTACGACGGACATGCATTCTTCATCCAGAGGCACACGGCGTACAAGAATAAGCCCGCGCCTAATCTTCCAATCATTCCCGGTAGGTAAAGGTAAAGGTACGGGCACATCCAGTCTTCGAGACTGTGCTCGCGGGAGAACACTGCTAGGCCAGTGTCAATTTGGGCAGATTCGGTTTGGAGTGCCCACCTTTCGCCAGACCTATTTACCTGCGTGTTCTAGTCATGACTACCATTCCCGGTTGGGATCTGACGAAATACACGCAATATCCTTTCAGAATACACCGCCTTCGGCTGCGAGCGGAAGATGCCGGTACTTCGTTTCTCTCACAGAGCTTGCCAGGTAAGGTTTTGTATGACAAATACATTTTTTTCAAGTTTGTTGGGTGTTTTTTACTTATACGAGGATGAAACTGATTCAATTGAAGGATTCTTCGATAACAGGAGGCAAAGCTGCAAATCTCGCCCGCCTCACCTCAATCGCCAAAGGAGTAAGTCAACGCCTTAATTGAACTAATAATACTGTTTGCACATGATCTTTCACTAAAAATGGGACTATTTTTTCTATACCTCTTGCTGAAATTTGACAAAGCAATCGCAGACAAGTCAAGGAGTCGAAAGTTGGAAATTATTACTGATAACTAAAATAATGGTTTAGTTTATCGTGCCTCGTGGAATTTGCGTGACCACTGCGGCCTTCGAGGCTCATCTCGACGCCCATCCAAATATCAAGAAACTGGTAGAGAAACTTGGCAACCAAGGGTAGGTCATCAAATGAATTAACATCGGAGTCGATTACTTCCCCTCTATGCGTTCTCTCTTTTAGCCAAGACCTTGAAACTTGCATTCATATTGGCGAGCAGATCGGCGCCGGCCTTTGTGGATCCATTGTGAGTTTATCATGTTAGGTGAACATGAGTGTGATCACTCATGTTCAATATGCCTATTCTGAAGTTATGAGTTTCACCATGACTAATACCAATATGTCCGAAGACAATATTTGGCCCTCCGGACTGAACTTGCCTATCGTAGAAACTGCCAGTGTACGCCCCGCAGAACCTGTGTGCCTGATACGGGAAAACCTTTACCTTTACCTATCATACTATTGCAGATGAGCGAGAAACTGAAGTACGAGATTCGAGATGCACTACAGAACGAGATCGAATTCGATGCTCGTTTTGCCGTTCGGTGAGAGCTTCAAACAGGAATCTAGGGCAGTAGGTCAGATGAGAACTATGACGTCATGCCGCATTTGTTGTATCTAACATGGACATGGTCGGAACTCACATATCCCAATCGTGTTCATATTCTCGAGGTGTCATTTAGCATGGAAGAATATGCGAAATCGGCTCTCCAAAGTAAGGCGACATGGTGTCATAGTTCTCATTCGAAATAGTGCCAAATCTGAAAATGAATATTGTTCTTGAGATTTTGGTAGATGCCACACGATTTGCATTCTTCATTGCATTCTCTTAGGCAAACGAAATGTGCTACCGTATTCCGGCCCTTACCGTAATCCAGCTCTTACCGTATTCCACATCTTACCGTATTTCAATCCTTACTGTATTCCAGCTCATCTGCCGTAGGTGAGGACGGAGCTGAGCTATCATCTGCCGGGCAACTCGAATCGTACATGGAAGTTGAGATTGACGACGTGAGCAATGCAATTTCTTCATCCTTTTTCGACTCTTCGATTGCGAGACATGAACAAATGCGAGTCAGTCGCTCATTCTTTTGTAGGTGGCGGAGAAGGTTCTGATGTGTTGGGCATCCAACTACCGCCGGGAATGCATCTCTTACAGGCGGTGAGGCCAGATTAGGTGTAGTGATGCGGTTTGACTGCGTAAGGGATGAAAGCGTTCAGCTGTGGGCGGTCTCTATTTCGATATCGACATTCCAGGCAGTACGGGCAGCCTATCAATCCTCCGATGGGTGTAGTGGTGCAGAGAATGATCGAGAATGGCGTCGCTGGTGAGACTGAAGCCCCAAATTTAGTCAACGACAATGGACGGCTCAAGAATAGAACCTGCTATATCGAAAATGCTATAATTTCCTCAACATATCGATATATCATAGAACAACAAGCATGATAGTATTATGCAATATTGGAACAAAGTTTAGTCGCACCTCGATAATTATCATCTGCAGGAGTAATGTTCACGTGCGATCCCGTTAGGGGAGACCCGTCGAAGATCGTCATCAACGCATTCAAGGCAATGTTTTTAAGAAGGCTAAACAGGATTCGTAGTAGAGTTCGAGAAATGAAACCACGGTCTCTTCATTCTACACACTCTCTCGACCGGTGGATCTGCGAGAGAGTGTGGAAAATGAAGAGAGCGTGGTTTCATTTCCCTCTTCGTCGTACCTGAAATATCAGTTGTCGTGGGCCTTTCTTAACGAATAATCGCTCGAGTGGATCAGAATCAGTCCACACTCCCCTCTCGAGGAAACTAATTAGTCACTAACTAATCACTAATTAGTACTAATGATGAACGAATACTCGTTGCAGGGCAAGGGCGAAGACATCGTATCGGGTACCGTAACTCCTGATGCCGTAGTGCTCCGCAAGAACGATGGCAATGTAATCGAGCAGGTGCGAAGAACATTCGCAAAAGTTTCCGGGCACATTTCGAAATTGCCCAGAAAATGAATCATTCTAAAATAAAATCTTAAGACGGAACCGTGCTGTCTCTCGACCGTAGCTCAGAGTGGTCTTCACTCTGCTGCACTCTATCTGGAAGGGCTCTTCGGCGGACCACAAGACGTCGAATTCATCGTCGACATCGGTCTATTTTACCTACATTTTCCTAAATTTTTTTATATATTTTCAACAAGATTTCTACAAGATCTACCAAGTATTATCTATGAGACTTTCGACAGCGTCGAAATGCATCAAAGGTAGCTTGAATACAGTTTGGACGAGATAAATGTCGTCCAAAAGCAAAAAAAACAAGCAATAGATTCCGGAAACGCCTAAAATCGGGAAACCTAGTATGACAATATTCTTGAACCTTCTTCTTAGTTCAATAATATTGTCTGTATGTTGCACATGCTGCGTGCTTTCAGCCACCGACGAGATCAACGTCGTCCAGTCACGCGACGTAACTGGAAGGGAGCGAGAATCGGATTTCGAGCTGAGAACGGAGTTCAATTCATCCAATCTCACCGACCACGAGTGCTTCACGATGGCGAACGTCGGGTTAGTGGAAATCAATTAAGTATCTCATTCTCAATTTCATTTCTAATCCTGATTTCCATATTTACGTAGCTGAGGATACACATTACAAAAGGGTTCACACTGTGAGAAATTTGTGATACATTGAAATTCAGAGAAGTGATGCCTGATCCCGTTACGCCCCTTTTCATTTCGTGTACTACCAAGTTATACGACTCATGTTTCATGGTATGCACAGAGTTATTCAATTATCCAAGCTTTCATTCCAGTCAGAGAACGAGGTAATGACCCGCAGCCCTCGCCACTACGCAGTTGGCATCTCAATCTTCCAGCAACGAACAATCCTGAATCACGGAGAAGTGTGAAAGATTTTTTAAAAAATATTTAATTAAAAATTGCATTTCAAAAAAATTCGACAACTTCTCCTATAGATTTTCACCCAGGAAAAAGTGCACAGCATGATTAGAGTTAGCCTAGAATTGGCAAAGATGCTCTGTTTGAGAACAGATACCACGCTCTCTTCATTCTACACACGTTCTGGGCCGGTCGATCGGCGAGTTAGTGTGTAGCATGAAGAGAGCGTGATATCGTTTCTCGAACTCTAATACACTGTGTGTAGAGACAGTGTTCCCAAATCGTAGAAAGCGAGAAAGAAGAGAACACACCGCGAGTTCACACCCCACCACACAACCTCAAGGCTTTGCAAGAGAAATGCGAAGGGTGGGAGTCGAACTCGCGGAGGATCGGGACTAGACCCGATCACTAACCACTACACTAACCGCGTCATCGGTCCTAGATCGTGCGAACGCTTTATAATGCGACTTCGATGGATTAGGAAACGTTGTTTCTGAACTCCCAGAGCGATTTTTATTTCTCCATTAATTCATAAGGCAGATTTCCTAAATCATGTATTTTGCACGAATCTATAGAAAAATGGATTTCAGCTCAGACAATGCAAGAGTAACCAAAACAAGGAAAAATCAAAATATCACAGATACTTCTAAGGTGTCGATTGGCTCTCGCCCTCCCCTCCGTCTCTTCTTAGAACGCATTCGGCCCCGACGACTTGAGCACTTGAGCAGCCTCACCGACCTGAGATCCAATTAATACATCTTAAGACTACAGTAATCTTAGTTTATACTTGAGTGTAATTGAATATGATAGCGAGAGTAAACAGCAAGAGTATCCTGGAGCGGAAGAAGACATAAAGTATATTTTCAAAATATAGTGCATTTATTCTAATAAGGAGGAAACAGAACAAACATAACCAGGCGTACCTTGGAGCGGAAGAGGTCGGCGTCCTGGAGCATCATGATCAGCTCCGAATTGTCCATCTCGAGCATCATTCCCGTGATCTTTCCGACGTCCGAGCGGTCACCGTAGATGAGACCGATCTGGGAGTAGATGCGCTCTCCCAGCATCTGCTCCTGTAAAGAACATCATTGTTATTTTGAAGGATAGCTCATCACAAACAATCGATCTAAAGCTAGTCTCAGAAAGTGCCGCGGTTTAATCTCACTAAAAAGTCGAACGGTAATTCCATTGATCATCATAGACTAGTGAAGCATGAATACACATCGGGAGATGAATCAACTCGCCTGAGGAGCGGCCTGGGCGAGCATTCCAGAAGTGAGGGGGTCCGAGGCCACGGCCGGCCATTCCTTGTCCTCCCATGTACGGGGGCTGGCCCGTTTCCGAATCCTCCTCCGGTAGCCCACTGCTTGTTGCCTCCTCCCATGCGGCTAGGCACGCCGGCGGGCACGAATCCACCGCGGTTCGACTGCAAATAATAATGCTATTATTTGCAAGTATTTGAAGCGCAAATTTCGTAATCGATAGTTGAAGGTAAAATGTTAAATATCAGGTTGGCATGAAAGTCTTTGTCACTTTTTCAAAACTTTATTTCTTTGAGGAAACAATATCATGAGTTCAATTATAATTGCCCACTTTATTGACAATACGTGCCCAATGTACCTGCAATTTATGGATCCCCTCCCTTTAGAACCGGACTGGGTGTGAATGAAAGTATTGCTCGAGTTCAACCTCGAGACTTCCACGTGAATTGAAGGCCCTACCTCAAACGGCATGGGTCAGGTCAGCAAAAAGCCACTAATCGGAAGGGGCCAAGTCAGGAGAATACGGGGGGTAAGGGAGAACCATCCGTCCATATCCAGCCAGTTCCTGCTTGACTTGATTGGAGTCCTGGGGACGGGGGTCATTTTGCTGATTATACACTTTCTTGTCCTTCAGCATTGAACGATCGACTTCAATCTTCAAATTCTGTAATTGTGAGACGTATTTGGCCCCGGTGATTGTCATGCCTTCAGGTAGTAGCTCCGAGTAGATCACGCCATCCACTCCACACAACATAGAAAAACGTATTTTTCTTGAGGTGCAGGTCATGTTTGGGGATACCCTGTGGAATCTCTCCTTCTCCAACCCACTCGGCTCTAATGTGGTTGTTATCGTAGAGGACTCACTTCTCATTCCCCGTTATGAGCCGTTCCAGCCATAGATCCCCACTTCGGAGAATGAGGAAAATATTGGAATCGTCGACTCGAAGGTCATGACTGGCTTGGATCAGATCATGGGATTTTAATCGACCGATTAATTTCCTCATTCCAAGATATCTCAATCCTTCTTTGACAGTGCAATGGTGGACTCTAAGTGCAATAGTCATTTCACGAGCATTTTGAAATGGGCTCGTTTAAGCAGCTTTCTACAAAGGTCTCAAAATGTATCAAACGCGGTCTCCCAGATCGATCATCATAGAGGGAAAAGTCGTCTTCTTCGGAGAGATGGATCCAATTCCTGCAGGCGTTGTGCAGGCATGTGTATGATAAACATTCTTCAGTAGGGTCTCCGAATCCTTCATCGTGGTGTAGGATAGAGAGAGGCAAAGCAGAACATGTCGGACGTGAGTGGCACCAGTAACATACATCGCTGTTCTACTAGAGCTTGATTGAAGGAAAAGGAATGGGAAGTTGTTTACTATAAAGGCCAATCACTGACTGTTATTCACTAGGAACGAGGCAACACCAAAGGGCATTTGCTGCGAGCAGTGTAAAAACAAAACCAGTGACAAAGACTTTCATGCCAACCTAATATTTTGAATCCCAGAAAAAAACATTGTCCACGGGAATTTAAAGTATGCGAGCGCGATCCCCTTAGAAACAAACGGCCATGGCGGAGTTGACAAAGTATCCTCCAGTTCCAGGAGTGTACATCGTGGCGGGGATGGTGTTGTTCATGTGCATGTTGGCGAGACGCGGCATGTAGTGGGAAGCGAGCTGGGCTCGTCTGTCCTCCTGCAAGAAATTATTGATTTCAGCTCAGACTGATTTGATGAATAAATATGCCAATTTAATTTAATAAATATTTACCTTCCTCTGGGCGAGGGCGACGTAGAGAGGCTTGGAGAAGTTCATGTTGCCGTTCATCTCAGTGACGGCCTTGGTGGCTTCCTCGGGCTTCTCGAAGCAGATGAATCCGAATCCCTTCGGTCGACCGTTCTCGTCGCACATAACCTTCAAATGTCATTGATGTGGTCCGCATGAAACACTGACCACAAGAACCCCTAAGGACGAACCAAGAACGCGAAATAAGTGTATTATGTTTATGAGTGAACCCATCACTTCGCTTAAAAGAAAAGGTCGACTCCCTGGTACCTCTGCATGCGCTCGGCCTTCTGCGCCTCGTATTTCATCTTGAGCTCGGCTTGTCTCTCGCTCTTCTTCTGGGCACGGCACACGAACAGTTTCTTCTCCGGTCCATCGAGCTGCTTCTCGTGCATTTCGTTGACGGCCTTCTCTGCCTGTAATGGAATCTCCCTAGTAGGCTAGATAGAGCGAGAGAGCATGCGATCATGAAAGAATCAGACGACTACACTTACCTACTCGGGCTCCTCAAAGGTGACGTTTCCGAATCCCTTGGCTTTGCAGGGGGAATAGTTCATGATAGCGCAGCTGGTGGCCTGGTAAGATTCAATTCAGAAAAGAAACTGTATCAATATACAGGCTGAATTATATATATTTTAATTGAAATACAATTGCACTACTTTGTTATTTTTTTTTTCAAAAAATAGGTAAACACACCTTTCCGAACTCGGAGAACATCTTCTCGAGCTTCTCCTTGTCAACATCCTCTTCGAGGTTCTTGATGAAGGCGTTGGTGAATCGTTTGGCGGACTCTCCCATTTCCCTCATGCGAGCGTTTCTGAGCTGGAACTTTCCGACGAACCTACAATAGGAGAATATGAGGCTGTCTTTCATAGAAAACGCATTAAGATATCAAAAATATTATATGAATCATTAACGCACACTTTCTTGCCGGCGAGGAGCATTCCGTTGACCTTCTCGATAGCCTGCTGGGCAGCATCTTCGGTTTCGAAGTGGACGAATCCGTATCCTTTGCTGTTGCCCTCCTCGTCGATGGCGACCTGAATACGTCTATAATTAATATTTGCCTTTTTGACCCCTTCAGTCGCTTAGGGTGTATTCATCCCCCCTTCGCATACAGATTAGAACCGGTACTAAGTCGATCCAACATGCGCGTGACATTCTTTCATGGACACCGGAACTCCGCTCGTTCACATGATGGGAAGAGGTGGAAACCATACGTATCAAAACAAACGAGCCAACCAACCTTGCACATGAGGATGGTTCCGAAGAGGGAGAATGTGTCGTAGATGGACTTGTTGTCGATGACCTTGTCTAGGTTCTTGATGAAGATGTTGCCACAGCCAGGGTCGCGCTGAGACCACATGATGCGGATGGGCTGAAATTTTTCCAAGTTTTTTTTGTGGTATAATACGCTTACAAAAAAAGGAACAACTGGCTAGAAATACGAGGGAAGCGCCTCTCTTGAGAGAGCGAACGAGTGCGATCGATAAGAGTGCCAGAGAAAGAAAGGGCGCGCGCCAGTAAACAACATGTAATGACACGTAAACAATTGAGGGGACGGTTTTCAGCGACTATTGATACACAATTTGTTGTATCCGTGGCCCTTGGTATCCGGTGTATGGAGGGCGCGGATGGAAGTAAACTCAAAAGGTTATCAAAAAGAAAGAAATACGACTAAAATAGGGAACGGAGAACCGGTCACTATCCGGCGCTAGAACTAACATTAAGGAATCGAATGAGGAGAGGGGCGGGGAAGAGCTTCTCTCGAGAAGAGAGAGAGCGCGCGCGAGGTGGAGAGTGCCAGAGAAAGAGAGCGCGCGGGAAAACGTAAACTGACACATAAACAAAAGGTTGAGAGGGAGGACTTACAGTAATGGGAAATGTGGCGAGCTACCTAATCGACAATTGAGATTTGTGTAAAGGAAATAGTCGAATTAGGGGAATTAGCTATTACGATAATTCCTATACAGCACAAATGGAAGGTAATCTTAAATTAAGCTAACACACGCCAAAATCGGAAGTTCATCAAAGAAAGACTAATTTTAAGTTTAAAGAAAAGGAATAAACCGAACCTGGAGTGGCTGCTCCTGCAGCATCGCCTGCTTGTCGGCGGCGATGTCCCAGACAGCGGACGGTCCTAGTCCCGCGTCTGACTCCTTCACGCGGCACAGCTCGTTCACCTGTATTTGACCAGTTTTACTTCTCTAAAAAAACACAAAACTAATAAAGGGAAATTCCACCAAGATCACAAACGTTGAGCAATAATAAGTCAACGGCAAAATATTGAGCCTGTTTTCGAAGGTAATTTTGCCCAAATGGCGTTCACAACCACCCATCAACTAACAGAATGGAACAATAATAGGTAATAGCAACGGGCTGGTTTTATGAGTGACTATCTGAGAGAACTGAGCAGAGGCCGTACAGTGAAAAATAAAGTGCCGATTTTAAGATCTCCCTAGGGGTAACTTTTCACGTAGAGTTCGAAAATCGACCTTAGGAAGCCGCATCTCTGACCCCTCATTTCGTGCATTTTGCCCTACCTGGGTGGTCGGTTTTTGAATCTTTTGAACGGCTCATCCAAACCCATACATATATAGTTATTCTGAAAGATCTCGACGAGATAAGCATTTTCACTGTTGAAAGAAAAGGGCTAGCCCGTCTTTGAAAAAAGTTACGGCCGTTTGAAATCGAAAATTTGTCGAAAAATTGCTGACCTGAAAAATTTTTTGTGGGCTGTCGTTTTTTAATTAGTAGCATTAAAACCGCTATGAAAACGTACCCCTAATGCCAATTTTTCAGCGAAAAATTCGTTCCCCTAAGATGTTTCCTGGTTCTCGCAAGATGCCGCTGTGCAGATTTCCCGATATTTCAAATCAACAACATTCAACGGCAAAACATGGCATTCACTCTCATTGAGAGTCATTGATGTTTTTAGATTATTTTTAATAAATTTGAAACATTTTGAGCAGTTGAAACCTTATCTAAGTGAACATCAGTTCGATTGACAGCGTTTCAATGTGATTTGAGCCTGTGGTACACGTTTGGCCTTTGTTTTGACAAGGATATCTCTACAACCAAAGGCACTACAGTTAACAGATCTTAAACATAAAGCATATGTGATATTATAATTAATAATAATTTGTTTCGGGACCATTCCTTTCCATTCCAAGTACACAGTAGTGCGTAATTTACCAATTCCGGGTTTCTGCCTCATCAATTCCTGCTCGAAGCAGGCTCAAACTTATTTTTTAAGCACTCTAATGTCAAAATTCATATTCTACGAGTGAAAATGTTCCAGAAAAAATGTTACAAAAGTAAAATTAAAGAAAAAATATTTTTTCACATTTTTGCCCAGGGGTGAAAATGTCGAAATCATGGATACGTATGAAAACGTAATATCTTGGTGTATTTTCACTCGTAGAATACGAACTTTGACATTAGCACGCTTAAAAAATAAGTTTGAGCCCGCTTCAAGCAGGAATTGATGAGGCAGGAATCCGGAATTGGTAAATTACGCACTACCATATACTTGGAATGGACAGGAATGGTTCCGAAACAAATTATTATTAATTATAATATCACATATGCTTTATATTTAAGATCTGTTAACTGTAGTACCTTTGGTTGTAGAGATATCGTTGTCAAAACAAAGGCCAAACGTGTACCACAGGCTCAAATCACATTGAAACGCTGTCAATCGAGCTGATGTTCACTTGTAGAATACGAACTTTGACATTAGCACGATTAAAAAATAAGTTTGAGCCCGCTTCAAGCAGGAATTGATGAGGCAGGAATCCGGAATTGGTAAATTACGCACTACCATATACTTGGAATGGACAGGAATGGTTCCGAAACAAATTATTATTAATTATAATATCACATATGCTTTATATTTAAGATCTGTTAACTGTAGTACCTTTGGTTGTAGAGATATCGTTGTCAAAACAAAGGCCAAACGTGTACCACAGGCTCAAATCACATTGAAACGCTGTCAATCGAGCTGATGTTCACTTGTAGAATACGAACTTTGACATTAGCACGCTTAAAAAATAAGTTTGAGCCCGCTTCAAGCAGGAATTGATGAGGCAGGAATCCGGAATTGGTAAATTACGCACTACCATATACTTGGAATGGACAGGAATGGTCCCGAAACAAATTATTATTAATTATAATATCACATATGCTTTATATTTAAGATCTGTTAACTGTAGTGCCTTTGGTTGTAGAGATATCCTTGTCAAAACAAAGGCCAAACGTGTACCACAGGCTCAAATCACATTGAAACGCTGTCAATCGAGCTGATGTTCACTTAGATAAGGTTTCAACTGCTCAAAATGTTTCAAATATATTAAAAATAAACGAAAAACATCAATGACTCTCAATGAGAGTGAATGCCATGTTTTGCTGTTCAATGTTGTTGATTTGAAATATCGGGAAATCTGCACAGCTGCATCTTGCGAGAACCAGGAAACATCTTAGGGGAACGAATTTTTCGCTGAAAAATTGGCATTAGGGACTTTTTCATAGCGGTTTTAATGCTACTATTTAAAAAACGACAGCCCCACAATTTTTCGACAATTTTTCGATTTCAAACGGCCGTAACTTTTTTCAAAGATGAGATAGCCCTTCTCTTTCAACAGTGAAAATGCTTATCTCGTCGAGATCTTTCAGAATAACTATATATGTATGGGTTTGGATGAGCCGTTCAAAAGATTCAAAAACCGACCACCCAGGTAGGGCAAAATGCACGAAATGAGGGGTCAGAGATACGGCTTCCTAAGGTCGATTTTCGAACTCTACGTGAAAAGTTACCCCTAAGGAGATCTTAAAATCGGCACTTTATTTTTCACTGTACGGCTCATAGGTAGATTTGCTCAATTCTCTCAGATAGTCACTCTTTTAGTGCTGCCAGCTAGTTGTGCGCTACATTTTACGCTATACATTCATACCAACCTTACATTTGAAGCTCATCAACCATGTTTGACCACTTTAGAAAAATACCCACCTTCTTGACGCACTCCTCGATGTCGGTCTCGATCTGCTTGAGCTGTTCGGCATACGGACCACGCCCGTAGTGCTTCAGCACGACGCTGCCATTCTTGTCGAGGGCTAAACGAGAGAGATAAGGATGAAAAGAGTTTTCCTGTGTCCCTGCCTTGAGTTAAACACGGGAAAACGTGGAGTTTTTATAAAAAAAGAGGGCAAATACGAATAAAAAAAAGGATAAACAACGGTCACTAGCTTGAAGCTAACGTAAAGGAAGAGAGTGATTGAAGAGGGGAGAGGGGGGATGGGAGTCAAGCGCGCGTGAGGTGTAAACAAAAGAGGAGCGAGCAAACTACACTCGCGCAGCGACCACATGGTCTTGCGAGTAGTACTGTACTATACAAGTTCAATTGAAAGAATAGTTTCGTACCTTGGAAGGGTTTGTCATCGTCCTTCTCGTCAGCATTCTTGGTCTTGCGCTGGGCGTCTCCGAGGTAGTCAGGCATCGGGCTGAGCAAAGAATATTGTAACATATAAACCGGGAAACAACATAAATGAGGAATTCTGGAGCTCTAGACTAGCGCGAAAGAGCGTGTGAAGCAGTGAGAACGCGAACAACATGTCCATTACTGTAATGCAAAAGTTCAAACTGAAGGAGCAAAATAGTATAGTCTCTTTTCTCTGTCACAAGATTAATGAGCGCGTAGAATGAAAGTAATTAAATGCGAGTAGAGCTACGTATAAAATATGAGAATATGAAAAGGGAAGTGAAAACAACGAATAAGCGCTTGAAACGTTATAAATTTACAGCAATTTCACAAAATTGGAGCTAACGAACATCTCGAACAGCCTGATCATGATCGAGATTATTATGGGTCACTTGAAAATTTAAATCGAAAAGAAAACAACAACGTAAGCGTGTAAAACTAAGTGAAAAAATGGGAAAAAACGGGAAAAGAGAAGTGAAAATTTCGTTCCTTTTCGTGGCAAGACCAATGTAGCGCTGTGCTTTTGGGAAAAGACAGACAAATTCGCTTTCTTCACACTTCGCGTTGAAAGGAATATTGTGGTACCTGATGACTATTTTCCCTTTGTCATCTAGATATGACATCGTAATTATCATGCTCCTAATTTTCCATGTATCATTTATCTGATATCTCATGCTTTGTCGCATGATAAAGAATTATTAGTGTGTCTGCAGGTGTTCCTTCGGACGTGGGAGGAGACGGAGAAAGACCGGATTGCGGAGATCGCTCTCGCAGGACAAGAGCTGTTCACGAAGGAGATGCTAGAGATGGGCAAGCAGCGGTGAGCGAACATGATCATAGCTGTCCAGAACTGGCGGCGTCGGCAGTAGGGTGGGCAAAAAAGCCATGGCCATGGCGAGGCAGGGGGGAGGGATGTGGCCAAGCGCCGTCAATACTGGGCAGCTCTGAACATGATACATTTGTGTCAACATTGTGACAACGAAAAAAATTGCCTAGATAATGAATATGTGTTGATTTTAGAAAAATGAATAGAAATTTAACCATTTTTTCAGGTACGATCGACTTCACAAACTCTTCCCTCTCTTCCGCATCGCCGGACTCCTTAACGTACTGCTTCCTTTGAAGTTTAGTTGAATGTTCAAGTTTTAGATTGTTCTTCGGGACTCATACATACAGAGAGATCTCGCGTTTGAGAACTCGCAAGTGGTCAGTTTTTTATCACAGTTACCACATATCACGCCTCTCACGAGAGAATCGAGCTGAATTTGCCATTCATGGGAATGGAGGAAAATCGTGATTTGAGTTCCAACCGGTTTTGGCCATCCTAAGGCATGCCTGAGTGACCCCCAAAGTCTTTTTGTGCAGACTTCATTTTGGAGCTTCCTACACCGGGTTGCAATTCGGCATCACTAACTTCAAAGGTCGATTTCTCGAATACGGTGAAAGATTGAGCAAAGGTGACCTCTGAGTGACCCCAACTAATTTTTTGAGCTCTATCGATCTTTCTAAACCAATTTTTCTGAATCTGATTTTGAATGACAGTACGTTGTATGTCAATTTTCTCAAAAATGTAGGTGCAGAAGCAGCTCAAATTTTCTAAGTGAATGCAGCTCAGCGAGCGCTTTCAAATGAGTGGTTTGCCAACAAAATACGGACACGGTGGTGAGACTTTCGCCCTTTTCACGCTTTTCGATAATTTGAAGACAATAATTCTTCGCCACACCGCGCGTTTTTGAGAGTTCAGAGTGAAATTATCCCATTGTCCCTCACTCCCCCATTGTTCTCACTCTTCCCTCATTCCCAAAAAACGCGCGGTGTGCGAGGAATGAGTGTCTTCAAATTATCGAAAAACGTAAAAGGGGCGAAACTCTCACCACCGTGTCCGTATTTTGTTAGCAAACCACTCATTTCAAAGCTCTCACCGAGCTACATTTACTTGGAAAATTTGAGCTGCTTCTGCACCTACATTTTTGAGAAAATTGTCCTGAAGTGCACTACTGTTCAAAATCGGATTCAGAAAAATTGGTTTAGATAGATCGATAGAGCTCAAAAAATGAGTTGGGGTCACTCAGAGGTCACCTTTGCTCAATCTTTCACCGTATTCGAGAAATCGGCCTTTGAAGTGAGTGATGCCGAATTGCAACCCGGTGTAGGAAGCTCCAAAATGAAGTCTGCACAAAAAGACTTTGGGGGTAACTCAGGTAAGCCTTAGGATGGCCAAAACCGGATAGAACCAATTTCACCATTCCCACGCTCAGCTCGATTCTCTCATGAGAGGCGTGATATTTAGCCACAATTACGAAGCAGCAATGCTGCTGCGAATTGCAGTGCATTGCACTGGCACAGCGTGTCAAAGAGATCGAGTTCCTTTGTTCTTGGCGGCGCTCCATTTCTCTTTGATTACGGCGCGAGGAGGGGTCAATGAGATGGACGGAATTGGAGTGAATTCTTGCGCATAACTAGTGTTAGGGGAACAATAAAAATGCAAATGAACAACTTATCGATGGAGATCGGTTATGCTTACCTTCCCTAAGAAAATGAATAAGATTAATTGTTTGAGTTATTAGTGTTATTGCAAAACTGTAAAATTAGAATGGGTCCACGTTTTTGCATGACATGCAGTTCAAAAGCAAAAATTCAAAAATCTGTCTGACAATTATCTTCAAAAAGGCTTTCCCGAGAGACCTTTGAAATCGGAATGTCCACAACTGTTTTCGTAAGCCGGAAAAAGTTGGTTTTATATTGAAATCGATCGAAAAATGACTATTTCGAAGTGATACCGTTTAGCGTGAAAACATAGCCAGCATTGGAATAGTGAATGATGTAGCCAAGCTCATTCCACGTCGTTTGATATATAAACATTATTGTTTTCATGAATTTCTGTCGCTATGCCATCGTCTCCAGAATAAGACATTATAAGACATTTTCGATTTTTAGGCATGTTTGACTGACTTTTTTGGCCTAACGAAAAGAAGTTATGAAATGTGGTTTCAATAGAGTGGTTGAGCCCTCTCATAACTACAAATCTGTCAGACAGAATTTTGAATTAGGCCCTCTAAGAGTATTTACGTCTACCCAAAGATCGCTTTTTTATTTCTCTGAACTAGCATAAATAGAGTCACCGTGATCATTCTTGAAGTGACTTTCGCTGTGTGGCTAAATTATCCTATTGGAATCGCTATAATTTCCAAATGAAACCTATTTAGGAGGCCAATATTCACTCTCATTGTTAGTTTTCATCGACCGCGCAGATCACCCTGAGTGTGAATGAAAAATATGTTCCACATAAATTTTATAAGAAATTGAAAAGCTATTAATCATTCATTTGCGCCGCAGCGCGCCTTAAAATTGACCCCTCTGGCACGCTGTGACTGGTGAAGTAGAACGTGTATTATTATATTTAGAGACCACAACGCGTTCTGCCAAAATCGTCGTACCAGGCACTTTGTGTGCCCAATACAACCCTTTCGGTCTGAATAAGACCATTCTGTGTCATTTAGAACTATATTTTAACTCTGCAAAGAATTATTATCTGAAAACCTTGAACTCGGGAATATGTGAAAAATGAACAAGTCATCAAGTTCACTCATCGTTCAGTTTTGATCTCGCTATAGCAACTGTCCATTTGGTGTGATGGTAGAGGTCTACCTCTTTTGCCCGGTTCGAATCCCCTCTATTGAAATAGGTTTGCACTTTTTTGCATTTTTTTTATAAAATCTGGTAAACGTTCCGACAGTTCGGAAAAACATCCTTCCGTTTTCCAATTTTGTACGATGTTTCTTACCGATACGAACTGCAAACTGCGAGTGGAGCAGCTGCACACTAGTATAATGACCCATTTTACGTCTATACATGGCCTTAATTAGCGTATGCTGACCTAATTAGAGCTGTCTGATCATGATGCTCCAATGGTCATTTGTGAAGGATCTTAAGAGCTATCGAAATCACTTTTGATCGTCCGATTTGGTTAAGAATTCGAACTGTCGGACCAATATTCCTGAAAGTGGGCGTGGCTTGTGATCTCTAATTATATTCAGTAGAGTTCGAGAAACGATACCACACTCCAATCATTCTGCACACTCCCTCGCCGATCGACCGGTCTAGAGAGTGTGAAGAATGAAGGGAGCGTGGTGTCGTTTCTCGAACTCTAATATTCAGCGTTTACCTGTTTCTCATTTGAGTCTCGTACGCTGATCGCAGGAGGTACACCCGCAGAGAGAATCCGCAATTTAGAGAAGCAGCTGGATGTAGCCACCAAGGTCAGCAAAGCTTTCAATATAAATGGCACCAGGTCGGATGAGATGACGTCATGCCTCTTTATATCAAAGGCGGCATCACGTTCTCCCCCCCGGGGGGGGGGGGAAGGGGGGCTCGAACCTCGTTACTCGATATCAAAAGAAGGGCGACTGTTTTTTATTAGAAAAATCACAACTTCAGCAGCACACAAACTGAGAATTGCTGATGGTATCGATTACCAGGATTCAGCCCTGTTTTCAGGTTCTTATCTCTCACATGCGTGAATCCATGTTCTCCAATTTCACATACATCGTTCTGGCGATGATCGTACGAGGAAAGGAAAGTCAGTTTACGATATGTTTGTTGATTCGCGCTTCCCAGGCTTTTGCATTTGCTACTACACTAGATTTCGAGAAAATATACCACGCTGTCTTCATTCTACAAACTCTCTAGAGCGGTCGATCGGCGAGAGTTTGTGTAGAATGAATAGAGCGTGATATCGTTTCTCGAACTCTACACTACACGCATCACGCTTCATTTTATTTCGCAAATTATAGTGGCAATATGAAACACTATTCACATCAAATATATCATATCATGAAAATAGATGTAGCCTATGCAACTCATGCGGGAGTTGCATAGGGAAAAATACAATATCGGAGAAACATTTTGTTTCCAACAGGCGAATTCACTCCCGAGATGCTCTCTGACGTTACTTCTCTCTTCTCATCAAAACACGATGACAAAGCGATATCAGCCGATGTGCCCACGGCGCTAAACGTAAGGATAGCCTTATTTTTAATGCAATAGGCAGAATTTCGGCTCATTCATTGTATTACGTTACCTGATTGTTATTCCTGTATCGCACTCGGGACAATTCACAAATAAGCCCAAAAATCACGACGGAATGCAGCTAGAAACTCGGGGGATATACAGAAAATTGAAAATGCAGTTCTAATCATCGTTGACTAAATCCTGACGGAACATCGTAAGCGACTGAATTTCTTCAGAATCTCGCGATGGCCGTCATTGAAGACGGTGTGACTGCGGACCAATTGGAAGTCGAGCATGAGGGACTAGCACTCATAAAGGCACTACTTTTTTAATTATTAATATTATTTTTTATTGTATATTTATTTGTTTATTATTATTTTTATTGTTCTTTTTTTTAAAATTATTTTTCATTTAATGCAGGTTTAGCATTGAATGATGATCGAAATTAGATACCAATGTTATGCCGCATATGATAATTCGATACATTCAAGAACGGTGAACATTCGTCGGTACATTTCGATCGCTTCATGAGCCTGCACGGTCATCGAGGGTCCGGGGAGGTGGACTTCATCTCGAAGACTTGGAGTGATCATCCGGAGCTACTCTTGCATACTGTTAAGGTGAGCAACAAGCCTTTCCAAAAGTAATACAACCGACTGATATCGATAAGATGAAGAACGAGAATACCTCATTCTCTATAATTTCGCTCAATCATTTACGTAATCCTTAGTACATAATTAATTCGAAAGCGTCTAAATTTTAAGTACGTTAGAATGACTTCTAGAAAATTCGACCGCATTATTCAGGGAATGGTTGCGAATCCATCTACGCTGAAAAGTGGGGAGACTTATGCAGATATTGACACCACATTCGACTCACTTCGAACACTCAAAGTCGCTGGAGCAAAAAGGTACACTCGTATTATTGTTTTTTTATTCCTCTCTCCATATTCGTTTCACACTCAATGCGATCGGTAAAGGTGGTTCCTCGGGTTTTTCGCTCTAACAAAACCACCATATCAGGACTCTTACGAGAGAACCGAGCTAAGCCAAGGAATGAGTAGCAGATAGTGAAATTAGATATAAATTAGATATATAGCTTGCGTGTCTGTTCTAGGTCGATTCTCTCGTGAATTGATTAATCTCGTATTTCAAATGATGTCAGAACTTTAGGTGGTTCATGAAGCTGCTTCTTCGCCAGTCTCATCGTGCAGTTGCTCTCAGGGAGGAATGCAAGGTTATCCCTGAATCCGATAGTTCTTCTGTGTTCCCCATCATGGTTGCTTCCTTCAGAACTATGTTGTGCAAGGCAGTGGCAATATGCGCGCGAATATCCACGTTCTCGGCAAGCAGCTGGTGGAACAGGTAACGTGCACCAGTCGGCACTAGGTCGGATGAGAACTATGTCATGCCGCCTTTGATCGGCATAGTGTATACCAGTCCTACGAGACAATATTTTGTGAATGCACAATGAGAGAACCTCCCTAAGAGTAATTGTGAAATGTGCACCAATAATGCACCAATAATGTTAGAAGGCACTGCAGGGATACCTACCCGAGTTCGATCTGATCTTCTTCTTCACCATTCCCGAGTTGCATGAGTTCATTGAGTCACGTGCTCCTCGATTAATCTCTCGGTATGCCTTGTAAAAGTCAATTCGCATTTTGATCTTCGGTTTCTAAAGAAACTGTAATTCGATTATCACAATTGTAGCGCGATGCGTCGCAAGAAGAATTTCCCGACCTTCAAAGGAAAGAGATACGAATACTTCTGGCAGGGACCAGGCTACGAGGTAGGAGTTCTTTTTGGGTCAAACATAATGCTGGGTGAATATTGTTTGTGCGAACGTTAGGGTGATAGTAGATGTAGATCAAGACCATTATTTTCGAGGGGAACTGTGGAACAAAAATTATACATTGATTTTTTTTAGATTCCCGAACCTTCTGTCGACCTGCTTAAATCTACTTCGCTATCCGGTCAGATCTGTGCAAATGAAGCTACCGTTTCGCATCTTTTATCTCTCAAAAATCAATGGAATCATGAACTTCCCTACTCTGATGCGTGTATGATCCATCTCTTCATCAGTATCATTTAAGGTACGACAGTCTGCGAGGGAGTCGCCGTGGGACGAGCTCGAGTAGCCAAATCAATCGATGATGCGCGAGACACGCAGGTACGGTAGGGAACAAATTAGAGGATATTTCAAGGATACCCCTTTTTGGTCAATTTTGGGAATTGTTGGTGTCATTTTCAGGTACGTTTCATGTGCACTATATAGTTCAGGTAGAGAATAGGCGTTCGCTTGTGAAGATCGAAATCAAATAGCAAGCCTTTGTGAATTCACAATTATATACAAGACTCGTGACAATTTCAGAAAGCCTTTCAATGTACCGCATGCTCAGAATTCATCGAGCATAAAGTACACATACTAAGTGTCACATAGTTCTTATCGCATCGAGAATCGAATTGAGCGTTAAATCGGTTACATGAATGTTCCATCTCAGCCGGGCGAGATTCTGATAACGGCGTACACTGATATATGCTGGTCTCCGCTCTTCCCAATCGTAAAGGGACTCGTGACGGAGGTCGGAGGATTGCTCTCCCATGGTACGACAACAAAAGTTCGAATATTAGGCAGAACGAGAGATTCAGATAGTGGTATATTAGCACTAGTTTGGATATGATAGATAGGCTCGCTGACATTATTCACAAATTAATCAACGATTATCTCAGTCTCAATTCTGGCTCTCGTGCACCCAAGATATAGGGAATTCTCGGATTTGGCACTCTATTAGAGTTCAAGAAACTATTTCACGCTCTCTTCATTCTACAGGCTTGCCGGTCGCCGGCCGGTCGGTCGGCGAGAGAGTATGTAGAATGAAGAGAGCGTGGTATCGTTTCTCGAACTCTACACTCTACTCTGCAGGCGCGGTCGTCGCTCGTGAGTATGGCCTACCCAGTATAATCGCTGTTAAACTGGCGACGGACGTCTTCAAGAACGGTTTGGAGTTCACGAAGTTTAAGAGGAAATTCTTTTACAGGCGATTTGGTGGAATTGAACGCAACGAGAGGAACCATTTCGAAGATCGTGGAGTCGAAGGATGAACATTGAGGGGCGGGAAGCTATATGGGATAGATACATCAAATTCGTTTTTCATAGAGGATCATAATAAATCAATTTAGATTAATCTTTAATATCCTTGTTGAGTTGCAGATATTTCCATTTTCCGAGTCAATACAATGTCAAAAGGGGAAAGTCGACTCAAGCCATGCTTGCATGCCCAAATGTTTCTGATATCCTCAACCTGCTCTAGCACGTTCATTGTTAATCTTTATTTTTGTCGATGATGGCTGAAAAAGAAACTATATATTTTATGTGTTGTCCGATATACTTCTCAATATTCATCCGTCGGGCTCCACTACTTTCGAAATTGTTCCTCTGGTCGCGTTCAGTTCAACCTCGTCGCCTGTATTTTTGCAATTTGCTGATTTATTAATTGAAGACCAAACCGGTCTTGAAGACGTCCGTAGCCAAATTGACAGCGATCAGACTGGGTAGACCATACTCGCGAGCGACGACTGCTCCTGTAGGGATAATTTGTGAGGGCAAGACGACACGAATCTCGTCAATGCGAACAATAGGTATGGCTAGGGTATATGTATTGGCTCACTTTCTGTGCTACATTTTTGTTTCTTTCGAAAAATGAGAAAATCGTGTTATTTTGAGCGCTCTTTTCCAACTCTATGAAAAAAGTCATACCGTGGGAGAGCAAACCGCCGACCTCCGTCACGAGTCCCTTTACGATGGGGAACAGGGGAGACCAGCAGATGTCAGTGTATGTAGTGATCAGGATCTCGCCCGGCTGTGAAATGTATTTATCATTTGTGCGAGTACGTGTGGCGATCTGGTGGGAAAGTTTGGTGGAGTGGAACCTATGAGTAATGCCGATCCATCGGCAATATCCTCAAATGTATTTCCTACCGTACCTGCGTGTCTCTCGCATCATCGATCGATTTGGCAACTCGAGCTCGTCCCACGACGACTCCCTCGCACACCGTCGTGCCTCGATTATCCATATTTTAATTTTTAATTAAAATTGGACAAATCAGGATTGAAAATGTTCCAGTTCTTTCTGGAGATTAACGACCCGGTCAATTTTGAAGGGGGGGGGGAGAAAGTGTAATTTCTTCAGCAAAGATCTGACCCGATAGGGAGGTAGACTTGAGCAGGTCCGAGGATGGTTCGGCGATCTGGCAGAATACAGATATTTTTGTTGTTATGTCGCTAATAATTTAACTGCCTTGTGATTAAAATGGAGCTGTTAGAGCGTAGGTTGCGCCACAGTTCGGATAAATGGAGAGCATGTCAGCCCACCTCATATCCAGGTCCTTGCCAGAAGTAGTCGTACCTCTTGCCTTTGAACATCGGAAAGATCTTCTTACGCCGCATCACACTACAATTCTGACTTTAAAAAGCATAAATTCAATGATGAGAATATAAAAAATTAAAAATATATATTTCATGTAAGTAAACTGCGCAGCTGCATCATCTCAAATAGAGTTCGAGAAACTATACCTGTACATTCCCTCGCCAATCGACCAATATAGAGAGCATGCAAAATGAGGAGATATTGGTTATTTAAAAAAGAATCAAAGATTTTTTGCGTATCATACCACGAGATGAATCGAGGGGAACGCGACTCGATGAACTCGTGCAATTCTGAGAGGGTGAAGAAGAAGACCAGATCGGGCTCGGGCAGGAAGCCCTGCAGTGAGACATCTTTGCGCTCGAACCCACCTTCGCATGCACTAGGTCGGATGATCGCCGTAGGATTATAACCGAAAATTCCATTCTACCGTATACAGAAGGGTAACTGTTTTGGTTATCATCCGACTTAGTACCCCTTGGTACGATACCTGATCGATCAGTTGAGTGCCGAGTGTGGTGATATTCGCGCGCAAATCGGCACAGCCTTGCACTAGGTAGTTCTGAAGGAAAAATGCATAATGTATCCAAGTGATACAATGAAACAGTGGTTTGAGATGGACCAACTCTGATTTTTCCAACCAGTACGTGGCCAACTCCCCACCCATTTGCCGGGATACTTATTACTAACTGGACAACCACTGTTTGGAAGAAACCAGAGAATGATGGGATATTGATATCATAGATGTGTAACCTTGCACTCTTCCCGTAGGGCAACAGCTCGATGCGATTGGCGGACCAGCAACTTCATGAACCATCTCAATTTTCGAATTGTGACAACCCCGATGCCCCGGTCCATCCGATAATAAGCATTCAGTACCTCTTCGCTCCTGTAACCTCGAGCGTGCGGAGTGAGTCGAGCACGGTGTCGATATCTGCCGAAGCCTCGGTGCTTTTGAGCGCTGATGGGTTCGCAATCATTCCCTGAAAGAGAGCGTCCATCTTCTCCTGCCTCTGGAGTGATCGAATGCACTCTCTTAGGCACTGCGAATCAGTCAGTAGCGAAGGAGCAATGTTTTAGAAAGATTCGTTGCTCACCTTCACAGCGTGCACCAGTAGCTCGGGGTGGTCACTCCAAGTCTGTGCGATGAAGTCCAATTCCCCGGGTCCTCGATGGCCGTGCATCTTCATGAAGCGATCGAAATGCGCTGAAGAGTGCTCGCCGCTCTGCAACACATCCATCTGGCCAACAACACTGAACCTTCCAATTTGAGCACGATAAACGGGCACTCATGTCTTAATTTCTTAAACGGTCGAACGATGAGAGAGAAATGGAGGAACCGTGGAATTGTTTCATGAAGTTTAATTCCAATGATAGAAAGTGGGAAAAGCAAGAATGCTATGGAAAGGCGTTCTTCTGCAACAGAATATAATAAAAGATGCCTTGATGAGTGCGAGTCCCTGTTGATCGTTTTCCAAGTGAGACGCAGTCACTCCGTCCTCTACCACGGCCAATGCGAGATTCTGAACACATTCATACATATTGTTTGTATTTTACAAATTGCGATATAGAAGAACTCATTTCGCCCGCGAATATGTCGATCTTTTAAAGAATAAAAAAAGTTATGGAAATTCGGTTTGAGGATTCCAGTGAGGTTTTGGCGAGACACAAAACTAAATTGTCTGATTTTAAAGAAGGAGTGTCAGCAAAGTTGAACTTTTGACGCTGTCATAGCAATGACCTAGCCAACCCTACAAAGATCATAGCGCGAGCTAAGAGGATGGGCAACCATCGTATCCATAGCTCAGTGGTAGAGCAGCCGGGAGGTTGCGGGTTCGATTCCCATCCGAGGATTTTTTGAAAAATCTTCTAGATATTTGAATTCCCGCACGTCCCTGCCCTATCAAGGACTATCAGCGCCCATGGCACTCTGCCAACTAGTGATAACTCGGCTCAAAATAAAGATATGATTTTGAAATTTTCAGAATCTCTCATGGTTATGAAAAGCTAGGCCATGGTTATGACAGCGTCAAAACTTCGACTTTGCTGACACTCCTTCTTTAAACTCAATTTTGCTGACATCCCTTCTTTAACTTCTCAAAATTAACAAAATCAAAACCCCGCAACCTTGAGTGAAGTGGGCACATCCGCCGAAATCGCTGCCTTTTCGTGTTCAGAAGAGAAGATGGCAGCAATGTCAGAGAGTATGTCGGGAGTGAATTCGCCACCTGAATAAGGCGATCGGTTCCTCCTTCTTTTTGTCTCCTAGCTGTAATTGCCTAATACTGTCTCTGACGTAGAAATGTCACACGCCGCCCGAGCTCTTATCCGATCTTATGTCTACTGTAAACAATAGACAATGGCTGACAATAGCTTTAGAGGCCACGTACCCTCCCTCCCGCGCACCATCATTGCGATGATTATGTATGTGAAGGAGGAAAAGGCGGTCTCTCGCGTGTGCGAGAGCAGGATCTACAAAATTCAGCATTTTCTATTGATAAGTGATAATTTGAGAATTGAGGGCAGACCTTCCCGAGCAGGTCAGTCTGCTTCTCTACGTTGGCGAGTCTCTCTGAAGGTGTGTCACCTCCGATCAACGATCGAGACTCAAAAGGGACTGATTTAAATTTTTATTTTTTTTAAATTTAGGAATCAGATTTAGGCCTGTTGGCGAATTGTGAGATCAAACAATAAAAATATTATCTATTTATCGTAAAATATAAACGGATTCCGACTGACCACTTCCACGTTGTCATGAGCGAGATTTTTTAGTACGAATGCATCATGAAGAACAAGCTGAAAGTAAATGCAATGCATTTTGCAATATTTCGAAAAGTACCTTGAGAAATCTGATCATTTGAAAGAGCGTGAAGAGTTTGTGAAGACGGGGATAACTTGAAAAATGCCGAACATTAGTCGCTAAATCAAAGACAAAACAGACCTCGAAAGATTATCAACTTTTCAATATTTGCGTGTCGACTAGCGAAATTCGTATTTGCTACAACTTTGAGATGACAATTTCTTCTCTTCTTCTTTTCCCATGTCGATCATCTCCTTCGTGAAGAGCAGTTGCCCTCCGAGGGCGATCTCGCCGATCCGCTCCTTCTCCGTCACCTCCCACATCCGAAGGAACGTCTACAGTTCAAAAGTCAGTAATTCGATGTTAGAAAAAGTGCAAAGATCGGATCTCGGTCGACGTTTCTGTTGTGAAAGCATGCAAAGATCCGATCTTTGAAGAGATTTTTAGCATCCTATAATTATTATAATTGTGTTTTCAGTTTCTTATCTGCTATATAAGAACACAAGAACGTGTTGATGATGAGAGGAGAGGGTGTGCCGAAAGAACATCATCACTGCATCATAGAGTTCGAGAAATGATACCACGCTCTCTTTATTCTACACACTATGTAGGCCTGTCGGCCGGCGAGAGAGTGTGTAGAATGAAGCGAGCGTGGTATCGTTTCTCGAACTCTACTGCATAACCCCTTGCTTCATCTCACTTCTCCGTGATTCAAGACCATCCGCTGGTTGTAGATTGCAAAGCCAAGGAAGAAGTGCCGGTTGCAGCGGGTAATGGTTTCGATGTCGGCCTAGAGGGCAGGGCATCGACCATCGATTACTTCTTTTTTTAGTACCGTAATGCATGCATCGTAGAGCCTGAGCGTAGAAGAGATAGAGAGAGGAGTCACCGGCTCGGGCATCACGTCTCTGTAGGCAATGATGATTATTAGCTCGCGCTCTATTTACTTTTTTTAAAATTTGTTTGGTTTGCTGTATTTCCATTTATTCGAGCACCATTTGCGAAATATCGGACTTTTGGAATAGAGAAATCTTTCTGGAAATCTGTCAGGGTTGCCAGTTTAGACACAATTCTGAAAAGACCCCTCATTTCAGTCGAATCATCAAAGCGATTCAATTGTATCGTAAAAAATAATAGGATTGTTGTTTATGACAGTCTACAACTAACCCGACATTGGCCATCGTGTAGCACTCATGATCAGTGAGATTGGAGGTGTTGAATTCCGTGAGCAGCTCGAAGTCTGATTCTCGTTCTCTTCCTGTTACGTCGCCAGACTGCACGACGTTGATCTCGTCGGAGGCTGAAAGAACGCAGCATGTGCAAGATACAGAGAACATTCTTGGGCAAGGAAGAAGGTGAGTAACGTAATATAACAGGTTAGATTATCACCGTCGGATGATAGCAAAAATAGTACCCTTCCCCCGGCATATTCACAGTGTGTTCCCAAAGTGTCAAAAATGCATCTGAAAGTTCTGCAGAACAGTTCATGTTTTGTCATCCGGAAGGTTTATCCGACGGTAATGATCCGGCCGGCATATTGCCTTGAATACTGACAGAGGTCGACGACGAATTCGACGTCTTGTGGCACGCCGAAGAGCCCTTCTAGATAGCGCGCAGCTGCATGAAGACGACGAAGGGCGACGAGCGAGAGACAGCACTGATCCGACTGGGAGAATCACCATTAGAGTTCGAGAATCGATACCACGCTCTCTTCATTGTTAAAGGAGGGCTCTCGGCAAAGTAGCCACATCGATACAAGGTAGGTTCCACCCTCCAAAGATCACAGCGCGAGCTAGGAAGCGTACACACATCGGCAGGATAGCTCAGAGGTAGAGCAGCCGTCACGTAATCGGAAGGTTGCTGGTTCGATCCCCACCAGTTTTTGACAAAACTTCACGAAATTTGAATTCGCGCACTTCCCTGGCCCATCAAGCGTCCATGGCACTCAGCCAACTAATCATAACTCGGATGAGAGTAGAGATAATAATGCAATTTTTTTGGAGCCTCTAGTCGTTGAGAGAAGCTAGGTCATGGTAATGACAGGGTCCAAAGTTGAACTTTGCCTTCAGTCCTCCTTTAACACTCTCTTGTCATTCGACCGGTCGAGAAAGTGTGGGAAATGAAGAGACGAAGTACCTAATGACCAACTCTAATCACCATGAGGAGGTGTAATACTGTGTCGAATGAGAACTATGACGTCATGCCACCTTTCACATATCAAAAGAAAAAGCGGCAAGGCGTCATAGTTCTCATACGATCTAGCGCCCCATTAGAACGATAATTGCACTTTCCTTACAGGTATTCAGACTGTTCGAAGCACGGCACGAGCAACTCAAACCTGTTCGATGACTGTGCCATCTGCCTTGCGAAGCACTACGGTATCGGGCGTTACCGTACCCGACACGATGTCTTCGCCTTTGCCCTGTAACGAGAGTGGCCATGGATACACGTTATGCGATGCTTCTTGCACAGCTAATTACCTAATAAATAGGTAATTAATGGGTAATCAATACCTTGAAAGCGTTTATGACAATCTTCGACGGATCTCCTCGCACGGGATCGCATGTGAACATGACGCCTGCACAGCTTATTGATTCTTGGCGGGGATGGGGGGATATAATTTGGGACAATAAGTAAGGGAATGATTTCTCATAATGTTCATACTTCACAGCCTAGTCTTGATGAAAGCGTGAGTGAAATGTTCACACTGCATGCGCTGATTGTAAACATTTGAATGGTCATAGTACCTCTTAAAACCATCTTTAGCATTCCGTACAAAGTGATCGCTGATCGCTTGAGTGCCATCTACCACACCATGTTGCCAGTATGGCTGATTGGACATTCCCCGGAGCAACCCTTTAAGGTCGAACTGACTCACCAGCTACGCCGTCCTCGATCATTCTTTGCACCACAACGCCCATCGGAGGAGCCATCGGTTGTCCGTGTTGTCTGAATTATTTTTCAGGAACGGATTACGGTAGGTCATCCTCAAGCAAGCACATCGCCGCATTCGACAGTCGCCGTCTCTAATCGGTACCCATAGCTAGATCGTACTTCCTGTAGGACAGGCACTCCCTGCGGTAGTTGGACGCCCAGCACTGCATCACCTTCCGAGCCACCTCCAAAGAGAGATCGAACCGCGGAATTTCAATAAGATGAGTCAAATGTGAGAGGCGTGTTCAGCTCTTTTGCAGTCGTCAAGGGGCGCCCATTTCAGGCGGTACAAGAAACGTCAAGACATGTGTCTTTACAATTTATCTTATAAGAAGGTTGTTGTGATCCTGGGCACTAGATCGGTCGAGAACTATGACATCATATATCAAAGGCGGCATAATGGCATAGTTCTCATCCGACCTAGTGCATGATCCTACAACTGACGTCTTCTATCTCAACGTCCATGAAGGACTCGAGTTGGCCGGCAGAGGAAAGCTCGGCTCCGTCCTCGCCCACTGCCGACGAGCTGGAATACGGTAAGAGGTGAAATACGGTAAGGAATACGATAGCATATTTCGTTCGTTTAAGAGTGATGGTTGGGCAGATATAGCCGGGCATCATCAACTCACAGCTCATGGGAGGCTTTCCTCGAGTAGTTAGATCCTATGTGAGTTGATGATGTCCGGCTGTCGAATCTCTCAGAGCTGCACTTTTAAAGAACGATAAAGCTCTCACCGAACGGCGAATCGATTCTCTAGTCCGGTCTCGCTCCTGAGCGTCTCCCTAATCTCCTCCTTCAGTTTATCGCTCATCTTTAATTATCGTATCATTCAATCTCATAATGACAACCTGTTCTTACTCTCACTTCTTCTCTGGACATGAATCTCTTACGCGCGTTTGGGGGAGAATAACTCACGATTGATCCAATCAATCCAGCTCCGATTTGCTCGCCTAGGTGAATGCACTTTTCGAGGTCGTTGCTGAAATATCCATTTTTGTTTTACCTCAAACAGCACAAAAGTACGAGAAAATAAGCCTCCGGAGCATAGGTGTCCACGCCGCCGGCGACAGGAAGGTGCTGCGCATAGACGCACCGTGTGTCTGTGCGTAAGGCATGAATAGGGTCATGGAAAAAAATCGATGGTAGGTCATTGGCAGGTCAAAACTAAGTGCCGTAGCCAATCGATAGTACAGTACCAGTAGATACCGTATATCACTACCGTAACCCGCTAGTATCGTGAACTAACTTTATTTTCAAAAAATTAAAGTACCGTACCCAATCTACTCTAGTACCCCCTGATACCGTATACCGATACCGCAACCCTCGATTATCGCGAACTGACTTTATTTTTAAAAAGTCCTGGTACCGTATCCAATCGATTCTACGGTACCCAAGTAACTACCGTAACCCAGTTCCTTGGATCAGATCCAGTTCCTTGGGTCAAACATTTTTTTTTTTAAATCCCAAATCGATCATTATTAAATTTTTACGTATCCTACCATATACCTCATTACTGTAGAATCGTTTTATGATTGGTTTGGGATTTTTAGAAAAAATGATTAAAATTTTTAGAAAAATGTTTGACCCAAGGAACTGCGTTACTGCAGTTGCTTGGGTACTGTAGAATCGATTGGGCATGATACCATGACTTTTTAAAAATAAAGTCAGTTCGCGATAATCGAGGGTTACGGTATCGGTATACGGTATCAGGGGGTACTGTAGAGTCGATTGGGTACGGTACTTTAATTTTTTTGAAAACAAAGTTAGTTCACGATACTAGCGGGTTACGGTAGTGATATACGGTATCTGCTGGTACTGTACTATCGATTGGCTACGGTACTTAGTTTTGACCTACCATGACTTTTTTTTAGATGACCCCCTATTCATACCTTGCGCACAGACGCACGGTGCGTCTGTGCTCAGCACCCCCCCCCCCCCCCCTCGCCGCCATTTCTGTTTCTGGACACGCTCCGGAGGTTTAATAATTAAATAATGTACCCTTGGTGAGTGAACTTCTCGATGAGCTTCTTGATATTTGCATTAGCGTTAAGATGCGACTCGAAGGCGGCCGTTGTCACACTGATTCCACGAGGAACTACGAACTGAATTCGACCGGTTGCTTTGGGTAGTTATCGAGTTGGTAACTGACTCCATTAGCGATTGCTGTGAGACGAGCGATATTTGCCGCCTTGCCTCCAGTGATCGACGAATCCTCAAAGGGAGTTTATCGTTTTCGAACTGTTTTAGAACTCAAGAGAATGTGAAAAATAGATAGTGGAACAAAACCTTCACCGACTTTAATTTCGAAAAGTACTAGAATGATGTACGCATTCCTTAAATTTAAATGCCTTTCACTTTTTTTCACAGACTGATTGCCATCACAGCTTACGTAAAAATAACGGAAAGAATTAAATTCGGTGAAAAACTAGCCTGGCATGCTCTATGAGAGAAACGGTACACGGGCATCACTCGCTCCTCCTTGTAAGCAAGATACTCTAAACGAAAATTAGATAAATCAATAACGACAATTTAGTGAAATGAAATTACATAGTAAGATATGATAAATGTTTAAGAAAAATTCCAACAATATGGATTATTCCGCATAGCTTGGATCTTTCTCTTCGAGAATGACAATAATTTCCGTAAATTCCCACCTGGAATCTGGGGCAGCGTGGGCGCAGGCTTTCTCGTGTCCGGAGCACACCTCTGCATGATAATTGCTTGTCCGTCGTGATTGCGATGCCGGACGGTTAGACGAGTGACCTGGACGAGCGTCGAATGGGAGACAGTTCTCATCACAGATTTGAACAAGCAATCTTCGCCATCTTTTATGCTTGTTCAGCGCTCGAAAGGAGAAGGGAAAGTTAGACAAAACGGAAAACCGTCGTCTACCACTCACCGAAACCTCCTCTCCAGTGGCTGTGGTGTATGTAAAGGTGTTGGGAGGCGAGATCTTGGAGACGGCATAGTGAACGCCCACTACAATGTCGCATCTGACTAATTTTAAGTTTCATTACCTCCTCAATGTCGCCCAACTGATTCATTAATAGCTTCCACGAATATCCTACACATCCGAACATTTCCTGATCAAGTAGTCAAAAGTTCACTTTGCTAGTTGATGATGTCCATGTCTTCATAGATGAGGCCATCAACGGCGTCTTTGAGGATGAGATTGAGCGGGACGATTTTCTGGTCTCCGCGCGCGATGAATCCTATAGTGTTAATTGTTGAATCGTCAGTTCTAATTGAGACATCCTGTCATGTAACCTGAGATATTCTAATGATGCCAGAGAAATTTCTGATGGCAATAATAATTCAGTTTCATTTTTCAGGTTATTTAGGCTCATTTTCGGGTATGAGTCAGGTGCGCTACATAGTTCATGAGCTTATTAGAAAGCGCACCTGAAATCCGAAACCGTAAATAATAGGATCAATTCTTTAGCCTATCGTACCATGGGCGATAAACTTCCTCTCGCAGTGACGACGAGACCAGAGAAGACGATCACCGTGCTGAGAATTCCTCGTTTTTAGGTTATGCTATTTTAGTTTCAAAGTGACGCAGGATGTGAAGAATCAAATGAAG
The DNA here is from genome assembly GCA_036245805.1 of Pristionchus mayeri. Lineage (NCBI taxonomy): Eukaryota > Metazoa > Nematoda > Chromadorea > Rhabditida > Neodiplogasteridae > Pristionchus > Pristionchus mayeri. The sequence goes on from BTRK01000006.1 coordinate 47,320,633, forward strand.
AAGAACTTAATGTCGTTCTATGCGAATAGAAAGGTAATTCAGTGCTCAGATTGGCATGCAGAGTTCTCGCGATGGATCCAGCACTGGTTGTTCGTGGGAACCATTTTTTATAGCTTACGTCGAAGTAGACGCTAAACTGCTGTTCCTGGTGTACTTCATCTCTGTAGCGAGTGCGCAGCCCGCGGAGTCTCGACTGGAACGGGCTACGGTAGTGAATTGGGAAGAGTGGAGCGGGCACTACTTTGGATGCTCACAGTCGGATGATAACCAAAAATAGTGCACTTCCCCAGTATGTTCACAGAAGGTTCCACCAGCGGCAAATATGTCGCCGTCTCTTCGTTCTACACACTCTCTAGGCCACTCAAACGGGGATAGAGAGTATGTAGAATGAAGAGACCGTCGAACTCTTTTTTCGAACTCTTTATTCCGTACCTCCTTCGCGTCTCCTCCGTCGATCGACAATTCGCAGTGCAATTCGCCCCATTGGACCAAATCAGAGGTGTCGAGAAGGCTGGAATTTGGGAGGGATTTCTAAGAGTTCGAGAAATGATACCATGCTCTCTTCATTATACACGCTCACTAGACAGGTCGACGAGAAAGCGCTTAGAATTAAGAGAACGTGGTATCGTTTCTCGAACTCTAATTTCTATTGGAGTGAAAATATGCAGACGGGCGCTAGGTCGGATGACACGCTTCCGGATTATAACCAAAAAAATTACCCTTCTGCTGAACTCGCAGGAACCCACTACTGTGACCATACTGTGAAAGGGTTCCATTTCGGTTATCGATCGGAAAGGTCCGAGCCCGCCCACGCAACCTTACTTCTTAGCAGTTGTCACGTGTTTGACGATGCCGAATGGACGAGAGACCAGCTGATCTTCCAGGGTATGCGTGTCCACAAAGTTGTACCTAAAACACTTCATTGCTTTGCATTACGAAGTTTTCACATTTTATTTTTTGGGTGTCTCACCTCCACTTGGCATCGGACGTGGGCTTCCACCATCCCGCTAGCGTTACGAATACTTCCACTCCAGTGGACTCATCCCTAAAATACGAGATAAAAAGGTGAAGACGAAGCAATGAAATTTGAAAAATGGATTGGGAGAAACTAAGAAACGCACGCCATCAGTCCCTTGTACTGCACTCGCCATCTCCGGAAGGGTTCGCGCATCTCGAGCCGGAGAGGTCCTGGTTATAGATCAAAGATCAAAGATCAAAGCGGTGCGCTTAATGATCATCGCTCGTGGTGGGTAATACTGGCAAAAGAATAGTGCCACTGATACAGGGTATATTAGCAATCACAACACGATATCACGATGTCTAACTAACGTCAATGGCTCAAGACAGACAATTGAGTGGTCGAGATTTTAATGCAATTACTGACATGTCTCACTTATCTTCGTTAAATTTCTGAGCATTGCAGGACACGGTTGGCAGTCCTACTCTTAAAAAAATCCTCACCAGCCAAGAAGACACTTTTCCCGCCTGCTGCCTTGCGGGCAAGCGTCGAAGGACATACCAAAGTGCGGCTACCTGAGAGACTGAGAACTTCATTTCATCATATTGTAAAGCTAATGTGATGTTGGAAAATCATTGCAAAAATCGGATATTTGCATGCTTTTCCAGCAGAATCTTCGACAAAGGTCCGATATTTGCTGTGGTTTTGTCATCGTATTAGTCGAAATTAGAGTGGAGAAACGATACCACGCTCTCTTCATTCTACATACTCTCTAAACCGATCGATCGGCGAGAAAGTGTGTAGAATGAAGAGAGCGTGGTTTCATTACGCGAAGTCGAAATACTCGCCAGTCTGCAGATGCACGTATGCCTCCAAACATTCGCCCGTCGTGTGAACGGAAATGAACATGCACGTCTCCCCATCGGCAGTCGAAGCATCTATCACAATCTGCTCATCCTAAAAAGGAGCGTATCCTAAAGAGCAGGAACCGTCCGTTTCCATGGCGCAAAATGTTGCCCGATCGGCACTAGGCCGAATGAGCACCACCAAATGAAATCCAAAAAGGTACCCATATCCAGCTTGTTCACAGGCGGTTCCCCAAAATGTCAAAACTGCTTCTGTGAAAGCATTATAGAAGGCTCTATTTTTGGGTTCTCGTCCGGCATAGTGCGCGCCATCGCCTGTCAACCATGGTTTAAATGCACCCGGGAGCTTATCTGTTTGCTCACCTTTTCCTGTTTGCATTCGAGTTCCCACTCCTCGGGTTGTATTTTGATCGTATCAGCGAACGAATTCTTGTAGGGAGTAAATGACCTAAAAATTGTATATTTACGGAATCGTTAAAGTGGTGCGAACCTCTTGTTTGCACGGGTGATTATTCGGAAGATCAGTGAGTAGACGGGGAGAAGGAAGAGAGCAAAGTACTTACTCAACTGAACGCTCATCTGAGTGAAATGTGTGATAAGGCTGTCCAGTTGAACAGGAAAAACGTTGATATACTTGCGAAATTTAGAGTAAAAAGCGCGAAAGCGCGAAAAGCAGGAGCGCATTAGGAACGATAAGAGACGAGAGTGTATCTATTGAGTTCTTGCTTTTTATCCTCAACGCTTATCTCAAACAGAGACTGGGAAGTGCTGATAACATTATCGCAGATCGAAAGTCTCCTATAGGTGAACAAATGCAGCTACAAAATTGCACAATAGCCACAGAAATGGACAATTTCACAAAAGACCAACTATTACAGTCCGATATAAGTAAATGTTAGCAGGCAAATGGCTGCCATCTAGGAAATTGCTTCCAACATACCATTTGAAGGAAAGCAACTACTTCTGGGATTCGTGAACCTCCAGACTCACTTTTGTTTCATTCTGCGACTCACCAATTGTCGGATTCCTATTCCAAATTTTTCGGCACTAGGGGTTGATGTTTCAAAGGCGACATGTCGTAATAGTTCTTATCCGACCCAGTACCAATTTTTCTAAGAAAAGTTGGCATTTGTGTATTCTACCACCAAAATATGCCAAACAAAAAATAACATTTGGAAATTGTTCCCGTGTGGTGGTTTTTTCCTTCATTGACTCATGATAGATGTGATATGGCGTCTTTCTAATTTGTTCTCCGTAATTGCATCTCAATGAGATGGATCAGGAAGTGCGATTGAATAGCAGCCAGCTGCATCATTTCCCTCTCCACTTCCCTCACTCTCTTCCCTTCCTGAGCGTATCTGAGAGGGTAATCCCCACTTCACTCTCCCCCACCAGTTAATTCCCCTCTAAAATGCACTTATTCATTGTGCTCGTGTCATTATTTTCCGAAAGAATCTACAACCTTTTCTACTGGAGTGGCAACTAAAAAAGTACCCCTTCTCGACCATTTTCGCAATGTAATACTTCAAAACAGAACTACGAAAAATGCTTGACCATCTTTATTGCACCCATAGTTGATGAGAGATTGGGAATGAAAAAATATATGAGAGATTCGATGAGAGATTGGGAAAAATCAAGCTCGTTGTATGGCGTTCGACGTTGAGAAAGCCGAGAAAGGGTGATTCAGAGCGGTTAAGTGATGTCCAATTGCCAATCTTCGGAAGGTCTGAACAAAGGAATTTTAACATTGAATAATGTAGTTAACGACACCTGAATAACCCAGGTGCTCCTGCATAGGAATGCTGCCGAATGGCCGAGCTAGCAGGAGTTGTACATGATCTTGATTAATAATGTTTGATTAATTGAATATATAAATGCACTTACGATGATCGAGAATCGAAGCAGTCCCAACACGGTGTCTGACAGGACATACGCGATTGGAGTAACCATCAAGATGAACAGAAAGGACATCGGTATTATAAAGAGGATGGATGTTAGGAATTCCTAAAAATGCCATATTTGTGGAAAAAACGCATATATATATCATTATACTGTTTGAGGACTCAATGAACAATGAGCTCGATAACTGCTTTGATTTGCTTACTTGAATGGACATCGATAACATAAATCGCATCTGTAGCTCGTAAGTTCTAGATTTGTGAACGGTGAGAAACTGGAATTCGTTATTTACATCGTGTCAGATTTTTTTGTTATTAATTTTGAACACGTGAGTCTGTATCAATGTGTGATTTATACACGACAAATATTAATTTATATTACGATCGTATCTGAAAACAAATACAGAGAAATGGCAAAGTTACACCTACCTTTTGCCTGCCTACAATGCATACTGCATGATACGTAGTAGCCGCATTATAAGAGAAACAGAAAAGAATCGAGAAGACGAGGATGTACATTTCTGCAATATAATTTTAAAAATTGTTGAACATTGCAGGAATAATCCAACCTCGATCGAAAACTCCAATATCACCATGATCCCTCCCCAAAACGAGTATATTCCCACTCTGGTTTCGTACCCAGTTCAAGCTTGGGATCTATAAAATGTATTCAAAATTATGTGTTTTTTGTCGAAATCCACCTGCATGATTTCCTCCTTCTCTTCTGACTCTACGGACCACAACCCGAATCCGTACACATTCGATGCTAGCACGAGTGTGAGAACCATCATGAAAAACGTTTGAGATCTGTCGAAAGTAGAGTTCGAGAAACGATACCACGCTCTCTTCATTTTACACACTCTCTCGCCGATCGACCGGTCTAGAGAGTGTGTAGAATGAAGAGAGCGTGGTATCGTTTCTCGAACTCTAGTCGAAAGAGTCGAAATATAACGAAATGAAATTGAATGATGAGGAGATGAATGAGGAGCAGGAGTTATGGATGGACGAAGATGTCGCCATATGAGTACCTGTGGCTGAGCTTCAAATAACTGTCTTCGTTCAGTATCTTCTGGTGAATCCTCGTCATCACGAATAGGTACGGAACGCAGAGCAGGATGGTCCAAAATGCGAGAATTGTCTGCACAAAAAATATGTATTTTTTTCGTAGGGACGTAAACTTTCTCATAATGCGACATTTCAGTATTTTTCTCTCAGTATTTCTGTGAGCACCGCATGTATATTTGTACTCTCACCAGAAGTGTTCGTGGTGAATGCTGATCATCGCAGAGCATTCCCGTGCAAACGAGGACTGGTAAGGGCAGGAGGGTGTAGATCTGGTAGAAGAGACCGTTGTAGACATCGAAGATAACGAGAATCGCCTGTAACAATACAAATGAAAGGAAAGCGCTCGCCGCTCATTAGAAGTGCCCTTCTTGATCTAGTCCCCATTAGTGATGGCAAATCGGCGCGCGCTCTCCTCGTTTCACACGCTCTCTCGCTCTGTCTGCCCGGCGAGAGAGCGTGCGAAACGATGAGAGTACGCGCCGATTTGCCATCACCAGTCCCCATCGTTTCCTCCTTGTAATCTACAGTTCATACCGAAAAGGAACATCCTACTATCGCTTATCGTATGCGCAACAAAGGATAATTTGCAGTCCATGTCCATTTTCGTTTTGCGAATGAGAATGAAGAGAACGATTGGAAGCATGAGAAAGACTGAGAACGGCCAGTAAATGCGACGAATTCTGAAATATTTGTCGTTACAATTAACACGGGTCTCCTGTAAGAATGTAGGAACGCTGGCGACTAGAAATATTTTGTGTCTCCGATTTCGATGTAACTTGGGTGGTGGACCCTATTGGGGGTTAGGTTAAGGAGGTCCATCCACTTGATTGTTTGAGAAAAATTTGTTTGAGAAAATTGGCATACGTGGCAGCCAAGCGAAGAAGTTAGTCTCGATCCCACTCCAAGCCGTACTCGAGTGTTTCCGACATTCGATTTGAGCTATTGAAAAAGGGTCTGCAAATAGTGTTGTTATTGAAACGACACGAGGGAAAAGGGCTGCGTATTGTGTTGTCTGATTGTGCGTGGTGCGATTTATATGTTCATTTTGCCGACAATACCGGAAACTCGAGACAAATCGAATGAGAATTGTGTTATATTTCAAGGAATGGTCCGTAGTCGTGTTGCATGGGAAAGGGAGTAAATTGTCCCAAATTTATTTCATACTCTCTGGAGGATAGAAACAACATGTGAATGTTAGGAATCGCGAGAGTGCTGACAGCAGTTCTTGATGTGCACATCCATTGTTGTTGTCCGAATTAGACACTTTGTTGTTCGATAAGATGCAGTTTTCGCAAGTTTCTCGGTGCATTTGCAGATAAAAGGCGGACCAGAGTGGATACACAACCACAAATGCTCATGTTTTTCACTATTCACCAATGTTGATGAATTTGATATGCTGTACCCAACTTATAGCAGAATATATTTCATCACTCAGTTCGTTTGCTTTTCCAATACATAAATACATGCAACATAAATCAAATAATACTCTAATCAGTAATGTGACAAATGCAACTACTTAATGTGAATGAATTCATCGAGCTTGCATTAGGGATGTTAATCAAATACTAGATAATGACTAGGCATTTTAAGGTTTTTTTTTGTTTTTTTTTGTTTTTTTTTATTTTTTTGCAGTGCTTCCTTGGGAGATTCGGCAGTCGATCGCCAATCTGACACCCCGCTCGACTCAACACTGCTGATGCAACGTTTGAAGAGGGACAACAACAACAAAGATGACTGAGTGAAGATAGAGTTATGTCAGGGTGATGACATACCACAATACCTGAATGCAGACTACAGTTCGTAATTCGAGTCGGGTAATCGGATTTTCGAGGAATGAGATTACCCGACATTCGATGCTCTCAACCAGCCATTACCCGACATTCGTGCAGTTTCGTTAATGTTGATTTCCGCTGCAACCTCTGATTTAAATGCATCTTCGTAATAAAAAAATGCCGTGTCTAATCGTACAATGAAAGGCACTAAAGCAATTTGAGCAGATTGTTTTCGCTATGAGTCATTTCGGTGGATTCGTGCATCGAGTTGTCCTTATCACGATATCAACGCACACAAAGCAGCATCCTTAAATTCTCAGATTTCGCACTCTACACCTGCGAAAAACTGCTGTTCTCCATAATTGTATGATTTTTGCTGTGCGCAATCACTGTTTAATTTTTGTTCAAATTAAGTGGTTCACATTCGACCTAGTACAGGTGTGCGATAATATAAGGGCATCTTTGTTTGCATGCTCATCATCTGAAACCCGAGACGCGGGTCCACCTGAGGCGTGTGGTTACATAACGATTAGTCCTGCTTCTCACTCGTCCACTAATCATCTGAGTCCCTCCCTCTCCTCATCCCCTGTCCCTCTCCCCCCTCTGGATGATTGACTGTCACCCGATACCCGACGACCTTACAACTCAAATACGAGCCTATCTGTGGATTACAGTCTCAGTGTGCGACCGGTCAGGATACAGTATCACTCCCCCCTTGTTTTACAGTATTGTCGGGATACAGTAATCCATTTCTTTCGGGGCTCAACAATGATGTATTAAATGAACCCATCGGTTCTTCAATGACCACGCGCTAAAACACCCGGAAAAATAGCACATTGCTCAAACACCATTATGCAATGCACACACATAATCACATGGCGATAGTGTTTTTTCTCTTGTCAATGCTCCATTGATTGTTTCTCCGGTTGGATAGTGCTAGGACTAAATTCATAGATACTCCTATCTATCCCTCTATACCACCTGCAGGTGCTCGAATCTCCATTAGAGGGGTTGTACCCATAATTGGAGCATTCACACCCTTCTTCCTCTTCATTTCCTCATCATCATCTGATGCTGCTTGGCGCGTAATATGTTGTTGCTCAATTCGCCCCTCTTATTGTTCAAGGAGGAGGCAAAGATGGGAGGGAGCGGGACTTGATCAGTTAGGATCACCTCATTATAATTATGACACGGCATCACCATAATAGGCTTACAGAAACGAGAATTTTGATTTTCTACTTTTTACATCTCATTTAGTGAGTAAAAGGGAAAATAAAGAGAAATCGAGAGTAGCCCCTCATTAATCTTCGTTCTCACCCCCGTCTGTCATAAGTTATTAGATTACGTTGTTAGAGGGCGCGGTTCCTTTTCTGCGGGTAGTAAACTATCCTCGAGGGGGCACGAGAAACAATCAGCAAGGAGGAACATAAAGGAAGCGCCCCTCTTTCCGACGCCATTTAGGATCTCGAATTACGTCGTAGATGGAGAGACTACTGTTACGATGTCTCAGGATTACTATAACTACAGCACTCCCTAGAGTTCGAGGAACGATATCACGGTGTCTTTATTCTACTGTAACTCATTGAGAGAGCTCGTTAATGTTCCTTTCGCAAGTCCACCGTACCATTTTTAGGAAACAACATCCCCCTTCAAGCCGTAAATTTCCTCATCTTGTCTTCGATCCAACACTCATGGGTAAACGATGGGAGTGCCGAAAAGGCTTGAGTCAGGCTCAGTCAGCCATCTATTCTGCAAGTGTCGGCATGCTAATGGAGACTAAGGAAGTCGTCTTTTATTCTGTCAAAGCACCGCGGGGGAGGGGGAGACAGTGATGGATTCATTACATCTTTCCATTAGAGCGAAGACAAAGCGGTGAGAAAAAGGAGTAGGCATAACACTCTTCAATTTGAATTCTCTCTAACCGGTCAGACAAACGTGATAGAATGCAGAATGACTGGAGTCATTTCATATGCCATCCTTAGAAGTGGAGCGACATGAATAAGGGATGATCCCAATCGGAAGCTATCTTATCCAATCATTACGAAATCTCTTAGCAAATTCCGATACTAGACCAACTGCTTGCTTCAAAGGGTGATTTCTTCCTCATCTCATCCATTACAATGACGGAATGCAGAAAAACCGATGAAATTTGGGGCTAATTTTGTTGATTTCAAAAAAAACATGGAGCGAGACAACACTCTCAATGAGTTGCAATAAGCTAGTAGCAGTAAGATCCCTATCTTGGGAACTGGGGCCAACTGTTAGAGGCATTAGTTTCCCTCACCAAAACGGGCCTGACAGCCGTGTCATATGTTGCACGCAGGTGCAAATCTAGTCTCTCCCTCCTCCCATCCTCTCTCCCTCCCCTCCCCTCGCCCCTCCTCCTCCCTCCCATTGTCCGAGATATCGAGTGACTCGGGAGTGAATTACGACACGATAACGAAAGGTAGAAGAGGAATGAGAGATGTCCAGCTGTGACTGACCCGTTCCCAGCCCATCACTGGGAGAAGCCCTGATTAGCGCAATCATATACCCCTAGATCCAGGAATCAAGCTAGACAGAGGCGAGAGATCAGGCAAAATCAGGAGAGTCAGAGACTCTATTCGTTATGCACGCTCTCTCGCCGGTCAGAGAAAGGCGAGAGGGTACGAAATATAGAGAGAGTCAGAGGACGGGAGTCTCGAGTAATTAGGTGAACACCTGGTGACAGGAATGAGAGATTACTTGCTGTTGGACAAGATTTAGAAGCTCATTAATTAGGGTCGGTTATCAGGGGGATTAGTGGTAGATCAGGCTACAGCTGGTACCAGATTTTGCGGGATATATGGGGGATTGATAGGCTGATATGCCATTGTCTCAACAGGTTTTTGCCATTCTAAGGAAATCTAAGGGGAGTATTCATTGGATGAAAGCATAGTGTCAAGAGGGTTGTTTTCAATTGACGGGAAATCTGAGGACAGGGGTTCATTGATAGGCTGATACCGTAGTCTCAAGAGGCGCGATCTGCATATCACTGAGAAGAGAGTAAATACAAGTGTTTGTTTTGAGGGAAGAAGGATTGCTTCTCATTGACTCGAGTAGGAGGAGGGGAGGAGAGGAAGAATGAGTCACGATCGCAAGATTTGCTTAGGTGTGCGTTCACGCGTGCTGAGCAAGCAGTGCAGCAAGTGGATTATTATCCCCCGAGATTGGTGACAGAAAAGATTGGATGATGATCGAATTGAAGAACTTCCACTAGACTCCGAGAAACGATATCACACAAGCTTCATTCTATGATGCCTATGCATTCTCTCGTAGCTCAACCGCTCTACAGAATGCTTAGAACGAAGAACAGGGGACCAGAATTTCGAAAACTAGCTTCCACCGTTTGTCGTACTCATGAGTGTAGAGGCAGTGAAATAAGTATTCATATTTATCCTGGATAATACTGGGCTACAATACACGTAAGATTGACATCTCAGATCATCTCTTTTTTTATGACACGGAGTGATTTCTTGAGGGAGAATTCTTAGAAGAAGCGTCGGAGGAAGTGCGCGATCATTGATGGATAGGAGGATGAGGAGGAGGAGACGGATTCCTGGAAAAAAAAGACAAAATGAGGAGTGAACCAATACAATATTTGGACACTATCTGAGAGCAGAACAAGATCTGATATCGGGATAGGGGGATCTTCATATTCAAAGGATAGGAAGAGTGATTATCTTCCAGAAGTCGGCGATAATTGGCGTTATTACGGAGAAGAAAAGAGGCGCATGGGGCGTTTATGAGTGTGCTATCCTAACCATCCCTCTCGAGGGAGGGGGTGGGAACGCCGACCTTGAGCGGCTATCTTTGTCTCTCTCTCGAGGACTGCTCAAGCACCATGGCCTATTGCGCGGATCTCAATACGGTAAGTGACAAAGAATCAGTAGCATAATCAAGTGGTGGTGGAGAGCTTATGGAGAGATGGTAGGGATAGCCGTCTACTCTGCGAGAGACAAAGTAGAATGACGAGAGTTGAGAGGAGAATGGAGGGTCAAGCGCGGCAGCCTAATTTGAATGATTGCGCAATGGAATAGGAGGGCATTAGGGAGGTGAGAATAATTGATGGGAAAGCGGCTGAATTACCTCGGGTTTCGAGTCGGTTTGACCTGGTTGGAAGAAGGCAGAGTCGAACTCGTCGCACATCTCGCGCAGTTTGTGACCAACTCGGCGGCATCGAGTGATGTCGGCGGCTGACAATTCAAACGATTAAACAACAATCTGCATTAACTTTTTTACGGAGAAGAAAGGTAGCTCAGGTATATGAGAGAGTCTATGATAGCTATTGTTTCTTAGTGTAGAGCCCTATGCGGTAGATGGATACAATAGAGAACATCCTCAAGTATCTGATTGACACAAACAGCCTTTGATCCTTCCGGTAGCGCAAACATTGCACTCAATTGTTGCCATCTAAGGTCAATCACTGGAAAGGCTCGAACGTTCTAAGGTAGACTACGGTATGACGACTGATTTGCGAGAGAGTGCATGGAATGAAGAGACCTTGGTATCGTTTCTCGAACTCTGCTAAGCATGGCCTTAACGGCCTTAACGCCTTATGGCATTAACATTACCATCTAAGGTCAATCATCACAGGTGGTTGGTGCATCTACTCTAGCGCATACCTATCAGCTGGGGCTCCGTCTGGGTCGCTGTCTCCCTGGTGGGCGGGAAGTTGATCGACTCGAAGGAGAGACGACGTCGGAATCTGGAGGCAGACGTCGACGACGAGAGAGGGTCGAAGGATGAGCAGGAAGGAAGAGATAGAGGAGAGGAGAAACCACTGTCGGGAGAGGCGTACATCGTGAACATCTGCAATTAGAGAGTATGAATATTTTGAATTGCGAGGGGATACTGTAGGGGCGCCGATAAATACGTGCACTTTTCAAATGTATAGGATAATCTAATCTTTTTTGCGAAATATAAATTATATGGTAAAGAAAAATTAGTAATTGCGTAAGTGCACTGAGCAACTAGCAGTGAATAGCAGTGAAGGCAGATTGTAAAGTATTGCGCAAGTACTTACCATGATGTCAAGTAGTTGAGAAGCTAAGGGAAGCTAAGTCCTGGAACTTGAGTAGAGAAGAGAGAGGTGGGAGGGGCAACCGACTGGCGCGAGCGCTGAGCTTATGGTATGAGTGGACGGATGACCTGCAGTTGACCCACTCTTCTCCTCCCCCTCGGCTGGTAGCTCTAGGCTCCGCCCCTTCCCCCCTATGGGGCAGTGGATTGAGGGAAGGGCAAATACGGAAGTCCGCTAGCTCAACATGTGCTAATTAGGAAAATGCACAGGTGTTTGAAATTAAATCGCTGCCAGCTTGCGTCAATTCTGGCGTGACGCTTGGTTGAGTGCGGTAGGAGGGCGACTTCCGAAAATGCATCTGTCTTGAGACACTTGTATCCTTAGGCGTAGCACACATCGAGGTAATCATCAAGTTATCACAACCTGGAATCTGACATAACAATCATTCCTTGTTTGTCATATTGCGCATGCCGATTATATCTCCATTCTATCGAGAGAGCAACTTGTGTAATACGTCAATCTGTGACTGATCAGGTGCGATATTCTCAAGGACGAGACTTTTCATTCATCACGTCTCCTCATCCCGAATAATAATAATTTCCTTTTCCGAAAGGGGAACATTCTCAACACATTCAACACAAAGTGAGCCTGATGGTCTAACAGAATAAGCTTGAATGTCTAGCATGAAATTTTTTGGCATATTTCAGTCTCCACTTTCTTGAGAATGCAACGGCAACAATTTGCCTCGACAATCCTCTCGCCACAGCTCCTTTAGGCTCGTCATTTTCTAACAGGTTGAGTGGGGGCAGTTGCCGGTAAAGGAGATTGAGCCGAGAGTGGCAAAGGTGTTGCGCAACACCCTGTGCCAATGGTGTCAGCACACTCGAGATGCTAGTGATCCGTGCGCTAACTTAGTGCTGGGAAGAGAAATTAAGAGACTGTGACCCGTTAGCAGCCCTAGACTAGAAGATCGAGTAACTGGGGGATTAGTTCATTTTTACAAAAACGCCCGCCCATAACGGATGCTCTCTCAAACATAACGCACACAAAAGAGGTAAGAATTCACGGTCAATCTGTCATTCTCGATCGCTCTTAGCACCCAGCAATTACTTGTTTGTTTATGATGTTTTTCAGAGAGGCTCGGCGGCAAAGCTCAAAGCCTCGGGAAACAAGCGGATCGGGTTGCCATAGCGGGAGGAAAGGATAGACAGTAGTAGGAGAGAAAGATTAGGAGGAAGGGAGAAGAGGGGAGGGGGGAGGAGACAGTAGGAGGAGATAGAAGAAGCGCCCTTGACAACCAACACCTTCTAATCCCTTCCACTCCACTTACCCATTCATTGGAAGAGCGGCGCATCAAAAGGGGAAATCTCGATACAGTCTCTACTTTCTGTTTTCCTCTCATTGCACTTGAAAGGGAGATTTTAAGACTGTGTTTAGTGGAATACAGTGGGGAGAGGGGGGAAATGGGGAAGCGAATTATCCAGCTGGCTGCTATTCAATCGCATTAGCTCTTCCACCTCATTGAGATGCAAACAGTGAAAGTCAATTAGAAAGAACATCATCATGTTATTCCATTTCTGAAGAATTGCGTTCTCACGTCCCCCGCTTCCCCCAGGTAACCAAACTTCATGAAGTTTGTCAGGCAACCAAACTTCATGAAGAACACAGCTGCATTTCTCACAATCTGCAGAATATTTCGAGGTACGAGTTCGACAACAATTAATTTTTTCGGCAACGATTGTATTGAAGAAATAAATTATCGTAAACAATTATAACTCTCTAAAAATGGTCATAAGCGCCTAGTACATCTTTTAAATGAGATCTGGGCGCGTGAGATTTTCGTAAGTGACGCCTCTGGTAAACTCAATCTGCGGTAGGCTATGGTACTGATCAGCATCAAAGTGCGAATCTGGATTGGACCGGCGATCTTCTATCCTCTGAAAAATACATATTTTCAATTGAAAACATATCACGCGTCTCACGGGAGAATCGTGCTGCATCAGGGATTGGAACGAAGAGCTCATTCTACAATTAATTAGTTTCGGTGGCACCTTGTGATTCTAGCTCGATTCCCCGCGTGAAAGGTTTGATATAACATAATCACTTTCAACATGCAAATTAGCGCCGCGGGCTCGTATTCGAGGTAGAATTTATGCGCAATCAGAGCCGCATTGGCAGCGAGTCGCGCAAGGTCGCCTACACCGAAGACGCACGAACCATTTACCCAGTCGCCTGAACATAAAATAATGATTTTTTTGAAAATTTGTTTGATAAATAGTGATATTTTGAATATTTCTCACCTTTACAGTAGTCTCTTTCCCAAACCTACCAGCGACCGATAAATCCGAAATTCAGACACGGCGGGTGTGCACACTGTTATGTTTTAATATGGGATGACAGGACGGAATAGGGTTTGCTAACGGAGTTGGGTTTACTAACGGTTTGCTTGTAAGCGGTTGTTGTCTTTGGGCACCCTCAAGGGGAGGGAGAGGGTCGCGGTACCACGTGCCCCGCAACGTCCGAATAGCCAACGCAAGAACGGAACAAAGCGAGGAGCGTACGCATTTTTAATTTGATTAGCTGGCCATTCCGGAACGACAGTGGAACAAATCTATTTTTCCGAGATCGTCCCGGAACGGAATGTAACATTTTTTTCAAAATCGAATGAATTGAGTGGTTGAACTGAAAAAAACACACGGCGAGTTCGGCATTGGTTTTACGACACTTTCACGACACAGCGATTTCGGAATGTTCTTTATTCCACTCTCATTTCGGAACGACCTTGATTTTAGTAGATCTGAGCTGAATGAATGTGTTCGAGCTCACATTTGGTTGCTCGAGTCGAGTCGGATTGGACGCATATTTTTGTCGAAGTGCACTGAATTCCGTAGCGTTAAATGCACCCGGCATTGGCAGGACTGAAATGTTGTTTTGCAATGCGTTCTTTCAAAAAAATCTCACTGTCTGGACTGCCCAATGCAGATGCCCAGAATGATTCGTCCGCGATACAGGGTGTCCAAAAAGTATTGTTACACGGATAAAACCATGTATCTTTCTTTAAAAGCAACATAGACAACTCAAACGGGGCACAGTATTTATCAGTGACCATATGAACATAACAATGCACGATCACTCGATCTGGCCTCCATTGGCCGCGATGACCTCTCTGAGACGACGACGGACCGAGTCGATGACGGACCGCAGGTAAGGGACGTCGATCTTCTCCCATGCCTTGAGAAGGGCTGCCTTGAGGGAATCGCGGTTCTTGTGGCGAGTAGAGCAGGCCTCCTTCTCCAACACTGACCAAATGCTGAAGTCCAGAGGGTTGAGATCGGGGGAGTTCGAGGGCCATTCCTCACTCGAGATGAAGTCGGGCAGATGGGCGCGACACCATGCCTGCGTCACTTTTGCCGAGTGAGCAGGCGCTGAATCCTGTTGGAAGGTCCAGCGAGCCCCTTTGAAGTGGGAGCGGGACCAGGGGAGAAGGGCCTTCTGGAGAATTGCCCTGGTGTAGTACTCCTTGTTGATCTTGACCCCGGGATCCACGAACACGAGAGGAGTCTTGCCCGTCGAGCACACACCAGCCCAAACCATCAGTGCCTGGGGTGGGCAATGCGAGAGATGGTTCTACCTCTGGCGTCAGCTTGCTGAGGAGACTTGGCGATGATCCTGGTGTTCTGACTGTTGTAGACCTCCTCGACTGAGAACAGCTTCTCGTCAGAGTAAACGGTAGTCAAGTGCTCCCCACGATCGGCCCGCTGAAGGAGCAGCTTGCATCTCTCCAGGCGCTTCTGCTTGTGGACATCAGTGAGGCCATGGCCCTTTCTCATCTTGTAGGGGTAGGACTTGAGAAGAGAATGAACGATGGCACACACGGATCCTTTGGAGATCTTGAGATCCTTAGCCATCTTCCTGATGGATCGTTTGGCATTGCGATTCACTCTCTTCTCCACGATTCTCCTGTTCTTCTGAGTGAGAGCGGTCTTGGGTCTTCCTGATCTTGGACGGTCCTTCGCAGTGCCCAACTGCTTGAAACGGGAGATGGTGCGATAGACTGTCATTCGGGAAATACGAAGCTTCCTCCTGATGGAATCTGGGGGGTCGCCGAGGGTCCAAAGGTTGATAATAGTTTGACGATAGCGATTTGGACGAACCATGACTATGGGAAACTAATTAGTAGGTTCCCTCAACGCACCGAAGGGTGGGCTCAAACGTGTTATTACAGGTTTTGACAACTCGACCTACATGTTAAAAAAATTCGCGTTTCAAAAGTGTAACAATACTTTTTGGACACCCTGTAGACGTGGGCCTGAATGTTTTGACTGTTTTCGTTTTCAGGATAAATAAGTTGTCAAAATCGACTCGAGTGTCCAACTTATAAGTCGCTCGTGAAATTGTTAATGTCGGGGTGTATAGTTTTAGAACTGGTTATTTTAGAACTCTCAACAAAAGAAGAAAAAAACAAAAGTGCAGTTGACGTCATAAGACTCACTTCAGAAATTCGATTAGCTCTCGGGCCTTGGGATGGCGTACCATCTGCTCTGCAGCCCCTCTTGCAATAACGCCAGATAAGGAGCTTTTGAAGAGTCGAACCGGCGGAGTCTGTTAATATGTGACCTATTCAGTTGTGAATCTCAGTGCCACATGTTGTAAAGGGCAAGCTATAAATATAAGAGAACGCTCTCATACTAACAATAAGGTTGGTCAAACGATGTCGCGGTATCGAATCGCTACGAGCCTCTCCCTCGCATATTGCGAAATCAGGGGAGGGAGAGGGCGTAGCGAATCGCTTGGTGGCGTCGTTTGACCAACCCTGCTTCATACCATGTTCCTAGCCGTCTGAAGTCTATCGACTTCGAAGGGCGACACTTCCACATGGGAAAGTCCATTCCACTCTTTGAATATCCGAATCATCTCCAGATTTGTCCGAAGAGGCGCATCTACTCCAGAAAGGTACTAAATAGTGCATTAAAAAATCACGCATAACTATTCCAGTTTACTGTGAGAATCCAAAAGCATAGAAATGATAATTTGAGATAATTTTTTAAAAATATAGTTTTAACTTTTAAATTTTAAAAAAGTTAAAACTATATTTTTTCATCGATTTCCCCCGCACGATAATGCATCACCAATTACTAAGCTTTCTTTCTAACAGACGTAAGAATATTAGGGCAAACCTGCAAGTATCTCCACTTTTTATTTTTGACAAGAAATTCCATGCAGTCGTAGGTTACTCTCATTATCTCATACGAGCCCCAAGTGATAGGACCCGCTTGCTGAAAAAAGCCGAACTTCTTAGACCTGCCATCATATATCACGGGTATTCAGTAAGAATGTAGAAATGCCTGCCACCAGAAAAAAGTCATAGTCACGGATTTCGATGAAACTTAGTTTATGGGTACTATTGGGGGTCAAAAGAAGGTATGTCCACTTGATTTGGTCAAATTTGCTCATTATCGATTTTTTTTTATCTACCCTTTGGAGTATCATAAGTCGGTCAATTTTTAACGTACATCAAAATGTTTTTTTCATTCTACGCAGAATTTCGAGATCTACAAATTTTTCTTCACTCCCCTCAACCGAAAATGCCGTCTTTGGGTTGTTTTGGTCGAAAAACATGTTTTTTTCTTTTTTCACCTTGTTTATCGATTTTTTTCTTCATTCCCCTTCGATATTATTTTTGCATTCGATTCTCCATATGAAATTAGTGGGGGTCCACGTTGACCATTTTTCATAACTCGAGTACCCCAATGTCGAAATAGTAAGTAGAGTCCCGGACAGCCGTTTTTTTCAAAATTTTCGTTTTTCGGTCGTATCTCAGTTCAAAATGGTCCAATCAGGCGCTCAAAAAATGCAATCGATAGATCTCGACGAGTACAATAAATTTCACGAAGATGATTGAAACGCTAAAATGACTGGTTTTCGAGATATTTGAGAAATAAACTTAGAAAAGCTGAAAATGTCATGTTTTCGCCATAACGATTGATTTATTTTTTAATTATTTGGTCATTCAGCTATTTTATCCGGTCGTAAATATGTTGTATGACTATTTTGAATAATATTGCATATCTAATTAAGGCGGAGAGCACATCATCCTTCTTTTTTTCACTCTTCACGTTGAGGTGAATGACCAGCCGTTGGGTCTTTGTGTTTTTACACGTATGTTCTCTGAAAAAATGCATCCTTTCATACTGAGTAGGACTATGAATATCTCGAAGATCAGCTTGCAACTAATTACGCGAGCGAGAATGTCTACTGCTTCGCCATTGACAAAAACAATACAATATTTATTTGTTGTCGCTTTCTGGGCGCAGATCAAGATGTGGGGTCAGAAAAGGTCGTTCTTCTCATTGCAAGATGGTAATTTCGGTGCGCTTGCGAGAGGATGTTGGATTGCATTGCATAGATAGGATCTCACTATAGGTGGTAAACGAAGCCTTGCGTGCTCTAGAATCTTCTCTGCTCGAATCCTCAAGACTCGATGATCAATCTTTCAACGAGATGATCGAGCCTAGATTCTGACGAACCAAATATCTTAGTAGGTCATACCCATCATACGTTGACCACTCCGGCTTGGATGGGGATTCTTTTCTTGATGAGTCGAAGGCGGAAGCGAGGGGTATTAGGGGAAACCATTTCAAATCAGAGAGAAATTGGGGAGGGACCGCTCGCGACGACTAACAAGGAATGGAATCAATTGACAAAAAGGTTACGTGATTAATGTTCTATATTAATTGTATTGAATTTTAAAAAAATGGTACCATGTAAAAAATCGTGCAGGTTAATTTGATTTTGGAGTATGGTGCGCTCTGGTAAAATATATTTTAGGCTTCATCCATTTTTCACGAGCAGATCATTAATCTTGAGAAGTGTTTGCCGAACGTGATTGTTTCCCGGTCAGAAAATGTTGTGTTTTATCTTAAATGTTTTTTATTATTTATTGTAGGAAACAACTGGAATACGATAGTGCGGGGCATAATCAGAATGAGGTAAATATGTTAGTTATAAAAACACATGGAGAGATCACCGAATTTTTGGAAATTTATGGAGGTAGTCATTAGCGTTATACGGTCTATGAGTATCAACATATAATTGCGATCTTTTTTCCAACTGAACAGTGATATGAATTCCAGGAGCAAATGATATTGATATCTGGCCTTGTCCAGATCATAGATGCATTGCGTCACTGGAAACAAGTTTGGAGAAGTTGGGATTATGCCCCAAGATGCTCAATGGGACAGAAAGTATTAATCTCTATCATAAATTAATTATCATAAACTATCATAGACCGTGGAGTTCAGTACTCAGCCTCAGCCGAAGACGACCATCAAGGGAATCTCGAAACTCGGGCACTTCGAGTTCAATGGAGATGAGATCTCGGCCTGGAGATTCCGTGGCATCGGACCAGGAATGAAAGTGAGTGGACTGAAGGGAATCGACAGCTCCATTGTCTTCCACAATCATGGTGAAAAGACATCGACTGACTCGGATGGAAAAAGCTACAAGGAACGTGACATGCAGAAGATCGTCGAAGGAGAGGAGCCTCACTACTGGTTCTTCCCGACGAAGAAGGCGAACACTCCAGAGCCAGATGACGTCGATGACGAAGTTGTTACTGGACAAGCTGCACCTCTTCCTTCCGAATCTGACGAGTCACCTCTCTTCGTATGTGATATCTGCTCTGCTTCATTCATCCGCAACTTCAATCTCCTCCGTCACTTGGAAAATGGACGGCATAAAATCCGACCGGAGAAGGTGACCATGTACGACTTCGCCCTAGGCCTTTACAAGCGCATGCTTGAAGAGGTTCAACAAGGCGTCGTAATAGGCCCTCTCGCGGATTCGTTCAAGGAGTACGAAGAAGCGCCGAAGAATCCGAGACCCAAGGGATGGGCCCTGCGAACGAGAAAGAAGAGTGCTCCCTACGATCCAGTTGCCAACCAGCTTGTCACCGATCTATTCGAGGAATTCTTCAGAGCTGGAACTAAGCTGCGCCCGGAAGAGGCTGAGAGGAGAATGAGAGAGAGGAAGGATATTTTGCCATCACAACGGATGAGCCACGACCAGATCAAGAACCGAATCAGAACTCTTCTCGCTGGAAAGAAGGATGAGCAGAAGAAGAAGCACAGGAACAGGAATCGTCGAATGGTAGCCATCATCGCAGATATGGAGAAGGATATGGATGAGGAAGGAGCGTGGATTGAGGATGAAGTCCCTGTGATTCCTGAGAGCGACAGAATTGTCACAAGTGACGCACTCTATGACTGGATTCATGCCCAGACAGATTTATTCGATGATGTTTCCACTCCGATTTTCTCTGATCCTAAGTTTGATGTATTCGATCAGTGATAGCTACATTTCCTTTTCGACACACATTCCGAAACTATTGTAAAGTGTTTTTTGTACTCTTTGAATGAACATAATGATTACACTATTCTTAATATGGCATGAACTAGACTATGAACTCAAATAAATCAATCGTTATGGCGAAAACATGACATTTTCAGCTTTTCTAAGTTTATTTCTCAAATATCTCGAAAACCAGTCATTTTAGCGTTTCAATCATCTTCGTGAAATTTATTGTACTCGTCGAGATCTATCGATTGCATTTTTTGAGCGCCTGATTGGACCATTTTGAACTGAGATACGACCGAAAAACGAAAATTTTGAAAAAAACGGCTGTCCGGGACTCTACTTACTATTTCGACATTGGGGTACTCGAGTTATGAAAAATGGTCAACGTGGACCCCCACTAATTTCATATGGAGAATCGAATGCAAAAATAATATCGAAGGGGAATGAAGAAAAAAATCGATAAACAAGGTGAAAAAACATGTTTTTCGACCAAAACAACCCAGACGGCATTTTCGGTTGAGGGGAGTGAAGAAAAATTTGTAGATCTCGAAATTCTGCGTAGAATGAAAAAAAACATTTTGATGTACGTTAAAAATTGACCGACTTATGATACTCCAAAGGGTAGATAAAAAAAATCGATAATGAGCAAATTTGACCAAATCAAGTGGACATACCTTCTTTTGACCCCCAATAGTACCCATAAACTAAGTTTCATCGAAATCTGTGACTATGACTTTTTTCTGGTGGCAAAAGGGGCTCGTTTTCCTGCATTCTTACAGAAGACCCGTAATATATATCATTTTTTTAAATATATTCAAATGTTTTACGATACGTCACACATAATATGTGTCACATATGTCACGATATCAGGAAGCATCATGCAATCACTTGATTATAACGTTCGAAAATATCGTATATTAAGTGTTTTTACTTTCGTTTCCTTATAAATTTTAACTTTACGGGAGGGTAACCCAATTGAATAAGTGATGAATGCCTAAAATCGTACCTGCACATGTACATTGTCGAAGCAATCTGCCAGTCCGTGCACTAGGTGGATGAAGGATTGTTCGGCATTCGAAGGAATCGAAATGCAGAAGGAATTGTGTTCCTCGTATACGGAAGAGATAGTTAGAAGGAGCTGTAATCATATCTATTTTAAGTGAATTTTAAGCTCCGCCCCCCTAATCCAAGTCATCAAGAAGACGCAAATCCCCCTAAGATCTCCTAATCTGGTGGATAAAAACATTGAAATTGAAGATCGTCTAAGTAGATTGAGAAGGCTAAGGCCGTGGTCCCTGATGCCAATCAGGTGAGCTACGGTAATCCCTGAAGACTACCGTATACCTAGGTGGTGGATGGTGGAAATAAACAAAATTTGCCTGCTCGAATCGGTTGTGCGCCAGAACAGCGTATGCCAGAGGGAAGTCAATCTCTTCCAGACTGGGAGAGCTCTTGTCAAAGCCGAATGTTGTACGGTAAATGTGGCACCTAAATGTAATGAAATTTCGTCACTAGGTTGGATATATCAAAAGTCGGCATGACGTCATACTTCTCATCCGACAAAGTGCTGAAATTTCTGTTTCGAAACCGAACTAACCTGTCTCTGCTCTTCTCGATTCGATCTCTTGTTTCAGTCCAATTGAATGTATAGTATCGCATAGAATCAATGGCGGTTTGGTTGCCGGCGATTGCTCCATCGCAATCCAATTGTATCGAGTTGAGTAGGGTTTGCGGCTTCACTAGTGGACGAAGCGATATGGGAATAGTAGCGAATCTGAACTCAACATAATGAAGCGCTATTTTCAAAAACATCGCCTCACTTCACAATTCCCGATACGAAAATTGGATAATTGCCTAGAAGCATACAACATGCAATTGCGATGCACGTTTTGGTGTTCATTTTCTGCAAATAAGTGATGAACGAAATGACAGCGGTAACTGGCCTGCAGCAATGAATCGAAATGATTGGGAAAGAAATAGAGCCGAAATTTCTGTTTCTTCCTATGACGGAAACAAATTTGGGTAAATGCGACATTCGATAGAGGGTATGGCCATATTTGAGGATATTGCGTGAAACCATCCCCTTTTTACCAATTTCCACAGTGTAATGAGCCAAAAAGGATGGTACTCTAAAGAACTACGTCACGGACTAAGTCCGCAGTAGTGATGACATAATGGCTTTTCAAGCCGGCTTCAATCCGGAATTTCAACTGTGAAACCGGCTTTGAGGCTCGTACAAGCAGGCTTGTCGCATCCGTTTTGTTATCACTAGTCAGCAGTCCAATAATAAAAACTCCTACGACTGTGAGGGAGTGCGCGAGCACGACAGGAGATACGCACGGTTAAAGTTCTCCTTAAATGTAGCCATGGCTAGAACGTGTGCGGGATAGACGACACATTTCCATGGATAGACGATACATTTCGATCGAATCCAAGCCACCGACGCAAGTGATTCAGTCGATTTTCTCTGTAGTAGACTGTCGTTGGCTCCGTTCACCCTCACCAATCGGGAGATAGCACGTCTAATCGATCTTCTACGTATGAGTGTATTGATTCGATAGAGATAAACGAATAAAGCAAGACCGAAATGATTGAACATGAAAGTACTTCACTCTATTTTCCATCTCGTTCATTCGAGAAGTTTCCAGTGATACTCCATTTGTTCTTAAATCCAAAATCAAGCACCAAAAAATACCTATCTTAATTTTTTACCGGTTTTGTTATTATCACGAATTTATCAATCCGGTTTGCATATGACAAGCGAAACTGGTTTTGGCTATATCGAGGAATATGGTATATCAGTGATGATTATGGACTTAATGTTACAGCAAAAGGCACATAGCAGTGTTAGTCAACGTACTTCAAAATGAGTGCAACTCAATAATTTGGTAGCTACAAGTGTAATCCAGCGTAGCCAATCGTAGGTCAAATGCTGGGGGTCGATCGATAAGTACAAACTACAAACGGGGGAAAACTCGTGTGTCGTGCGCTCGCGTGATTGTACAATTGAAGATGATAAGTAATTAAGTAATTAATTAAGGCACACTGTAAGTATACTGGCGGCTATCACGGAGGGTGGAACAATCCTGGAGAACATCATCACAAACATTATACAACTTATACATAGCAACATCGAATCGATCAAACTGGCTGGGGGTGGGGAGGGGGAAACGACCTAAAGCTGAGGGGGGGGGGGGGGAGAAATAATCTGAATTGAACTCTGGAGGGAGAGGAGGAGACATCGGGGAATGTTAGGCGAGGGACTAGATAGATACAATCTTAGGCTAGGGATATGGTAGGGGAAAGCAGTGGTCTGACTCTCCTCTATTTGCACGCTCTCTCGCAGGTTAGAGAAAGCGAGAGATCAGGGAAAATGAAGAGAGGCAGACGATTACTCGGGAGGCGCTTATCCATAGGCAAAGTCGTCGGGTCCGGACGACGATCGTCTCAGCTCGACCCACTCGTCGAGGAATCGGATGCCACGACGGTCGACGGGCGCCTCGGCCAGCTTCTTGAGCGGGAAGAAGAAGGCGTACTGCTTCGAGTTCTCCAGCGAGCCAGAGTACCACACGGAGACCTGCGAGTATTGACCGTTACAGTAGCCTACACGGCATTCTATCGAGAATTGAAACAAATACAATCTATTCTGTCTTTTTTTTCTATCTAGGTTCGAGAAGTGCCCATTTCGGGTGCCTGCATGGTTGCCAGGATTTTGCTAGAGGAAAATGTTAAATTTTAATTACTGATTTTTGAATTTCGCAATACCGTACCTCCAGCAGCCGCCTCTCGATCGACGCCGTCGATTCCATGTGCTCGTAGCGCAACTGCAATCGCAAAATATCAATAACCACCTCGAATTGGAATGTGCACTTCACGTTAAGGTCACGCAGCGCGCGACTATTCGCGACCTCGTCCCTCACTCTAACCCGGCGGAGTTAGCACGCGCCCTTTCTCCAGCCTATTCATACGAGCGCACGCTTCGGTTGTTACGATATGAATTATGTACTTGGAATATGCCAAAATCAATTACTTCCTAATCCTATTCATCCCATTTTTATTGCCCATTGTGCACCAAAATTTGCATCTTCATTTGTCACGTCCCTCCTTCTCCTCTTCTTCTCCTCCTCCTCCTCCTTTCTCTCTCTCCCTCCTCCCTCCTCCATTACTCGCACCCTCCGCTCTCCCGATCGGTTCGCTCCTCTCTTCACTCCCCTCTGCGCGATGAACGACAGCGATGATTCTACTCCTCCAGATCACTTCGAAGATAGGCAGGTATGCAAGACCGTGACCTACCCTGCTGATCTACCGTGACCCGCACTCACCATGGCCCGACCCCTATATAAATGACCTACGTTACTGATGACTTGCTCATTGACATACTGATGATAAAGGATAATGGGGGTAGGATACGGTATTAGATCGATAATTGGCCATGGAGTGGGAAAAATCCATAATTTCAGATCAAAGATCAGGCGATCGAGATCGATAAGAATGAAGACAGACTGCTGCTGATCATTGGATCTGTTCGTATCTTCTTCATCTCTCCGAATCAACTATCTTCATTCAGGCTCTGAGCAAGGAGGGAATCTGGGAGGAGCCGCTGTTGAATGCGCAGAAGACTCGTCTCAAGACTATCGCAAAGAGCCTCGGTGAGCATTTCCTACCATTTTATTACCTCCGGAGTACTGTATCACTAAGTCAAATTAAAAACTTGTCATCGATTGAAAATAAATTCATTTTCAGGTAAACGTGCCATTCTCAAGAGGGAGAAACCGCGCCGTGCCCCCATTTCACTCCAGCCTTGACACTCCCCCGAGACTCTTTCCAGTCTCTTCATTCCAATTCATCTGTCACTAATAGATGGATGTCATCGACCACTCTTTTGATTCTTTCCGAAAAACTCGCAGAAATAACTCACTTAAACTCGTTCTCAAAAAAGAATATTTACATGTAAACTTTGTGCAGAATGGGATACATCACACAATTAGGACCTATTGAAGTATTGTACCTTTCAAACTCAAGAGCTAAAAAACGAATGCTATTTCTTCTCTAATTGTTAGTGTGTTGATGCACGTTTTCTACAGTTTTTAGAATGAGTGTTTCACATCTTCACCATTCGCCTATCTCAATCTAACGCCTCTTCTATACGATCTGGGCCCCAGCACAAGAGCCCATCGTTGTATCACTCCACAACCAGTTTCGCTCGTTACAGACGAGAAAGCTCTAGGGTAGGAAATTCGAGACAATGTAGCGACGACCTTCTGCACTTCCCTCTCGCCTAATTCCTCACATCATCCCCAGTAATCTTTCACTAGTAACTCTAGCGACTCTAGGTTTCGAAGTACTCTTTCGTTACTAGTTTCGCTCGTTCCAGTCGAGTGTGATCTCTCACCTCCGAGTTGAATGTGGGATTGCAGCTGTTCTTGATCACATTCGTCTTCATCTTCGTATCCTTGCGCTGATCCGGACGGAGGTACGTCTGAATCCGCATCATTTATCCCAAACTTTAACAAAAATTACCCCACCTCTTGCTCTCTATCACCTTCTGTTCTAGATTTGCTCTAAAGCTCTATTTTTTTGTTTCTAGTGCGAGAAAAACATTTCATTTAGATACATTTAGATACGCTTACTTTAGATTTGTGTCCCCCCCATTCTTACTCACGGACTCCCACCCAAGGGAGACTTTCGGAATGCACTTTTTTCTTTACATTCCACCCCTCGCCCCGCCCACCTTAATGTAGGAGTCGGGCGGGCTGCCGGGCGAGGCCTCGGCGAAGTTCTTGCCGTGACCGACGAAGACGGTGAGCAGCGCCTTCGACTGGTTGTACGACAGCTTGAGATTCACGAGGCACACGCGACTGTTCGAGGGAGAGGAACCCGCAGTGGAGGACTCTACGAGAAATAAAGATAAGGTTAAGATTGACAAACGATTTCGGTTACATTGGGCTTTGTACTTCTACTGAATTGTTGAAATGGTGCAGATAAGTTGGAAATTTTCTAATCATCTCAGTAATCTCATCATTTCACTTGCAACCCATGCCGATATCCAATTTTCGGGCAATCAACATTCGAAAAAAGGGGATTTGATTTTATAAAAACATTTATCGATAGAGTGGGCTCACCAGTGATCAGCTCGCCGCCGTTGTCGCGCAGCAGGCTGTGGAAGAAGGTGTAGACGAGGTCGCTCTGAATATCGAGTGTATTATGACTGTATATCTTTGCAGGATCAGTATAAGTTATCACTATCGACAGACCGATGCGTATTCAACAAAAAAATTGACGAATGGATTGAGAAAACTGACGTGCGCCACTTCTCCCTTGAGCGTGAAGAGGAAGCGGACGAAGGTCTCGACGTCGATCAGACGACGTTCCGCCACCTGCAATAGGAAGTTCTTGAATCGGTTAATCGATACTTATACCTAAGTCAAAGGATTCCACTTTACGATAAATATGTATCAACAACACTGATACGGCAAAGACTGTGGACATGCTCACATGGATGGTTGTATTTTGGAGAAGCAATAAAATTGAGAAAAACAAGAGCGACTCACCGCCAGCACGTTCGTCCTCATGTTCGAGCCTCTCGTCAGCTGCGGGAAGGCGATGGAGGGGAAGCGACGGCGCAGCTTGATGTAGAACTCGTTCAGCTCGGAGAAGGAACGGGAGATCACCGAGCTGATCACCGAGTTGGCCCGCGCCACCTCCATTCGGTACATCTGCAGAGCAAGTGAATCTTAGAGGAGATACGGTCAGATTCATTGCCGATTTGAACAGGAGACTGCTTTTTGGATGCAAGGAAGGTAACAAAGTGTGGTTCGAATTCAGCCCTATACGAGCACTTTTTGCTTTTTTTGCGATGCTCAAGATACTCCAGCAATTTTGAGTTCATAAATAGCCCAAATTAAACAGGAAACGGAGTATTGACAAAGTGAGCATTTGTTTTCGAAAGTACAGAGGACTTGCAAAGCGAAAAACACTAAAGTACAAGAAACGTACGTAGACTTTGGAGGGGATCTTCATCTTGGTCACGCCCAGCACCGTCACCTCGGTGATCCGGCCGTCCGTCTGCTGGCTAAACGAAGAAAATTCCAAAAATATGCAGCATTCTACCGATATCTCGGACGAGTTCTTCGCCCGCTTATCATAGATTAAGCAGACAAATGCGATGAGAACGAAGAAATCGCTGCCCACTAAATAATCTTCGCTTTTCCTCTGTTTCCATGGCTTTTCGCTGCCTATCCTCCGCATATCTCGGCTCTGACCAGATTGCTCACCTACTGAGCGACAGCTTACGAATTACCATGTGATACGTGCATTTCGTTGGTCTTTCGCGATTGGCCCCACAAAACCATACATCGCATACTGTAGCCAAAATATCGCTTCCCCTACTCACTTGTACAATTGTGGCACGAAGCTGAGCTTGTTGTTATCGGGGCCTCCGAGTGACCCTCCCGAGACGATCTGCGCCACCGTGTGAATGGCGAAGTTGATGCGCGGGAAGGCCGACTTCAGACTTTGCTGCAAGCACGCGTCTCCCTCTCTGTTCTACTTTGCTTACTCATCGTGGAGTAAGATCGATATAATTTTTTTGCAAAACCACGTTTTAACACTGAATATTGAAATTGGTCTAGCAGTGCTCTCCCATGAGCCAGTGTCGAAGATGAGGCGCGCATTTACCTTTTTCATGCATTATGGCGCACATATTCTTTTCAAAGACCCCGTTTCCGTGCTCACCTGGAGCATCTCCGTGAACTGGACGCACGCCTCGTTCTCCGACATGCTCAGCATCAGGTTGTTCTCCACGAAGGTGATCGAGTCCTGGTTGATGCCCGGAATGCCCGAGCACGCCATCTAAGCGACATTTCTTAAGATTGCTTTCGACGAGTACTAGTATGTGATCATGAAGTACCTCAGCTCTCGCCAATTCTTGGATATTTTTCGAAATATTATGAAGTCAGTGAGGCTAGTCGCCCCCCCCCCCCCTATCAAATGTCTGCCTCACCAGTTTCAGCAGGTTCATCAGCGTCGGGTGCTTGGCGCGCAGCGAGTTGAAGGCCTTGGTGCAGTAGTCGATGAACACCTGGTAGTCGGCTGTCTGTCGGGGACCCTGCAATGATGATATTCGGATTGTACTTCCGCGGCATACTGGGTGCACTGCTAATCTAGACATTTCCGGTCATTTTCTAAGTCAAAAGTATAAAATTTCCAACAGCCAAGTAGTTTCCCATATTTACACTACCATAGTTTAACAAAGCGAATTTGGATCGGTTGGGCTTGATAGAAAAAGCAGCCGCACCTGATTGACGACGTAGTACATCTCGGGGGTGAATACGAAGGGCACGCGGTCTCGCTTGAATCCGCCCGCCATCTGCCAGTCGCCCATGTACTTCCCGAAGTCGATGTGGAAGACGTGCCCGCGCTTCGTCACGAGGATGTTGTCGTTGTGACTGCAATAGGGCACCATTCCCATCAATCGATAATCTCGAAAACCAATTGAAAAATTACTGATATAATCTGATTGTGAGTACAGAAAATAAGAATCGGAGAGTTGAACGCATATTTAGCAGGGTAAATGTTTGCATAAATCGAAAAAAAACGCACCGATCCCCTATGCCCAGCACGTACGTCGCGACGCACCAGCCTGCGCACGAGCGGCGGAAGTTGTCCAGTGACTGAAAATAATAATACAATTAAAATTAATAATAGAAACAGCAAATACGGAAACATCAAGCTAGCAGCAAACGTAGTCTCAACCGAAAAGGCCATAACAAAGAGACAATAAAACTAACTTTTAATAATTATTTATGCAAAATTCACCTGCTTGAAGCTGAACTCGCTGCCGTCGCTGTGCTGCATGAGCCACCGGTTGAGCACGTCGTCCTATAATAATTATTTATCGAATACTATTAAGTAATACATTTAAGAAACTAGATTGAGATGAAGCATTCCTAACTCCTCACCTTGAGAACGCCCGTGAGCCCGTGCGTCTTCTGGATGTCGCAGAGCGTCGCGCAGTCCGACACGAGCTCGGCCATTCCTGAAAAAAGTTTGTGAATTCAGTGCGTCAATGCAATAATTTAATCCAACCACGCGGCTATTATGAATACTTCCCATACATGAGCAGGGATTGCTGCTGATTTTCTAAATCCGGGAGGGTGCCAACAAGTTCAGCCATAATACCGGCAGGGTATACAGAGCTTGAGTACCCTAAAGTATGATGGGCACTATCCGAAAAGCGGTAGGGTTTTGCTGCTAACAGCAATGCCGCCAATGCTTGATAATTTTTTCACAGTCCATTTTTAACACCAATGATGGTGATTGCTTCAGCACGATGGATTACCGCACCATTCCCATTCCTACACCCATAAATATCCCATGCTTAGCAAAGGTAAATACATCTTCCAGAACTCAACCAATACCCTAACCATATTTCCTTACAACTCTCACCTTTCCTGTAGCCCACGGGCATGGCGTGGAAGAGTATCATCCTCAGATCGAGGTTCTTCTCCTTCCAGATGTCGTTCATCAGATTCACGATGTGCAGCACGAGCGCGTCCTGTCGCATGTCGTCCCCGCTCTGAATGGATGCCATTCATTTATCGTGCTAATATATTGGAAAAGTTAATGAGAGCGATCAGTACTATGGCAATTAGGCTGCAATAATTGTAACGATCAAAATCTAGTCTGCAAATAAGAAGACGAGTACTGTAATGCCGCATGTTCTAAGTCTTTTCTATCTATAGATTGTGGTCTCAATAACTCGTCCTTAAATTATGCATATCTTTTTACCTAGTTTCTCCACTACATTGGTTAGATTCCACTGCTCACCTTGTGGATGACCGAGTAGGTGTCGTTGATGCCCTTGAAGACGAGACGCAGCGGCTTTGCGTTCGAGTTGAAGATGCCGCATTCCTGAAAACAATTCCATGTTCCAAAAACTAGATAGTGCATGAAATATATCTTCTAATTCACTTGGAATCCAGATAAGAAAATCCAGAAATCCAAAATTTAAAAATCCATGGATAATAAGCATTTCTAACAAATAGGTAAGAATCGGTTCTCAAATTACAGCTTTCCACTCACCGACACATTGATGCCGCAGCAGGAGAAGGAGGGCAGGATGGGCAGCGAGACGGGCGACTGCAGCAGGTCAGAGTCCAGGCGACCGAGATGCAGTCGGAGGATCAACAACTGAGCGAATTAAAAATCAAAATACATAAAGAAATGAAAGTGTCCATGTGTATTGTGCTTGCGAGTGCAGTGAGTCAAAAATACAAAAATTGTATAATTTAGATTTTTATTGAAGACTTCCTAGAGCAGCTGAGTGAAATGGATTCTTGCCCACCTTATCCTTGTCCTCGACGTCCCTCAGCGTGTTCTGGATGCCGTCCAGCTCGTTGAGCAGCCATCGCTGCCGCACGATCTGCTGCCCGAGCTCGCCTTGCTGCAAAGACAGACACATTTTAGCAAAAAAAAAAAGATTTTACTCGTGAACTTCCCCATTTTTAACCTTCCTCGTGATCTCGAAAAAGTGCTTTACTTGTAACAACTTGTTTAAAGATGTGTTTCGAAAATTTGCAAAAGATGCGCTGCACTCTGATGGCAATAGGGCTATCCTTGGAGCCACCCAAACCGGGAAATACATTTTTTTCGCCACCACCCTCCATGGTTTATTGATTCTAGACCCTACGGGTTTTCATTTCTCGGCTTCATACCCTCTACCACTGAAAACAAAGAAGCAATCCCATACCTTGTGCCTCTCGAGTATCTCTCCCTGCAGCAGGCTGCACCGGTGCGCGTACTCGAAGTTGGTCGTGCCGAAGTGGTCGATGCGCTGCTGCAGCTGCCAGTAGATCTCGAAGGCGTACTTGCCGTCGCGGTACGTCAGGTCGACCAGGAATCTGAAGAGGGGGATAGTCCACAAACTTCTCTAATCTACAAAATTTATATAATTTCAAACAACTTTTTAGAAGCACAATTTATACGAAGCATCGAGCTTGTTTACCACTTTACAATGACTACTTAAATCACCATCGTCAAACGATTCTACACCTTCTTTTCCTTTCCCTCCCCCCACCCCTCACCTCGCCAGCGCCGAGTCCTCGTGCAGCTC
The DNA here is from genome assembly GCA_036245805.1 of Pristionchus mayeri. Classification (NCBI taxonomy): domain Eukaryota; kingdom Metazoa; phylum Nematoda; class Chromadorea; order Rhabditida; family Neodiplogasteridae; genus Pristionchus; species Pristionchus mayeri. The sequence goes on from BTRK01000006.1 coordinate 47,351,701, forward strand.
GAATCTCAACGCCTCGACGAGCTGCGGCAGGAAGGAGAAGACGAAGTCGGAGCTGCGCCTCGACGACTCGTCTATCCACTCGATCGCCTTCCCGCGCACTCGCTCGTCCGGGAATCTGGAAAAGCAGATTACAAATCAGCTTGGACTGTCAGGATTGTATTCAACATGTATACATCTATTGATTTTATTCAACATGTATTACCATTGTCATTAAGTCGAAAAATTCATAATTGACCAGCTAGTTCATTGCGCATGGATTCAGTGAAGCCGATCATGCACTCACTTGGGCAGCAGGAGGGTGAGGGCCATGATGGGCGGCAGCTCGGCCCACGCGTCGAGGCACTCGTAGATGGAGGGAAGGAAGGCGACCGACCAATCGCCTACTGATTCGAGAATCAGCGCCAGCGCCTGAAAAAAAAGAAATGCAACAATAATAAAAACAACAGTTCATCAACAACCATAATTTTTTGAGATATAGCTCTTTTGAGCACAGAAAGATACGAATAAAAAGACCAAAGAGAGGGATCGTAGTGGGGATTAAAATCAGCGAACCTCGGGGTAGTCAGTGAGGTAGTGCCGCCGTTGCCACAGCAGCTCCTTGTCGTCCTGCGACAATCTGGAAAATACAATGGATAAGACGCATAAAAGTTCCGTCGTCGAAGAAACAATTCATCCAAATAGATGAAATTGTCGCATTTCCAATTGTCGCAGGAGATAGCTTAGTCGATGTCACATCGACGATGTGTTACTTGCCAAAAAATTCAAAACTTAAAACAAAAATTGACTTACTCGATGTGCTGGTTCTCCAGCAGATCCATCAGCAGCTCCTGCTCCGACTGGCTGAGCGCCTCGAAGGCGTACCTGCTGCTGCAAAAAGTGTATTTTTTCACGAAAACGTATATCGCTATCAATACAGTATGCAACTGCATTTTGTTTTATTCTTCGGACGCTACATTGTTGCCACTGCACATCATCGCCTCTGACGATATAACAAACTGTTACTACATCACTATTAAAATTATTTACATACATAGTTTTTGCTTACCTCTCGTGCCTCGCCCGGTTCTCCTCCTCGTCCGCCTCGACCTCGGGGAACTTGATGACGTCATCGCCCACGGGCAGCGTCACCGCCAGCACCGGATCCTGCCCCGTACCTGAAGGAGGGCAGTTGGGCCAGGCCACCGGGTCTGCTTACGTCAACAACAATCTCTGATCCCTTCTGCCCAAACACAGAAGGCACGTGTTGTTTTTCGCATCCGGCTAATGGGTATTTTTAGACATGCCTATCTAGTACTAACTATTCACTTTCGCGGAAAGTCTAGCCTGGAATAGCCTAATTTGATGCTCATTTTTACAGAATCTAGATCATCACGGGCCGTGACTCACCAATCCCAGGCTAATGTTTGCACTAATTACTTAGAACGTTCCCTTTTTCAGACCATAAACTTTTTAGATGAGCTTCTTTCATATTATTCCAACCACTCACCAATGATGGGCATGCCTCCCCAGGGCTCCGTGATGCCGTCCATGTCCGCGCGCAGCGGCAGAAAGAACTGTCCGCGGCGAAGGATCCTAAGATTATTAATTAGCAAATTAATATTTTAACTAATTAGCCTTACCTCTTATACTTGCACTTTCTGTGCATGCGGCAGAATAACATGTCGACTAGTAGGAGGGAATTGGTGGGAACAAGACTACGGGGCAGTTTACGCAAAAGGCGGAAGGCGTAAAGGTTATCTCAACACGTCACGTTCTCAGCACCTCTCTCGCCCACTACGGCAACTATGATTCATTCCCCCTTGTGAGAGTACTACTGTCTCATTACCCCTGTTGACACTAACGAGGACAGAGTCGGGGAGAAGGGGGACACAACTGCGCAACTTCTTTCTTCCCCCGCGTCTCTCTCTCCCCAGAGAGTCATAAAGATAATTGACGCGCTTTCACGCAACTAATGTTGCCGCATCGATATATCAGGATAATAAACGCACTTCCTGGTTGTATAGCAACTTGACCATTATCTAATACTCTACTTGTTCTTTAGCTACTTGCGCAAAAATCTAATTGTAATCAAAGTTGGGCTGCATCGCTGCTAGTAGCAAGACCCTCCCGGTTTTCGGATAGTGCCCATCATACTTTAGGGTGCCAGCCTCTGTTTTGCGGCTGAACTAGTTGGCACCCTCCCGGATTTAGAAATTCAGCAGCAATCTGCCCATGTATGATTGCCATGACAATACATTTCAGCCTGTTTCGATAAAGTTATGTTAGCAGAGATTGCGCAGACTATCCGGTTCTACCAACTTGCTATCTAATATTACAACGACTACAAATCTTAGCCTGTTTTCGACAAAGATATTTAGTGCGTGATTCCAATAATCTCCGCTTTTCCTCTGTTTGCGGTGCTTTTCGCAGCCTATCCGCCGCTTATCTCGGAAAACTTTTTAAAACTTTTTATCAACATTTGCTTTCCCTAGTGTTCCTTGTCATGCCGGGTTCTCCGGGATGTACATTAACCTATTTTTCTCATGTTACCGTTGTGTTCCGACTCACGACCTGCTATCCGAGCAGCCACAATAGATTTTAGGCCCCGGTTTTAAATGGCATTTCGCTGTGCAGACAACAGACTCCATATCCTACGTTATGCTCCTACACTATATTTTAAAGACACCTTGAATCTTATCTCTCGCCCTCCTCACCGATTGTGGTCGAATAGCGAGAATGGACCCCACAAGTAGTAGCAAATTCAATATCACGCGTGAGCATGTGCATATTTCGGAAATCACGCCCCAACAAGCAATTTTATCACCGATTGTGGTCTTGACCTGGGTTCTAAGTGGCTTTTCATTGTGCTGACAACAAGTGATCGAAAAGTAGTTCCAAAATGACATAACGTGCCCAGTATTTGGAGTTCGGACCAGTCAATCAATCAATTTATCTTATCAGGCGGAAACGCTCAGAAGATGATAGGTCGGTAGTCTTCATAAGTTGCACTCCACCAATGGCTGCCAATAGCTCGGGATATATCGTCTCTCCATCGCGCGCGAGGCTTTCCGGGGGGACGAGTCCTATTGAATGGAGTCCAGACAGTTGTCGCACGGCTCCACTGTTCCACTCCCATTCTTCTGATCTTGAGGGCCCAGCGCGCTTTCCGTTTCAATCCTTCCTCATTCCAGTCTCTCAGCTTGGTAATCCCTCTCACGCGGTCATTCCTCCATCTATCCCTCAGCGTGACTCCAAGCATCTTTCTTTCCATCTTCCTCTGGGTGACTCTCAGCCTCTCCTTCTCGCTAGATCTCAGAGCCCATACTTCACACCCATAGAGAACTGTAGCCGTGATGCAGCTCTCGAAGACTCTCCTCCTGATCTTGATGGACAGAATTCGAGAAGATAGGAGGTGCGAGAGCTTACTCCAGGCCAGCCACCCTAATCGAATCCGGTGTTCTATTTCGTCGGAATGATCCAAGGGAAGAGCTATTCTCCCTCCGAGATAGGTGGCGCTATCGACGAATTCGAATCGCAGATTGTCGATGATTATTGGATTGCGGGTGGAGGTGCAGGAGGTGAGGTTGGTCTTGCTTGCATTCACTTCGAGACCAACTCGGCTGCACGCGTCCATCAGCTTCTTCAGCATTCGTTCCAGCTCTGGTCGAGATTTGGCAACGAGAGCCACGTCATCGGCATACTCCAAGTGGCAAAGGTTCCTTCCGTCGATTCTAATTCCATCCGACTCCCAGTCAATGTTGTCCATGGCTGATCGTAGCGCGTTGAAGAGACGAGGGGAGAGGGTATCCCCTTGGCGGACTCCTCGACGCACAGTCACGGGAACGAGCTCCTCATTAACTCGAATGAGTGTAGAGGAGGACTCGTAGAGACGGCGCAACACGTGGACGAGGGAGGGATGGGCTCCGAACGAGAAGAGGGCTTGCCAGCAGGCATTCCACTCCACACAGTCGAACGCCTTCTTGAAGTCGACGAACGCCAAGTAGATTGGGATACCGTACTCGGAGGTTCGTTCAGCGACCTGCTTGATGGCATGCAGGTTGTCGAGAGTACTGTAGCCGCGCCGGAAGCCGGTTTGGGTCGATGACTCTGTTTCTTCAAGCACAGTTTCGAGTCTCTGAAGAATGACTTTGGTCATTGTCTTCAGGGAAACGGTGAGGAGGGAGATGGGACGGAAGTTCCCAATGTTGGTAGGGTCTCCTTTCTTGTGCAGAAGAGTGACAATTGCTTCGGTCAGGTCGCTTGGAACAGCCTCTCCATCTACCAGATAGTTGAGTAGATCAGCGACAACGGGAGCAAGGTGGTTTCGAGAGTGGTATAGCATATCAGGGAGAATGCCATCCGAACCGGGTGAGTGACCACACTTGAGTTGGGACATCGCTTTGCTGACCTCATCGGGTAGGAAGGGAGGAAGGGGATCCAGAGGCTCAGGAGGGACTGGGAGTGGACACGGAACTGCAGGGGTGTAGAGACCGTCAAAGAAGCTCTGGACCACTGTCTTGGTAGCTGCTTGAGAGAGAGCACCAGTTACAGGGTCGGGAACTAGAAGGCGCTTCTTTGAGGTTTGCAGACTCAGCATGCTCTTCACGATGCTCCTTCCCATGGTTGCTGCTTGCCGTGCTTGCGCCTCCTTTCGCTTCCTGATGTCATCGACGAAACTCGTCCGGGCAGCTTTGCAGGCAGCTGAGTAGGCGACAGCTTGTTGGGAGTTGGATTGCAATTCATGGCGCATCGCTAGGAGCTTCCGCGTTCCACTCGAGATCCAAGAAGGGGGATTGGCGCTTCCTCCAGCAGTTCGTTGCCGCGGTCTCCGTGAAAGCCTTTACCGTAGTATAGGCGTCGGCGGCAGAACTGGGGCGGGCAAGGGGCAGTGACGCGAGAAGGTTTGCGTTGACAGTAAAAGCGGTTCGATCGAAATCAACGTAGTCAATTTGGTGGAATGCGGAGCCGTTTGGGGATCGCCAGGTCCAGATTCGACCGTGCCGTCTCTTGGGGAACGTGTTCAGGATGCGCAGTCTGTTCCTCACGCAGAGCTCAGTGAAGCAGCGTCCGCGTGAGTTCGGTGTGGGAGAGGCAAAGTTACCGACAAATCTTTCATTGCCAGGTTCCCTCGCCACTCGACAGTTGAAGTCACCCACCAGAACTGGCATATGGCCTTTTGGGGCACTCCTTTTGGGGCGTTCGGACCAGTATAAAAATGCAAAAAGTACCCATTATTTAGTTTTTTTCGTTAAGATAGTAAAAAACGTACCCATTTTTAACGATTTCATATTGAAATTTTAGAAACGTGGCCATTTTTTACAATTTATGAGACCCGACTCCGCATCCTATGCTGTTACACTATACTTTTACTCGCTCTCCTCACCGATTGTGATTGAATATCGTGTAGACCAGTCTTTTCAGGTGAATCACGGGAGCTATTTTCTCGTTCTTTAGCATTATGTAGTCCCCGCACTGCATTATTCTTTTTTTCAATTTCCTCACCGATTGTGGTCGAACAGCGGGAGGGCGGCGCTGCCGAGATGCTCGGGCGTCTCGTCCGTCGGCTGGCTGTCGCTCGTCGCCACCGCCAGAGGAATGCCTGCAGGAGGGCTCCATTTTTGGTGAACAAATTTCTCAAAGTACTCAATCAATCCACAAAACTCTCCTCCTATTCAGGAATCTTTCTCAAACATTTCTCATGTTGTTGGGCGCAAGCAAAATCAATATTAAAAAAGACAAAATTCAAATATTAAATCGATAAAATCGTGCACTCACCCCAGACGGAGAAGAAGAACTTGCCCTCGCGCGGCGTCGTGCACAGCATCCGATCGAAAGAGGCCTGGGATTTTAGAAGCTAAATGTTATACTCATCGTGTATCTACTCTATCAAAAAGAAGATACAAGCAGCCACCAAAAATGGACTAATATCGACTGATCGGGTAATTTTTTGTGGATGATTTTCACATGTGAACTTTGTAAGTATAGCAAATACTATTCCACTAAGCTGAGACAAGAACTCACGTAGAGGGACAGGTCGATGTAGGGGAAGAGGGCGTCGTGCTTGATCTTCTTGCGCGCCTCGCCTGCCGTGTCCAGGGCGGTGACGCCGTGGTAGAAGTGCACGCGCACGAGGAACTCGCGGTAGCTGCTGATATAAGCAAACATTACCTCATGTTTTGTTTTCAAAGTTTACAATGTCACAGATTTCTCACCACATATCGCCTTTATGATCCGCCTTACAAACCGCATGGCATTTTTCAGACTTACCGAGGGGGAGTCTGTGCGAACTAAACTAAGAAATGTGTGCACCCCGCCGACTCACTTGCTCCACTCGTCGGGGATGTTGTGCAGCGAGTTCGCCATGACGTGCAGTCGATCCTCCGAGTTGTCCACGTACCGCACGACGTCGGAGGGCTTCTGAAGCAGGAACTATTGGCAAGTAACGTTTCATCTCGCTAGTTCCACAGTCCAAATGCGAGCAATATTCGATGCAAAAAGGTGGGGGGAAAAGCACGAGTTTCAAACAACAACAACAACAAAAATATGAAAACAACTGACCCTGAGTGGCGCGAGGCAGTGCATGCTGAGGGAGGACTCGCAGAAGGAGTAGACGAGGCCGTGCAGGGCGGCGATCAGGTCGTTGCGAGCCGATGGGAGCTGCGCCTAAAAATAATTTATAAATATTAAAAATATTTTATAAATAATAAAAATAATTTATAAATATTAAAAAAAATTTACAAATATTAAAAATAAATTATAACACAGGTATCACGAGTCAGTGGATGTGTGTGAGAACAATTTCCAAATTTTATTTTCTGTTTTCGTTCATATTATGGTGGTAGGATATACTAGAGTCAAGTTCTCGAATAATCTAGGTCACAGGTCCCAGAACCGGCTTTTAGGAATTTTCCGGCTTTGTAACCGGCCCTACCGTATAACAGCTCCCAGATGTGCTACGAAGGTGGCACTTGGCTCAAAATGTGCGGAAAAATCTGACAAACAACTTGTATGTTGAAAGTGAAACCGTAAGACTGCAACCTCGCGAAATATGAACGAAAAACTGAAATTTCATGTACAAATAAAATCATACAGTCTCGTTAAGGGACAAACCCAGTGAATTTTATTGCAGATTATGGAAGTTCAACTTCATAGGCATACATTAAAAAATATAAATCGGCACTTTCAGGGTGGCCTTTTTGAGCAATGCAGCTCCGAAGGTCAGACAAATGAGAAGTCAAGTTTTGAAAAAATTTTCATCTCGCAGATTTAACATTACAATCGATTAATTCAATCAATTTCTAACATTTCTCGATCAAAGAAGTTAGATGACGTTGAAAGAGCACGAAATTTCAGAACTTCAGAAAATTCGATTTCCAACACTTCTGAGATGCCATGTTCGTGAGCATCCAACTCAGGATTTACCCTTACCTGGAAACTCACTTGATTCGAGATTAATAGTTGGCGCAATCGTGAGTACTTTAAGCCATTTCTGGCTCTTCATTACTTTCCATTATCTTGTTCTATATGCTCGAACTTGCAAGATCGCGAGGGTCGAAATTCAAGAAAATTAATCTCCGCTATTATCGATCACCAAAAAATATTTTGAGCGCAGTTGAAATAGAAAACATCGATAATATCAGCATAGTGCTCGTTTAAAAATATATACATTTTTTTTAAAATTCGAAATTTCAAACATTTTGAACAATCTTGAAAACTTCCGAGTTTTTAGCATATTCCATCTAGTTCACGCTCAAAATGATTTTTGGTGATCGAAAATAGCGGAGATAGTTAAAAATTTAGCCAAAATATAATTTTCTTGAATTTCGACCATCGCGATCTTGCAAGTTCGAGCATATGAGAGCGTTTGCCCAAAAGTCGAGCAGATCCGGAATATTTTGGCACAGCAAAGAAAGTCGATTTTCCAATTTCATGTGATTTGGGGTTCTCAAGGGTGCTGAGGAAGATAGGCATAGTCATTTTGAACATGGGTCTTCCGTTGGCTCCAGATGACGTTGCGTCGAATTGACATTTTCATGAATTCCACGGTTCTATGAAGCGCCAAAATTAGCCGAACAAGTTTTTCGGGGTAGAATTGTATGGCGAACACGCCTGTATACTTCATTTTTACTAATTTTGTAATTAAAAAATTAAAAATGTAACTTTTCTCTAAGTGAATCCCGAGCTTAGCAAATATACCGCTAGGAGCGCCGCATAGAGAGGATTCCAAATCTACAATTTTGTCCAATTTCGACATCCAAATTTTAAGAAAACCTAAAAATAGTGTTCGGTTTTTTGCTCGAATTGACTCATTCTCTCCCCATTGACCCGACTCTCTCTCACCACACCACAATTCTCCCTATGGCAGTCCTCCCTCCTCTGCCTCTCTCGTTGTGTGGTGAGAGAGTGTCGGGGTCAAGGGGAGAGAATGAGTCAATTCATGCAAAAACTGAGCACTATTTATAGGTTTTCTAAAAATTTGGATGTCAAAATTAGACAAAATTGTAGATTTTTAATCCTCTCTATGCGGCGCTCCTATCGGTATATTTGCTAAGCTCGGGATTCACTTAGAGAAAAGTTGAATTTTTAATTTTTTAATTACAAAATTAGTAAAAATGAAGTATACAGGCGTGTTCGTCATACAATTCTACCCCGAAAAACTTGTTCGGCTAATTTTGGCGCTTCATAGAACCGTGGAATTCATGAAAATGTGAATTCGACGCAACATCATCTGGAGCCAATGGAAGACCCATGTGCAAAATGACTATGCCTATCTTCCTCTGCACCCTTGAGAACCCCAAATCACATGAAATTGGAAAATCGACTTTTTTTGCTGTGCCAGCATATGTTCGGTTTTTCGGCAAATGCTCTCATATAGAACAAGAGAATGGAAAGTAATGAAGCTGAAATCTGAATCTTTCAACGTCATCTAACTTCTTTGATCGAGAAATGTTAGAAATTGATTGAATTAATCGATTGTAATGTTAAATCTGCGAGATGAAAATTTTTCAAAACTTGACTTTCTCAATTCACAGGGTTTGTCCCTTAACGAGGCGGTATGATTTTATTTGTACATGAAATTTCAGTTTTTCGTTCATATTTCCCGAGGTTGCAGTCTTACGGTTTCACTTTCAACATAAAAGTTGTTTGTCAGATTTTTCCGCACATTTTGAGCCAAGTGCCACCTTCGTAGCACATCTGGGAGCTGTTATTCGGTAGGGCCGGTTGCAAAACCGGAAAATTCCTAAAAGCCGGTTCTGGGACCTGTGACCTAGATTATTCGAGAAGTTGGCTCTAGTATATCCTACCACCATAATATGAATGAAAACAGAAAATAAAATTTGGAAATTGTTCCCAGGGACTGGATTTTTCATCCACTGACTCACGATACATTTGATAAATATATTGATAAAAAATATATGTTGGTGCTCGCTGAGTCTGAAAAGTTTAAATAATCATAATTAGAGACTGAATACAAATCTGAAAGTAACAAGGCAGCAAAAATCGGAAAAATTACAATGCATTTCTTATGGCAGCCGGATTGACCACCCAAAAAAAGAAGAAAATGGTAGCATCATCGTGGCTTCTACAATACAATATGGTAGTTGTTATTGCATGGTCAAAGTGAACATTTTTCATCTGTAGCGCCTGAATAGAGCAAGCATTATTAAACTATTTCTATATTTTAATTCAATACATAGGATTTTAGAAAGCGCTTCCTCCGTCTTCAATCCGTACCAAAATAAAGATAAAAAAGAACTCGAAAAAGTACAGAACTACTTCACAAGACGTTTATTTATGCGCTGTTTTAATCATACCTGGGAAAACATGCCCACTGCTCTCGCTCGCAACAAGAAACTGGGCATTGAGTCCCTAGAGAAGCGTAGAATAGCGATTGATAAGAGAGTAGCCACAAATCTCATCCGAGGCAAATATAGTATTTCCAACCGAAAACCACATTATTTCAAAATCTACTACACTCGAAACGGCATGAACTTCAATAATCCTGGATCGAACCACAACTACAGACACAATAGCTTCTTTCCAAGAGCGGCAAGGCTTTTAGTAAATACCGAGAATCAAACCAGTTCATCTGAGTAGATCCCCCCGACCCTATTATCCCAATAACCACTCGTCATTTTAACCGTCATTAATTGCCTATTCTATTTCAATTCTGTGAACGTTATTTCGAACGAAATAGCATAAATATATATATATATATATATATATATCGGCTCATGGTTTGGAGTGATCAGTAGGTAAACATCATACGCATGTAGCACCGTGGTTGACGTAGATACATCCACTGAGCTCTGGATACGGTATTCATTCTTCATATTAGAGATCGGGATAATATTATGTAGGGTACAGAGATATTTCATATGATGCCCCACTTCGTGTGGTGGAAGCACAACCACCTGTGCATAGAATCCACTGCTAAATTCATTGAACGGATTTCGCAATCTCTGGAAATATTGATTTTCCGAAACCTATAAAAATTTGAAAAATAAGTACATCTTTGCTCTACGACGAGCTACTGCTCCCAAATTTGGCACGTGATTTGACATAACGATGTACCAGTAATGCCCCGAATATTGGGTAGATTGAGTAAACGGCGCGAAATTTCGAAAAAAATTGGACCAATTTTTCACCTGATAGCGGACTTTGCGATGCGTGAAGCTACAAATCTAATTTTTGGTTGTCAGATGTAGAAAGTATTATTGACAAAACCTACAAGACAATTTTCTTTTTGGAGCATTTTGAAGCTTTTTATAAGTGAGGAAATGAATGGTAATTGTGTGTGCGAGATTGCAAAATGATGAGTGAGTTCAAAATGAATCATCTCGGATTCACACCAGATCATGCCACGAGCATTGATTGGTCGAGTTACTCATAATTCAGTATTAGTCTGGTCGATTAAAGTGCAACATATACCGGTAGAGGAGAAAAAGTTCAGACCGTGCCCACTTTTCACGACTCCATCCACTCAAATTCGACAAGGTTTTTGGACAATAACAACGGGAAAAATTCACCAAAAGGAAAGCTGTCTTGTAGGTTTTGTCAATAATACTTTCTACATCTGACAACAAGAAATTAGATTTGTAGCTTCACGCATCGCAAAGTCCGCTATCAGGTGAAAAATTGGTCCAATTTTTTTCGAAATTTCGCGCCGTTTACTCAATCTACCCAATATTCGGGGCATTATTGGTACATCGTTATGCCACATCACCTGCCAAATTTGGGAGCAGTAGCTCGTCGTAGAGCAAAGATATACTCATTTTTCACAAATTTGGAGGTTTCGGAAAATCAATATTTCCAGAGATTGCGAAATCCGTTCAATGAATTTAGCAGTGGATTCTATGCACAGGTGGTTGTGCTTCCACCACACGAAATGGGGCATCATATGAAATATCTCTGTACCCTACATAATATTATCCCGATCTCTAATATGAAGAATGAATACCGTATCCAGAGCTCAGTGGATGTATCCACGTCAACCACGGTGCTATATGCGCATGATGTTTACCTACTGATCACTCCAAGCCATGAGCCGATATCTCATCTTAGATGAAAGTTATGGCAAAAACAATTTTGTTGCAATACTTTTGCACGGTACTGTAATGTTTCCAGAAAATATAGAGGGGTATGCTTGGGCATTCAGATAGGCCGCACAAGAAGATAGAAAGAGAGAGATCGTAAACAATTTGAGAGTTTGTTGATTAAGCCAGATGCGATTAAGCCAGCCAGATGCGGCATTCCTCATCCGGAAACTGGGACAAATGGAACGAAATTTGAGAGAAATTTAAATAGCCCTCACTAGCAAAGATCGTGTAAAGCTAACGCAGTCGAGAAACCCACTGCCGATTCGATCCAATCGACGGCCATCCGTTTTTTGCATGCCATCTAGTACTAACTGCTTGATATATCAATCTCAACGGAATGCATGACTAGAATTCATACGTGCGCGGGTGTTGAAGCTGAAATCTGAATAGGGTCACAACGGGGGGGGGGGTTGTAAGCAAATGTATTTCCCGACTGGTTTTTCTAAATCGTTGGGGTCTTGATACTCGCTTCAATGGTGCCCATCTATGCTAGAATTTCAAAACCAAATATCCAAATATCTGATTAAGATACAAATGAAAGGGCGAATGGGATAAGAAGTGATTGTTGATTTGCATCATAAACAAATGCTTGAAAGTTCTCTTTGAAAGTCTCTATGAATTAATGCCACCACTGACCGTGCTCGCATTGAGGTACTTGTTCAGCCGATTGTGCAGCCCAACCGGCTGGATGTTGCCGCAGCGCGTGCACAACAGCTTCACCATCTGCTTTATCTTCAACTGGTGGTGTGACACTGCAAATTTTCAAAATATTAATTTCATTGTCTCGGTCGAATAAAGTTCCATATTTTAAAGGATCACTTTCAGTTTGATTTGGTTTTCCAATTTATATTTTCATTCAACCCCAATCGAGAAATATAACTACCAAGCTGTTAATTTTACGCACAAACTGAGAAAAAAAGTCGAGTCTAAATCGACATCTCACCCTTGAGTGGCTGATTCTCCCTCACGGCCTCCTCGAAGTGGACGAGCTCCGGCTTGAGGTGCAGTGACACCTGGTGGATGTCCTCGGGGTCGATGACGCACGTCGCCGAGATCTGACTCCTGCAAGATACTGCCCTCAAGTAGACCACGAACAATAACATCAACAACTAGTTGAATATGGTAATGATAGAGTGAGACGAATTCAATTTGCAGCACGTTATACAATCAATTGCTTTGCCACAACTCAAAGTCTAATCGACTCAGAAGATAAGATGAGATAAAAGATATGCTCAATGGTGCATTTCGCAAGGATTAGGATGGCAACACGTACGTGAGTCTGCCGAGCGACTCCCGCCGCGACTCGGGCGCCGTCCGCGACGCATCTCGACGACCTACCTGAACGGTTTGAAAATTATTTTAAAAAATCAGTCAAAATATTTTTTTAAATATTTACCACACGATGAAATTTATGATCTAACTATATTCACAAAGGAATAACAGCGGTTGTCACACGTGAATCACAACGCGATTGCTCATTGGGTTTGAATGTTGCTCAACTTCTAGGGAAAAGGTCACGGGAATCGCTGGTTTCTCCTAATATAAACTATGAAATATGTGCTCGGGAAGACAATGTTATTCCTGATTGGAACCGGTTTCAAGGCGATTTTAAAACCGTTTTGTAATCACAAATGCTCGCCTCCAGCTTGATCTCCTTGCCCTGTAGCAGGCACTTGCCGACGTAGAGATTGCGGCCGAAGACCGAGTCGTTCGGCAGGATCTCGTCCAGACCGTACACCTGCAATCAACCAATCGATAAATCAATAAATCAATGTTTATCGTTTCAAGCGTTCACGCTAAATAATGTATGAATTTCGTTCCTACAGCACAATACGATATGCATTTCAGACATTTTTTTATAAGAACACCACTCAGATTTTCTAAAATGTCAAAATTTTTGGTAGGACTACATCAGTACGAACCAGGTGTTTAAACCCAAATGTGTGTACCCACGGTCACCAGAAGCCGAAATATGCTTAATGTATTCACCGCGCTTGGTTTCTTGAGATCAAATAGCAGGAAAGGGTCGTAGCTGTAGGGGTCATATTCAATCGAATTCTTGTTGAAGGTAGAGTAGAATTCGCTGGCCCAACTGATTATGGCACGAATGTTCACAGTTCGGCTATAGAAGCAGCAACAGCTCGGCTTGCGGGCTCGTCTCTTTCGGTTAACAGTGAACTTCTGCTTGGTGGCAAACATAATCGGTGAGCTGGGGTTGATGCTGGCAACTGGGGGAGGGTGGTGAACAAATATCCTTCCCGAATGTGTCGGGGTTCAAACCGATGGGGAATTGAAGTTTGCTTCAATGGAGCCCAATTATGGCGAATATCAGCGGCTAATTTCGACTATTATGCATCTGTTCGCATATGACGTGGAGCAGAAGGGGAGAGAGAGAGAGAGATCGATTTGAGATTCGAATGATATATTCGGAAGAGACACAACATCCGTGCTCCTATGCACTAAAAGACGATGAATCAGACACGAAATGCCACATTCCTCCGGAATCGGAGAATCGACTGTGGAGAACAAATCAAGCACAGATACCAATCAAATATATTTCGCAAGACCGCGCCAAAAAATGATGTTACTTGGATATATGTATATATTTATGCTATTTCAGTCGAAATAATGTTACAAAATTGAAACAGAATAGGCAATTAATGAAGGTTAAAATGAAGAGTGAATAATGGTACAATGGGACATGGGGATCTACTCAGGGGAACCGGTTTGATTCTCGGAATTTACTAAAAGCCTTGCCGCTCTTGGAAAGAAACTATTGTGTCTGTAGTTGTGGTGCGATCCAGGATTATTGAAGTTCTTTCCGTTTCGAGTGTAGTAAATTTTGAAATAATGTGGTTTTCGGTTGGAAATACTATATTTGCCTCGGATGAGATTTGAGGCTACTCTCTTATCAATCGCAATTCTACGCTTCTCTAGGGACTCAATGCCTAGTCTCTTGTTGCGATCGAGAGCAGTGGGCATGTTTTCCCAAGTATGATTGAAACAGCGCATAAATAACCGTCGTGTGAAATAGTTTTGTACCTTTTCGAGTTCCTTTTTATCCTTGTTTTGGTAAGGGTTGAAGACGGGTGAAGCGCTTTCTAAAATCGGTCTAATGTACATTGAGTACGTTTTGACGAGTACTTCTATATTTTTGGTTCGTAATGCTCTGAGGATAGTGTGACTAGTAGTTTTGGCTTTAATGGATATGTGATATGTTGAAATAATTTTAAAATATTTTCTGAATACTTTTTTATCATTTCCTTAAATGAAGAAGTAATCCTAATTGTCTTGACCCATGCGCTGTAGTGGGTGTTACTGCCACAGTTTTTCCTTTTCCCACAATCATTCCCATTTACCCCCACCTTGAGACAGTAGTCCTCAATCCTCGTCTCCTCTCCTACCCATGATATTTGCCCACGATCCCTTCCCAGTTCAAATGAAAATTTGCAACTCGAAAAAATCGGAGCATTTTTATTGTGTCTTGCCCTCACCTTGAGACAGTAGTCCTCTATCCTCGTCTCCTCTCCGACGCCCTCCTCGTCGAGGAACTGCAGCACGACGCTGCTCAGGATGAAGTCGACGGTGACGGTGGTGTCCACCGTCAGCGGGATGTCGCGACGGGCGGACGACTGCCGCCACCTGCAGGGGTGAGAACGTAAATCCAACTAATGAACCGATTTTTCCATTTGCAAACCATTTTAGCGACCTTTTATAGTTATTATATCACCACTTGCAATAAACTCGCTTGATACCTTTGCCTTTACTTTTCTTTACATCTTTTACCACACTAGTTCAGACAATATCGCCAGTTTTAGAGAAAGATAGAGAGGAAACACGAAATGCACTCACGTGTGGTCCTTGAAGACGACGATCTTCACCGAGTCCGCAGTGGTGGAGACGGGCGCGAGCGCGGAGTGGAAGCGCAGTTGAGGCGTGGGCGAGTGCGAGTCCGTCCGCAGCGCGTCCAACTGCGAAAGTAATGTACTAGTTCGGATGAGAACTAGGACGTCATTCCGCCTTTGATATGTCAAAGTCGCCATGACGTCATAGTTTTCATCCGACCCTAGGGCCAACTGTGAAAGTAGTGTTGGGAATTGGAGACAATGTAGCGAGACTGCTAACCGTGCTAGTCTAATTTCGCAATCCGAGGAGAGGGGTGCGTAGACCTCTCGATGCCTTGTTTTGACTCGCCAACCCTACTGCACAAAGCAATGACAGAATAGCAACAAAAGATTTAAAAAATCAGTCGAGAAGGTGGCTAAATTGCAGTTTTAAAAAAATCTCGGCACTTCTCCCGTTTCTGGCCACCCACCCCCTCGTCCTCATCTAGCACACTCATTTCTAGGTATTTCTCCCTGATTTTCGGCCGCTCAACACTTGGACAGGGATGGGAAATGAGAGGGGGGGGGGGGTGGCCAGAAACCGAAGAAATGCCAAAATCTCGACTTACGGGAGAGAATACATATTTCGCTCGTCGACGAATGCGTAGCGATTTTATCAGTTTTGAGAGTGTTGGACGAATCGTTGCGCGGTGTCTGGCGCGATGAGAATGAGTAACCGCGTATGTGCGGCGTCAGGATTCAGGTATCTTTGCGTATGAGTAGAAAAACAAGACACATCAGGGGGGGGGGGGGGGCGCTCTGTGAGATTGAACAATGCAGCAGAAAATAATGCAGACAATGCAATGCTTACTAGACAACTCTTGCAGTGCGCCGCAACGACTAATTGCGATTTTTCTACACAAAAAAGACGGTGGCCAGAATTTCGCACTCTAACAGGTACCTGCTCGAAGAGTACGCGCACAAACAACCGACCGCGTTAGTTTTAGAGGTATTCCCTCTCGCCCCTTTCAATGTAGACCTATGCAAACACCACAATCCATTTTTATATTCGGTTCATTATCAGTACCTGCTCGAAGAGGCTAGGCGTATACAAAGATAATGGAAAGATAACTCTACCTCAAGCTAAACTCTAACTATTAGATAACGGTGTAAGATGACTCAAAGATAACTCTTACAGAGCGCCGCAACGACTAATCGTCAATTTTCTATACAAAAAGAGAAGGTGGCCAGAAAGTACCTGCTCGAAGAGGCTGGGCGTGCGCGCCCTGAAGTCGTTCAGGCAGTCCAGCTCCAGATGCTGCACGTCTCCTCCTCCTCCTCCTTCCGTCTTCTTCTCTGCCGTCGGCCGGCTAGGCAGACTCTTCCGCTGATGAGCATGCCGAACTGCAAGTGGAAGAACATAGTTGAGAGCAGAACAGCTGGGCTAACAAACGCATAATGCATGTTCTGGAGCTCCCCATGGTTTAGGGTTTCACTTTTCGTCCCTCCCCGAACACCAACTTCCAGGCGGTTACCCCTTCGGGCAATCCTTCCCCTTGTGGGACCTGGGATTTAACTTAATTAGCATAGGACGCCAATAGAATGCTAGCCCATAGCCCAGTTCTAGCAGCAAATCCCCTCCCCCCTCACCGATATCCCTCGGCAGCGCGACGCTTCTCGTGCGCTGCGGCGTCGTCTCGATGGCCGACGTCGACGACGAGGCGTGCAGATGGGCGGGAATCGAAGACAGAGGCAACGTCGGCGACACCGGCTCCTCGTCCTCTTCCCGGTACAGCGGGTCGAACTCACGCCAGATCTGAAAAGATATGTTCATTGGTAGCGATCAATCAGGGAAAATGTTTGATACAAACACAGAATCCGTGTTTATATTTCAACGACAAGTTCAGTAAATTTCGAGTGGATAATCTTGTGAGAAGACTGGTTGAAAGATCAAGTATAAAAACAAAACTTACATCCTCGGTGGTGGGGCTGCTCGCGCCGTCGAGGTCGATCAGGTCGCCGTTCACCATGCGGGGCGTGCCGATCGAGCAGTACGGTACGTAGATCTCCCTCACGATACTGTAACAGACGATGAAAGATTAACTTATTTTGGTTACTTAGCGCGTCTGCTTAGAATCTAGCTAATTACAAGTATCTTTAAGATCAAGCCCATTTGAAGATAAATCCCTGTTCAGAGGAGCACATGGTGCTAGAAGAACACTCAAAGTGACAGTTTTTTAAAAACATTTTCTCTTATGATAGTATTGTTCTTTGAATAGTGATGCAACGTGGTTTTGACTAGTTTGCAAGTATACGCAAAGTTGGTGCACTCACGAAACTACACTACGGTTTGTTCTTCACTGTATCCACACTCGCTACTTGACTGGTCAAGAGAGTGGGTGGGATTCAGAGACGAGGGCTGGAATTACAAGCTACAGTACTCACGATGGGCACTCATCCTGCGGGGGGATGACCGTGGAGAGACGGGGAGTGGCGGGCAGCGTGGCGGTCGAGGCGTGGGCAGGACGATGCGGAGGAGTGGCGGGAATCTGGCTGCAAAGGAGGAGGCTTCCGATTGTGTACCCGACTTTACGACTCATTTATTGCAAACATGGTGTAGCATACAATTGCATAATGAAGCATAATGTGCATGAAATTTGGCATAATTGGAGAAGATCAAGTTCCATAAACGTTTTTAAGATCTCGGAATACGATATTCTAGTTTTAATTAGAGGGCTTATCTACAGTAATCTTGCAAAGACCAATACTTACAATGTATGCAAGCTGCCACTTACAACTTACAATGCTTGCTTACAGTAATCCAAGACTTATTATCGGCCCTGAATTAAGACGTACCCCTCATTCGGACTGGCTCTCCTCGTGGGGAGTGGTGGCGGGGGCGTCGCACAGGAAGCAGTGGGCAGGTGCGAGAAGGAGGTCGTCTGAGCGGGCCCTGACAAATCAATATTCGTTGATTAAAGATTATTCTTCTAACTTTGTAACTTCCCCTTAGAAGGCATAATGTCTGTGGCATATGATTTATTTCTTATCAAAAAAATAGTGTTTTCCTCACCAACCAATCAATAATTCCATTTCACGGTAAAAGTTTTCCTTCAATTTGAGATTCCACTCTAGGGAGTAATGCCTATGGCATGCACGGCGTTGCTCATCAAACAAAGTAAGAATTTTTCGCCCACACAACCGCATTTCTCCCCTCTCGCTATATCAAATTTCTCGCTTAATTCTGCCTTCCCGTGCGTGAGAAAACAGACAATTTTGCGTGGATGGGCAGCTTTTGCAACGTTATCGTTAATGATAATTCTGATGGAGCAAACCGTACTCAAAACACCCCGACCTAATCATTTTGATAACACCCTGTGAGTCACGCAGGCACGTGCAAACACTGTCATTCTAATATTGCGCCCAGCATGTGCCTGCCACTACCGATATGCTTTGAAATACGACTTGCGAGAGCCCTAAACGCGAACAGGGTGGACGCAAACAAGTTAGAAAATCAAAACGCCCCTTCGCTAGTCAAGGAAAGCAACATAGATTAAAAGGTATTGCTTAGCCGACCCTTTTTCGTCTCTGTAGAGCAACTCACAGTTCGGTCGGGCGTAGTGCTGCGTGGTGGTCGCAGACTCGCTGGTTCGCTTGATACGCGGGTAGAGCGGGGGCGGAGCCACAGCTGCAGCAGCAGTCGTAGAAGCTGCTGGCAGAGGCGTGGAGGGCGAGGCGATCAGCGGGTAGAAGGAGTGAGAACTCGCTGGAAAATAAGTACTTCGAATGAAATCTGTACGATTCAATTGTAATCGAAACGAGAAATTGATTTGATCGAGATAATGAAAAGTAACCAACTATGGAAACACATGGAAGTAGTATTTTGGACCTACCAGACCCTGAGGGTTTCAGTGGGCTATCTAATGTAAATACCTATCTTTGCTTCTGCAGTAGAGCCAAAACATTAAAGCAGAAGAACTCACGCGAGAAGGTGGGCGTGGGCGGGAAGGGACCGTGCTGCAGCTGGCCGTGGTAGGGCACCTGCACGGGACTATGCGACGTCGGCAGCGGCGACCAACCGATCGCGCTGAAATTGCCCCCTCTATTATTTGAATACTGAAACATGAAACAAAACTAAAGAGGCTCCATGCATAGTGGGGAGGCGTGTTGTTGAGTAAATTAAAGTTTTAACAATAGAAAGACACCGGAAGATCGACTCCCTCTCCCCTTCCCCCCACCATACACTATATTCTCGTAAATTCTGCACATGATGAAGTGCCCTTGTGGTTTACGATAAAAATAGCATACGGTGTCGGGTACAGCTGCTGCTGCTGCTGGTATTGGGGCACGTTCTGGTCGAGGGCGTTGAGATTGGAGGGGTGCGAGTAGAGCCGCTTGATCTGACGGATCGTCTCCTGTCGCTCGCGCTCCTGAAGGAGATTTCGAAAGTATATCACAGAATAGGTGTGTCTGGCAAAATGTGGGCACTCCATAAGTAGATTTCTGGAAAAGCTAAAAGCAATTCGGTCTCGCGAAAGGTGGGTACTCTCTGCAGAATCCGCCGAAATTAGCAATGGATTAGCAATTTTCCCCCGTGAGCCCAGTGGCGATGACGGGGTGCACCTTTATCTTCATCTTTTATCATATAGAAAACACCCCTCTTCCCTTCGGGTTTAGCCATTTTGAAATCGTTATTCATACATCGAGAAAGCCGCCACCTCTTGTTTATATATTTTCAGTAGTTGGTCTGTGAAACTTAAGCAAACAGACTCGAACAAGTTTGCAAGTTACGCTACCAGCTTAGCAAATACACTCGAGATCTGACCATAGTTGATTCAAATTTCAAAATATTCATCCAATTCCAAAATAAGCCCCTCTACTGATCGATCGTACAGAACTAATTGACAAAAAAACGTGGTTAGGCCACTGACAGAAGCTAATCATAGAATTGGAGCAAATTCTGGAGTCATAACCGTCGGTTTGTTCAGTGATGAAAACCGTCAAGTAGGAGATAAAATTGGCCAATTATTGATTTTTAATACTCTAAAAGATCAAAGATCATCTTACCTGCAAGTCGCCTCCCTCCAGATGGATGAGGTCGTTCTCGTTAGCGATGCGTCGCTGCTCCTCCTCGAGAAAAGTCTTCCTGCGACCAAAACGCCATTAGAACGCACACAATTTACTTAACAAGAAGAGCACAGAGAACTACACGAACACTCTACATTAGCCGGACTAGTTCTACAGTTTTGCGATGAAAATTGGGAGAGAAACTAGGCATTAGACATAGTTTTCGCTCGGCAAAGTCGAGTGGCAGGGCGCCTGCCGCGGAACACTCTCGAGTTACACTCACTCACTCTCGCTAACGCGATCAACTAAGCGACAATCAGGAGAGAAACGAGCGTAATGCGAAAAAAACAGCGGCGAATTGGGCAAGAACCAAGCCGAAAACACTTACTTGCTGAAGGCGAGCACGAACTCGAGCTCCTCGTCTCTGGATTCGCGCGCCATTTCCATCGATTGGTGACCACCTCAGACGACCATCTGGAAACGGCACAAGCATCATAAAAAGACACGTGAAAAACAAGGAAAAACAGCGATGAAAATCGAGCGAAAACAGCGAGACAGAGTGCGGACTGTACGATCGTAAACTGAAAAAAGAGCTAGCGCCAAAAAGTACAGTATGCTAACAATCGCGGCGGGGTGAAATACGACATGAGGATTTTAATCAGAAGAAGATTTTTGCTAATTATTATTTATTAATTGGTAATTAACTATTTAAAATATTAGGAAGTGAAATAATACGGTATTAGCAAACAAGGTGTCCTGGTGAGATGTAACTTTTTTCTCGGAACCATTCATCTTGGAAAATAAATGTTGTAACTTTATTTTTGGAACTTCTGACTCAGAATCAATCGGCTTGTAACCGCTAAGCGGGAACTCGCAAATCGGAATGAGAGGGTGGGAACTCGACAAGTGAGAAATTATTTTTCAGAAACGTTCATCTCGGAACTTTTTCCTGGATTTTATCAAGTCTAATTTGGCTGTTTTCGCAGAGTTATTATTTTATTGTTTTCGCAGAGTTATTATTTTATTGCTAACTATGGAATAGTCTTTTGGAGGCCTCTATTTTAAGGTTTCATTGATGTTAGCGACCGCTCATTTCGATTAGCGTGTTTGGGAATGGTTAAGTGAAAAAAGTTCCGAGATGAACAGTTCCAAAATGAAAGTTCCGAGAAAAAAGTTCCGAAAGAAAAGTTCCAGGCAAAATGGTTCCCAGCGCGAAGTTTCCAATATGAATTGTTATGAAATTAATGTTCTGAGAAAAAGGTGCCAGAACTCATGTTCCGGAAAAATAGTTACATCTCACCAGGACACCGCAAACAAGGGCACAGTTTAGAACCGATATTAAGATATCTTCATAGATAGATACGAAAGTCATGAATTCGGTGTCTCAGTGGAGGAAATTCTAAATTTTATAGACCACTTCAATGTTTTCGATAATGTAATTATCAAAATCATTGCAGAGACATTCGCTCATGTAGAGCTCAGCTGATACCTCATTTTTTGTATCAAAACTTTTTATTCAAAAGTGATACAAAAGATAAGATCGAAGGGAAGCCGGCGTCTGGCATACATCTTGGATACCCCGGGTGTTCCAAGGGTATTCTAAAGCGTCAGATATTTGTAATATTTGTATATCATTGATTTACAAAGGACGCGGCTGACACCACTTTTGTATCAAATCGACAGTGATACAAAAGATGAGGTCAGAGGGAAGCCGACGTCTGGTAAACAGCTGGAGTGTTCCAAGGGTATTCATAAATGTGGAAATGATTTATCAATAAAAATGGTAGACCATTCATGCAGAACACAACTGACCCCTCTTTAGTATAAAAAAGTCAATAATTTCATCGAAGGGTTTCCCCACCAAATTTCCCCAGCTTATTTTCGGACCTCAGACTCTCAGACCATGCCGAGTTTTTCAAAATGAAGTTAGAGCTTCGTAACTCTAGGGATGTTCGGCCCATGGTCTGAGGAGGCTACATTCCAATTTTTGTGAAGTTTGGTTCATTGGTTCCCGAATTATGGGAACTCGGATAGGGCCCTAACTACCACGTCTGATATTTTCCAGCACCTCGGCGGCATTGAGCTAAGCTCACGAAACCTGGCGGTTAAGCTTTTGGGAATATTCTAAGGTTCACTTCTGGGAATTAGCGCTCTAGCTCACTTCCGCCGAACTTGGCGGTCGCTCAAAGTTTCACAGTCTGAACTGACATCAAGTGCAAGGAGGCGCAACCCCGATCCACTTAGCGACTCGCGATATGTGGTCCGGTGTGTCTGGTTAGCTGAGGGGTTGTGCTCTGGGCCTTGTACCCGGTCCACGTAGTTTCGAATCCGAACGGATCCATTGCTCTTTTGCCGTGTTTTTATGGTGTCCTGAGCACTCTTGGTGATGTATTTTGCCACTGAATCACCTCGGCGCTCAACGACGAGTGATCAGCAGCCTAAATCAACTCGTCGGCGCGCGAAGCGCGTCGACGCCGTTCCAAAAGCTCCTTTCGGTATCATTGTTTTCGGTGAACATATCTGATTAATCGAACACGTATTTGAATGCTCCGCATCAATAAAAGTGAAGGAATCCACTCCCCGGGGGGGAGTGTCGAAGTTGGGTTTCTGCCGAAACTCAAGACTTGTGTTGAATTTGGGTTCCCTTTTGTTGAATACCTGTGATCAATAAAAGTGCCGGAATCTACAATATTTTAGCGCAATAAAAGGCGTGGAATCGACAATATTTTAGCGCAACAAAAGGAACGGAACCAACAAAATTGCAAGCCCAAATTCGCCCCTCTTGTTTTGAGCAAAATAATATTTGATGATTTTTTACCTATATTTAGCCAATGAATTGCAGCTTACATTTTTGAGCACGATACTCCTTCAGTGCACTTATCAATTTCATTTCGAAATATACTAGCACACTCAACATGCATGCTCCCAAGGCAAACTTCACCCCCGGCGCCTCGCGCCGGAAGAAAGTCGTCATTCAACTGTAAATATTTGTGCACACCTATACACATTTCGCAATAAATTTTTGTATACTGTGCAAGGAGCAAGAGGGGCGAATTTGGGCTTGCAATTTTGTTGGTTCCGTTCCTTTTATTGCGCTAAAATATTGTCGATTCCACGCCTTTTATTGCGCTAAAATATTGTAGATTCCGGCACTTTTATTGATCACAGGTATTCAACAAAAGGGAACCCAAATTCAACACAAGTCTTGAGTTTCGGCAGAAACCCAACTTCGACACTCCCCCCCGGGGAGTGGATTGCGTAATTATTCTTGCCCATGATTTGGTTCATGGCATCTATAGGCAACCTTCAGCAGAACTGTGTAGTCGAATGGCTTAATCTTGGTCATCCAAGCGAAAATGCAAGGAATAGGAAGTGAAGAAGGGAGACTTCGGGAGTCGGAAGGGCCGAAATGTAGTCCTTTCCTCCCCATTATTTCGTGGTGCTTGATAGAGCTCCCACTCATTTCTCCACATTCTTTCACTTTACCTGTGTTTAGAGCCTCGGCTGC
Source organism: Pristionchus mayeri (assembly GCA_036245805.1). Classification (NCBI taxonomy): domain Eukaryota; kingdom Metazoa; phylum Nematoda; class Chromadorea; order Rhabditida; family Neodiplogasteridae; genus Pristionchus; species Pristionchus mayeri. The sequence continues at coordinate 47,375,679 of BTRK01000006.1, forward strand.
CCATGTATAGACAGGAGAGAAGAAGCGAACTATCTTCCCGAGCTATCTTCCTCATTCTGCCTTGCTACTATTACAAGAAGGACGAGATTCTGCACGATCTTCATCTGCAGAACGTGCAAGTCATCGAGGTACGGTAGACTGAGTATCGAGAACTGATTGAATCCTCCAGAAACGAGCAACTCGAATGGAAAAAGAGGATATGAAGGCATGGCTAGCAGAGGAGTCGGACATGCTCTGTCCGGTGATACAAGTGAGACTGTTAATGAGTATGCAATAGAGTTTGAGGAACGATAGCGTGGTCTCGTTATTCTGTACACTCGCATGCATTTTAGGTCGAGAGAGCGAATGAAATGAAGAGTCGGTATTCCGAATTTCTCGATATTCGATAATCCCTCATTCCAGGAAGGTCCGTCGATGGCTGTGCTCACTCAAGGCATCGAAGTATTCGAGAGAATGGCTAAGGTGTCCAGATATCACAACGAGAGATCCACAGTGTGAGATTCTCTTGCTCCTCCCCACTTCCGATTCTATGCTTTCACAATTAAACGCGTCGAGAGAGAGAGAGTATATGATAAAATGAACGGTTACCCAATTTCGAACTCTAGTCGAGAAGGGTGGCTTTCTTATTACGAAAAAAGAATTTTTAAAAACAATGAGATTACGGTACGCTTGATACGGTACTACTGACGGTACTACGGACTACGGTATATTGTCCGAACTTCATTCTAGTCGAGAAGGATGCCTGTCATGTTACTCGAGTGCGGACTTCCTCGCTGGATTCAGAGACATCTCGTACTTCTTCCCCTCTAGTGAGTAACTCCTTCCATTAACTTGGAATTTTAACAAAGTAATCGATTGTGTGCTGTGTGAATTCCTCTTCTCTCTCTTCATTCCTCTTCACTACCATCTCACAATTGCGGTAAATTAGCATGCGATGGGAAGTAGACGTCGAATCGTGAATCGTAACCGAGTAATTGATCCAATTCGATTCCTCCTAATCTGATCCCCTTCAGTGGTCGAACCGAGTGATCTATGTCAAGACGCAAATGAGTATCTCTCGCTCACAGTCCTCCCCACACTCAATACTCTCCTCTCTCAGATGACTGTAGAGAGACCGGAAGATCCCATCGTCAGTCTTTTTCTATAACATCGCAAGATTCACTCTCTGACCACTCGATCGGAAGGGAGAATGTTTAGAATGAAGAGAGGATTAACTGAATTTCAAAATATTTTTCAGTTATAATCTCTTAATTATTTCATATTTGCTGAGAAACCATACAACGATCTCTTCATTCCCCACTAAGGAAAGAGTGCGTAGAGAGACGATTATCTAAATTTCAAACTTATTTTCCCATTTGTTTACACATTTCATTGAATTATTTCAGTTATGGCTGGCGGATCGACTGAGAGACATCAGCCCGCTAGAGGTCTCAAACAACAATGATAATGAACTGTGAATCAGCAATCAATAAATACTCAATAAATACTCAATATGGACCTAATTTTATCGTGCAAAACAACCGCAGCCTTTACAAGAAGCTGTAACCCGAACAACTTGATGAGGTAACAATAATGTACTACAACAACCGAGATCACGTCACTTCTTGACCATTTCCTTCATGATCGAGATCAGACTAGATACGGATGATTGATCGGACTCCTCGCTCTTCTTCTCTATCCTCTTCGTTAGGTTGTCCATCATCAGAATCATGGCGGTGTTCGCTTGAATCTGCTTTTCCGCCGCTATTTGCTGCGTCTGGAATAAATAATTTCGAAATTCGGCCAATCGCATTTTTTGTACAGAAAATTCGCAATTAGTCGGATGCGGTGCACTGCAAGATTTCAGTCTGAATCTAGTTATCCTGCACACTTTCTCCGGTAGAGTTACGAGGGGGTATCACAATTTCACAAGTTTCTATTTCTACAACTGTCATTCTTTCTGTTAGTATATATTATGGTTTTCGGAGCGAACGTTCCTGGCATTGCGTCCACAATGAATTCGTGTGAGCTGAGAGTGGGAAATTCACACCTTTGTCAATTCGATCTGAGCCCTCAACAATTCCATTCGAAGCTGAGATTCCTCATCAACCACTCGATCCACTCTGATTGCTGCAATCGGAATGGGATTTCAATGATACTAATCGTCTTCATAATACCCTTTGCTGATTCTACTGTTGCACAATTAGTGTTTAAAGATCAAAAGTTCAACGTTCAAAGATTGGAGATATGAAATCATCCGTTTCTTGCATACTCTCATGTGTTTCCTTCTCGAACTTATACCCAACGGAATAAATGAAATGAAATCTACTTACGTGAAGGTGCAGGAGGTAGTGGCTGAGGGGGCGGCACTTGGGGAGAGACACGAGCTCGCTTGGCAGGAAGAGGTTCCACGGGAGGTCGGCTGTCTTCACTCTGCAGTTATACGTTGTTAGTCATACGCTATGTTATGGTAGGATTATGGTATTCATTCAAGCTGAGGTGACAATTTCTTCTCTTCTCGCGCATTTTCGATTGGTCAATCGGCGAAAGATAAAAACAGTGATCCATTTGATATCGTTTGCCTATCATATTCTATGGTATCAGAATCAGAGAGGGATTGAGAGATAAGGAGGTTGAATAATGACGAAGAGAAACTCACAAATGAATCGGGATCAAATTCGTCTTTCGGTACGGCGTCCATGAACGAGGGCTCGAAATGGTAAGGACTCGCTTCAGCTTCATTCCCATTCCACTCATTCGGTTTCATCGACGTCTGAAATAGAATCTCTGTATACAGTACTACTATTCGAAGGTCTGGCAATCATCTCTTCAATCTATACACTCCTGACGAGTGGACAAATAGTGTATAGAAAGATTTAGTCGAAAGACTGTAACTTAAAAATTTTCTAACCTCTAAATCATCGAAGGCCCTCTTCATTAGTGGCTTCTCCACTTCCTCTCCGAACAACTTGAGAAGGAGGAAATCCCCACGTCCCAATTCCATTTCCATATCTCGCTCGCTTCTCGTTGGATTCTTCAGCCATTCTCGAAATCTGAGATAAGTTTATGAGCTATTCTCTAGTCTCGGAGTTGATCTTCATTACCGAAACACCCACCCGATTTCTATTATGTCTTCCTTCCCTACTTCACAACTAGTAAGCATCAAAGTTTGCTTAGGCAACATTATTGAATTTCAAATAAATACGGGAAAATAATCTCTGCCCGTGGGCAAAACTCTTCTATCCCCAGAGCGAGTGAGAGAGGAGAGATCGACTAGAGAGTAGCCACAGGGTCATAGTGAATGAGAAAGAGGGAGAGAGCTAGAGAGAGCAAGAATGCGTGCTGTTTTTCTAGCGAACGCATCGGCCTCTGGGCACCTAACCTCGCCTCTTTCACCTACTCAGTTCGAACACATTGGTTTGTTCGGATCAAAGAACGCAGCTATAAGTACTCACTTTCAAAGGGAACTAATGCAATTTTAAAGTAGTTGACTGCTCTGTAGTGAAAAGTGTGTGCAGAATGAAGGTGTTTGGGAGTAATTTCCATTAAAAGCAACTAGTTCATTAGTCCCTTTTGAAAGACAAATACTCACACAGTGTACTTGGAGGGAATCCTCTTCAGCTTTCCCTGTCGATAACTCAGATTTGACTTGAGTGCCTTCGTAGTCACTTCGACGTTGAACTTCGTATTGAACATTTCGGTTATTCGAGCCCATGTCACAGTACGGGCGCCGTTCGCCTGAAACAAAGAACAAATTAGTGAAGAATTCGCAGAAAAAAAGAGAATGGGCAATAAACATACACAAAATGTAAATTTACCTCAACCGACCGGTTTGTCGCCAGGTCAACAATGATCGAACTGTACTTGTTTACGCACTCAATCAGATAATCCGACTCATTCGCATTGATTATGTGCTGAGAAATGGAGGAGGGAGTGGTGTCCATTGGGGCGCGATCGATTGAGGGTGTGGAGTGGAGTGAGGGGAGAGAGAGAGAGTGGGACGAGGGGAGAGAAGTGAGGCGAGAGTGTGGAGAGGGGGAAAACGACGAGAGGGACACTCAGCAGAGAGGAGGGAGAGAGACTGGAAGCGGAATGGGGAGAAATAAGCGGACTCGCATATTCCCTCGATCGGACAGTTCCGCTCAATTATTTCGTGATTATGGCAGAAGGTATTTAGTGTTTATGAGAACATTGTATTATCGAACAATAATACAACAGCGAAACAGGAAGGCGGAAGAGAGGGGAAAAACTAGTTTATACGGCACTAGGTTGGATGAGAACTATGACGTCATGCCGCATTTGATATATCAAAGGCGGCATGCCGTAACAGTTTTCATCCGACCTAGTGCCGTTTATTCAGTTGATGGGGCAGTGCCTCTCAATAGCCTTCCTATCGAAACAGGTACGGATAGTCAGACTTTTAGGTGAGTCAAACCCCCAAGGAGTTTAGTTTGAAGAGAAGAGGAATTTAGTTTACATGAGCCAATCTCACATTACCATTTCCCCCCATTCTCGGATCTCGGCATTCTCTTTCCAGGGCTTGGTAAGAGTAATGTAACACTGTAAGATTGATGAGAACGGCTCCGAGTAATGGATGTAGCCCAGTGTCTCATTGAAACACGCAAACGACCAATAGCGAAGGAACTAGCCCCATTTCATCTCTAATCACCTAGTATGCGCGAGATAACCCAAGCAAAGCGTACGGTCCCGTGGTGTAGCGGTTAGCACTCAGGACTCTGAATCCTGCGACGGGAGTTCAAATCTCCCCGGAACCTTCTCTTTTGCAAATTTTTTAGATGAATTATTCTTGAAGAATTGCTGCTGGAACTCGCCTGGTCGGCCGCAACTTGCGAGAGTTTGTATGTCGACAGCAGAACTTCACGGTATATTACGCCATGGTCAGTAGCTTGCAGTTATCTATCGATTGCAATGTACGATTGTTATCAAATAACAATCGTATCTATTCTAGTGTCCGTTGTTCGTGTAATCAATGCAGAGATTGCATTGGTGAGGACTGCCATGCATCGGAGATCATCGGAGAGAAGAGAATGAGACACCTGGAAACAAGGCATTCTATGGCAAATTTCCAGAAATCTTTCGCTTCGAGACCAATCGCGATAGGGCGTAAATTGAACATTCGAGATAAATTGTTCTCTTTCTCTACGCTCTCTCATCTCACGCCCCCCCCCTTGTAAAACACCGTGGGAAAAGAGAGAAGAAGAGAAGGATGAGTAGTCCAATAAAGGTTATCATCATTACGCTAGCATTCACGTTCAATGAGTGTCACTGATTGTGAGGAACGCAAGCATTATTTTCGCGAACATCTTTATTTTAAAACACTTTGTCTTTCCAGATTGCTTTGATAGAAGACCATCCTAGGAAGAAATATCGAATCCTAACGCAGAACTTTATTTCGAAATAAGTTTCCAACAACTGGAAAACGATACAGTTGTACATGTATTAGGTTGTAACATAAGTTTTGTCGCATTTCGGAGGTTCACAATATTTCCATTAAGGATACTTCTCAAACATTATCAATGCCTGACCTCCTAGTATATGTTTGGGGTGTTCATGCACATTCAAACCATAGGGTAGAGCTGAACTGCGCACGCTGGCTATGCGAAAAATATTAATATGAACTGATTTAAATTTGGTGCAGATTTTATTAATTCGTTTGATCGGGTGCTAGTTCGCAGAGATGAATAATGAACCAAACTTCTACAGCATGGTGATATACCCCGTCAATGCTCTTTCAAAATATACGCCAGATATGGTGCTATGTTGAGCGGAACCAAAGATATACTTCACTGAGTGTAAGGTTAGCCGCTGATTCGTAGCCAACTTGACCAACTCTTCTGAATCCAGAATTGCAACAACAGTGACTAACATAAGTGCGTTCAATTACCACTCATGGAGGTATAATTTATCATTAAACAAGTGAGAGAAAGAACACTCCACTTGTGGGAAATTTGAATTTTTATTAATTCAATTCGCGCACAATTTTACCAAAATTTGCAAGTTTAGGTGTTTCGAATTAAAGATTGTCATTCAAAAGCTATTTATTTCCAAACTTATCCCAAGTAGATACTAGTAAGGGAAGGGTTTATGGTTCGGATGGACACAACAAATCAGATATTGAACATGTGTGCGAGGTAGGAATATGAACAAAGTGCCGATTTCAGTAGTTTAATTTACATACCATCGTTCTGAATGGAGCCACTTATCTCAACAGAACCCAATCTACCCCAAACTTTGTCTGCACACTGTCCACTTTGGGTGAACTATATTCCACCACTATTTGGATCTGGATATCTACTGAGAAGAAAATTCGGCTTGCGAAAGTTTTCGCGACCGTCACCAACCATCCACATTATACAAACTCGTCTACATTTCTAGAACGATTTTCGTTTGTCATTATCCGTGAGTGGTTCAAAATTATGCACATATGTAGTACTTTACGCAAATCACACAAAATTGGCATAATTTATCCTTTTCAAGAAGAGCTGATGCGTGAAAATGATTTCTAATCCTTATCTCAGTACAACTTTGTCTGACTAATGTGCCTCCTCAACTGCCTTGACAGGACTGAAGTAAAGCGCGTAAGAAAGAGTACGAAGGCCCTCACTGATGATGAATAACGAAATTGAGATTAAATTAATTCGAAGAATTTCTGAGGTTAAAATGCATAAGAGATTGGACGCGACAAAACTTATGTTACAACCTGATAATTGTTTTTTTTCTCACTAATATCCTCACCTCATTTGATGAGCAAAGTTGAAAACTATTCAAAACATGTAGTTCAGTGTGAGATGTTTGAAAAAAGATAAACACTGTTTCTCCAGCATCGGTTCTATGGTGTAGCGGTTAACACTCTGGACTTTGAATCCAGCAACCCGAGTTCGAATCTCGGTAGAACCTATCGTTTTGCAGGATATTTCGGTAAATATTTTTGAATTAAAAACTAAAATTCGTGTCAGAATTGAAAATCTTAATGCATACCTTGTATACCTTTCGCTGACTAATCTGACTTTGTGACATTCTGACTTGGAAGTTTACATAATTAAACTGAAACGGTGTGGGTGATAGTAAAATACCAAGCAATACGGTTAATAACACGCTACTTAATTACATTGTTGCCCATAATGTCTGATTGAATCATTTTTTCACCTTGTGAGAAAGAAAAACGTCATTCATTATTTCATTGATTGCCGCATTCTCGTAGGCATATTATCGGTATTCGTTCCCTGATTTTTTCTCAAACCGTGAATTTTTCTCTTAGTGCAGAGTAGGGTTTCCCTTTTTTTTTTGTAAATTTGTATCATGTTCGGGAGTATTTTAGATGCGCTAACCAGTTACTTAGCGTTCGTTACACTTACCCGAAAATGATACAAAATAGCCACTAAGTGAATCCCAAGTCTAGAGTTGGATAATACTGACCATCTTTCATTCACAACACTTTTTCACAACTCACGTGAGCATAGTGCACTTATTTAAGAGACCGTCCACCAGAGAACGTAATAACTGTGCAGGGGTCCACGGATGGCCAAAAATTCGATAAATCCCAAACTTTTTTTCTGAAGTGGGGGTACCGAGTGCTGATTGACGGCAGCAATGACTAATGCTAGGGGTCGATTTTGAAAAAGTTACAGACACCCCCTACTTTTGGGGTCGAAAATTTTGATGTCTCAGAATTATTCGAAATATAGATTTTCTGGTGTATTTTGAATCGTACAAAACGAATTTCGATATGCGAATATGAGAAAATGCGAAATAAAAAAGTTTAGCCCGAAAAACCACTTTTTCGTCAAAATAATCGAGTATATCACGCCTCTCATGAGAGAATCGAGCTGGGCGTGGGAATGGTGAAATTGGTTCTAAACGGTTTTGGCCATCGCTAATTCCTCGCCACGCCGCGCGTTTTTGAGAGTGCAGAGTGAAATTATCCCATTGTCCCTCACTCCACCCATTGTTCTCATTCCTCCCTCATTCCCAAAAAACGCGCGGTGTGCGAGGAATGAGTGTTTTCAAATTATCGAAAAACGTAAAAGGGGCGAAACTCTCACCACCGTGTCCGTATTTTGTTAGCAAACCACTCATTTCAAAGCTCTCACTGAGCTGCATTCACTTAGAAAATTTGAGCTGCATGTGCACCTACATTTCTGAGAAAAATGCCCTGAAGTGTACCACTGTTCAAAATCGGATTCAGAGAAATTAGTTTAGATAGATCGATAGAGCTCAAAAAATGAGTCGAGGTCACTCAGAGGTCAATTTTGCTCAATCTTTAGCCGTTTTCGAGAAATCGGCACTTGAAGTGAGTGATGCCGAGTTGCGACCCGGTGTAGGAAGCTCCAAAATGAAGTCTGCATAAAAAGACTTTGGGAGTCACTCAGGCATGCCTTAGGATGGCCAAAACCGGTTAGAACTAAATTCATGATTTTCCTCCATTCCCATGAATGGCAAATTCAGCTCGATTTTCTCGTGAGAGGCGTGATATCGATCTAAAAATGTCCGAGGTGCACATTCTCGATACGATTTTCGGAATCTACGTTAAAAGTTATGTCTAATTTGAAATTTTCAGAATTTTAAAAATACCGACTTTTGTGATATTGTGATCCAAATTATGAAAAATGCGTCAAATTGCTGAACATGGGTTCTCACGGGCCCAAATATTTTCGCCCCCTATAATTCTACTCGTCTAAAAACAATTCGTTATGTCTTATGCAATCATTTGGATCATATTTCTACTCCGAAAAAGCGAGAAAATCACAAATCTGAAATTTCATTTTTTCAGCCTCTGTTCAACGGCCAAAAGTATCACTTTTTAAAAAATATAAATAAAAGAGGTTTTCCGACATTTTTCCACACGTAGAAACCGAATTTTCATGTTAGAGCTCATGGAAAGTACGTTTGGCGTTTATGACCAATAAAAGTACGCTTATGACCAATATCAATTTTGAACTTTTTTTCAATTTTTGCATTTTTGACTTTTTTAAAATGTATGTTGTATAAGACTTTACTACCTAAAAACTGATTAACATGATTATATAAGACATAACGAATTGTTTTTAGACGAGTATAACTATAGGGAGCGAAAATATTTGGGCCCGTGAGAACCCATGTTCAGCAATTTGACGCATTTTTCATAATTTGGATCACAATATCACAAAAGTCGGCATTTTTAAAATTCTGAAAATTTCGAACTAGGCATAACTTTTAACGTAGATTCCGAAAATCGTATCGAGAATGTGCATCTCGGACATTTTTAGATCGATATACTCGATTATTTTGACGAAAAAGTGGTTTTTCGGGCTACACTTTTTCATTTCGCATTTTCTCACATTCGCATATCGAAATTCGTTTTGTACGATTCAAAATACACCAGAAAAGCTATATTTCGCATAATTCTGAGACATCAAAATTTTCGACCCCAAAAGTAGGGGGTGCCTGAAACTTTTTCAAAATCGACCCCTAGCATTAGTCATTGCTGCCATCAATCAGCACTCGGTACCCCCACTTCAGAAAAAAAGTTTGGGATTTATCGAATTTTTGGCCATCCGTGGACCTGTTACGTTCTCTGGTGGACGGTCTCTTAACAGCGTTCTATACCATGTACAAACTCAGCATTGCTAACTACCTGAGTCATCTCAGCTCATTCAGACTGTCAGATATTATGAGTGGCGAGTGCGAAATCATCCAGCCACTCCAATATAACCTTCACTGGGATAGGGATGGAGCGTTGGATGCAATTTCGACGTTTTTTTTTTATTAATCAAGCATATTTCAACGCGATATCCTTCAGATTCTACTTCATCATATCATTGATATCCCTAGTTTCCCTCCATCCAATCATATTCTACATTTTGCTAAAACACAGCTCATCGCTGAGCAATGATATCAAAGTTGGATATCTCATATGCCAGGTCGGAATTATTTATAACGTAATGAATGCATTCAAGAAAAAAATGACATTCAGGGTGTTATGGTCAGCCACGATATCTACATCTCGCTTCTATTCCGATTGCATATTCTCATTCCGTACAACGTATTTTACTGCGACGGTCCGCTATGTCGACTTGGGATTACTAATCAATACCTTATGGTAATTACACGGCTTTAATTGACTGAGTAATTATGTACTTAGCACACTACAATCTTTCCCAAATCATACAAAGTTGTGCAAAAAGGAGAAACTTCAATAATGACCATAATAATAATAATAATAATAATAATAATAATAATAATAATAATAATAATAATAATAATAATAATAATAATAATAATAATAATAATAATAATAATAATAATAATAATAATAATAATAATAATAATAATAATAATAATAATAATAATAATAATAATAATAATAATAATAATAATAATAATAATAATAATAATAATAATAATAATAATAATAATAATAATAATAATAATAATAATAATAATAATAATAATAATAATAATAATAATAATAATAATAATAATAATAATAATAATAATAATAATAATAATAATAATAATAATAATAATAATAATAATAATAATAATAATAATAATAATAATAATAATAATAATAATAATAATAATAATAATAATAATAATAATAATAATAATAATAATAATAATAATAATAATAATAATAATAATAATAATAATAATAATAATAATAATAATAATAATAATAATAATAATAATAATAATAATAATAATAATAATAATAATAATAATAATAATAATAATAATAATAATAATAGTAATAATAATAGTAATAATAGTAATAATAATAGTAATAATAATAATAATAATAGTAATAATAATAATAATAATAGTAATAATAATAATAATAATAGTAATAATAATAATAATAATAGTAATAATAATAATAATAATAATAATAATAATAATAATAATAATAATAATAATAATAATAATAGTAATAATAATAATAATAATAGTAATAATAATAATAATAATAATAATAATAATAATAGTAATAATAATAATAATAATAGTAATAATAATAATAATAATAATAATAATAATAATAGTAATAATAGTAATAATAATAATAATAATAATAATAATAATAATAATAATAATAATAATAATAATAATAATAATAATAATAATAATAATAATAATAATAATAATAATAATAATAATAATAATAATAATAATAATAATAATAATAATAATAATAATAATAATAATAATAATAATAATAATAATAATAATAATAATAATAATAATAATAATAATAATAATAATAATAATAATAATAATAATAATAATAATAATAATAATAATAATAATAATAATAATAATAATAATAATAATAATAATAATAATAATAGACAATAATAATAATAATAGACAATAATAATAATAATAGACAATAATAATAATAATAGACAATAATAATAATAATAGACAATAATAATAATAATAGACAATAATAATAATAATAGACAATAATAATAATAATAGACAATAATAATAATAATAGACAATAATAATAATAATAGACAATAATAATAATAATAGACAATAATAATAATAATAGACAATAATAATAATAATAGACAATAATAATAATAATAGACAATAATAATAATAATAATAATAGACAATAATAATAATAATAATAATAGACAATAATAATAATAATAATAATAGACAATAATAATAATAATAATAATAGACAATAATAATAATAATAGACAATAATAATAATAATAGACAATAATAATAATAATAATAGACAATAATAATAATAATAGACAATAATAATAATAATAGACAATAATAATAATAATAATAGACAATAATAATAATAATAATAGACAATAATAATAATAATAATAATAATAATAGACAATAATAATAATAATAATAGACAATAATAATAATAATCATCGTGATTTTTTTCCAGTTTTCCTTCGTTGTCTACGTTTTCGCATGCAATCCTCCCTATCATTTCTTGATACTCCGCATGCACCAAAAACTGGTTCCGAGTGATTCACGATTCAAGTTCAGAGATCGGTATGGACAATACAATTTGAGTCAGTTATTGTTGCATAACCTCTGCAGAACTCAATTTGCGATACTATTCACCGAAAGCGTCCTGATCTTCGCTAATATGGTCGGAGTAGCCGTATTCGGTCACGAATCAAATCGTGTCTCGGAAATGAAAGAGGTGAACATTCTAGTGCGGAGCATATTGCTTGAAACTCGATAGCTTGAGGTGTGTGAGTACATAAGAGAGGAATCGGGAGAGACTCGAGATAGGCCGGGACGTGAAAATTCATGATCATCAATCGGGCCGAAAACAACGTGAATGGTACTTCGAAACGTGCTCTTTCAAATGGCGTTGGCCGTTTTCCGAAGAAATTTTTTTTCTCGACGTGGTACGTCTTCGAAGTGGGCGGAGTCACACTTTTTTCTGAAAATACCGAGCTTTGGAGCTGTTTTTCGGAACTTTGCGATAAAGATATGAAAAAATAGTCAACATATGAAAGAAAGAGGATTATTCGAGGAACATTTTGCTTTCTTTGGATGGGTCAGAAATGCTAATTTGAAGCCAGGGTGTCCGATTTGGCGAAAAATTTTGTAAATCACGAAATACCAAAAAGGTTTTGGGATTTCATGCTCAATCGATAGGTCCCTATAAGTACTCTTTCATGTCAAAAAATGAAGGTCTGGAAGCTATGCGTAATAATGTTGCTCTTGTTTAAGTACTACCCGGCTAATGGGCCGGGTATAGACGGAATCTTTCCTATATCGCTATAGGGTCATTTAGCATCAGAATTGAATCAATACACTGTAGAAACATATTTCCATACCTGAAACACATTATTTTCATGTGCATTCGATCATAGCTTCGAATTGTAGAAATTATGAACTAAAAACTGGGAAGGTGCAAAATACCCGGTATGTGGCGTCCATTCAACGAAAGATATAGTGAAATGTATTGGATGTAATGTAGAAACAAGTTCTAGAGCAATTAACAAAGAATTAACAAAGCTGAAATCGATGTTGCCTCATTGGTAATCGAATAAATGCGAAACACGACTCCCCCAACCGATTTTGAGATATCGATTAGCGAGTGGCACCAAATTGTAGAGTATTATGTGCTGAACATTTTATCTGTTGAAAGTAAGCTTCTATCTTTTCATATACGCGAGCTACAGTGCCTAGAATTAGACAGAAAACGAAGGCCGAGGTGCGCGAGAGAGCGCCAATTGGAGGGGAGGGAGAGGGAGGTCGGGCGGAGAGAGCGCCAGACGGTTAGAGCGCGCGTTCTCGAGGGATTCTAGCCCGTTTCTATCCAAATTCTAAGCACTGTAGCTCGCGTATATGGAAAGATAGAGACTTAGTTTCAACAGACAAAATGTTCAGCACATAATAATCTACAATTTGGTGCCACTCAATAATCGATATCTCAAAATCGATTGCGGAAGTCGTGTTTCGTAATTATTCGATTACCAATGTGGCAAAATCGATTTCAACTGTGGTCATCCTTTGTCAATTGCTATAAAACTTGTTTCTACAGTACATCCAATACATTTCACTGAATCTTTCGTTGAATGGACGCCACTTACCGGGTATTTTGCAACTTCCCAGTTTTTAGTTCATAATTTCTGCAATTCGAAGCTATGAGCGAATGAACATGAAAATGATGTGTTTCTGGTGTGGAAATATGTTTCTACAGTGTATTGATTCAATTCTGACGCTAAATGACCCTATAGCGATATAGGAAAGATTCCGTCTATACCCGGCCCATTAGCCGGGTAGTACTCAAACAAGAGCAACATTATTACGCATAGCTTCCAGACCTTCATTTTTTGACATGAAAGAGTACTTATAGGGACCTATCGATTGAGCATGAAATCCCAAAACCTTTTTGGTATTTCGTGATTCACAGAATTTTTCGCCAAATCGGACCCCCTGGCTTCAAATTAGCGTTTCAGACCCATCCAAAGAAAGCAAAATGTTCCTCGAATAATCCTCTTTCTTTCATATGTTGACTATTTTTTCATATCTTTATCGAAAGTTCCGAGAAACAGCTCCAAAGTTCGGTATTTTCAGTAAAAAGTGTGACTCCGCCCACTTCGAAGACGTACCACGTCGAGAAAAAAAATTTCTTCGGAAAACGGCCAACGCCATTTGAAAGAGCACGTTTCGAAGTACCATTCACGTTGTTTTCGGCCCGATTGATGATCATGAATTTCCACGTCCCGGCATGGCCCAAAGATCTCGAGTTTCTCAGGATTCCTCTCATAAAATGAAGTAAATGTATTTGAATATGCATATAACCAGGTTGAAACTAATCTTTCCATTGGAGTACAGAATTTGAGGACTATAATGAACCTTTTCAACTACCATTTTGAAAACAACTATTTTCGCGAATTTGCCATCGATATCCAACATCAATATTGAAAAAAGGCCACTGCAGTCTCCCGATTTGTCTTGGATCACTGGCCGAGGTGGTGCGCTGTGGTTCTTCGGGCCTCCGGGAGATCCTGGTCAGCTCGGAACGGGTGCGAATTTTCTCAGTAATTTGTTTTAATTAGAAGTTGAAAGTAACTTTCCTGCAAGGAGTATTTTTAGATTCAAAAATATTTTCCCGCTCAATTTGACGATTTTCACGAAAACATCCCTAATTCACATGATGAAAAAAAAGTGATGCAAAATATTTTATGTTCGCAGTACTTCCTTTTCTGGTCGGAACGTGTTGTGTTATCTGCTTCTGCATCGTCTTTCTCATCTCTCACTCAACTATGCAGATTCGAATGCAAAAGGTGATATTGTGAACTATTTTGAACAAAAATGACCTGTCAACCATGACCTACCATACACATCAGAAATTACTTTTGATACATAATTATGTTATATTGGGTGATATACAAGTTATATTGGGTGATATACAAGTTATATTGGGTGATATACACTATACAAGTCTGGTTTTAAGGTTCAAACTCAAACTAGCAACGCAACTCAAAATGCGCAGAATCAAGCGATTAGACTGCTGAATTGGCAGGTAAACAGTATTTTATTTTAAAAAATACACCAAATTCTATGCAAAAATTAATTTAATTTGCGAATTAGTGCAAAATTACCCGAGTTCCAGAGAGAGTTATTCATGTTCTTCATCCACTTCTAAGCTGTTAATTAAAAAAAAAATCATTCATACAAAAAAAATTTAGCTCTCCGGGATCACGTTATTCTATTGCCTTCCGATGACTTTCGTTTACTTTGCTTTGATCGTAGATCTCAGCTTTCTGCCACCAACAATACTATTAATTCTTCGATTCGTACCCATGGTGAGTGGTCTTCAATAAAAGAGTTCGGTTTTTCCCACACTCTTTAGCCACTTAACCGAAAGAGTGTGGGAGAAAATAAACGATTAAAATATTTATTTCTTAGCGAACTCTGGGGAATGATGGGCACTCCATCGGCATGGTAGCTCAAGTTCTTAAAGAAGGTGTAACACGAATGAATGCTTGGGAGTCACGTCAGGAAAATATTTCACTCACAATGAGAAACTGTAGCAAATTCACCCCGCAATTTACCCTGGTTATAATTATCGTAAAACGAGTGAAACATAAACCAACCAGGCGCGAGCCGGAACTTCATTGAACTTTGAGCAAGCCCTAGATACATATATTTTACTGTGGATAAAATAGTTCATAAACGGACTGCTGGCTTCTATAATATTACTCATAGAAATTGCTCATTCAACCAATTTTTCGTGTTATTCCTCCTTTAAAAGTAATTACATCGTCGTTGATACAACACAATCAATTTATTTCTCATTCTACAAGATAAAATTTCTCAGCCGTGGTTCGCGCTCGTTTCGCCTCAAAGCTCACTCATTTTCATCTTCCTGCATCCACTTCCTAGAAAGGTAGGCGAACTGCGGTTCGAAAATCTCGTGCAGTTGCTACTTTTGTGCAGAAAATTCACAATTAATCGATGCGATCCTTCTTGTAGGAGGATCGAGCTATGCAAAGAAAGGAATAAAAAAGTAAAGGAGAATTAATTAATCATAATTCAACTGTAAAATTATCGTAATTTAAACATAGTTCGTGATTTGTAACCGTTATCCGTAAATTAGGCATTTGAATTTTCCCTATATTTATCGCCGAATGCTGTAATTTGGCAGCCATGCTTACAATTCTAGTTTCTCGCTATTTTCTCCTATTTTCCTCTAGTTTTCAGTCGTAATTATGTTTATCTTGTGTCTAGTAATTAAGTGCGTTTACCAATGTCTAATTTCTCTCGTTAAGACGCGAATAAAAGTCTACGGCTCTGCTATAAACTCTCGAGTTTGTTCACAAGGCAAGGCCAGACGTATTCATCTCAATCGGGATTTATCAAGACGGCTCTGGAGGTTAATACCGCTTGTATTACCGTTTTGCTGGTCTTATATGGGGGCTGAGAGCCAGTGCTAGAGGACGCCACCGAAACAAGTAAGCGAAGCTAGGAGAAATCCTGGTTTTTCTTGCTATTTCGTCAGCCGTTTTCGTTGTGACTCAGGGGTGTTGGGCGAGAGCTCGATAAACCTGCAGTTGCGTTTCTTGTCTCACAGTGACTGAATCGGGCAGAGGCTCGTGTCGCTGTGATTCGTATCGCTTGTGACTGAATCGGGCAGAGGCTCGTTGTCACTTGCGATTCACACAGCTGTTTGCGATTTTGTTGGAAAATAGGTGGCAAGGTGCTGCTCGTTTTTACAACTGAGTCGAAAACAGACGGCTGTGGACTGCCTACGCGTTGCGTACGCGCGTCGCGGTTGACACGTATAGACGCGTTTGAGAGGAGAAGGTTCGAGTAACCGGTTTCTCTACAGAAATGGACGATACTACGGCTCAATCCTTGGAGGCTCAGCTCCAGAAGATCGATGAGGACGTTGTGGAAGGAACTGTCGAATTCAATGAGGGAGAGAGACTGAAGAAGGAGCTGCGCGCCAGAAATGAGGTTGGTCGAAAGACGAAGGCGGGCACTCAAAAGAGCGTGGAGGATGTGAAAAATGCGAGAGCGCTTTTGGCTGATGGAAAAGAAAAGTCGCTCGATATTCTGAATGAAATCAAGGATAGAATCGCATCCTGGCAAGCAGCTGTGCACCTTGGAAAGAGAGAAAGGGATGAGCATAGTGCTTGGTTTGACGTGAAGAAAAAGGAGATTGTGGATGAATTGGATAAGATGGAAGGGAAGCTGGGAGAGATAGAAGAAAATGGACGAGAAGGGCTTGATCTGAAAGGAAAAATGGAGGAATTGATGGATTACTTTGGAGTGACTGAGGCGGACGGTATAATGGAAAAGTGGAATGAGCTGAGAGAGAATAAGGACGAGTCGGATAATGAAAACTCGGGAATGCGAGTTTTGATTCGGACGGTAGCAGAGAGAGAGGGAGTGGAGTCGCTTCCAAATCTCTTGCAGAAGCTAGCGGAGGAGAGGAATGGAGTAGAATCTGAAAGGGTGGAATGGAAAAGCAAAATGGATGAGGCAGAAACTCTGAACTTGCAGTTTGAAGTACGGCTCGCTGAAAAGGACCAGACGATCTCAGAGTTGACTGCACGGCTCGCTGAGGTTGAGCAGGCACTCAACAACAGGATGGAGACTGATGATGGAGAGGCGTGTGCCGACTGCATTCAGAAGGACGATATGGCGAAAGGTACGAAACTGAAGGTGGATACAAAGATGGAGCTCGATGGTCGAGAGATCAATCGGCAAGTTGCTGAATTGCAGAGGCAGCCGTTGTCGTTGGCAAGTGGGATCGCATCGCTGGAGAAGCGAGGAAGCAGCCAACAGGATGCACAGAAGAACAACTCTCACGGCTCCCGAACGCACGCGCAATAAGTGAGTCACTGAAAGGGACTAGTGGTGTTGTTGTTGCTAATAGAAGGAGCGGGGATGTGGGTAGGTGTGATGAGTCGGTTAGAGAAGGACTGGACTCTCGATTGGCTAGTAAAGCGAAGATGGATGAGAGCGAGAGACGGCTCACGGCTAGTCGGCTACCTCGAATGGATCGATATGGAGGAAAGATAGAGGACTGGAATCGATTCTACAATGCATTCATGATTCGTCACGACTACATGGACTACATGGCTCTTGCGATGATGTCTGAGATCGTCACCGGCAAAGCAGCTGCAGTATTCTGGGACACACCGAACATGGTGAAGGAGGATGGATTGGAAGCAGTGATGAAATGGATGAAGAAGAGGATGTCAGTGGAGACTCCATTCGAGATCATTGAAGACGAGAAGAAACTGAGAGGCATTCCGGTTCATGGAAGGAAAGTCTCTTTCGTATGTGATGAGTTGGAGAGGCTTACAGGGAAGATGCAGTTGGATAATGATCAGAAGGAGGTGATGAGGAAGAAAAATCTCATCATACTCTATGAGAGAAGAGAGCAGCATGAGAAGTTGATTGAGTTGTATGCAGCTGGAGAGTCATATGAGAAGATGAAAGAGAAGCTGCTTCAAATGGAGTATCTGAAGATAGGAGGAGTGAGACGAGAGAACTTCAAGACACATGCACCGCTACAAGCGACGGCTCGAGGACAAACACAGAGACGTGCTGATATCATCTGCCCCAAGTGTTCCAGGAAGGGACACTATGAGAGAGAGTGCAAGGATGCGAAGGGGGTGTGCGAGCACTGCAAAAAGCCCCAACATACCATGGCAACTTGCTACAAACTGCATGGATATCCAGACAAGGGAAAGACATTCCCCAACCCGAATGCTCCCGCATTCACGGCTCAGAATTCCGATAAGATCCTTCAGAAGAATCCGTTCGGAGGATTGAAGAAGGTTGAAGGTGAACCAGATAGGGAGGGTAGGGAGGATTTCTATGTTATCAAGAAGTCGCGAGAGCTGAAGGGAGTTATCAATGGACAGGAGAGGAGCGTGCTGTTGGATACTGGAGCAGACGCATTCCTGATCGATGAACAACTGCTCAGTGGAATGGAAACAGTCGAGATTGAGGAGATCAAGAAGAACGACGGACCAGTGCTGAGGGATGCGAATCAGAATCCCATCAATTTGAGTGGAAAGGTAGTACTGGACGTGAAGCTGCAGATTGGAAAGGCAGCCAAGATTGGATTCTACGTGACACGAGCTCAAGTCGGTGTCATAATTGGAGGAGCAGGCTTGGATGCCATTGGAGTGGAGCTCCGAGAGAAGCAGGAGAATGCTACGGCTCCTGAAGTGAAGAAGGCCGACGCTGACGGTTCGGTTGAGGACAAGGATGAGGATATGGAGGATGCAGGCGAAGCTGTAGTCCTCAGAAACTGTGTGATCGCTAGAGGAGAAATGGACATGGTTTGGACTATGGAGTGCCCGGGAGCACAGTGATACTGGATTCATCGATGGATGGAGTCGTCGAGGGGATCGCAGTGAATGAATCGGTTGTCCCGGTTCCGGTAATGAATACCACTGACAAGGAAATGGTGTTCGAGAAGCTTCAGTCGGTTGGGAGATGGAAGAAGTGCGTGGCTCCGGAGATTGGAGGCGCAGCCATCAAGAAGATACACAGAGGAAGTCACGCAGAGGACATGGATCGATGGAGGGAGATCGAAGAGAAGATGAAGAAGAATAATCCAGAGGGACTTACTGATGATGAAGTCCGGCTCTTGAGGAAGCACCAGCACGTCTTCGCAGTGAAGGACGATGAGTTGGGTGAGTTGAAGGGATTTGAATGTGGGATTGAGCTGACAGAGGAGACGCCAGTGAAGCAGAAGCCACGGCTCGTCCCTTTCGCCATACGTGAACAGCTGAGACTGTTGATTGAGAAGATGAAGATGCAGGGAGTGATCGAGAGGTCGAGCAGTCCTTGGAATTCGCCGATCGTCATCGTGAAGAAGAAGAATGGCACGATACGGCTCTGCATAGATTACCGGAAGGTCAATCTACGGATCAAGCACGATGCACACCCACTACCACATCTGGAGAGTACAATTCAGAGTCTGGCCAGGAAGAAGTGGTTCACTACGATTTTCGGGTTTTTGGTAGATACGGCTCGATGAGAAGGCCAAGGAAGTTACCGCTTTCAGCTGTCTCGGAGAGCACTTTCAGTTCAAAGTACTACCGTTCGGACTCGCGACAAGTCCGTGCATGTTCCAACGAGCAATGATGGACATGCTCAAGGAAGAAATGGAGAAGGAGGGAGAGAAGCGTAGAGTGTACTGCTACATCGATGATTTGCTGATTGCAACTGAGACGAGGGAGGAGCAATTGGAGACACTGGCGTGGGTGCTCAAGAGAATGGAGGAGAAGGGAGTACTCATCAATCCGGAGAAGTGCAGATTTCTCGCAGATAACGTGCAGTATTTGGGTCACATCATTACTAAGGATGGAGTGGAGTTGGAGGGAGAGAAGGTCGCAGCAGTGCGTGAGTACAAGAGACCTACCAATCCGACGGAAGTGAGGCAGTTTCTTGGACTGGTGAACTTTCAGAGGAGATTCATAAGGAGGTTCGCTGAAATTGCAACCCCTCTCCACTCATTGACGTCTGGAAAGGAGAAATGGTTGTGGACAGCTGATCACGAGAAGGCTTTTGTACGGCTCAAGGAAGCAGTTACGACGGCTCCATCTCTGATTCAACCTGATTACGGAAAGGCAATATCGGGAGAGAGACCGTTCCACATCACCACCGATGCAAGCCTGAAAGGGATTGGTGGTATTCTCACACAAGCTGGTGATGATGGAGCGCAGCGACCGATTGCTTTCTTCTCGAGAAGTCTGAGAGGACCAGAGAGAAGATACTCGATCGTGGATGCGGAGGCGCTAGGAATCTATGAGTGTGTGAAGAAGTGGAAGGGAATAGTGTATGGTACTAGAGTGATAGTGAGGACGGATCATCAGGCACTAGTGAGTATGTTCAAGAGGAGTAATGTTGCACCAAGGATACTGAGATGGGCCGCTGAGCTTAATCAGTTCGATCTGCAGATTGAATACGTGAAAGGAAAAGAAAATCAAGTAGCTGATGCCCTTTCAAGGAACCCGATGGAGCTCGAAGGAGAGCCTGTGACAATCGGAGAAGACGTCGTCATCAATAGAATGCAGGCTTTGATGATTGGAGAAGGAGGAGATTCCACGGCTCAAGATCTCTCTAATATTAAGTCAGTAAAGACTCGGTCAATGGTTGAGAGATCAAATGAGGATGAAGTGACTTGCGAGAGAGATAAGAAGATAGAAGAGTGGAGAGTTGATCAGTCGAGAGATGAGTGGGTGGAAATGGTGAAAAATGGATTAGAAGATGTGAAGTTGGGAAAGAGAAAGGCGGACGGAAAAGTGGAGATGCCATTTTCGAGCATGGATCTCCGTTGGGCAGACTTCAAGGTTCATAAGGGACTACTGTACCTGATGGGTCGCGAGCACCAATTGTTGTTGTGTGTGCCGGAGAGTAGAAGGAAGAAGCTTGTGAAGCAGATGCACGAGAGTGTTCTGCTTGGACACTCTGGATCGAAGAAGCTGCTACAACTGCTCAAGAAAGAATTTGTTTGGGGAGGAATGGATAAGGAGGTGACTGAGATTGTGCAGAGATGTGAGAAGTGTCGACTCGCCAATCCAAGGAAGAGATACATCCCACCTCTACAACCAAGAGTGACGAGAGAACCGTTGGAGTTGGTCGCCGTTGATCTACTGGATTTTGGCAGGAGCAAAGAAGGAAATCGATACGTGCTCGTGATAATAGACTTGTTCAGCAAGTTTGCAGGTGCTTACCCGATACGAGACAAGAAGGCGACTACCGTTGCCCAAGTGTTTCTAAATCGATGGGTTCTTGAGAATGGAAGAGTACCTCAAACACTACTCAATGATAATGGAGGAGAGTTCGTAAATGAGATAATGGAGGAGATCACACGGCTCTGGAAAATTGAGCGTAACTGCACATTACCGTATCACTCGAGAGCCAACGGTGTAGTAGAACGGCTCAATAGGACTCTTACCGAGATAATGAGAAGACTACCATCTTCGCCCGAGGAATGGGAAGATGCTCTTCCGTACGCATTGTATGTCTACAACAACTCACCTCATAAAGTCACTGGATTTTCGTTTCTCATGAATGGCCGGCATTGTACCTGGAGTTGCAGCCACGGCTCAAGAATGGAGTCACACTTCTCCCTGACACCGGACGCTACAACACGAAGGATGTGTCAGTTGAGAAGCTGATCCTGATCAGGAAGATGGTGATGAGAGATTATGAGGCAGCATTCTCAGCCATCATGATGGAAACGCAGTGGAGCATTGAGGGCAAGGCCAAAAGGGAGTGTTTCCACTGTGGATCAACGGAGCATATCGTGAGGGACTGCCCTGAGAAGAGAAATCACGGCTCACGCATCGTTTCTCACAATGAGGAGAAGGGACACGGCTCGCACAATGGGAGACCGAAGAAGAGAAAGAGCGAGGAGGGTAAAATTATCGTAATTTAAACATAGTGCGTGATTTGTAACCGTTATCCGTAAATTAGGCATTTGAATTTTCCCTATATTTATCGCCCAATGCTGTAATTTGGCAGCCATGCTTACAATTCTAGTTTCTCGCTATTTTCTCCTATTTTCCTCTAGTTTTCAGTCGTAATTATGTTTATCTTGTGTCTAGTAATTAAGTGCGTTTACCAATGTCTAATTTCTCTCGTTAAGACGCGAATAAAAGTCTACGGCTCTGCTATAAACTCTCGAGTTTGTTCACAAGGCAAGGCCAGACGTATTCATCTCAATCGGGATTTATCAAGACGGCTCTGGAGGTTAATACCGCTTGTATTACCGTTTTGCTGGTCTTATATTCTCAATTCAACTATTCAGAAACTCGGGGCCATTATCACTCGACGAAGCCTTGTTGAGAAGAAAGCTACCCGAATTAAGGCACAGCATGTGAAGACATAATCCGTCATATTATTCATTTCTCAATTTTCATGTACTGATAAACATGTATCGAAACAAGACAGTCCGACATATTAGGTTGAGTCATAAGTTTTTTCCAATTTTGGAGGTGCAATTCAAAGTCACCTAAAAAGCGCTCTTAAAATCCTATCAGTACAGATCCGTAGGATAATGTAGGGGTATAGTTCTCACTTATAATCATATGTTCGAATTGTACCGTGCGTTTAAATCATTGAAGTAATCGGTCGTTATTCACGATCGAATTTTTTACGAAAATTTTGAAAGAGTTGGGCTCGCTGTTTCTTTGCAGGGAAAATAGGCTGGACATCTTCACATACATTATTGAGAAGCCCCTTGAATGCTCTTTTAAAAAAGTGGTTGAAAGCGGTGCTAGCTTACTCAATCCCAGGATTAGAGAATTGCAAATGAGCCATGTAGAAAAGGAATCATACTTGAGTTGGCAACTTTCTTACCTTTTATGTTATAGTGACTGGCTTTTGTATAGGAGCGCTTCAATCTTACTTTATGGGGTAACTTTACCATTCGTGAAATTAGAGACCTCGCGTCATCCCCTTTTCAAAAATGATATTTATTTAAAAATCCGGATATTGCCCTCACCGATCAAAATTTTGACTTTTAGTGGTTATTTTTGGAGTACCATTTCTGAATTCGCAGGAATCCCATGACTATGCGAAGCTAATGAGGGATAGTATGAGGGTAGCTGATGCTGTTGAACACACAAATGTGGGACCTCCAACTATCATCTAATCAAGAAGCTTTGAAATACACTGATTTCGATGTGCAAATTTCATCATATAAGTGTTGATGACTGCAGCTTGTGATTGTAATGATGACAGCCCACCATAAAGCAAATATAAGCCCCTTATGTAGGAAGCTTTACGATGAGATTGGTTTGATTTCGATAGGCCAGTGTGTGCGGATGCGCAGTAAACGAAACCCATTTTGGTCATGGCGAACTGAACACGACTCTGAAATTTGCACCTTATTTGAACAGATCTTCTGTGCCAAATCCGAATCACATGTATTATTGTGATGTACGTTCATCACACTTCACGATAGTGTTTATTATTTTGCCCAATCACGACTCATTGGAAAGATCTAATCTGAGAAATTCGCAGCTACATTCGTAGCTGCGGATACTTTGACTTCAAACTATGACCACTAGGCCCTCTCAAGAGGCCTGGACTAAAGTGCGCTAAAGAGAGCATCCATGCACCAATAATATGTAATATGTAAATATCAAAATGATAATCAATTAGAACCAAAGACCAGAATATGCGAAACATTTAAAAGTAAAAATTGGAAAAAACTTATGACTCAACCTGATATAATAATTAACACGCGTTTCGTGGATGAAAAACTGACCCTCCGGGAACATTTTCAAAAAAGTTGTCTCCGATTTGCCTTATATTATAGTGGTAGAATACCCTAGAGTGAAGATTTCGAAAAATATAAGTCATTGGTACCAGAGCCGGCATTTAGGAATTTTCCGAATTTGCACCTGGCTCTGCTGTAAATCAGCTCCCAGATGAGCTAGAAAGGTGGCACAGGTCTCAAAATGAGCGGAAAAATATGCTGAGAAATGTTTCTGTTGACACCGAGAGGATCGGCCCAGAACCGAAAATTATAAAAAATAAAAACTACATTTTGCATCTGAAATAAATTATTTTCCCTACAATGCTGCAGTGCGTAGCAGATTTTCTACGCAGAATATGAAAGATAAAGTTGGTATGTATGATATAAAAATATGAAAACCGAATTTGAAGAAGGTTGTTTTTTGCAATTTTTGATCAAACATGGCGAACCTCGTGTTTTCAAGCAAAATCGAAAATTTCATGATGTCATATTTGAGTAATTATCACTCGTGGATATCTTTCCTTTTCGTTTTCAATGTTTTCTGACCTATTCATTCCGATTGAAAAAAACGAAGATTTCGATACTCACAAAATCACATTTTTCACGAAATTTATCAGATTTCATGATTTTATGAAGCATTGAAATCTTCGGTTTTTTTCAATGGAAATCGGAATGAATAGGTCAGAAAACTTTGAAAACGGAAAGAAAAGATATCCACGAGCGATAATTACTCAAATAAGACATCATGAAATTTTCGATTTTGCTTGAAAACACGAGGTTCGCCATGTTTGATCAAAAATTGCAAAAAACAACCTTTTTCAAATTCGGTTTTCATATTTTTATATCATACATACCAACTTTATCTTTCATATTCTGCGTTGAAAATCTGCTACGCTCTGCAGCATTGTAGGGAAAATAATTTATTTCAGATGCAAAATGTAGTTTTTATTTTTTATCATTTTCGGTTCTGGGCCGATCCTCTCGGTGTCAACAGAAAAATTTCTCAGCATATTTTTCCGCTCATTTTGAGACCTGTGGCTCATCTGGGCCTTTCTAGCTCATCTGGGAGCTGATTTACAGCAGAGCAAGGTGCAAATCCGGAAAATTCCTAAATGCCGGCTCTGGTACCAATGACTTATATTTTTCGAAATCTTCACTCTAGAGTATTCTACCACTATAATATAAGGCAAATCGGGGACAAATTTTTTGAAAATGTTCCCGCATACCTCCACTGACTCGTGCAACGCGTGTTAAAGAAGTAGTGTCAGCAAAGTTAAACTTTTGACGCTGCCATAACCATGACCTAGCCCACCCTCCAAAGATCATAGCGTGATCTAGAAGGGTAGACAACCATCGGTTGCTCAGCTCAGTTGTAGAGCAGCCGCCATGTGATCGCGAGGTTGCGGGTTCGCTTCCCACCAAATGTTTTGGCAGATCTTCAAGATATTTCATTTCCCACACTTCCCTTCCCTACAAGCCTCCTTGGCACCCTGCCAACTAATGATAGCGCAGTTCAAAATAGAGATATGAATATGAAATTTTCAGAATCTCTTATAGTTGTGCAAAGCTAGGTCATGGTTATGACAGCGTCAAAATTTCACCATGCTGGCACTCCTTCTTTATTTTTGATTTGCTTCTTTGCTGCATTTGTGAATTGCATTCACCTTTTATCCACCGGCATTCGGGAAATATTAAATCGAGTATGCTATTATTACGAATTGGCTCATTTACGAGCTGCGCTGGTTTGCTCGGAATGAATTTTATCCCATAAAACCTTCAAACAGGGGCTGACATAGGCAGGAGTAACTGAACAAACAAAAAGAGTCACGATGGTAATTTGATTGCGTAGAATTAAAGAAATTGCATTTAGACAATAATCAAAAAGAAAAGCTATAAATGTACTGAATTTCTGGAGCCGCTGGAAATTCGGTTCATCGTATCTTTCTTTAATCAAATCTCCATCGCTTTGGATTACATCGGTTGCGAGCCATGCGCTTGAAAAAACGCCTGAAAAAGCGACGAATCACTTCGTGACCAGACGACGATTCTTACACTGAAGGACGTATGAGAACCTAGCATCGCGGGTTCTCTTCCTTTCTTCCATTCCGTTCTTAATTTTTGTTTAATTTTTATGAGAGGAATCGCGAGAGAATCGAGCAATCAGCGGCGGTGAATTCAAATTTGTCGTATCTGGCTAAAATTTTAGGGAGAAGTATTTTGGATGATGCTCTTTCAAACTGCGTCGTCAGAATTTTGATATCGGTCGTCATCGTCAGTAGAATGTAGCCCTTTATTTTCGTCAGTAGGGGGAGGCCAACCACCCCCAGCCCTGAGGGCGTAACCGCCCTCAGGGCGCACCCGCCCGGGAGGGCGCATCCGCCCTCCCGGGCGTAAGCGCCCATCAAGGCGTTAACGCCAGTCTTGGTACGGGGAGGAGGGCATATTCGCCGGCTCGTCTAGAAATGTACGGTACACGACTACGATTACGGTAATAGTGTACGGTAGATCACTAGTCAAAGAGCCGGGGTCAACAGCACACGGGAGAGGAGACTAGCCAGACTGACCCATTAACCTCTCCCTCTCTCTCACCTCCATAAACCCCGCCCCCTTGCACTCTCCCTCATGACAGCTGGCGCGTGTTCTCTCTCACTGGACGGGCGTAAACGCCTGCAAACTGACCCTCTCGCCCATAACATGCCTGGCGCTAAAGCGCTCGCACGGGCGTCTACGCCTGCCATTTTCTACTCATTGTTAAATTTTTGGCATATATGCAATTACCACAATCATAAACGGCAGTAAGCATTCTCAAACAGATTATATGGGAAATTAACTTAGCGGTTATTATCGTACGCGATGGAAATTTAGGAACGTATACCGTGCAATTTCCAAAAATATCATGTTTCGTGGATTCTGGTGAATTTTTATTTTTACGACTTTTGCTTTTTTGCATTCTTTTTTTAATATGCGTTTTCATAAAACGGATGGGTTTTTACACGGAAATTTCGCTAGAAATGCTATAAATGCTCGTGAAAAAACCATGAAATATTGACGAAATAGTGCTACAACCCGGTTATGGCTATTTCGTCAATATTGCATAATTTTCGCGAGCTTTTATTGCATTTCGAGCCATATTTCCGTGTAAAAGCCCATCCGTTTTATGAAAACGCATATGAAAAAAAGAATGCAAAAAAGCAAAACTCGTAAAAATAAAAATTCACCATAATCCACGAAACATGATATTTTTGGAAATTGCACGGTATACGTTCCTAAATTTCCATCACGTACGATAGTAATGAAAATATCACAGCATGACCGACTTAAAGAGGGGCGGAGCTTACCGCAGAAAATACAAAAACACATTTTAGCTCATTCTTCAATCATGAACACTTCCCAGACGGTGAACGAGTTCTTTCTCTCTCAACACCAGCCTCACATGGAATTTCCCAATGTTCAGCTTGATATTCCACTGAGACACAGGAGACACAGGAAGCAGTAGTTGCGCAGCTGGAAAGCGACAATATGCATTTCACCCAGACGGGAACTGAGTTCTTCATTCCTCAACCTCGCATGGAATTTATACACACCTCTCCCACTACTACGACGATCCCCTCTGTCAAAAACTGTCAGTCCAAACCTGCACGCCCTCTGGTAAGTATTTTTTGCATCTCCTAATCAAACTCTCAAACATGTAATTTCAGACTAAAAATCAGTGGTCCATCACTCCAAGAGGCGTCTATGTCCTCCTCTGCGGACCGTGCCTTCGGCAGTTCAAAAAAGAGCCCTGCCAATTGACCAACACCGGCATGATTCTCCCTATTCACGTGTGCTCGGATTGTATCCGTCGCAATCGCTATTCACGATTTGAGTTCAACAACTAGGTCATTATCTCTTCAATATTCATCGCGCGCGTGCGTGCCTATTTTTACATTATGAATACCACAACTATTAATTATTTAATGACCTATCCTACATCAACACACTACATAGGAACTTTTCCCTCCGATAGAATCCCTACCAACATACCATCCAAATGCTCATTCATTGTAAACGTGGATAAATCTTCAATGCCAGGCTCTCATTGGTTTGGAGTACATGTCAACAAACGCAGGATCTACGTGTTTGACAGCTTTGGAACACTCCCTACTGTATTCAAGAAATGGTTTAAAAAATTGCTAAAGGGTGCAAATAACCGCCAGGTTTTGTACAATACCATAGCCCATCAGCGAATCGATGAGGTCACGTGTGGCGGATATGCCGTTTATGTGCTATGTCAGCTAGCACACGGTCGACGCTTCAACTCAATCATTGATGATTTTACCTCAACACAATTTGACGATGCATTTATCCGTCGATACCTGCTCGACGTCCATAGGGTACAAATACCCCTCACTCTTTGATCTGCAGTCATTATGTCTGGTCGTCTGTTCAAGCACCGGCGGTTTTTGCACGCTCTTTCGCTCAATCCCGAACTCATTCGTACTGCAACGCCCGCGCAGATTGGTTGCATTGTCGAAATTCTCCATAATATTGGTAAAATTGCCTTCACCGCAAAGGAAAAGCGCGAAATTGTGAAACACCTCCCGCTAATCAAGCAAATATCGACTCTTCGCAAGGCGAACACTGCTCGTGAAACACTAGTCCAAAACGGCGGGGCTATTCTTCCTGCTCTCATACCTGCGGCACTTGCACTTCTTCTCTCTGCTGTTTAGAAGAACAAAACTCTGTTCAAATGGCTCTGGCACACACTACAAAATTCAAACTCATGCCAATGATTGCGCTCAGCAAAGACGACGCGACACTCGAGCAAGCGCAAGAGACCATTCTAAATCTTCTTAAAGACAAGACTCTACCCTCCGCACACAAGCGCGCACTATACGAAGATCTAATAAAGCGCGTATCAAACTTCAAACGGGACCTAGACAATCGTCAAGCTCCAGCCGTAATCGCAGCACAAGCAGCAATGCAGCCAGAGCCCGAACCCATCGCAAACGACCAACAACAACAACGCGTACGCCAACAAAGGCGACGTCAACGCCATCGTCGACCGCAGAATGCTCAACAACAAGCACACCCGGCTCAGGCAATGGTACAGGGACTACCGCAAGGACTCCCACCAGGACAACTCGTAGCACCTGCGGCCGCCGCAGCAGCTCTAGCGGCGGTTGCGCCAATGGCACAACAGCAAGCGCCTGCTAGACTACATCAAAGGGCGCTACAAAAACGACTCAAGCCGAGGCATCACTTCCCCGCCCACTACGACTTAAACTACCACCTCAATTTCCTCTTCGACTACATCGTCCACCGCGCATTCCCCTCTCTCGTAAACGTGCGGCGCCTCAGGATGGATTCAATCCAAACATGCGAGATATTCTCAGTGTACGCTCACACACTGGTGGTGGACGGTTGCGTATTAACACCTGGTAATTGCTTTTCAAATGGCAAAAAGGCGTAAAAAGAAATTCCCTCGTATACCGCCGCCAACCGATGAGGATCGACTGAAAGAGGCATACTTTAACCTAGACAATCCCACGGCGTTTACATCGGTTGCTAGTGTCGCGAAACAAGCTCGAGTCCCGATTCACCGTGCCCAAGACTGGTTTCAACAGCAAAATGTCTATACTTTGCACAAAAATTTCCGCAAAACTTTTGACAGACGAAAGGTGTACGCACCAGCTTTGCTGCACACTCTGCACGCGGACTTGGGTGACATGCAATTGCTAGCCAAAGAGAATAGCGGATATAGGTACTTTCTCATCCTAGTCGATTGTTATTCAAGAAAATTTTTCGCAATACCTGTCAAGAGCAAGACTTCTGCTGATATGGAGGCGGCCTTTAATGAGATATTCAATGGATGGGTCCCCACGGCACTCGTGACTGATCAAGGCATGGAGTTTTATGCAAACAAGATGAAGGCTTACTTTAAACGTCTAAATATTAAGCATTACTCTGTCAAATCAGAAGTAAAAAGCTCCCTGGCAGAGCGTGGGATTCGCACAATAAAGACGCGCATGTTCAAGGCGATGACTCATGAAAACACGCACAAATGGATTGACCTTTTGCCCAAAATTGTTGCAGGAGTCAATGATTCCATCAATCGCACACTTGGGCGAACACCAAACTCTATAAAGGATGGTGACCTTGAGGACCCTCGCGTCGATGCCATTAGGAATCCTGTCTTTGCAGTAGGCGACACAGTTCGCCTTCTAAAATACCGTACCACATTCGAAAAAGGATATCTACCAAATTTTACTGAAGAACTTTTTGTGGTTTCAGAAGTAAAGGACTCATACCATCCAATATACTATAAGCTCACCGATCTAAGAGGTGAACCGGTGGATGGAACCTTTTATGCCCAAGAGTTGGTCAAGAGCGTAAACGTGGACCAAGTGTACAAGGTAGAGTCAATACTTCAGGAACGACGCTATCTCGGAAAGAAGCAATACCTTATCAAATGGCTAGGGTACGGGCCAGACTTTAATAGTTGGGTAGACGCGAAAGAAATTACATCACTTAACCCTTCACCATAATTGTACCAATTATTCACGTGCGATAAAGAATCATATTTATTGGCAATTTCACACACACACACACACACAATTTACATAATAGAGTCAAGGGCAGGAACACGGTCATGGCTGATTCTCAGCTCAGAAGTGAATTCTGCAAACACGATGCAGTAAATTCCTCCCACAGGAATAGGTCGCCACATTACTCTCGCCACTTCTTGTATATCCGAGGGTTTCTTGCAGTGCGAAGTAGGCGCGTCCGAATCTTCCATTTGGAAAATCGAGCTGCCAACTTCTAAGAGGCAAAGTTTCCTAACCCATGTCCAGAAAGATCTCATTCACGCTAAAATGCCTAGCTTGAAAAGCTTGAAAACTGAGACTGTGACTACAACTGCGAGTACAGAACACTGAATAATAAACACCGACCTCTCTCTGTTCATGAAAAGTACAAGAATGACTGGTCATTCCTAGTAAAACACATGGAGACGTGCGGTGGTTTCGTATTTCGAGTCCCGTTTACTCTAATAATCACTGGTAAATAGTCCTTGCTTTTAAAATTATATCTTGTATTTTAGGAGGAACTGGAACTGGAAAAACGCAATGGCTATGGAGACTTATTGAGGAATCGGGTCGACTTTTTGACAAACCTCTTAAGCGCATAATTTGGTGCTATGGAATAACAACTAAACTGCATGAACAGTTTAGTGATGATGACCGTTTCATTCTTAATGAAGGTCTGCCTGATACCAGTTTGATCGATCAAATTTGTGAGCTTGAGGGCGATGGTTGCCTTCTTGTTCTTGATGATCTCGCCGGAGAGAGCAAAAAAGATTCCGAGTTGTTTAACAACCTATTCTCTCGAGTCTCACATCACCGCTGTATTAGCGTCGTGTCAATAGTCCAAAACTTGTACAGTATCCCGAGAACGGCTCGGATGAACTCGTCCTATTTGACAATCATGAAAACAACGAGTGATAGCAATTTCCTCTTCAGCCTCGGCAGACAGTTTTTTGACAAGGATAAATATAGAACTTTTATAGAGGCCTACAGAGACTCTACGCGAGAACCTTTTGGCTATTTGATACTAGACTTGCACACAAAAAGTGATGACAACTGTAGAATTTTCAGCGATATTTTCAGTGGCGAACCAACAGTCTACTGTCCGAAACGACGATAAATTTTATGAAATTGTGCAAGGGTGTAAACCGACCATCCACGCTGGTATATAAGGCTTGAATTTGTTTCATTACCTCAGTTTCTCTTTGCTCTCGACCACACTTTTACCCTCTTCTAAACTACTTCGACATAGAAGAATATGACTGCACGCCGTCCTATTATTCATTATCCCAATGGAATAATTACGCCTCTTCCTGCTGCAATGCAGCACGACATCCTCAACTTCCCAACGTGAAGAATACTCCCAATGTCAAGTTTCTTAAGGCAGGCTCTTTCCAATCTGCTCCGGGAGGACAAGTCCACGTCCCTCAGGTAAACCCTTTTTACTTCCTTAATGGAATTTGTTATAGGAAATTCGCGGGTTGAGGATCGCGTAAAATCACACTCTTCAAAGCGTGGTGTACAGGAAAGACCCTACTACTGGTAAAAAGGAAGGCCTCTTAATTGAACCTGACAATAAAGGGCTAAGTTTCAGAAAAAGGACATTTTGGCCTATTTCATTCCTTCCGGTCGTAATACTTTTCGTCCTCTATTTGAGGACGGCACTGGTCGACAGGTGTTTTTTGCGGAAGAAATTCTAGTCGTTCGTTAGCACGATTGTTGATGTGTGAATATTTGTGTTGTTTGATAATACCCGATAAACACATTTTACTGTAATGTCACGTTTTGAAAGATAACATGAGGAGGAAGTGGCAGGCGTACACGCCAGGACGCGCTTCAGCGCCAGACAGGTTATGGGCGAGAGTTTGCAGGCGTTTACGCCCGTCCAGTGAGAGAGAACGCGGCCAGCTGTCATGAGGGAGAGTGCAAGGGGGCGGGGTTTATGATGGGGAGAGAGAGGGAGAGGATAATGGGTCAGTCTTGCTAGTCTCCTCTCCCGTGTGCTGTTGACCCCGGCTCTTTGACTAGTGATCTACCGTACACGACTACCGTAATCGTAGTCGTGTACCGTACATTTCTAGATGAGCCGGCGAATATGCCCTTCTCCCCGTACCCAGACTGGGCAAACGCCTTGATGGGCGCTTACGCCCTGAGGGGCGCCCTGAGGGCGGATACGCCCTCAGGGCTGGGGGTGGTTGGCCTCCCCCTACTGACGAAAATAAAGGGCTACATTCTACTATCGTCGAGATTCGGAAGGTCAAACTTTGCACTATCACTTTTCGACATTCAAATCGCGCTCACTTAAATGATCATAAATCCGTTTAAAAATAAGATAGAAGGCCGTTCTTTGTTTCATAAGAAAGCTACCATCATTCTCTACAACTTTTATGTTGAAGATGTCATTCGTTGTGCTCGTCCTGGTTCGGGGTGGTTGGGTTCACTAAAAATTACTGTTCTCTAAAAATCGGAAAAACATATTGGAATCTAGTGCTCAATTGATAGTGCCTATGGGTGGCAATCTTGTGCCCAAAAATCAGGCAAATCGAGAGGGGTAAAAAAAGTGGAATCGCATTTTGTACGGCGACCCCGAAATCGGTCCCTGACAGCAATACTTCCAAAGCTCTAATTTGCCACTATTTTGTGAATATACATTCAAAAACATCAAAAACAACATTATAAGTTGTTTCCCCAATATCTATATCACATTCATTGGGCAAAAATTACGGTAGGACCTCAAATTCAAAAATCGAGATTTTGACCCTCAACAACCTATGGGATGGGTGCTATTGCTCTAAATAGGTTCAAAGCCAAGTAGGAACATCCCTTGAAACGTCTCAAACAAAGTGGGCACGTATAAAGACGCTATTTCATCGGCTGGATTCAAGGAAATGCACAAAAGTGTAAATCGGTTCAAAATTGACATTCGGACCTGCGCGTAGGCTAAAAATGTAGAGAACAACGAGCTAAACATTTTACCTGTTGAAAGTGAGCTTCTATCTGGCTCTGTAGCTCACGTAAACGAAAAGCCCTTGTGGATGCGTGGAATCAGAGTCAGTTGTCATTTGAGTTCGAATTTCGGGTCGTCGATTCCTCCTGCGCAGTAAATTCGAAATTAGTCGTTGCAGCGTTATGTCCTAGCTTGTTCAATATCCATACTTTCTAGACCTATTGAACGACGAGTGTAAATAGTGAATAGATTTGGCTCATATTTTCGTTACTGGTACTTGTTTTGATTAAGCATTTCAGGTGGAAGCCTGTCACAATGACTTTCCAGAAAGAAGACGAACAATTTGCAATGGAAATAGCCAATGCGATCACCGCGGCCTGCAAGCCAGTTGAGCATTGAGCGAGTCACAATTATGGAAGCAAGAAATTCTTTCCAATTTTAAGTTAATTCTTCTGTGACTTAATTACGATAAACGCTGGTGCAACACATCGAAAAAGTAATGCACTGCAAGAAGAAATGACAGCACGGAAAGCCATCGAGAAGGTCGAAAACAACAGGAGTTTCTGCAACGATATTGAATGACAAGGAGTGCCATCTCGAGCAATCGTCTGACTCTCTTCAGTTTGCACACTCTCTCGTCTCCCTGACCGGGAACTCATTTTGTGTGAACTTCTCTCCGATAATGCCAGAGTAAAAAAAAGTTCGCACAAGGAAAGCAAAGTACAGGTGATCCTCCTCGAGTTGGCTAAAAGAGATTTTAAAAAATCTCTTTTTTATGTAGATGCCGACTGTTGTGCCTGAATTTCCTGTCAGATCGGCGTAATGTTAACAAATTTTTGAATTTCAGAAAAAATCGATATTTGACCATTTCCCCATGAAAATGGCGGGATAATGCTCAAATTTTGCAAACAATTGAGATTTCGTGCTGTTCTTTTCAGCACCTCGGTGCAACTTCTCTTACAGAATACGTTGATCATTCTCAGATGACACTTAGCATTACTGGAATTACATTTAGAATACGATGAAAATAATGTGAAGATGAGCGATACGTAAACTGAATTTCTGAAGCCACTGGCTACTCGATTCGGCGTATCTTTCATTAGATCTCAATCGCTTTGGGTTACATTGGTTGCGAGTCATGCTCCTGGAAAAAACCGACTGAAGAAGTGACGTATCTCTTCGTGACCAGATGATTCTTACACTGAATGTCAAAGGCGAATGAGAACGCAACTTCGCAGGTTCTCCTCCTTTCTTCCTTTCCGTTCTTAATTTTTATTTAATTTCTATGCATATTTTCTACTGTCTATAAGAGTGACTATCTGAGAGGACTGACCTCAGGCCGTACAGCAAAAAAATGAAATTTCATATAAATGTGGTCCTGGGGGTAACTTTTCACATAGAGTTCTAAAATCGACCTAAGGAAGCCGTATCTCACACCCCTCATTTCTTGTTCTGCGCTGAACTTGAGCGGTCGGTTTTTATAACTTTTGAACGACGCATCCAAACCCCTTACTTTTATAGTAATCCTGATAGATCTCGACGAGATAAGTATTTTTACTGTTGGAAGTAAAAGGCTAGCTCATCTGTGAAAAAAGTTGAGGCCATTTGAAATGTTAAAATTTGTATTGTGAAAAGATATATTCCGGGGTGTAATTTTAAGTGTGTTCATTGGATTCCCCGTGGAAAGTTACCCCTAGAACCAAATTTTTATTCGTAAATTCGCGGGACAATGATATTTCCCAAAATTCGGAAAAGGGAAGTATGGTGAATCACTGAATTTCTGAAATCTCGTACATTTGGGATTTCAAAATTATACCAATTTGGAAATGTTCTCAATACTGTACTTCAATTTTTTATGCATAATTAGAGAGTGTTCTCTCCAATAAACATGACTTACGACATCAAAAAATCATTTTTTTCACTTCACAATTTCTCAAATTTGCACGTTGCCAACTCAAAAGTTCGAGTCCGCTTGACGCTTTAGCTGTAGCCATGTTGTAGAACGCCTCGACATTAGTGAAAATTTGTAGAACAATCCTCCTCCAATATATCGGGGCTGCAGTTATTGACGCCCGAATATGGGTAGAAGACGGAGTCCGAAAATATTTAAATTCATTTGGGAGTTAATTTTGAGAATTCTGATTAGACATTGCTGTAAATAATGTTTTCATAATCTGGTGTATAAACTATACACAAAAATACACACCTCTTCCCCATTTCAAAATTTCCGAAAATTTCGATATTTGAAAATTTAGACTTTTGAAAAATTGTTCAAACGGTCGCTTTTCCATACGTATATGATTCCTCAGGTTATGAAGATATTACTTACAGCAGTATCTAAACAGAATTCTCAAAATTAACTCCCAAAATAAATTTAAATATTTTCGGAGATAGTCTTACACCCATATTCGGGCGTCAATAACTACAGCTCCGATATATTGGAAGAGGACTGTTCCACCAATTTTCACAAATGTCTCGACATTTGTGAAAATTGGTGGAACAGTCCTCTTCCAATATATCGGAGCTGTAGTTATTGACGCCCGAATATGGGTGTAAGACTATCTCCGAAAATATTTAAATTTATTTTGGGAGTTAATTTTGAGAATTCTGTTTAGATACTGCTGTAAGTAATATCTTCATAACCTGAGGAATCATATACGTATGGAAAAGCGACCGTTTGAACAATTTTTCAAAAGTCTAAATTTTCAAATATCGAAATTTTCGGAAATTTTGAAATGGGGAAGAGGTGTGTATTTTTGTGTATAGTTTATACACCAGATTATGAAAACATTATTTACAGCAATGTCTAATCAGAATTCTCAAAATTAACTCCCAAATGAATTTAAATATTTTCGGACTCCGTCTTCTACCCATATTCGGGCGTCAATAACTGCAGCCCCGATATATTGGAGGAGGATTGTTCTACAAATTTTCACTAATGTCGAGGCGTTCTACAACATGGCTACAGCTAAAGCGTCAAGCGGACTCGAACTTTTGAGTTGGCAACGTGCAAATTTGAGAAATTGTGAAGTGAAAAAAATGATTTTTTGATGTCGTAAGTCATGTTTATTGGAGAGAACACTCTCTAATTATGCATAAAAAATTGAAGTACAGTATTGAGAACATTTCCAAATTGGTATAATTTTGAAATCCCAAATGTACGAGATTTCAGAAATTCAGTGATTCACCATACTTCCCTTTTCCGAATTTTGGGAAATATCATTGTCCCGCGAATTTACGAATAAAAATTTGGTTCTAGGGGTAACTTTCCACGGGGAATCCAATGAACACACTTAAAATTACACCCCGGAATATATCTTTTCACAATACAAATTTTAACATTTCAAATGGCCTCAACTTTTTTCACAGATGAGCTAGCCTTTTACTTCCAACAGTAAAAATGCTTATCTCGTCGAGTTCTATCAGGATTACTATAAAAGTAAGGGGTTTGGGCGCGTCGTTCAAAAGTTAGAAAAATCGACCGCTCAAGTTCAGCGCAGAACAAGAAATGAGGGGTGAGAGATACGGCTTCCTAAGGTCGATTTTCGAACTCTACGTGAAAAGTTACCCCCAGGACCACATTTATATGAAATTTCATTTTTTGCTGTACGGCTCATAGGTAGAATAGCTCAATTCTCTCAGATAGTCACTCATAATCCGAATGCTCAATAGTTGTGTCTGCTTTCTATTATTGTTTTCTTATTTTTTAACTTATTTTTTAATCTTCCGTGACCTGCTTAATTCCAGAGATGCTCAGCAAGCGTGTGATTACAATCGCTCTCATCATCGGCCTGACCACTTCTGCCCCTCTCAAAGCCAATGCAGTGCCAACCGACCTTGACTGCAAGAGCATCCCCTTTATCCTCTATTCAAAAGAAGGTCTGAGAGGATTCACGATAGGCCGTACAGCGAAAAATAAAGAGTTGGTTTTAAGAACTCCCTAGGGTAACTTTTCACGTAGACTTCAAAACTCGACCTTAGCAAGCCGATTCCTCATCAAAAACTACCCCGAGAAATGTTTGTTTCATTTAGAAAGGCGTGACTATTTCGGCAGTTATGATTAGCCGAATAGTCTGAGCTCCTGTTTTTGTTCACTATTTCAAGTCAGCTGTCCGCAAAAGTAGAGTTCAGAATTTACTCTCAGTGTTTGAAATATTTCATAAACACATTATTTGGAATGTTTCGACTCAGAAACACGCCATATGATATATTTCAGGCGCTGGGAGAATTTTTTTTCACAGATGAGCTAGCCTTTCACTTCCAACGGTAGAAATGCTTATCTCGACAAAATCTGTCAGAATTACTATCTATGTATGGGGTTTGAATGAGCCGTTCACGATTTACAAAAACCGACCACCAACCTTCAGCTTTTAAGCACACGGAATGACACGGAATTTTAAGCACATGTTAAAACACACGGAATGAGGGGTAAAAGATACGGCTTTCTAAGGTCGTCTTTCGAACTTTACGTGAAAAATTAGGGAGACAAATCACCTCTTTAGTTTTCGCTGTAATTTCTAAAACCGTATGGATACCAGGTCCAGGCAAATTTGCCGTCAACTAAATAATGTTAGAGACAAGTCGGCGGGCGCCCTTCTCATTTCATGTGCTATCTCTCCGTTCAAACTAGAGCTTGAGAAGCGATAAAACACGCCCTCCTCATTCTGCACACTCTCTCGTCGATCGACCGGTTTAGAGAGTGTATAGAATGAAGAGAGCATGATATCGTTTCTCAAACTCCAGTTCAGACAGAGCGAGAGACGTGTGTGTATGCGAAACTACGAGAGCTCGAACCGATTTGTCATAGCTATTCTCATCCTTTGCAGGGACCGAGCTTTGCAAATGGCTTAATGATGATCGAATCGGCAGGATTATTCTGGCCTGGCGGCTGCGTCGAATCAGGGTCAGTTGCCATTTGGGTTCTAATTTCGTCCAGCCGGCTTCACTTGTGTAGAAAATTAGTCGCTGCGACGAACTGCAGGAGTTTTGTCCGAGTCATCTCGCATACTTTCAAGACCGTTTTAACGAAAGAAAAGTTGTCATTTCCTTAATTATGAACACAATTCGTTATTGATAATAGTTTTATGAAGTTTTTCAGGCGGGAGCCAGTCACAATGTCCTTCCAGCGAGCGGACAAACGAGTCACAATGGAAATCGCCAACGCGATCATCGCCGCCTGTGCAAGCCGATTGAGCATTGAACGATTCAGAACTATTGAGGGCAACATTATCCGAATACTTTCCTTTTTTTAGATCATCTGTAGCTTAGTTATGATAAACGTAATATTTTGAAAAATAAAAATGGAGTGCAAAAGCATGCACTGAATGACCAAAGTATTTGATGAAAAAGTATTTCCAAAATCGTGGGACGGAATACAGAGATAAACTCAAAAGAAAAATTTCGTTATCGTACTTGAATGACAAGGGGTGCCCTGATTTCTCTACTGTTTCGCGGATACCCATTTTGTAAACTTCTCTCCGACAATGCCAGAGTAAAAAATGCGCATCCAAGGAAAGCAAAGTACAAGTGATCTTCCTCGAGTTGGCTAAGTCATAAAAAAGAGCGCAAAAAATGATAAAAATAAGATTCTCAGAGAACGACTCATCTTTACACTGAATCTCAAAAAGACGAAGGAAGAGAACACTCACTTGAGTGGTCTCAAAGTCTTGAACCTTTCGCTTCTTAATTATAGATTCACATTATTTGCTTGAAATATTGGTTGGACTTCGCCTTAGCTTCTGCAGTTTCCCAGCAAATTTATCCGAGTTCCGCCCAAAATCTTCAGACTGCAGGGTGTTAGCACATTTATTATCTCATCCTTGCCTAGGAACAGTTGACATTCAATGTTATGATTCATTGCCATCTTCTCCGAGAAGTGGGAGTGACACACATGAAATGAGATCATTTCTCGAACTTCTACCACAAGTGCATTCCTAGAGAAGATCATCCATCCTTCCCTCGTATTTTCCATCTCATTCCATCCACTTGCCACCCCCAACTTCTCGTTTATCCTACAACTTCCAGATATGCTCATCAAGCGTGTGCTCTTCTTTCTTCTTGCCGTATTTGTCGCCTTCTCCTCTCCTCTAAACTCCAAAGAAGATCTTCTCGAGACCAATCGAGTGCCCACAGAACCCTTCTGCAAGAGGCTCAATCACACTGTTCCGAGTGAAACGCTACTGTCAAGTATGCCAACATGATATTATTTTGAAAATGGTATTTTGAGATAGACGCGCTTACAAATCTTGAAAAGCAAGCATGAAAAGTGAACCTCTAGTATCGACCATTGTTCATCGGTTCTCATCAGACATAGTGCCGCTATATTGGATTATTTGAGTTTGACTCTCCTCTCATTTTTCGCGCTCTTTCGTCGGTAAGAGTGAGTGAGAGAGCATGCAAATAGGAGATGATCAGACGATTAATCAATATTTTATGTATCGACAATTACAGAGCTTGATTACGAAGATGGCGAGGGCATTGTCGCGCCGGATACCTACGACAAAGGAATGTGCTCGCCCGGATGCAAACCGGAGTCAGTTGATATTTGATCTTTGGACTTTGACCAATCAATCGATTACACAAGACTCACATTCCATTGTCCTCCTTTCAATGCAATCAATTGCTTATAATCTATACCTGGATGATCGAATCCAGCCTTGTTTAGTATCTGGTTTATACGAATTGACGTTTCACATTGTGGATTGCTGAAAGCGAGCTGATTGCATTTACATTTACTATTATCGGCATTAGGTCGGATGAGAGCTATGACGTCATGCCGCCTTTGATGTATCATGACGTTCTCATCCGACCTACAGGGTGTCCAAAAAGTATTGTTACACGGATAAAACCATGTATCTTTCTTTAAAAGCAACATAGACAACTCAAACGGGGCACAGTATTTATCAGTGACCATATGAACATAACAATGCACGATCACTCGATCTGGCCTCCATTGGCCGCGATGACCTCTCTGAGATGACGAGGGACCGAGTCGATGACGGCCCGCAGGTAAGGGACGTCGATCTTCTCCCATGCCTTGAGAAGGGCTGCCTTGAGGGAATCGCGGTTCTTGTGGCGAGTAGAGCAGGCCTCCTTCTCCAACACTGACCAAATGCTGAAGTCCAGAGGGTTGAGATCGGGGGAGTTCGAGGGCCATTCCTCACTCGAGATGAAGTCGGGCAGATGGGCGCGACGCGACGCGACCATGCCTGCGTCACTTTTGCCGAGTGAGCAGGCGCTGAATCCTGTTGGAAGGTCCAGCGAGCCCCTTTGAAGTGGGAGCGGGACCAGGGGAGAAGGGCCTTCTGGAGAATTGCCCTGGTGTAGTACTCCTTGTTGATCTTGACCCCGGGATCCACGAACACGAGAGGAGTCTTGCCCGTCGAGCACACACCAGCCCAAACCATCAGTGCCTGGGGGTGGGCAATGCGAGAGATGGTTCTACCTCTGGCGTCAGCTTGCTGAGGAGACTTGGCGATGATCCTGGTGTTCTGACTGTTGTAGACCTCCTCGACTGAGAACAGCTTCTCGTCAGAGTAAACGGTAGTCAAGTGCTCCCCACGATCGGCCCGCTGAAGGAGCAGCTTGCATCTCTCCAGGCGCTTCTGCTTGTGGACATCAGTGAGGCCATGGCCCTTTCTCATCTTGTAGGGGTAGGACTTGAGAAGAGAATGAACGATGGCACACACGGATCCTTTGGAGATCTTGAGATCCTTAGCCATCTTCCTGATGGATCGTTTGGCATTGCGATTCACTCTCTTCTCCACGATTCTCCTGTTCTTCTGAGTGAGAGCGGTCTTGGGTCTTCCTGATCTTGGACGGTCCTTCGCAGTGCCCAACTGCTTGAAACGGGAGATGGTGCGATAGACTGTCATTCGGGAAATACGAAGCTTCCTCCTGATGGAATCTGGGGGGTCGCCGAGGGTCCAAAGGTTGATAATAGTTTGACGATAGCGATTTGGACGAACCATGACTATGGGAAACTAATTAGTAGGTTCCCTCAACGCACCGAAGGGTGGGCTCAAACGTGTTATTACAGGTTTTGACAACTCGACCTACATGTTAAAAAAATTCGCGTTTCAAAAGTGTAACAATACTTTTTGGACACCCTGTAGTGCCCAATTATCAGGTGGACGGGATTCACGGCGCTCGTCCACAACCACAGAGGACGGCGTAGCAACAGGACGTTCCCCTACGCGGTCATCGTCGACTGCAAGATTGTGAATTGGTAGATTACGGATCAGTATGTGATCACGGCCTCAAGAATACAATATTTTTCATTTTTTAAAATTGTAAGTTCATTTGCCTAGGTGCCCTGCATCGATAAAGAACCTGCCGATCATTAATGATATGATGTGTTTAAAGTGGTTGCAAGCATTGGTAAGATACACAGCAATGAGTGCTTCATAATGCTTCACGTAGCCGTATATCATCGTACGTTCTCTCTCATTGTCGGTACTGAAATTTGCATCATGAATGAATTTGATCACTGGCTCATGTGTAAATAATTATATTGTGAACTCTAGAGCGTTGTACGCTGAATTAGCACATGTACCGATAAAATGCACGTTTTTAAATCTGCTTGAAGTGGGCACAAGCAAGACACACAGCCGCATTCTCACGTTCCGGGGAGGTTATTCGTGCGACTGAAAAAAATGACCGAAGACGTGACGATTGGCATTTGACCAGATGACTATGACCAGGTGACTAACTCTTACACTGAACCACAAGGAAGATTGAGAAAGAGCAACATTCAGTGGTCTCAGCGGTATGAAATGTCTTCAGTGAGCAATCATCTGACTCTCATCAGTTTGCACGCTCTCTCGTGTCTCTGGCAGGCGAGAGAGCGTGCAAACTGAAGAGAGTCAGACCATTGCTCTCTTCAGTCGTTCCCCCATCTTGTCTTGTTCGCAATTCATTTTACCTTTTACCTTTAACCATCATGAATAATAATGCTCTTCCAGAAATGCTCATCAAATGTGCGGCCGTCTTCCTCCTTGTCGTATCTCTCACCTTCTCGTATCCTCTCAACTCCCAAGAGGAAATAACAGAGATCAAAGAGGGCCTTCTTAAGATCGAGGAAAATAATCGATTTTTCGTAATCAATATATCTGAGCATCCTCGACGGGGATCATTCACTCCACGGATGTCATTAGCGTGCCTTTTATTGACAGAGGATTATGCTCTCCAGGATGCGAACCTAAGACGTCAGTTCTTTTTTTTTAGCCTGGTTTTCGTATTTTCCGTTTTAAAAAATGATCCGATAGCATTCTGCGATTTCGCCAATTTCACAGTTGTTTTGAAACTAGAGATAACAAAAAGATATTTCAAGCCCACTATATGCTTCACACCGGCAATTCTCAACTTGCGTACTTGCCGAATCCGTTTTGTCGTAGTTGAGAGTCAACCGATGACTATTGTATTAGGAAGCCATTTGCCAACTTCTATACCGAAAAAGTATAAAAGTATATTCGAAAAAGTACTTTGAATTCGTTGATTATGTCCATGAATTGTTTGCAGGTGGAGCA
The DNA here is from genome assembly GCA_036245805.1 of Pristionchus mayeri. NCBI lineage: Eukaryota > Metazoa > Nematoda > Chromadorea > Rhabditida > Neodiplogasteridae > Pristionchus > Pristionchus mayeri. The sequence goes on from BTRK01000006.1 coordinate 47,418,951, forward strand.
ACTGGACTCCATTCCTGCGCGATCCTCTTAGCCGCGGACCCGCCGGATTCCACACGACTTTCACTCTCCACTAGAGTGCGGAGAGGAAGAGAAAGAGGAAGACTCTGCCGCTCTTTCGAGGGAGAGAGCGAGGAATGAGGAAGAGGGAGGGGAAAGTGCAAAGTCTTCCGGAAGAGTAGGGCCAGGAAAAATGCGATTTTAGAGCGTTTTTAGAGCGCATTTTAAGTTATTTTATGGAGAACTAGTTTAAATATGGTATTAGGATACGGTTAGATGCATTTGCAGGAAATTTTGACTTGATTTTCACCCTAGAAAGTTTTACGAGACTGGTCTTCCGGAAGACTTTCCCCACCCTCTCATTCTTCCGGAAGAGAAAATTTCATTCCTCGTCGAACAGAGCGGTCTTCCCTCTTCCTCTCCGCTCTCTACTCTCCACGATCTAAGAATTATCGACTGCAAACCGATTACGAACTGATCTTTGATCTTTGATCTGATCTTTTTTGAATAACCACCTCAGCCTTTACCGTAATTCTAGCTTCATATTTTTTTCCTGAAATGCGATATCATCTTAAAAATAAAAGTTCGTGTTTATTCTGTTAAGTATCTAGTGGATGCTTAGTCTAATTGTTTGTAGGCGACTGAAAAATATTTTAAAACGTTTATCATACTTGTTCGATGACTGTTCCGATGAGTCGTGATCGGTAGAAAGGGAGAATAATCGCTTTGAGACCTGATGACGGGTTCTTACACTGCAACCCCAGAAAAAGAGGGAAAATGGAAATGCAGATTGATCAGATGCAGATTGTTGAATCATTTCTATCGGTACCCACATTTTCTCTATCATCTTCTCTTTCGAATTTGTAAAAAAAGCGAATATTTATCAGGAATTCTGGTCAATCCTTTCACTTCAAACCCGATATCAGGCTCAGAAGTATTCTGTGAGAAGAACATTATCACAGTTTGTTTGCCATAATATATTCCATTTTCTGCCGAGACATACTTGCCATGCTTTCCATAGTTTATGCTTAATGGGTCTCTCCTTTCAGTTACCGTGAGCAAACAGTATTCCCTAATTCTCACTAATTTCAACCTTTTCCTTTTAGGAATGATCATCAAGTCTTTTCCCTCCTTCTCTTCATCTCTTACCTTCTTTTGTCCTTTGAACTCGAAAGATCAGCGTTCAAAGAACGCCTACTTGGCAGCAATCGAGTGCCTACTGGAGCCTTCTACGAGAGACTCGACCACGCTGTTCCAACTGCTACGCTATAGCGAAGTAAAACATACACATAACAGCTGAATACATGAGCCTATTATAGTTGTAGATACCAAGAACTATTTTGTTCTCATACCGTATCATTACGATAGAGGATTGTTCTTTCACCCGAATGTGCACCTCGAATGCGAACACGTCATTTATATGAAATCCAATGTTTTATATTTTTTAAAAATTTTCTCATGAGGTGCGTGACGTTTTACTCATTCGCGACTCGTGTAATGCGATTCTAGATCGAACAGCTATTTATGTTCAAGATGGGAAACCGCTCTGCCCGGAATCAGATTTTAATCCTTAAAAGGAGCGTGGATTACCTCTAGTTCATCTAAAACCCATTCGATTTTTCAGAATTACTCAGTATTGCTCTAATTACTCATTATTGCTCTAATTATTCACTATTTCTCTAATTACTCATTATTGCTCCGAGTGAATGTCTCATAGCCTTTCCCTTGGCTACCTAGCTGTAGCATCGTACTTTCATGTACCTCATTTGATACCTATAATTTGTAATTTAATATACTTGCAAGAAATGCATGATAAATGATTGAATTAATAAAAAAAGGTTGTACATGCTTTCAAATTCCCTCGTCAAAGGCGTAATGAACATCATTTGAACAGCCAGCACTATGGATATGAAGAAAGATGATACGTCATGACAGTTTTGCGCACAATTCGACTGATGTTTCCGTGTGTCTGGGATCGAAAGGCCTTGAGAATGGTTTTCTTATTGGAAAGTTGTGTTGAATTTTCAAGTATGATTCATGTACGCTACAAGAAAAGCTCTTATATCGCTCCTGAAACATATTCGAAAAGGGATCACTATTGTTCCAATAAGAGAACTCCACTTGTGATGCTTGTTCTCGTTCTCACAAATTAAACACTACAAACATCACTGCTTAGTCATGTTCACGTGCTCATATTTTGAATACATTTCTCCCTTTTCACATTGTACCCGGCTTCGCGTATAGGGATGCATCATGTATATCACCCTGGTCTTTGATCATTTGCGAATACACATCACTGCTTTGTCTGGTTCAAAGGTGAGACTGAAAGGACGTCAACCATATCTTGATTGTTCAGAGACAAAATCGTCTGCGAGAGGTAAAACTTGTATCACAATCACTCGGGGCTTTGACCAACAGCGAATATTCATACATCACCATAGATTGTTTATGGCTTGCGCATGCTGCAGATGAGCAATCTCACTTCTCTTAGATAATTTCTGATTTATCATCATCCCATCGATGCGGAAATTCTGTTTTCAGCAAATTACGACATTATCTGCTATCTGTTAATGATGATCCATTTTACTTACCATAACCCCGTTGATGTGGAAATTCAGCATGTTTTCAGCAAATTATGTCATTTTCCGCTATCTCATAACGGTGATCCATTTTACTAGACACAAACAGTAACCAATCTCGGAATATGAATTGGTGTGTATTTGAATGTTTTGGCCTGTTCTTTCAATTTGATCACCCCCGATTCGTTTCATACATCGCCGGTTGTTATTGACTTGCGCAGGCTGCAGATGATACTTCTCTCAGAACATTTCTGATATTTCTGATATTTATCATCTCTAAATCATCACCCCGTTGATGCGCGAATTAAGCATGTTGTATGAACACATTTTCTGCTATCTCATAGTGGTGTGTGATCCATTCTGCGAGATACACACTGACCAATCTACTGGTGTGATCGATTGAAAAAATGGGAAATTTTTCCCTTTTGCGCGCCCTCATAACTTCGCTTCGTATGTGAATCGTATGTAGTGGTATTGATAGTGATTGTATCATATTTTTCAGTGCATTCGTTGCAGTTCTCGACATGGGCGTTCCATTGTCGAGATACAGAAGGCATCCAGGGGTGTACGCGCGGCAAGAAGACTCGGAGTGTACGTGGAATAGTGATGACAAGCCGGCGAGTACTCTCCTCGTTTCACACGCTCTTTCGCTTTGTCTGACCGGCGAGAGAGCACACGAAATGAGGAGGGCGCATGCCGTTTTGGCAACGCTAATTGCAGAGTATCTTTGCATTTACCTTTTTTCAGACTCACGAGACTTACCAAGCACATCAGCTGCGATGCCAACCACTATGTAAGGATAATACAATTCAAAAATATAATTCGAAATACCACTTCATTCGACCTAGAGTCATGATTCGGATCTTTTCGCACACTCGGACCGGCCATTGCTAGAATGCGTAAAATCTAGTGACAATTACCGAATGATGAACTCTAATTCAACATACCTTCTATCAAGGATGAGAAATGATAGGGGAGGAGGGGGTGGGGCAGAATTCTTGGAGGGGGGGGGGCAAATATCGAAGAAGTACCCAAAGATGCCTTCTCAGTGAATTTCGTGATGTGAAGAAGCAAGCGCAACTTTCAACAATCATCGACAATAAACTTGAGAAGGAGAGGCACGAAAACTTGAGAATAGTCAAAATTCTCCTATTAGGTTTGTGCATTTGCTTACCCAAAATTACCCGGAAACCTTTCATGTGGTGCTGATGCTGGAAAGTCAACGATTTTGAAACAAATGAGGTATGCATCCTTTACGTAAACAAATTTATGTTTTCGTTTCAAGAATTCTTCATATGAACGGATTCGATGCCACGGAGATGCGCAGCTTTAACAGACATCTCAGATTCAATGTCTTCCAGGTTTCCGAAACAATTTTTTTTGCGAAAAATACATTATCAGATATTTCATCAAGTTGCATTGGGTGTGCAAGAGTTCATCGCAGCTAGTGAGGAAGCTGAGAAGGTAAAACGATATTATTAGGTTGGCGCAAAAGTTTCGCCTCAAGACAATTTGCATATTTTCTTGTGATCGCATCTCATGTATCAAATGCCACTTTGGTATTATTTGAGGTAGTGTTGGGTCATTACAATTATAGGTTTGTACCCGATCGATGCAATTGCATTCCGCAGAAAAACAACAATAATTGAAAAATTGCAAAATATCCATGTTTTTAGGTTTTCGGCACAAATCGTCCTAAATATTTAATGACTTCAATGCAAGTTCCATACTTCTCAACACCCAATGAGGAAGGGTGGATGCTCCTATTGAACACTTGAAATGGGAATTTCGGGCTTCGTAGGATAACTAGTGAGGCGGAAAAAGCCGATTTCGCCTTTGAAATTTGAGTTTCAAAACATAAATTGCGAAATCTCTCAAATGGAAAGATGAATCTTCATCAACTTTCTATGGTAGCATCCTCATGATAGTTACTTCTGATTGTATTTCATTTGAGACTGAAAGCTCTTCCTGCAAAAATTCCCTGTGAATATAATCTAAACCTGCAATATGCAATACCCCACAATTCCGGAAAACGGTCCTATTTTTTCAGCTTGTTTTATGGCTAAAACCAATAACTTGCAACAGTAGAATAGCTAGCCATCATGCTTCACGAAAATCGTGTCGAAGAGGCACAATTATTGTTTCACGAAGAGTAGCAATCAATCGAAAAGTTCATAATAAATTGCAATTTTCAGATTGTGGAATGATATCTAATTAGTGGAACTAATTGATGTGGTGCGATGCAATGTGCGCTATGTCGAGCACACATGTACTAATATTATAAAAGAAACCACATAAGGATTGCTCAAACCCGAAGCAAGATAGAGCTCGAAAACGACAATCGTGATTTTGAAGCGAAACTTTTGCACCAACCTGATATTAATCTACACGAAGAGTCGACACTTCTTGGATACTTGGAAATCCCTCCCCAATCACATATCTAAAGGCAGAGACCACAATGCGTTCTGCCAAAACTGTTATACGAGGCAGTTTGTGTGCCCAATGAAACCCCTTCGATCTGAATAAGACCATGCTTTTTGATTTATAACGATCTATATCTCAACTATGCTCCGAATTATTATTTGAACACCTTACTCTCTTAGAGTTATCTGATCACGCTGCTCCATTGGTCATTTGTGAGGGATCCCAAGAGCTACCGAAATCACTTTTGATCATCCTATTTGGTCAAGATTTAGAGCTGTCGGAGCAATATACCGGAAAGTGGGCGTGGCTTACGGTCTCTATCTAAAGGGAAAGTGCCACCGAAAACCAGGAATGGTACCTATACATTAGTGATGTAGAGGATGCATAGGGGGGGAGGGGTGGGCTAAGTATCCAAGAAGAAAGAGTGCCGACGAAGTGCTTTTATTTTCAGCTCTTGATCAATCAGTTCGCCGAGGGAGTTTCATGGTTCAAGGGAATCGACGATGAGGCGGAGAACGATTGTCTCCTTACATTTACGGAATTAAAAGTAACTTTTTTGGTGTTTGTTTACTAACAATGAGTTGTAAGAGATCGTTGATGTTCAGTGCGTTGATTCTTTCATGAAGATGCACCCAAACTACTCCTCGCTACCTGACAATTCGGAATAGTAAGTCAACTTTGCTATTTAATTGAACTAATTCATTGAAAATGTAAAACAACACAATTTGTGAGAAACTCTTTGCAATTCAGCTACGTTCCCAAACTTGGGGAGCTGCTCGTGAAGGACTACGTTCCCACAGCCGATGACATCCTCCACCTGCGCATTCCAACCACGGCCGTTACCGAGATCAACTTCTCGTTTGCAACGAGCACCATACGGTACCGTACTCTGCCCTGGTTCTCGCACGGAATTCCGGGGCATACGGTAGTATCGCAGATTAATCGACGTGGGCGGGCAGCGAACGTACAGGAAGAAGTGGATCCATTGCTTTGACGGCGTTTCTGCTGTGCTGTTCGTCGCATCAATGGCTGCATATGATCAGGCTCGTACTACTATTTACGATAACATCAGCTCGGATGATCACCGTCGGATGATAACCAAAAAGTGCCTTCTATAGTTTTTCATTGTTTGTTTCTACATTCCAGAGAACTCTTCTGAAAAAATACTGCGGATGGGTAATATATTTGATTTGCAACTGTAAAACTTCGCAAAACATGATTTTTTTCCAAATTATAGGCGCTGGAAGATGTTGATGCACCGGTCAAGCCCGTGCTCCATGACGATATCCCTGTTCCTGACCAATCGGCGAAACCAAAGGTGAGACAGAAAGCACCGTCAGCACATAACTCAATTGCTCAGAGACAAAATCGACTGCGAGAATCGGCTCATCTCTTCAGCGAAATGATTCGTTGTAAACCTCTAAGGAGCGCATCATTCATTCTCTTCTTGAACAAGGTAGCAGAGCGCGAAATAAGATACCACTATCTCTCTTCGTTCTAAATATTCTATCACCGGTTGATAGAGTGTGTTGAATGAATAGACAATTACCCAAATTGCGAACTCTACAAGGTAGTATTCCGTAGCAATTGTCTGTATGGTTTCCGCGATATTCAGAAGGATCTTTTCGGCAAGAAACTTCCCGTCCATCCCCTCGGCAAGCACATAGCTGGATACAGTAAGACGATCATGGTTGAGTGCGCTACTCGGTCTCTTCATTTCTCACACTTTCTCAATCGACTGATCTAAACAGGGTGGAAGACCATCATCCGAATAGCGCACTCTAGCACCTAGTAGTGTGAGTAAATTTCATATTTTTAGCTGGAACAAGTGTTGGGCAAGCTTCGGAATTCATCAAGGAGTATTTCCTCAAGGTAAGCTTACAACAGTAAGCGCACAATGTGGTATGAATTGTAGCGAAAATCGTCAAAGGATACGGATCGTACGGTCTATTCTCACTATACTTGCGCCACCGAAACGAAGAATGTCGAATTTGTATTCAAGGTAGCCTTTGATATCGTTCAGCAAAATAACCTTAACCGTAGCGGAATACAATAGAGTGTGTGGATGATTTCACTCGACCTTATCAGATTGTTAGATAGACTGAAAGGTGTCTGACTAACATTCACATCGCAAATCATATTTTTTGTGCACTCATTTGCATTCTCAACATTAATTTGGCATCAATATGTGATACCATATACTTGTTATATTTAACTATCTATAAATAAGTTTCATATTTCATATTTATCCTGACGTCAGGCACGGTCCTGCAGGAGGGTGACTTCGGTGTGGATGGAATTGGGATCTTCGGTATCAGAGCGTCGTTAGGTCAATGGATGGGATCTTCTTTGGCTTCTCTGGTCAACTGTAGGGACGATCGTGACGGATCTCCGTTGAGCATCGAAGTAGATCATCCTGCCGCCGAACACCTGACTTGCGCCGGTTAGGAACTCAGAACGCAGACTTGAGCGAGGCTTTCTTGACGGTAGATCACTCGAGATGATGGGAATCCGTCCGTGCTCCTCCTCTTGAAGTGTACCAAGTAGGCGATACTCTCCGGGTTGCCCAAGCTGACGGGAGAGGATTCCCCAAACTAGGTCGGAAAAGAGCGGGGTCAGGGACGACCACCCATCACCAGCGCTAGAATGGAGAATGGAGAATGGAGAATGGAGAATGGAGAATGGAGAATGGAGAATGGAGAATGGAGAATGGAGAATGGAGAATGGAGAATGGAGAATGGAGAATGGAGAATGGAGAATGGAGAATGGAGAATGGAGAATGGAGAATGGAGAATGGAGAATGGAGAATGGAGAATGGAGAATGGAGAATGGAGAATGGAGAATGGAGAATGGAGAATGGAGAATGGAGAATGGAGAATGGAGAATGGAGAATGGAGAATGGAGAATGGAGAATGGAGAATGGAGAATGGAGAATGGAGAATGGAGAATGGAGAATGGAGAATGGAGAATGGAGAATGGAGAATGGAGAATGGAGAATGGAGAATGGAGAATGGAGAATAAGTATCGGCTCTAAATTGGCTTAACGTGTAATCATCCATTTACGTAATTATGCCGCTGCGCAGCATTCACCAACCAGATGACTATGATCGCTGGTTCCTTCCGAGGAATCTTCTGACTCTCTCCAAATCACACGCTCTCTCGTCGATCAGAGTGAGCTACAGAGTGTATGATATGAAGAGAGCGAGACCATTGCGCTTGCTTCCTCATATTGCATCAAGAAAGTAAAATCAGAATGAGCCAAACTGGAAGTATGTTCACTTTGTCTACGATTTTGAAACTTGGGATAGCCAAGCATGACCTCATGTTTATACAATACGTAGAAGACGAATAGAAACAATTTTTCACTGCTCAGTCCACTTCTGTCGGACTGCATATGTAATACGCGGGAGAGAATCCGACAAGGTTTTTCGCCCAATTATCTATCATTGGATGCTAGAGTGCAATGTGGAATAAATATTATGCGTCAAACGCACTCCTCTTCACAAATATAATACAACAGAAGTACAGGCATCTATGATGGTTTCTGATCACCTAAATTACTATCGAGCTTCTTCAGGTGGATTGCATTATTTGAGGAATTATCTGCAAAAGTTTGAGCAACCTGGCAAGGATAATTACACCAGAGTCTAGCTAGAGTGAGAACCCTTTTTTTGATTTACTCCAGAACCGGCTTTTAGGCATTTTCCGGACTTTGTACCGAATCTGTGGTGCCTTAGATGTGGTACGCATATGGGCTAGAGCAAACCAAACAATCGAGGGGAACACCACGTGCAGCGATGTCCGAGTGGTTAAGCAGTTGGACTTGAAATCCAATGGGCATTGCCCGCGTAGGTTCGAACCCTGCTCGCTGCGATATTTTTGCACAATTCTGAACAAGAGTCTTTCGAAAATTCGAAAATTGGGATATTCGCAATCAAAAATACAGAGAAGATAGCTGATCTTTCATTTTTAGCTAAAAGATTTGCAAAATCGTAAGCATAGCGCCCCTGATCTCTTCTTTCCACCTCGTCACCCATCACGTTGCTTTTTCCTGTGTATAGAATGAGATACCCCACTCTGCGTCAACATATAGCACTTCAGGTACAAATTGGAGGCTGAGAGATGCCATTTACTTCTCGCGGCTCTGCCATAACACTTAACGGTACTAGGTCGGATGAGAACCGTCGATTTGTATACTGATAAGCGTATTTGATGATTTATCATATCTTTCATCTTCATGAAGATGTTGGAGTTACAACACTCTTTTTGCACTTGAATACATCGAGACGGGCGTGGAATATGTCAATAATCGATCTGGAAAACAGTTTTACGTCATGCCATAGCGAAACGATAGTTACCCATCAACTCCATGTAAAAAGTGCCACATCAATGTAGAGCAGAAAAATTTTGCTGGAAAGAAGACGCAATTTAAATCGTATCGACTTCACATACCAAAAACATCGCTCAAACATGGCATGAGAAGTGAGAATGATGCGAATTCGACAACAAGAGGAATGCTCTGGCAGAGTGACTGAGAATATAAATTTTGAAGAATATTTTGATGATCAACCAAACTTGTTTGAATAACCGAACTTCGATCGATCGTGTGCGCGATGCGTAAACCGAGCTGAGATTGGAGACGACCTGCTGGTAATAAAATATTACTTACTACTGCACGCCGCACTACTTTCTCGTGGTACATTCTGAGATTCGCGATAGTTACGATGTCAATTATGATTATTGACAAACAATTCGATCGCAATGAGAGCATTATTAACATTTCTGGAAGAAATACACACAATTGTAAGCACTCTAGAAATACTTACTCAGGGTTATATTTTGTGTTATTGGTTGAGGACACGCTCCATCGCATGGTTTCCTTGTAGTAGCAGAGGGAAAGACCTTCTACTGCAAACGTTGGGTCATTTTTGTTTTTTTCTCTTTGGCTCTTGCAGACTTGGTATAAACAAAACAATCTGCCAACCCAAAATTAGAGGGTATCATTGGAGCACCGCTGAGCATGCAATGGTTACTACAGCAATCGCCGTTCCACAGTTGGTCATGTATATTTCCTGCTCTTGAAGGGCGAAATAATTGCGATCAACCGATTGGCCGAAATATCAGATGGCAACGATTTCCGAGCATCTACAGCGTCACCGAGATCTGCATAAGTCACCATCATTGCATCATTCATTCACGAAATACCATTCTGATGGCCCGACTCAATGGAGAACCAACCACGAACATTTCCGAGTCAGGCATCAGATACCTGCAGAATCCTTGATCGCTTTATCAGTTGAGAGTAAAGCAAATGCGATGAGCAAACCAGATGGAGTTTAGCGTAAGCAAGCACACGTTGTTGGTGGCAAGGCAAGCACAGATAATGCCGAATCTGAGATTAGCCAAATATGATACATGGTCAAAATAGGGGAAGGGTGCTTACGAGGTGTGGAGGCTTGAGTTGAATCTGATTGTCAGAAAAGCTATTAAATTGGTAGTAAACCCGAATGCAGAAGCCTGGAAATACAAACAAATAATCATTCGTCGATTGTGAAAGAGGAATCAATCGTGGAAGCAAAGATGCTGACTAGGGTTCTCTTATTGGAAAAATTTCGTATCACTTTCACATATGTTTCATGTTCGCTATATATATGAACTATGTAGTGTACTTGAAACATATCTGAAAATGACACAAAAATTTTCCAATAAGAGAACCCTAATGCTGACTATATGGACGAAAGCTGCTGCCTGTGTTGCTTGACGACTATCCATGAATTGCCCCCAATTCAGGTGAGAAAACAAGGGAAATATATGGGTAAGATTAACTATGCATATCGTAAAAAGGACAGTTATTCGATGAATTACGGTCTCAAGGGACTTGTAATAGTTAATTTCGTCCCAAATGCGCGGAATCACTCTTGTTCGCTTTGATTTGTGTAATCATTCTCAACTATACATAGGAGTACTCGAGTAGGTGTGAACTATAACTAATCATCCTTTTTTCTTACTGCACTTACCCTTCTCCATTATTTTCAAAATACGTTCGCTAAACCCAAAAAAATCTTCTGAAAAAACAAAATTTCGTTTTGAAAATATCGTTTTTGGTTCTCATCCTGCAGGTTTTCATCCAACCTTGTACGCTCAACTAATGAATCCATTCCTTACAATTCAAGGAAGGAAAGGGGCAAAAGAAGTCCAGACTGATGAGATCTCCGATTTTCTGAGTAGCGCCAAATGCACATCAGCAACCATGTCAATCATTGAGGTCCGGCTAAGCGGACAATCGCCATGGTTTCCCTGCCAGCGAAGCTAAGAGGGGGGGGGGGGTTCAGTAATCTCAGTGGATAGTCTTTTGAGAAGCGATGCTTCTCCTGTTCGCGTTGACTGGGGTGAGTATCGACTAGGACTGAGAAAACGGACTTAGAAAGCCGGCTTCACCGATGAAAATAACGCTTTGAAGCTGGATTTGCTTGAAAAGTCGTTTTGTCAACAGTAGTATCGGAAACGTCCCGTTTTTCAGCACTAGGTCGGATGAGCACCGTCTGATGATCCTGATGATAGCCCTTAGTATGTTCCCAAAGTGTCAAAATGAAATTTTTATCACCCGACGGTGATCATCCGACCTAGTGAGCTATCCGACCTATTTGCGCATGTCCATTTCCAGGTCGCTGGAGCAAGAAGTTGCTACCCGCTCACGAAGACTCGATTCCGCACGACACGCTGATGAGCGCGATTGTAGAGACTCGAAGGGGATGCGAAGTGCGGTGCGATGCTAATTCGACGGTAATGATATCAATCGATGGATTCTATCAGTTTGTTGCATGAATTCAACCACTATCAATGAACTTGCCAGTAGACTGAAGCCATAATGATTGGATACTTCTGCGGTTCTAAATGATAGAACCATTCGCAGTGTCTCGGGTTTGCCTTCAAGGACTTTGGCTTCTCTTCGTGGTGCGCCCTTCTCACGAAGAGACCGACGCAGAACATGTGCACGGCGCCTAAGGAGGTCTACCTGAAGCAGAACAGCGGATGTCCCGGTGAATAGTACTCAAATTTAGGTTTTGACCCCATAATGAAGGGTCTCTGCTCTTTTTTAATTCGTGAAATTGTTCAACGATCACACGCGGTTGAAAAATGAGCGGTGTCATAGGGAGATGGGAGGAGAAGAGATGAGTGGCTCCTCGTGATGCAGCTCAAACCCAGAATTTTCGAAAGCAGTGTTGATTCTCACATGATTGAAGACCGCACTAATCTCACTGCCGAGTTCGGTGAGGATCCTTGCATGGACGATATCTGGGAATTTCCTAGCTCCGCGCCAGGCACCGCCCCCTTGGTCCCGCCCCCAAGGGGGGCGGGAGGGGTGGAACCAGGCTCCACCCCGAGAGGGATGGGGTCTGGCTCTCTCCAAAAATTTGCCGAGAGGTTTCCCCCTCGAACTTAGGAACGTGATGTTCCAAGGAGTGAGGAGAAGCGAGATAAGGTCAGCCGCGCGCGCTCTCTAGTCACGCCGGGTCAGAGAGCGCTGGGAGGAACGAGAGAGGGATAGAGGGGAGTGCTCTCCTCTCAGGCAGGGGAGGGAGGGGCTCGGAAGAGGGAGGAGGAGGGACGAGGGGGCGCGCAAAGGGGGAGGGGCGAGAGGCGGGTCAGAGATCGCGAAGGGAGGGAAGGGGGAGGAGCCTGGCGCGGAACTAGGAAAGTGCCCGATATCTTCCCCTCCGAGTTCCGTGGGCTGAACACCGCTCCCATCTGCCCGATTCACAAGGACAAGCTGTACATAATTCGGTACGTAAAAATCAAAAAATATAGTAAAAAAACGATACTTTTCTACCATTTTGCTAACCAAATAACAGAACGTCTAGTCATTAGGTTCGTGCGGAATCTAATTAGTTATTGGGGATTCCAATGATTCTAGAGTGAAATAAAACTAATCTTTTCGTGCCATCAACGCATCGGGACATCGGATCACACTGGACAACGAGAAATGGAACTACCTGGAGAAGAAGGTTATCGTCCATGATTTGTAATAATCCTTAGCGGTAATAGATGTTCCACGTGTGCAGTACTGCGCAAGCTCGCAGCTTATGCAGCTATGATTTCCTCTTACATTAACTTCTACTTATTATTTCATTGATAAGTAACTAGGGCGAGATGTGGGCATTCCGCTTCGGGGAGGAGAGCGTGCCGGTCGTCGCTGCTGTCTGCGCTCTGGCAGGTATACGTTGTACTAGATGTACAATATTTCGCTTTAAAGACAAATAATTCCGACGGCGTTTTGTTGGCATGATACCCGCAACTTACGGCCCTGTTTCAATATACCGGCCGGAACTTCGGAGTATTGTCTCGACAGAGTGCATGTTTGGAACCAGGTCCAGAAATTGCACTTATTTCGGACACGGGCCCGCGGTTTGGGACCCCCAACTGAACCACATCCGAACTTACAAACCGAAACCAACTAATCATTCAGGCGGAGAGAAGTGCCCGTGCGCACCCCTCAAGCACCTCGCCCATGTCCCCGACCAGCCCAACTACGCAGCCACCACGGATCGTATCAACCCCTGCAACGGCGCAAACTCCTGGCTCTGGTTGGTCTCAAGAGGTGTTATAAATCACCGCAAAGATCGGATCTTTGTCGAAGTTTCTGCTGGAAAATTATACAAAGATCCGAACTTTGCATAATAATTTGTAACATGTCTTCAGTGCTCCAATTCGGTTGTTTCGTTGTAGATCTTCTGACATTTACTTTCTCGCCTTGCAGGTGGGACGTGTCCAAGAGCCCCTCACATCCGCTTGGATATCACTATCCACAGGACACCGCCAGCGTGAAATTTCATATTTATTTCAAATTAGGTCTTTACAAAATATTCATTTCATTTTATGATTTATTGCTTGTTAGACCGGTGAAAGAGCACGCAGGAGAGTAATTTTTCTCGAAGCCTTCATTTATTTAAAATGTAAATACGAGTTTTGCAGTCCTTCGTATCGTGCAGAGCGGGTGCATGGATCCTCTGGAAGGAATCCAGCTACAGCAGCTGGGCAGTCGACGCGCTGTCGTGTTATCTCTAGAATACTGGATATTTCTAGTGTAAAACAAATGAAATAAATGAGCATTACGCTTGTCCATTGTCTAAATATTGATGCAATATGTCATTGTATTTGTGATGTGAATGTAACTAAGCCAACATCTATAGAACAAGAGGTCTGGGCACCTTGCTTTAGAAATCAATTTTCCGCTTTTTGCCGCGTGCGCTATTTCTAAGCATTTCCTTGCTACTTCTAGTGTTCGAAACTAGTGATAAAGGACCGAGCGTTTCCATTATCCACTAAATGTTTTATTCATTTATCATAAAACGCAGCTAGTCCATTATCTCATCCTTTGTCTCGGTAACGCTGCTCGGACGCAAATAAACTAATTTAGATGAAGCTGACTGAAAGAGTTCGCCGACATAGACTTAGATAATAGTGAATATACCACACAGTTTAGACTGTGCACTGTGTATCTGGTGCACGATATCCATACTGCCATAGTTTATTCCAACGATTTTCAAACAAATGAAGCTTTGAGTACTGTTCGATCGATATTCATAATGATTAAATGTGTACGCATCTTAGCTGGACTCCTTCTTGCAGAGATATACGACGTTTAGGGGGAAGTATTCGGGCTCGAGCACCTAAAGACAAACTAACGCTTTCAATCAGAAGACTCGTGAACAATGTGATAGAAAGGTAGACCGATCTCTGACCTGGACGTTCTCCATCTTGAATCCAGCAATCTCCAGCTGTCTCCTAGCCCGTTCTTCTCCCCACATTGCACCCATGCACAGAGCATCTGCAAGAATAGAGAATTAGAGAATCAGCAGGAATATATTATAATATATGAATATATGAGGAATATATGAGGAACATATATGCTCTCTGAGACTCCTCTGCGCTCTTCGAGAGCCTTGCTTATACCTAGAGTTCGCAATTCGGGCCTTCGTCTCTTCATTCCACACACTATTTTGACCGGTCGAGCGGTGAGAGAGAGTGTATTGGGGTGTCCGGAAAGTTCGTATAATTTTTTGTTTTTATTTTTTATTCAATGCTTTACAATTCTCAGTGACCAATGTATGCCCCCTTCTTTCTCACTACCTCCCTCCAGCGATTGGGCAGGGTCTCGATTCCTCTCTTCCAGAATGCGGGTTTCTTCGAGACCGCCCAGTTCACGAAAGCCCTCACAACTTCATCTCGATTCTTGAACTTCTTTCCTTTGCAGAAGTCAGAGAGAGAGCGGAAGCAGTGGTAGTCGCATGGGGAGAGATCCGGGGAATACGGTGGATGGGGAATCCTCTCGATCTTCAGCTCGTCCATTTTCGTCTGGGTCATCTTCGCTCGATGTGGGCGAGCATTGTCCATCAGAAGAAGAATTTTGCCCTGGTTCAGGAGTCTGGGAGGGACTCTGATCGCGACATCTTCCAGTTGTTCAGAGAAGAGGTCGGCATTGATGCTGGTGCCAGGGGCGAGGATCTCCCAGTATGGGACCGAGCAGTGAGAAGAAGAAGCAGAGGAGTTCCTTCTTTCCGTGATCTTCCTTCTTCGGGACGGGCGTGGGCTTCTCATCTGCATCCACCCATTGCAGTCTCCTCACAGGGTTATCGTACGTGATCCACTATAGCAATGATGGAATTGACCCATCGAAGATTGGATCTACGATGGAGTAATTCCCGACAGACTTGAACACGATTTTTCAGCTGTTCGGGGGAGAGGTCATGGGGAATCACTTGTGGGAGTTTCGGCTTCTTCCCAGATCGATGGAGGATATCGGACACCGTTGATCTGGGAGTACCAGAATCCTTCTTCAACACTGGCCATGGGCTTGCGCTTCAGTGTGCGGAGAACGAGAGGCTGATGGAGGGAGGGAGGGCGTCCAGAGCGGGGTTGATCATCGAGACCAAACTCCCCTTTCTTGAAGCGGGAGAACCACTTATAGCAGAAGGGTATGGAGGGGGCGTCAGCTCCTTCCGACTGGGCCAGGGCAGAGTGGGCCTCCTTCACGGATCGGCCAAGACGGTAGTAATGAAGTAAAACTGCTCGGAGGTAGAGATGGGAGTCCATCACAAGAATCAATGTAGCAACTAGGAGACTGATTAAATCCTCTCACTACTCAACGTCAGAATGATGCAATACATTGTTGACAAACAGATTGCGCAATCACTGCATTTGATCGCGAACTGATTTTTTTCCGAAGCATTATACGAACTTTCCGGACACCCCAATAAAATGAAGAGACCGTGGTATCGTCTATCGAACTCTACTTATACCTGGTCGATTGCTGCCAACAGGAAGGCAGTGGAACATGGAAACTGTGTAGAAGGTAGCTGCGGATGCGCCATACTTTGCCTTATCTGCGTGAATATTCGAGCAGCCACGGATCGGAAAGACATCAACGGGCTAAATCCATAACCGGAAATTGGCGCCATACCTCAAGCATCGCGAGTGCTCCTCCCGGTTTGAGCATACGGTAGACCTCGTTGAGACACTGGGAAATAAACATGTGAGTTCAACTCGAGTGAATGGCTTATTTGTGTGGGGGAAGACTTTCAAAAACAACTTTTCAACACCAACAGTGCGGTTCATTTACTAATTCCAAATATTTGGTTATGTTTGAAAGTGGGGGAACGAATGTCTTTCTCACTATGACGGGTAGATGGTCGGGTCGTCTAGGTCGTAATGGTGATACGTGTTTTGCAGGTCTAGTGGGAAAATCGGGGGGGGGGTGACAATTGCAAAAACGACAATTGCACAACTCGTTGCCGTTGGCTTGAGAATATACCTAGGAACTTGGGAGCTGTATCAATGTAACCAGTATGTGCTACCCTACACTTGCATGTATAAGTCTTCTTATCAGGCGATCATGAGTTTCACTCCATATCTATGTATAGGGGTTCGTGGTCCAAAATTCGAAATTTGAGTGGAAAATCATGTATAGATAAACACCAAATGCTGTAAACAATAGATATTCCAGTGACCCAATAACTACTGAATCCTAGTAACATGGGCATCGATTGTTTACAGCTTTTGATATTTATCTAACCATGATTTTCTACTCAAATTCTCAATTTTGGACCATGAAGGTCATAGATATGGAGTGAAACTCATGATCGCGTGGTAAGAAGGCTTATACATGCAAGTGTAGGGTAGCGCATACTGGTTACATTGATACAACTCCCAAGTCCCTAGGTCTACTCTCAAGCGAACGACAACGAGTTGTGCAATTGTCGTTTTTGCAATTGTCACCCCCCCCCGGAAAATCTTACTCACTAGATCGGGTCGCATCTGGTCGTGGCAGGCGTCGAAGATGGTGATGAAATCGAATGCATTCGTCCAAGCACCCGGCATCTTCCCTGCGTTCTCCACGTGGAAAGTCTGCAATGAAGTTAAAATACATTAAACATTAAAAGTATTAAAATATTAAAGTATTGACATCAACAGTAGTCCTCAACAGATCGTCTCACCACATTCTTCTATCCCTGTTTACGGAGGCTTTCGTTTGCCATCCCGATGGCCTCCTCCGATATGTCTGCCGCATGCACTTCACACTTGGGAAAGGCCGATGCTGGAAGATAGAGTTCGATAAACGATACCTCGCTCTCTTCATTCTACATACTCTCTAGAGTGGTCGATCAGCGAGAGAGTGTGTACAATGAGGAGAGTGCGGTATAGTTTCTCGAACTCTAGCTGGAAGACAATGATCGATAATGAGGAAGCAGTTCGTTAAGTAGCCCAGAAGGCAATAGGTCGGATGATCGCCTTCCGGATGTTAATAAAAAATAAACCCTTCTGTTATTTTCACATGTTACCACTGTGTCAAGACGTGTTCTGAGAGAATGCTTCAGAAGGGTACAATTTTTTTTATCGTGCCTGCCATAACTATGTATCTAGTGATAATCTCCACTATTGCGAAATGCTGACCCATTTTGAGCGCATGGTATCCGGAACCGCAGCCAACATCGAGCACCTTCACACCCGCCTCCAGCTTATCCAGCATTCCTATCTAAATCAATACATTTCAATCAATTCAGACACAACCAGGAGCCTAGATCATTATTTTGTTATGCGGTTAATAAAGACATAAATTCTCACGAATATTTATCCCTACTACTCGGTCCTCGCTCCTGACGGAAATTAATAAATTTAAAAACAATAAAAATATTAATAAAGTAAAATAAAAATGCATTCCTGGGGTAAGTAATCGGGGATGAGATGGGCATCGTGCATAGTCTGCGTCACATTGTCCATCACTGAGTAGAAGTCGGAGAATTGCGCGTACTCGAGACCTGGAATAATTGTAATTGTCTTAATTCCTTAATTATTAAATTACTTAATTACTTAATCCAAATTTTGCTCATTAGTTATACAGAGCCGCTGAAAAAAACATTGGTTAGAATGAGCACTCAATTGATGGCTGGTCCATTACCGTATCGTACCTCCTTCTTGAATGCATCCGCCAATTCGTTAAATGTCTTCACAACGGCAGGCAGGAAGGTCATGTAGGCAACCGAGAGATTGTTCATACCCGAGAACTCCTGTGAATTAATTGTATGTTACTAAATTAAAAATAATAAAAATCAAGGTTAAAATGTTTCTTCTTGACATTCACCCACGTGCTTCGCTTCGTCGGTTAGCCAAAATTTCTCATCTGGAGTGACTTCGATGAAACCAGCGCAGGAAAGCACCGCCAACCACTCGCGCACATACATACAATCCTTACTGTGACGTCATTGGATTGAATATGAGACCGTTTGCATAAGAATCGAGCAAGCGTTGGCACAGGCCAAAAATCTCAAATCTCTGTAAATTTCTGCTTTGGAGTAATTACCCCAAAGCACAAAGTTACAGAGATTTGAGATTTTTGGCCTGTGCCGGAATCGTTCAGATCTGCTCGATTCTTAGGCAAACGGCCTCATATGACTATGAATCATCTCCAACCTCTCCTCACTAGTGTTCTCTTATTGGACAATTTTTGTTGAATATTCGGATAAGTTTCAGGCGAACTACTCGAAGAAATGCTCATTAGATATGCAGAGCCCCTGAAACATACCCGACATGACTGCAATTTTTTCCAATAAGGGAACCCCAATCCTCGCTCAATTTCTTCCTCACCTTTCCTTGCAGCCTGCCTTATCAGCAACAGTCCTCGCATCGGCGGGGGAGGCTTCCGATGCAACCTACAACATCCTGAATATTAATTTAATTTTAAAATAATTTAATTATATTTTTTATACTTTTTAAAATACATTATTTTATTTTATCATTGTTCATTTTATCATTATTTCGCATATGCATTTTAAATGGCAGAAAATACCCACAGCTCCAAGATCCTCGAATAATCCGAGTTTCTTGCCGAGTGCGATTGTCGGAGTGACCATACCTCCCATGAGCATCAACTGGAAGTGAAAAGCGTGATCTTTTGATTTCTCTACCCAACCAATGTGAAATTACTGACATTAAGGCGTTCTTTGAGGTCGGACATGCTGGATCTGCAAAAGTGTGAGCATGAGCACGGATCAATTGCGAGATGTTCCACGAAAAGTTGAAAATGAGAACGCGCAACGGAAATGCTTTGTCGGAAAATTAAGACATGCAATGCAACAATTCTTCATTATGTAAATTTCTTAGAAAAATCACCGAATGCATGTCTTTACTCAGCTAGCATTTGATTAACGCGAGAAAGAAGATAGGAAAACAGTGAGATCCGAACATCTCAACCCCTTTTTCTATAGCAATAAACCTTTAGGAGACCCTTTATCCCAGATGTATATTATCTGTGATAGGTATGACTCAAAATAGGGAATTAGTGATCGCTTTATCTACTTCAAATCACTGGAGTTGGGAAGGATGATACTGGGGGGTCGCCTCTTCTCGTGTATCTCTCCCTGCTTCTCTCTCTCTCTCTCTCTCTCTCTCTCTCTCTCTCTCTCTCTCTCTCTCTCTCTCTCTCTCTCTCTCTCTCTCTCTCACTCTGCTTCTCTCTCTCTCCCTGCTTCTCTCACTCTGCTTCTCTCTCTCTCTCCCTGCTTCTCTCACTCTGCTTCTCTCTCTCTCTCTCTCTCCCCCTGCTTCTCTCACTCTGCTTCTCTCTCTCTCTCTCTCCCCCTGCTTCTCTCACTCTGCTTTTCTCTCTCTCTACCTGCTTCTCTCACTCTGCTTCTCTCTCTCTCTCTCTCTCTCCCTGCTTCTCTCACTCTGCTTCTCTACTCCCCATTAGCCCTCTCTCCAACTCTCTTTTGTTCCCGGGTTCGTCCATTTTGCAGAACGGGACGAGAGACTTATGAAACATGAGAGAAGTCAGAGATAAAATAGGTGAGAGATAGTGGAAAGATTGAGAGATCGGTGACAAACAAGATGTGGCTTGGCATAACCAGGTGCGACAGCTACTATGTGCGATAAATGGAGTACCTACGTGAGAAAACGCCAGGGGACATCTAATCGATCTGGGGTCACAGAAACAAGGGAATGCTTATTATTTTTTATCTCTAAACAAGAAAAGAACTTTGATTGGACGAGATCGTACGAGATCTGCCTTGTTTGTGCTCGAATTTTCCACCTCAAAGTCACCAAACTCATCTCATCTAAGAGCGAATCGACCGAAATTCTTATATCTTTACTATTTGAAGCAAGCCGATTTGTTGACTGGTTTGTCATCTAGCAAACATCTGAGCTACGGGTTTCACATCATAGTCACTTTTGTGGATCGCATTGAGCGGTTGCACCGGAAATTCATCCAGTAGCTTAAATAAGTAACGACTTAACAAGGCAGTGCATGATACTGTCTATCCCAGTCAGTTCCGTCCGGCGTACTGATGCCGACTCGAGCATTGAACAGCGAAATCAGTGAAACACATAGCAAAACACCCGATCTGGGCATTACGCCGGCGAGAGGCTGGAAGACGGGAGAGGGGAGATGAGGGAAGGGAGTGGAGTTATGTGTAATTTTCCTCTGGTTAGGTCGGCGAACGTGCACGCGAGAAGAGCCATTTGTTCCCTTATTTTAAATATTGGTCAATGTATCTCGTTGACTCGATGTGAGTTTGCAAAGAAGATCGACTCAATCGTCCGAGTAGTGAAATTGGAGTATATCAAGCGAATTCGACTAGAATCTTCCTAGAAACCTCATGCTCTGCACGATTTGATAATGAAGAAATACCGATTTCATTGTTACAGCCAGAATGAGAGATTGAAAGACAAGATAAACTCATAAAAGAAATGAAAAAAAATGTAAATTGTGACAAATTTGCTCATTCTGAAATATGCGTTCGGAACAATGGTGCATTAAAGATGCTGGTGAAGGCAATCTGTTTTGTTGAGAGAACAGAAAGTTACAGAATGTTCACAGGGAGGTGTAATTTGTGTGAAGAAAGTGTGTGAAAGTATCAAAAATAAAAGCGCGATCTAATTACCTCTCGCGGAACTAATAATCATTTCCCCGTCTATCGGTGATTACAGTTTTGCACGAACGACTGATTTGTGAACGCACATTTTGCCTTGATTCTTCCTCCCACTCACACCAATTGATACCTATCCTGTTCTCGCATTAAGAAGGTAAAGGTATAGTTCCGTCTTCAGCATATCTTTCAATGCAAGTAACATGTGTTGATATAGTTTCTCAAGTGTACGCATCTGCAGTTGTTGCATTATGACTTATTTAGTGTGAAATGGCCTTTCCCGAATTATAAATGAGCAAACTTGATTTGTCTACGCGATTACGTGCTCATATTTTTAACTTAATTTTCAGCATTCTTAGAAGCAGATTCCATAGTCTGCGAAATTCATGCCTCGTGTGTTTTCGCACCTTGTCATGAGTATACTATTTTCTCTCCTCTAACCAAATCCTTGTTTTTGCCGAAAAAAATAACACAATTGTACTATGTACGTAATCTTTCCTAATACAGCTATGGCATCTCTTCCATCTCCTCATCAATTCTTCCAAAACCTCTCATACTTCCATGCCGCGAGACAATCAGACCACATTCAATCAGCAATCATCCTCAATCTGGGATATGTCCCCATTTATTTTCTAGCTTTCTGCGCTTATCGGAATCCCATCATCCTACAGCGATATAAGGTCAGTTGAATTTACAATGCTGCAAAATTGATTAAATTTTCAATAAAATAATGTTAAATCCACCAAAATGTATTACGTTTTAGAAAAATGTTTTCGTTTCCTTCAACGCACTTACAGTGAGTAGCATAACGGATTTTGCACTAACGAAACAAATGTTGAAGGCAATCAGCATAGTTCGACTGCTATCGATAGTCTTCAAGATAAACTGTGGGCTTGCGTGGAATTTCGTCTTCTTCGTTGCTGCAAGCCTCCCCATAGTAGGAGATAATTATTAATAATGGAGGGATGAAATGGGGAAAACACTTAGTTAATTATTTCATTTTCAATACATTCGTTACAGCTCATGCAATTAATTTACTTGTTCTTCGTCTCAAGTCCTACCAAGAACTCAGTGTGCACACCAATTCTATATTTCAACGATCCCACGGCTCTCATGGTCTTTTGGTTGATTCAAAAATCACATTTAATGTGATTCCATTCAGATTTGGTATGCTAATTTCCTGGGGAATCCTCTGATCGCCGTCGTTTTGAATTCAGTTACTGCTGGCTACCTGCTCTACAGACGCTCTGCAGGTTTGGGTTGAACATTAATACCTGTTTTCATAAAAAAATCTATACTTAGGTAACATGATAACCAAAAAAATACCCTCTCACGTCGAAAATACTGCAGAAAGCAACACTTTTAGGTTATCATCCGGAAGATTATGATCTGTTCATCCGAACTAGTGCATACACATCATACTGTATGCAAATTTCACACTATGCAGAAACCTCAAGCACTCTGCGTAATGTGAACGAGCACTTCGTCGCAGCGGCCCTTCTCCTCCAGAGCGTCATTCCTGCTCTCACTATGAGCACCAAAGGATGGAGGTCTATCCAGCGACTCAATGGTTCGGTTCCCTATCCCTGCATGATCTTTTGCAATTTCTCGCAATATCGCTATTATATTTGCTTTCCAGGCACGAAAACCGATTTCTGGTTGCTGGATTTGTTCGAGAATTCGGGTAACTGGACTACCGGATTGAATATGTTCGTCTCAATGGCTTGCATCAAGCACTTTCGAATGATGTTCAAGCAATTGGTCAAGAAAGTGGTACGGGTTGGAGACGGGAGTAGTGTGAACAGTGTGAACACCATCTAGAAAGGCACCACACTATTGTACTGTGTTTGAATTCTCATCGAATTATCTTAGTGTCCCACAGCAATTATTTTTTTCTGCATCTAACAGAGCACCATGCTTTTGCATTGTTTATTTCTATCAGCGAATTATTCTAGCGCATTACCTCTATTTTGCGTAGACGATTCAGTTATTTTTAATATATGAAATATATGTGATAAATGCATTCAATATATGTATAATGAGCCTGTTTTGTCCCCGTTCGTATTCCTCTTGTCTCCGAGAGCACTCCGCCTAGGTATCCCGGGTACAACAGTTCCTTGGTCCCTCGATAGGCTCCTTGACAATTCCTCCCACAAGCTGTTCTTCCCGTACGGTGCCCCCGTGACCAAAGCGCCAATCTACCGATTAATACTTTGCAAAGAAGAGGAACTGTTCTTAATCTTAAGTATTACAGCTGTAGCCTCTCTTCCATCTCCTCAGCACTATTTCCACAATCTCTCCTATTTCCATGCCGCGAGACAATCAGACCACATTCAATAAGCAAAAAAGAATGTACGTTACCTACCGCATGACTTACCGCAACCGGTGTACGATAACCTTACCGTACCGTTAGCCTGTGTACAGTACCCTGCCCTGTCTACCGTACCCCCATCGAGTGTCCGCTGTTTAGATTGTAATTGATCTTCGATCCAAGCGTGACAGATCCGTGGAGATGGACATTCAGTATCTCTACATCAATGTGTTCTCATAGCTCTCGGAGTGAGCAGAAAGGTACCGTATTCCGGTCCTACCGTACTTCGGATGTACCGTATTCTGCTTCTACAGTAATCACTCATGTCCAGGTCGTGAAGGATTCTGAAGTGAAGGGCGTCATCGACGCCTACGAGGCTCTGTGCAAGTTTCACGGTTAAATCTAAAGAAGAAATCGATTGTGAACAAGAGGGATGAACAACTGGATATACCAAAGATGAAGAATGCGATACTCCTTAAGACTTCTTATTCCACAGTGCATTCAAAATTGAAAATTGCAAAAAAACTTGATCTCGGGCGGGCTCGAACCGCCGGCCTTCTGTGTGTTAGACAGATGTGATAACCACTACACCACGAGATCGCCGGACATCTTCCCGGGAAAAGTGAAGTTCTAGGGTGCTCTCTGATCAGACCGGCGTCGGTACGGAGATTCCTAATTGAGTTGGTAAGAAATAGCAATTATCCAGAGGTTTGTTGCTGTTTAAAAACACTGTTCGCTCCAATGTAGGATATTTCTACTTGTGACTGTTGTTCTTGTCGTTGTTTTGGCGGCTTCATTGACCAGTTTTGGAAAATCTTGAATCTCCCCTCTCAGCTTGATCAGATGGAGAAAGGCAGAGCATGTGAAGGGGAATGATTATGGTTTAGATTTGAAAGCAGAGATACGAATTTTGATTAAATTGCTCACTTTCTGTTCATATTTTGATGAGCTTCAGAGGGACTATTGGAAAACATAATACATGCATTTTTTCAAACCTATTGTAATCTGGCGGATCACAATCTTTTACAATACTAGTGAGCACAAAAATTAACGATTGTGCGAGCCGCCTACTGGAAAATGCCCACGCGCTCTGACTGGACGGTTTGAACAGGTGTTGCTTTCGAATGAAGCCTTTTCGATGTGCGTTCATCTTCGTTTAGCAAACACGCCACACTCTGATTTTGATGTGAGTCACACGCGAGAGCCCATTTCGATTGTTATGCTCTCCTTCTCAAACAGTTTATCGAATTTCTGAAAAAGAGAGACAAGAAAAATCTATCAAATTGAGAAAAAATGTTCTATCAAGCACGATTAACCAGAAAGCAATTTTTCACTATAAATAAATCTGTTGTTGACCGAATGAACTGTAATTTGTTCACAATTTTGTGCAAATCCGTTACGGAATACGGTCGTTTGGGCTTGAATGAGACTATGCAAACGATAAAGCTCGGCTTCGATGCTCTCTAATTTTTATCCAGTCCCTTACTCTGATCTGTGCTGCGCACAACTTTCTTGATCTCTCATTACGCAATGGTCTTTCGTCGATCAGAGAATGTTAGAGATCATTGCGAAATCAGAAATCGAGAACAATTTTCCACCGTCCATGAAGAGAAACGTGAGGATCCACTTATCGCCACTTTTTCACACCAAAACTGGCTTAAAACTGATCCAGATCTCTAATGATGAATCCGTTTAAAAGACGGGTGTCTCTGGAAGAAGTCATTCCGCCTTCACATGCATCCACTGCTGGTTACCGTATCCCTACTTGCTCTCGTTGCGGGAGTCGCCTCCCAGTGCACCGGCAACGACAGCCCATCGTAAGCTGATTTTCTCGGTATCCCAGTAGGGCATCGTCACAAGAAATCAGAACCCACTGGATGAAAGCCATAAATAATACCCTTTCTCCGAAGACGTTTTGATAGTGAGAATATATTTCTGCAAATTGCTCAAAGATCAAATATCAACTATATCTTCGAGGTGTGCCTCGTGGAAGACGAACGGATTCTGCACGAACGCCGGCTACACGATGGAAATGCGCAAGATGTACTGCGGAGTCGCGTGAGTCCTGCAAACGATTCCTTTATCCATTAGGGTTGAAAGCGGGGATGTGCAAGAATTTATCGCTCTCTTATTTCGCAATTCTCTCTCGTCAGTTAGCGCAAACGAGGAGCAATCGTCTGACTCTCTTCGGTTTGCACGCTCTCTCGCCGATCTGAGAGACGAGAGAGCGTGCAAATTGAAGAGAGCCAGACGATTACTCCAAACGAGAGAGCAATGCGAAACGAGACATCGAGAATTGTTTTTCACACCCTGGTTGAAAGTCTACAATGCGCAACGGTTCGCGAACTTCAAGCAAAATTATTCTCTTTGCGAAATTAACGTGCATTTGATACGCTGTCTATACGCGGGTCATTGTTCGACTCTCATCGCTAGTCTAGTCGACGACTGCGATTGGGCAATCGACTGCAAATAGAACTTTTCAATTCGAAACTTGCAATTTGTTTGCGTTGCGTCAACCCTATTGCTCACAATTACTTTTTCTACGAGAATCCTGACATACAGCAATCTGAATTGTAGTTGCGGATTCTGCAACAAGGACGGAACTCAGACGGATGCCGGAGGAGGGTCCACTCTGGCTGACTGCGTGGATGCCAATGCCAAGTGCGATACATGGATTGCGCTTGGATTTTTTAATACTTTTTTGCACCTTCTCTCGCTAACCATCGATTTAATTTAGCTGCGCCAACTGGGTGGCTACGAACGACTTCTGCGCGCGCCCCGACTACTCGAACGCGATGAAGCTCCAGGTAATGTACCGCTTATTTACTCGTTTTGTTGGGCTCTCGCAAGATTGAGACGTATACCTTATCGGGTCAACAGACACTTAAAAACATGGTATGAGAACAGGTTGGGCTTGAGTAGGTTGGGAAAAATCCTTACACTGGACATATGAGGGTCATGGCAACTTCTCTGATCACACTCGCTCACTCTTTAATCTCTCGAGGATCTGATACACATCTAAATAGTGAACGATTGAATTCGTTCACAGTCCCAATTACAGTACCGTTACGGTACCGTTATATTACCGTTACAGTACCCCGATTACAGTACCGTTACAGTACCCCATTACAGTACTGCTGCAAGACGTGTCGTCCGATCATCTTCGCCACTACGACGACGACGGCGGCATCTGCAGTGACGTCCGGTGCAGTGACCACTGCAGGAACCACCCAGGATCCCAATGCTCGATAAAATACTCGTATCTAACTGTGAATAAATTCGTGAATACCTGGCAAGTACGGAGATCAGAATTGCACAAAACGCAATTATTGAATTTTGAAATGGGCACAAAAAACACAACGAAACTCCCCTGAGCTAAATAGAGTGCGATAACGTTTGAATAATATTCTTTTATAAAGAAACTACCGAAGGTCGCTTCGTGGTTCGCGGCGTTGTGTCATGAAGGATAAATGCTATCCGCGACTGGTGCGAGCCAGCTTAAAACGTTGCAAAAGGCTCGTGAAGCAGAGGGCGATGAGAAAAAGTTGCTGACGGGGTTCCGCTCGCTACGCCCCCTCAGCAACTTTTTCGGATCGCCCTCGGCTTCACGAGCCTTTCACAACGCTCACGCTGCGGGGAGTGAGAGCAGGTTGGGAAGCATTTGTGCTTAAACACCGCAGGTAAAGTCACCCAGCCAGTAATAACGGGAACATCTGGTGCAAAAGGTGCACAAAGGGCTTGAGTACATACCCACTCCCTTGGTCGTTGGAGTGCAGAGGTCGCCAGGGAAAGTGTGGAGGATCACTTACTAATGAGCAGTTCCCAGTTGCCTCATAATTACAAAATTGAATCTCTGCTATATTTCTCACGGCGCTATTGTAAATTGCATGCACACAGGAAGTGGGGAATGAGTATCTAATACAGTTCTCCATGATCTAATCAAAAAATAGTAAATTTTCCCACATTTTGATTAATATAATAAAAAAACGCATAATAAAATCATTTTATTGTCCTCCTGCTACCGGACCTTCGCAACATCACGATCATCTGAGGGCAGAGATTGCTTGAGAAAAGGGTGTGGGATATGACTTTCTAGTGCAATTCTCATGCGCTAATCGCTACTAAGTTTGCCAATGTTCTCACATTTTGATTGAATGTATTCATATAAAAAGCAGCGGGTATTGGATCAAAAGGCACCCCCAAGCACTTCTGTAGATGTTCATTTCTGGTTAGCACCTTCGAAGTCTCCCTCCCTTCACTATGATCGATCCTACGTTCTACGCGGTGGTTGAGGAATCGCACATGGGTTAGTTTCCATTTCTGGTTCAAGCAACTATTAGAAGGAGTCCACTTGCCGGTTCTTATTAAAAGTGAACTAGAGCGGGGGAGGGGACAAACCGCAACGGAACGCCCTCAATGGAGATTCGACCAATCAACTTTTTTGTTCCATTGTTATGCGCACATCACTCTGAATCGATCCTCTAACGTGCGGGGGATCATGGTCCAACATTGCACTATGGAGAAGTTTATCATATTCGATAAAAACAAAAATTGGTTGCGGTAGTTTTGAGGAACGCATTCTGTTGCTAGATGGTATCTCTAGGGCGCTCCTTTGCGGTTTCGCCCGCGACGGTTTTATCCACCCCCACTAGTGCACCCAATCCGAAATATTGACTGTGGTCAAATCATCGAGATCCGTATAAATGAATGGGACATCGAATGGATAATCAGTCCTGAATTCAGTCTACGGCTTGATCTCCAACTGCCTTCTCATGTACGCGATTCTTCGCTTCACGCGCAAGTCGCTGGGTGTCTACAAGCATCTGCAGCTCATTTTCGCCGCTTTCGACTTCTTCCTCGTCCTCCAGCACATGGTGCTCAAACCGGTTCGTGCTATTTTGGTTCAATGTGGCCACACGAGCCTTTTGTAACGGCTTAGGCTACAGTAGCGTCCAAATACATTAACATCCTTTACATCCAACGGATGCGAATCCTTCAAAATTCGAGTAATCCTCGTTTCGTTTTTCACACTCTCGCGAATTCTCGAATTTCGAACTCTAAGTGAATAGCACTCTAAATACTAAAAAAAGAGTAGTAAATAATGATCAGAGTGTGATAATTCCATTTCAGAGAGTAATGGTGGTCAATAAGACGGTGTTCGGCGTGGCAACTGACTGGAATAACCGAGTGAGTAACTTCAAATGAGTCGGCACCTCCCGTCTTCACCGTTTTGATAGATCAAAGCAATAAAAGTTGATTGACGAACATTTTCAGTAGGGATAAATGTAAAGGTATTCCCGTATCAGGCACACGGGTCCTGCGGGGAGTACACTGCTAGACCAGTGTCTACGATAGGCTAGTTCAGTCCGTAGGGCCAAATCTCTTCTTCGGACCTATTTACCTGCGTGATCTAGTCACGACTACCATCTTCCTGTCCACAGTGGGTAGGCGCCTGGTGGGCGCTGTCACGGCACCACCAAGGCGCCTACCCATTGTGGACGGGAAATTGGTAGTCGTGACTAGATCACACAGGTAAATCAGTATTGACGGTAAATCAGTAGCGAGATCCCGACTTCAGCGATCCCAAAAATTCCACTAATCAATCCACAATTCTCAGTACATCACTGCCTTCTACTGCTGCTGCAACACGGTTCCCTTCGTTCTGATGTGCATCGACTTCGTCTATCGCTACTGGAGCATCGCCCATCCTCACCTCATCAGCCTATTCCGCACCCCGTGGTTCATCGCTGTAATCACAATCGTGCCGATTGTGGAGTTCTCCATTTGGTAAGGGACCAATCTAACTGAATCTGGGAAAGACGAATGATGATTAGGGCAAACAAATATCAAACGATTGCGATTTGAAGATCAATGATCTGAAGAATGAGTAGTGCAAAAGAATGAATCCAATGAGAAATAATATATGGCACGAGGCAGTATGATCGCCATGACAGTATTATGTCGGATATACGAAGTATGTTCCCACACTGTCAACTAGTCTTCTGGGAAAATCACCATTTTTTGATTAACATCCGACGGTTGTGTAATTCAGGTACCTTGTGGCCACGGAGGTGATGATCGGACCCGAATATGCGCGAGCTCTCTTGGCAGAAGAGTCTGGCAGAAGACTTGGAAAGGAGATGACGGATGGATGGCTGATCTTGAACCACTGGGTGAGAGTTTAGGAAAATGCATCATCGTGTGTGGTGTGGTTTTTTCAGGCATAGATCGGACCCCGAATTTCACAATCTTGTAAAGTTTAATAATTTTAGGAAAACGACGAACTGAACATTCGCGCCCTGTTCGCATTGATGGTATTCGACGTTGTCATGGTCATTTGCTTCTCGATCGCACTAACCCTGGGCATTCTCACCTACTACCACATCTACCATCTCAGCTCCATCACTACCCACTGCACACGCACTCTCCATGCAACGCAAGCTGTTCATTTCCGTCTGTTTTCAGGCAAGGGCAATCTGCACTTTTCTTGGTTCAAACTACGATATTCAGACGCTGATCCCGTTCGTGTTCGTGTACATGCCGTACGCTACCGTGCTAAATCTGCCATTCGTCAAATGGAATTCGTACTTCTGGGATGATGGTTGCATGCTGCTCGCTTCATGCTTTCCTGCCTGGGATGCGATGATCGTCATTGTGCTCATGCCGGATTATTGGTGAATTTAAAATTAAATTTAATGTTTTTTTATAAATTGTGTACTGGTACTAATCTAAGCCTCACCGCACCACATGAACTATCGTCTCTTGACTGTAAAATCGCTTGACGTGGCTGCACCTTTACCTTTCTTACCTTTTACTAATCCAAGTAAAGGGGTGAAATAACACATAGCGAGAGGTCATTTTATAATTACGGTGTTCCTGCACACATTCAATTTACTATTTTGTATAGCGGCTGATTTCACGTCATCTTATGTGGCGTTAGTTTTCAGGAAAAAGAGGATGTAAATGGAAAAAGAGTGTTAGTTCTCATCGGTCCATTTCGAAATAACGCAGGGTGAGAACTAACACTCTTTTTTCCAGTTCCATCCACTTTTTCCTGAGAACGAACGGACGTGAAATCATGCATCATCTGATTTCAGGAAGGGTGTGGTCGGAACGTTCACACCTAAGAAGAAGAATCAAACTAGCGTGGGATCAATCTCGGCGCCATCCCGGCCCACCGTCACGTCACAAACACGAAACTGATCGAATGGTTACTAGAAACTAACGTAGTTTCCGTTATTTATCCAAAGTATTATGTACCAGTTTCAGCGCATGCATACTATTTGTCGCCAACAGGCATACTATTTGTTAACTCAATATATTCAATAATATATATTTGTATTACAGAAATAAAGTGAACTTTTCAAGATTTAAATGTTTAATGCAGATTTCATATATACGGTGTAGAATCCTCATAAAGCATATATTTAGCATATAACCAAGCATGCACTCCTCTACAGGGTGTCCAAAAAGTATTGTTACACGGATAAAACCATGTATCTTTCTTTAAAAGCAACATAGACAACTCAAACGGGGCACAGTATTTATCAGTGACCATATGAACATAACAATGCACGATCACTCGATCTGGCCTCCATTGGCCGCGATGACCTCTCTGAGACGACGAGGGACCGAGTCGATGACGGCCCGCAGGTAAGGGACGTCGATCTTCTCCCATGCCTTGAGAAGGGCTGCCTTGAGGGAATCGCGGTTCTTGTGGCGAGTAGAGCAGGCCTCCTTCTCCAACACTGACCAAATGCTGAAGTCCAGAGGGTTGAGATCGGGGGAGTTCGAGGGCCATTCCTCACTCGAGATAAAGTCGGGCAGATGGGCGCGACACCATGCCTGCGTCACTTTTGCCGAGTGAGCAGGCGCTGAATCCTGTTGGAAGGTCCAGCGAGCCCCTTTGAAGTGGGAGCGGGACCAGGGGAGAAGAGCCTTCTGGAGAATTGCCCTGGTGTAGTACTCCTTGTTGATCTTGACCCCGGGATCCACGAACACGAGAGGAGTCTTGCCCGTCGAGCACACACCAGCCCAAACCATCAGTGCCTGGGGGTGGGCAATGCGAGAGATGGTTCTACCTCTGGCGTCAGCTTGCTGAGGAGACTTGGCGATGATCCTGGTGTTCTGACTGTTGTAGACCTCCTCGACTGAGAACAGCTTCTCGTCAGAGTAAACGGTAGTCAAGTGCTCCCCACGATCGGCCCGCTGAAGGAGCAGCTTGCATCTCTCCAGGCGCTTCTGCTTGTGGACATCAGTGAGGTCATGGCCCTTTCTCATCTTGTAGGGGTAGGACTTGAGAAGAGAATGAACGATGGCACACACGGATCCTTTGGAGATCTTGAGATCCTTAGCCATCTTCCTGATGGATCGTTTGGCATTGCGATTCACTCTCTTCTCCACGATTCTCCTGTTCTTCTGAGTGAGAGCGGTCTTGGGTCTTCCTGATCTTGGACGGTCCTTCGCAGTGCCCAACTGCTTGAAACGGGAGATGGTGCGATAGACTGTCATTCGGGAAATACGAAGCTTCCTCCTGATGGAATCTGGGGGGTCGCCGAGGGTCCAAAGGTTGATAATAGTTTGACGATAGCGATTTGGACGAACCATGACTATGGGAAACTAATTAGTAGGTTCCCTCAACGCACCGAAGGGTGGGCTCAAACGTGTTATTACAGGTTTTGACAACTCGACCTACATGTTAAAAAAATTCGCGTTTCAAAAGTGTAACAATACTTTTTGGACACCCTGTATTCCAATTTGTGGATGCAAAGATATTTGGGTGTCTGGAAAGTTCGTTCATCTCATCTTAAAAAGATTTTAGGAGATCCAATACTCCTGGTACATAAGATAGACTATCTGAGAGAATCGAGCAATTTCACACATTAGCCATTCAGCAAAAACTAAATTTCCAATTTGAATATGTGCCTTGTGTCAACTTTTCACGCAGAGTTCAAAAATCTACCTTAGAAAGCCGTATCTCTGACCCCTCATTCTCTGTGGTGCGCCGAAAGGAGCGGTCGGTTTTTGAAACTTGTTTGGAGCTTCCGAAATTCATCAATATATAGTAACCCTGAAAGATGTCGACGAGATAAACATTTTTCATGTTGGAAGTGAAGAGCTAGCTCTGTGAAAAATCTGTGAAAAAAAGTTATGGCGGTTTGAATTTGCAAATTTTCCACCCTGAAAAATTTTATTCCAGCGAGGGAATTTTGAATAACTTCGTTGAATTCCTCGTGCAAAGTTTACAAATTTTGACCGAAAAAAGTTTTTCCCCAAGAGGCCAACTGATGATCCGAAGGTCTCGGATTTGAGCGATTTCGATCTAAAGCTCCAAACAAAAGTTTCAAAAACCGACCGCCCGTTTCGGCGCACCACAGAGAATGAGGGTTCAGAGATACGGCTATCTAAGGTAGATTTTTGAACTCTACGTAAAAAGTTGACCAACTTCTAGGCTCTGTAGCGCGCTTCATCGAACTGATAGAGACTCACGTTCAACAGATGAAATGTTTAACTCATCGTGCTCTACACTTCTAGCTATGAGCTGGGACAAACTGACAAACTGACAATGTTGACCTGTGGTACAGTTTTGCGCGTTTTCTTGGATCCATCAGATGAAAAATTTATAGGTGCGTCCTTTGTTTGAATGGTGTAGAGGGATCGCCACAGGCGTTGCTCATAAAGTTATAAGCGTGTTCGTCACCTGCAAGGTATACTGAGGATGGGGGGTTTTACTGATATCAAAGTGTTTGCAAGCTTTCCAAGAATCGTTTTGAATGATATAAAAAGACTATAATGGAGGAAATGATCAGCAGAATTCATCCTTAGAGTCTCTCAATCGCCACAGGCGTTGCTCATAAAGTTATTAGCGTGTTCGTCACCTGCAAGGTATACTGAGGATGGGGGGTTTTACTGATATCAAAGTGTTTGCAAGCTTTCCAAGAATCGTTTTGAATGTTATAAAGACTATAATGGAGGACATGATCAGCAGAATTCATCCTTAGAGTCTCTCAATCGCCACAGGCGTTGCTCATAAAGTTATAAGCGTGTTCGTCACCTGCAAGGTATACTGAGAAGGGGGGTTTTACTGATAACAAAGTGTTTGCAAGCTTTCCAAGAATCGTTTTGAATGATATAAAAAGACTAATATGGAGGAAATGATCAGCAAAATTCATCCTTAGAGTCTCTCAATCGCCACAGGCGTTGCTCATAAAGTTATAAGCGTGTTCGTCACCTGCAAGGTATACTGAGGATGGGGGGTTTTACTGATATCAAAGTGTTTGCAAGCTTTCCAAGAATCGTTTTGAATGTTATAAAGACTATAATGGAGGACATGATCAGCAGAATTCATCCTTAGAGTCTCTCAATCGCCACAGGCGTTGCTCATAAAGTTATAAGCGTGTTCGTCACCTGCAAGGTATACTGAGAAGGGGGGTTTTACTGATAACAAAGTGTTTGCAAGCTTTCCAAGAATCGTTTTGAATGTTATAAAGACTATAATGGAGGACATGATCAGCAGAATTCATCCTTAGAGTCTCTCAATCGCCACAGGCGTTGCTCATAAAGTTATAAGCGTGTTCGTCACCTGCAAGGTATACTGAGAAGGGGGGTTTTACTGATAACAAAGTGTTTGCAAGCTTTCCAAGAATCGTTTTGAATGATATAAAAAGACTAATATGGAGGAAATGATCAGCAAAATTCATCCTTAGAGTCTCTCAATCGCCACAGGCGTTGCTCATAAAGTTATAAGCGTGTTCGTCACCTGCAAGGTATACTGAGGATGGGGGGTTTTACTGATATCAAAGTGTTTGCAAGCTTTCCAAGAATCGTTTTGAATGATATAAAAAGACTAAAATGGAGTAAATGATCAGCAGAATTCATCCTTAGAGTCTCTCAATCGCCACAGGCGTTGCTCATAAAGTTATAAGCGTGTTCGTCACCTGCAAGGTATACTGAGAAGGGGGGTTTTACTGATAACAAAGTGTTTGCAAGCTTTCCAAGAATCGTTTTGAATGATATAAAAAGACTAATATGGAGGAAATGATCAGCAAAATTCATCCTTAGAGTCTCTCAATGGCCACAGGCGTTGCTCATAAAGTTATAAGCGTGTTCGTCACCTGCAAGGTATACTGAGGATGGGGGGTTTTACTGATATCAAAGTGTTTGCAAGCTTTCCAAGAATCGTTTTGAATGATATAAAAAGACTAATATGGAGGAAATGATCAGCAAAATTCATCCTTAGTCTCTCAATGGCCACAGGCGTTGCTCATAAAGTTATAAGCGTGTTCGTCACCTGCAAGGTATACTGAGGATGGGGGGTTTTACTGATATCACAGTGTTTGCAACCTTTCCAAGAATCGTTTTGAATGATATAAAAAGACTAAAATGGAG
Organism: Pristionchus mayeri; assembly: GCA_036245805.1. Taxonomy (NCBI): domain Eukaryota; kingdom Metazoa; phylum Nematoda; class Chromadorea; order Rhabditida; family Neodiplogasteridae; genus Pristionchus; species Pristionchus mayeri. The sequence goes on from BTRK01000006.1 coordinate 47,454,074, forward strand.
TAAATGATCAGCAGAATTCATCCTGTCTCTCAATCGCCACAGGCGTTGCTCATAAAGTTATAAGCTTGTTCGTCACCTGCAAGGTATACTGAGGATGGGGGGTTTTACTGATAACAAAGTGTTTGCAAGCTTTCAAAGAATCGTTTTGAATGATATAAAAAGACTAATATGGAGGAAATGATCAGCAAAATTCATCCTTAGAGTCTCTCAATGGCCACAGGCGTTGCTCATAAAGTTATAAGCGTGTTCGTCACCTGCAAGGTATACTGAGGATGGGGGTTTTACTGATATCACAGTGTTTGCAACCTTTCCAAGAATCGTTTTGAATGATATAAAAAGACTAAAATGGAGTAAATGATCAGTAGAATTCATCCTTAGAGTCTCTCAATCGCCACAGGCGTTGCTCATAAAGTTATAAGCGTGTTCGTCACCTGCAAGGTATACTGAGAAGGGGGGTTTTACTGATAACAAAGTGTTTGCAAACTTTCCAAGAATCGTTTTGAATGATATAAAAAGACTAATATGGAGGAAATGATCAGCAAAATTCATCCTTAGAGTCTCTCAATCGCCACAGGCGTTGCTCATAAAGTTATAAGCGTGTTCGTCACCTGCAAGGTATACTGAGGATGGGGGGTTTTACTGATATCAAAGTGTTTGCAAGCTTTCCAAGAATCGTTTTGAATGATATAAAAAGACTAAAATGGAGTAAATGATCAGCAGAATTCATCCTGTCTCTCAATCGCCACAGGCGTTGCTCATAAAGTTATAAGCTTGTTCGTCACCTGCAAGGTATACTGAGGATGGGGGGTTTTACTGATATCAAAGTGTTTGCAAGCTTTCCAAGAATCGTTTTGAATGATATAAAAAGACTAAAATGGAGTAAATGATCAGCAGAATTCATCCTGTCTCTCAATCGCCACAGGCGTTGCTCATAAAGTTATAAGCTTGTTCGTCACCTGCAAGGTATACTGAGGATGGGGGGTTTTACTGATATCAAAGTGTTTGCAAGCTTTCCAAGAATCGTTTTGAATGATATAAAAAGACTATAATGGAGGAAATGATCAGCAGAATTCATCCTGTCTCTCAATCGCCACAGGCGTTGCTCATAAAGTTATAAGCTTGTTCGTCACCTGCAAGGTATACTGAGGATGGGGGGTTTTACTGATATCAAAGTGTTTGCAAGCTTTCCAAGAATCGTTTTGAATGATATAAAAAGACTAAAATGGAGTAAATGATCAGCAGAATTCATCCTGTCTCTCAATCGCCACAGGCGTTGCTCATAAAGTTATAAGCTTGTTCGTCACCTGCAAGGTATACTGAGGATGGGTGGTTTTACTGATATCAAAGTGTTTGCAAGCTTTCCAAGAATCGTTTTGAATGATATAAAAAGACTAAAATGGAGTAAATGATCAGCAGAATTCATCCTGTCTCTCAATCGCCACAGGCGTTGCTCATAAAGTTATAAGCTTGTTCGTCACCTGCAAGGTATACTGAGGATGGGGGGTTTTACTGATATCACAGTGTTTGCAACCTTTCCAAGAATCGTTTTGAATGATATAAAAAGACTAAAATGGAGTAAATGATCAGTAGAATTCATCCTTAGAGTCTCTCAATCGCCACAGGCGTTGCTCATAAAGTTATAAGCGTGTTCGTCACCTGCAAGGTATACTGAGGATGGGGGGTTTTACTGATATCAAAGTGTTTGCAAGCTTTCCAAGAATCGTTTTGAATGATATAAAAAGACTATAATGGAGGAAATGATCAGCAGAATTCATCCTTAGAGTCTCTCAATCGCCACAGGCGTTGCTCATAAAGTTATAAGCGTGTTCGTCACCTGCAAGGTATACTGAGAATGGGGGGTTTTACTGATATCAAAGTGTTTGCAAGCTTTCCAAGAATTGTTTTGAATGATATAAAAAGACTAATATGGAGGAAATGATCAGCAAAATTCATCCTTAGTCTCTCAATCGCCACAGGCGTTGCTCATAAAGTTATAAGCGTGTTCGTCACCTGCAAGGTATACTGAGAAGGGGGGTTTTACTGATATCAAAGTGTTTGCAAGCTTTCCAAGAATCGTTTTGAATGATATATCAATACCTATATATAAAGCGCAGTGTGACTCCGTCTGACCGGATTGCGAAATAGGGAGGGGAGGGAGGGATGACGTTAGGAAGGCATCAATCCATTACCGTATACCAATCAATAATTAGCATTGGGTCAACTACCGTATACCAAGCGATAATTAGCCATGGGTCAACTGTTATTCCGTGGGTCAGATTTATGACTTTGACCTTTGATCTTTGAATTACCGTATACCAATCAATAATTAGCATTGGGTCAACTACCGTATACCAATCGATAATTAGCCATAGGTCAACTGTTATTCCGTGGGTCAGATTTATGACTTTGACCTTCGATCTTTGAATTACCGTATGCCAATCAATAATTAGCATTGGGTCAACTACCGTATACCAATCGATAATTAGCCATGGGTCACCTCTTATTCCGTGGGTCAGATTTATGATTTTGATCTTTGATCTTTGAATTACCGTATGCCAATCAATAATTAGCATTGGGTCAACTACCGTATACCAATCGATAATTAGCCATGGGTCAACTGTTATTCCGTGGGTCAGATTTATGACTTTGACCTTTGATCTTTGAATTACCGTATGCCAATCAATAATTAGCATTGGGTCAACTACCGTATACCAATCGATAATTAGCCGTGGGTCACCTCTTATTCCGTGGGTCAGATTTATGATTTTGATCTTTGATCTTTGAATTACCGTATGCCAATCAATAATTATTATTGGGGGCAACTACCGTATATCAATAGATAATTAGCCATGGGTCAACTGTTCTTCCGTGGGTCAGATTTATGATTTTGATCTTTGATCTTTGAATTACCGTATGCCAATCAATAATTAGCATTGGGTCAACTACCGTATGCCAATCGATAATTAGCCATGGGTCAACTGTTATTCCGTGGGTCAGATTTATGACTTTGACCTTTGATCTTTGAATTACCGTATACCAATCAATAATTAGCATTGGGTCAACTACCGTATACCAATCGATAATTAGCCATAGGTCAACTGTTCTTCCGTGGGTCAGATTTATGACTTTGACCTTTGATCTTTGAATTACCGTATGCCAATCAATAATTAGCATTGGGTCAACTACCGTATACCAATCGATAATTAGCCATTGGTCAACTGTTATTCCGTGGGTCAGATTTATGACTTTGACCTTTGATCTTTGAATTACCGTATACCAATCAATAATTAGCATTGGGTCAACTACCGTATACCAATCGATAATTAGCCGTGGGTCACCTCTTATTCCGTGGGTCAGATTTATGATTTTGATCTTTGATCTTTGAATTACCGTATGCCAATCAATAATTATTATTGGGGCAACTACCGTATATCAATAGATAATTAGCCATGGGTCACTTCTTATTCCGTGGGTCAGATTTATGATTTTGATCTTTGATCTTTGAATTACCGTATGCCAATCAATAATTAGCATTGGGTCAACTACCGTATACCAATCGATAATTAGCCATGGGTCACCTCTTATTCCGTGGGTCAGATTTATGATTTTGATCTTTGATCTTTGAATTACCGTATGCCAATCAATAATTAGCATTGGGTCAACTACCGTATACCAATCGATAATTAGCCATGGGTCAACTGTTATTCCGTGGGTCAGATTTATGACTTTGACCTTTGATCTTTGAATTACCGTATGCCAATCAATAATTAGCATTGGGTCAACTACCGTATACCAATCGATAATTAGCCGTGGGTCACCTCTTATTCCGTGGGTCAGATTTATGATTTTGATCTTTGATCTTTGAATTACCGTATGCCAATCAATAATTATTATTGGGGGCAACTACCGTATATCAATAGATAATTAGCCATGGGTCACCTCTTATTCCGTGGGTCAGATTTATGATTTTGATCTTTGATCTTTGAATTACCGTATGCCAATCAATAATTAGCATTGGGTCAACTACCGTATACCAATCGATAATTAGCCATGGGTCAACTGTTATTCCGTGGGTCAGATTTATGACTTTGACCTTTGATCTTTGAATTACCGTATGCCAATCAATAATTAGCATTGGGTCAACTACCGTATACCAATCGATAATTAACCGTGGGTCACCTCTTATTCCGTGGGTCAGATTTATGATTTTGATCTTTGATCTTTGAATTACCGTATGCCAATCAATAATTATTATTGGGGGCAACTACCGTATATCAATAGATAATTAGCCATGGGTCACCTCTTATTCCGTGGGTCAGATTTATGATTTTGATCTTTGATCTTTGAATTACCGTATGCCAATCAATAATTAGCATTGGGTCAACTACCGTATACCAATCGATAATTTGCCGTGGGTCACCTCTTATTCCGTGGGTCAGATTTATGATTTTGATCTTTGATCTTTGAATTACCGTATACCAATCAATAATTAGCATTGGGTCAACTACCGTATACCAATCGATAATTAGCCATAGGTCAACTGTTATTCCGTGGGTCAGATTTATGACTTTGACCTTTGATCTTTGAATTACCGCATGCCAATCAATAATTAGCATTGGGTCAACTACCGTATACCAATCGATAATTAGCCGTGGGTCACCTCTTATTCCGTGGGTCAGATTTATGATTTTGATCTTTGATCTTTGAATTACCGTATGCCAATCAATAATTAGCATTGGGTCAACTACCGTATACCAATCGATAATTAGCCATGGGTCAACTGTTATTCCGTGGGTCAGATTTATGACTTTGACCTTTGATCTTTGAATTACCGTATGCCAATCAATAATTAGCATTGGGTCAACTACCGTATGCCAATCGATAATTAGCTATGGGTCAACTGTTATTCCGTGGGTCAGATTTATGACTTTGACCTTTGATCTTTGAATTACCGTATACCAATCAATAATTAGCATTGGGTCAACTACCGTAAACCAATCGATAATTAGCCGTGGGTCACCTCTTATTCCGTGGGTCAGATTTATGATTTTGATCTTTGATCTTTGAATTACCGTATGCCAATCAATAATTATTATTGGGGCAACTACCGTATATCAATAGATAATTAGCCATGGGTCACTTCTTATTCCGTGGGTCAGATTTATGATTTTGATCTTTGATCTTTGAATTACCGTATGCCAATCAATAATTAGCATTGGGTCAACTACCGTATACCAATCGATAATTAGCCATGGGTCACCTCTTATTCCGTGGGTCAGATTTATGATTTTGATCTTTGATCTTTGAATTACCGTATGCCAATCAATAATTAGCATTGGGTCAACTACCGTATACCAATCGATAATTAGCCATGGGTCAACTGTTATTCCGTGGGTCAGATTTATGACTTTGACCTTTGATCTTTGAATTACCGTATGCCAATCAATAATTAGCATTGGGTCAACTACCGTATACCAATCGATAATTAGCCGTGGGTCACCTCTTATTCCGTGGGTCAGATTTATGATTTTGATCTTTGATCTTTGAATTACCGTATGCCAATCAATAATTATTATTGGGGGCAACTACCGTATATCAATAGATAATTAGCCATGGGTCACCTCTTATTCCGTGGGTCAGATTTATGATTTTGATCTTTGATCTTTGAATTACCGTATGCCAATCAATAATTAGCATTGGGTCAACTACCGTATACCAATCGATAATTAGCCGTGGGTCACCTCTTATTCCGTGGGTCAGATTTATGATTTTGATCTTTGATCTTTGAATTACCGTATACCAATCAATAATTAGCATTGGGTCAACTACCGTATACCAATCGATAATTAGCCATAGGTCAACTGTTATTCCGTGGGTCAGATTTATGACTTTGACCTTTGATCTTTGAATTACCGCATGCCAATCAATAATTAGCATTGGGTCAACTACCGTATACCAATCGATAATTAGCCATGGGTCAACTGTTATTCCGTGGGTCAGATTTATGACTTTGACCTTTGATCTTTGAATTACCGCATGCCAATCAATAATTAGCATTGGGTCAACTACCGTATACCAATCGATAATTAGCCGTGGGTCACCTCTTATTCCGTGGGTCAGATTTATGATTTTGATCTTTGATCTTTGAATTACCGTATACCAATCAATAATTAGCATTGGGTCAACTACCGTATACCAATCGATAATTAGCCATAGGTCAACTGTTATTCCGTGGGTCAGATTTATGACTTTGACCTTTGATCTTTGAATTACCGCATGCCAATCAATAATTAGCATTGGGTCAACTACCGTATACCAATCGATAATTAGCCATGGGTCAACTGTTATTCCGTGGGTCAGATTTATGACTTTGACCTTTGATCTTTGAATTACCGTATGCCAATCAATAATTAGCATTGGGTCAACTACCGTATACCAATCGATAATTAGCCGTGGGTCACCTCTTATTCCGTGGGTTAGATTTATGATTTTGATGTTTGATCTTTGAATTACCGTATGCCAATCAATAATTGGCATTGGGTCAACTACCGTATACCAATCGATAATTAGCCGTGGGTCACCTCTTATTCCGTGGGTCAGATTTATGATTTTGATCTTTGATCTTTGAATTACCGTATGCCAATCAATAATTAGCATTGGGTCAACTACCGTATACCAATCGATAATTAGCCATGGGTCAACTGTTATTCCGTGGGTCAGATTTATGACTTTGACCTTTGATCTTTGAATTACCGTATGCCAATCAATAATTAGCATTGGGTCAACTACCGTATACCAATCGATAATTAGCCGTGGGTCACCTCTTATTCCGTGGGTCAGATTTATGATTTTAATCTTTGATCTTTGAATTACCGTATGCCAAGCAATAATTATTATGGGGGGCAACTACCGTATACCAATACATAATTAGCCATGGGTCAACTGTTATTCCGTGGGTCAGATTTATGACTTTGACCTTTGATCTTTGAATTACCGTATGCCAATCATTAATTAGCATTGGGTCAACTACCGTATACCAATCGATAATTAGCCATGGGTCAACTGTTATTCCGTGGGTCAGATTTATGACTTTGACCTTTGATCTTTGAATTACCGTATGCCAATCAATAATTAGCATTGGGTCAACTACCGTATACCAATCGATAATTAGCCGTGGGTCACCTCTTATTTCGTGGGTCAGATTTATGATTTTGATGTTTGATCTTTGAATTACCGTATGCCAATCGATAATTGGCATTGGGTCAACTATCGTATACCAATCGATAATTAGCCGTGGGTCACCTCTTATTCCGTGGGTCAGATTTATGATTTTGATCTTTGATCTTTGAATTACCGTATGCCAATCAATAATTAGCATTGGGTCAACTACCGTATACCAATCGATAATTAGCCATGGGTCAACTGTTATTCCGTGGGTCAGATTTATGACTTTGACCTTTGATCTTTGAATTACCGTATGCCAATCAATAATTAGCATTGGGTCAACTACCGTATACCAATCGATAATTAGCCGTGGGTCACCTCTTATTCCGTGGGTCAGATTTATGATTTTAATCTTTGATCTTTGAATTACCGTATGCCAAGCAATAATTATTATTGGGGGCAACTACCGTATACCAATAGATAATTAGCCATGGGTCAACTGTTATTCCGTGGGTCAGATTTATGACTTTGACCTTTGATCTTTGAATTACCGTATGCCAATCATTAATTAGCATTGGGTCAACTACCGTATACCAATCGATAATTAGCCATGGGTCAAAGCTTCTAGAATGAACGTTCGAAAGAACGTTCGAAAATATTCTAAAGCTTCTAGAATGTTCCAGAAAATTCGAAAATGTTCCAAAGCTTCTAGAATGTTACTGAAATTTCAAAAATGTTCCAAAGATTCTAGAATGTTCCAGAAAGTTCGAAAATGTTCCAAAGCTTCTAGAATGTTCCGGAACATTCAAATCAGTGATTTAAAAGAAATGTAGGCATTTCTGCATAGGTGCGGCAAAGAATATAGAACATTCTAGAAGATCTTTTGAAGCGAGCATGAATAGCAGCAATTTCACATTGGACTTTAGCGCGCGCTCCTTCCATCATAACCCGGAAGTTCCTCCCCTCCCGCTGAGCCCTCGTGGCTGAGAGGTTGATGGGTGGAGTTGAACTAATGACACTGGGGGTTCGAATCCCGCGCGATTAAGGGACCTTTTGCCGATGTTGTAAGGTGTCCTCTTAACGTCAAGAGTTTCGAAACCCTCATATAAAGTTCCAGAGCGTACTAGATCTTTCTATAATCGATTGTTCGAAACTTCCAGAAAGTTCAGGAAATTTACCATGAAAAGTGATATAAGGAAAGCACTAGACAAGGAACTCTAACAGTAGTCAATAGTCTACAAAAACATGGATCCGTCCACTTCGTCCAACGACGCCCCACCAACCGATGCTCATCTCATAAACCTTCCTCCCTCTCCGTCCGTATCACAGGAGCCAATCGCCAACAGAACTCGCTCACGGCTGAGGTGAAAGCTTATTTAATGTTATTCACTGGAACCGAGATTGTAATTAGCATAATAGAGATAGTGAACTTAATTCGTGGTTAGTGCATTCCTAAGTTCATTAACACCACTTTTTACCATAAGTATCTATACTTAGTATTAAATAATTCAGAAACACTGAAAACAAAGCGGAAAGGAGCAGATCACGCCGTGCGAGCGAAAATCCGCAGCATACGGAAACGAGACGCACCGCAGATCAGGAAAGGCAGAGGAAGAGAAGAGCATCAATGACTGAAGAGGAGAGAGAAGAGGTCAGAGAACGGGATAGAGAACGAGACAGGAGGAGGAGAGAGGAAGAAACGAATGGAAAAGGAGGACAAAGAAGGATGGATCATAGAGAGAGGATGAAAGCACACAGGAACGAGGAGAGGGAAAGACCGGTGACAGAGCCGAATTATCTCGGCGCAATGGACACCACATGCAGCAACTGCGGGGCCCGCTTCTTCTCAGGTACGCCAAGTTTAATATTACCGTTATCCAATGTGACGGTGCATTTTGCGTGATTTTCGCCGATCATAGGAAACGAGATAGTGTGTGCTATGGAGAGAGCGCCTCAGAAATTGCTCAGAAAATCCAGGAGATTCTAGAACATTCCATGCTGTTATGAAATATCTCTTTCCATTCTACGCTCTCTCCATGTTCAATCCGCACTCTCCTCCTCGATGATTACCCTCAAGCCAAGAACTTCCAGAAGTTCAATCGGCAGTTTAACTCTGCCTTATCAATGGCTTCCATGGGCGCTCAGCTCGATATCCCGAGGGGACGTGGCCCATTCTGCTTCCGTATTCACGGGCAGGTGTACCATCTTGCCGGTCCCCTTCATCCAGAACCTGGCCAGAGAACATCTTACGGTCAGATCTACATTCTGGATACCGCCCAAGCAGCCAGTGAGAGGCTGGGTAATCCCGCCAATGTGAACTGTGATCCTCAAGTGATGGCTGATCTCAGCGGCCTGATATCAAGGGTTAACCCCTATGCCCAGGCTTACAAAATGCTGGCTGAGGTGGAGGAGAATGAGGAGAGAAATGCAGCCGAAGAAGGCCGAATAGCTGCCCCCGTCCGCATGATCTTTGATACCTCTACGTCTAAGGATCCCCGTAGATACAATGTGCCCCAAGCAAATGAAGTGGCCGTTGTCTACGTGGGTGAAGACGACGATGTGCCTGCCACTCGATCTCTGGCAGTACATCCTAGAGGGGGAGGACTCATGACGATTCGGGATATCGACAAGATCTGCGATCCCCTCACCTATCCCATATTCTTCCCCACGGGAAAGGACGGGTGGCACCCTGAACTAGAGAAGAAGCCATCGGGCAGGAAGAGGACTCGAATCACCCAGAAGGAGTACTACAGCTACCTCATGATGGTGCGAGAAGGACAATTCAATCCCATCCACCATGGAAAAGCCCTCTTCCAGCAGTTCGCCGTGGACTCCTGGGTCAAGGTAAGTACATTTTCACTTAGAATTCGCTTTACTACCTCAATATATCTGACTTCCCATCCATTTTAGATCGAACAAAATAGACTCAACTATTTCCGCTCAAACCAAAATCAGCTTCGGAGCGCCTCCTACCGGGCTGTACAGGTATGCAAAATTAAAATAATTTTCAAAATATAATTTCTCAGAGTTTGATTCCCATGCTTTGATTTTTCAGGACTATCTTGCGGGAGATTCTGATGTTCCGGGAAAGAGGACCATCCTCCCTTCGACTCATCCGGGTAGTCCTCGAGCGATGACCCAGGACTTCCAAGACGCGATGGCGATTGTCTCCAAATACGGCAAGCCCGACATCTTCTTTACTTTCACGTGCAACCCCGCGTGGAGGGAGATCACCGAGAATCTCGAGCCCGGTCAGACTGCCTCTGATCGACCTGATCTCATCTCAAGGGTCTTCAAACTAAAGGTGAGTTAAATATTAACTCTCTCTTCTCAATTGACTATCCTAATTTGCGGGTATCAGGTCGACAGGGTATTCGACGATCTGCTCCATCGCCACAAGCTCGGCCTCGTCATTGCCTATATCGCAGTGTTCGAGTGGCAGAAGAGAGGTCTCCCTCACGTTCACATCCTCCTCATCATGAGTGAGGACACAAAGCCGCGCACTCCCGAGGACGTCGACAGGTTAGTCCAAGCGGAGGTCCCTGATCCCGAGACGGACCCGGAGCTGTATCACATCGTCACCACGAACATGCTCCACCGACCTTGCGGTGCACTCAATCCAGAGTCACCATGCATGAGAGATGGGCAATGCTCCAAACGCTTCCCCAAAGAGTTCCGGGAAAGTACAAATCTCGATGTCGACGGATACCCTCAGTACCGTAGGAGGGATGACGGGAGTGTAGTCGAGTACGGAGGCCATAACCTCGACAACCGTCACATCGTGCCCTACAATGTGTACTTCCTGCTGACATACAATGCGCACGCCAATGTCGAAATCTGCGCATTTATCGAGGCAGTGAAGTTTCTATTCAAGTACGTCTACAAAGGGCCCGATCGCGCCTCTCTCAGCCTCTTCCGTACCGGACAGAGGGACGGGGACGGAGTCATCGTTGATGAAATCCGTGCCCATCTCGATGCCCGATATGTGTGCGCCCCAGAGGCAATCCATCACATCTTCGGCTTCAAGAACGAAAGGAAATCGGACACTGTGTACCGCTTGGCCGTTCACGAACCGAACTTCCAAGAGGTCACCTTCGACCCCAACGAGCCTCCTGAGCAGCTTCGAGCTAGGGCTGCCAAAGATACTACTCTCACAGCATGGTTCAAGTTGAACAGGGTCTGCGGAGACTATCGATAGTGGCACCATCCCTCCCTCCTTCGTCGATTCTCGCCAATTCTTTTACTTCGACCTCCCCACTCGCTTCACTTTCACTAAGCAGAACGGCCAATGGAGTGAGCGAACGAGCGGAACTTGACAGATCGGACGCATGTATACGGTCCCTCCCCACGATACCGAGAGATTCAACCTCCGTATCCTCCTCCTCAACATCAAGGGACCGATTTCATTCGAGGATCTCCGTACTGTCTCGGATTCCAACGGAGTGCCAGTGACCTACCCCACTTTCGGAGAAGCAGCAAAGGCTCACGGCCTTCTTAAGGACGACAGTGAGTATCTCCAGTGTCTAAAGGAATGGGCTGGTCACTCAGTCCCCGCTGCTCTCCGATCTGCCTTCACTGCCATTCTTCTTTTCAATAAGGTCCACGACCCACAGGCACTCTGGGAAGCAATGAAAAGGGATCTCAGTGAGGATTACCGTCATATGGGAGCAGGAGAGGAGGAGGCTGAGGCACTCGCCTACTTCGATATTGCTGATCGATTCCGAAGGTGATTCTGCATATTGATAACTTTGCATGAACAAATATAAAATTCTCTCTTTCAGGGCAGGAAACGATTTCTCCAGATTCGTTCCTGAGCCAGCCGTCCGCCCTCCACTCAGAAACCTCAACCTTGCCAATCCCGCTTATTGTGCTGCGGAAGGCGCGAGACTCTACGCGACTCTGAACCCTCAGCAACAAGCCGCTGCTGACGCGATTCTGGGAGTGTTGGAGGATGCCTCTCTCCCCCGTCTCTTTCACCTTGACGGACCGGGTGGAAGCGGGAAGACGTACCTCTACACCACACTCTACAACATCTTCGTCGGAAATGGACTTAAGGTGAGATTTTTGCATCTACATTTTCAGTTCAATATAATCTTCATGTCTAGGTTGTCTGCACTGCCTGGACAGGAATCGCAGCCAATCTTCTCCCAGGCGGTCGAACATCCGCTTCTCTCTTCAAGCTCAATATCAGCAATCGGTGCGAGTCCTCCAACCATAGAAGACAAGAACAGGACGCCAAGGAACTTGCCGAAAATGACGTCATCATCTGGGACGAATCGTCGATGATCCCAAAGGTAAGATTCCCTCTATTTACTCATCACTTAAAGTATACAATCCCCATTCTTCCAGGCGGCGCTGAACACAGCCGATGCTGTTCTCAGGGACATCACCCAGATCGATCGACCATTTGGAGGGAAACTAATCATTCTCGGTGGAGACTTCCGCCAGATTCTCCCGGTGGTGGAGAAGGGTACGAGAGCCGATCAAGTCGATGCGTGCATCAAGAGATCTCCTCTCTGGAGTCAGTTCCGATCCCTCACTCTCATCTCAAACATGAGAGTCACTTCGGGAGATACCGAATGGATTGAATTCCTCCTCAAGGTGGGCGACGGATCTGCGAATGGTGCTGAGTCAAAGGTGACTCTTCCCCTCTCGAACATGTGCGATGGAAACATCGTCGAAAAAGTGTTCGGGGAAGTAGTCGACCCTTCCACTGACCCTTGCGAGAAGGTCATTCTGACCCCTAAGAATGTGGATGTGACCCGTCTGAATGACGATGTACATGGGCGGATGCTTGGGGAAGAGAGGATCTATCTCTCGCGAGATGAGGTCGTATCTGATGAACCATCCGATCACACCACATACCCCACTGAGTTCCTCAATAAGATGTCTCCCTCTACTCTCCCTCCCCACACTCTCAAGCTGAAGAAGGGCTCTATTGTCATGCTGCAGAGGAATCTAGATGTTTCTGCCGGCCTGTGCAATGGTACCCGACTTATCGTAGAGCATCTAGGACCCCGCTCCCTCGGTTGTCGATTCGCATGTGGCGACCGAAAGGGAGAATTCGCTGTCATTCCCCGTATCGATTGTTATCATGATAAGAACCTTTCCTTCAAAGTTAGACGTGCTCAATTCCCCGTTCGCCATTCGTATGCCCTCTCCATTAACAAGTCCCAGGGTCAGTCCTTCTCTAACATTGGCCTCTGGATCCCTTCGGAAGTATTCTCTATACGTTGCTCTTTCCGGAGTTCGTTCAAAGGAAGGTTTAATTGTTCAAGCTGATTCTAATCGACAGACAAACATTGTATTCGAAGAAGTTCTCTGAATAAATTGCGAAAGAATAAATCGATGAGTTGAGAAACCTATGGGGACACTTGAAAGCTAGCCAACTAAGAAAACGACCCGGCGCACGCCAGTCGATTGCGCGCGCCGTGGCGCGCGCAATCGGCTGGTTTAACATAAGGTGTTGGAAAACGAGTCACTTTTGCAACTGGAAAATATTTTGTGTCTCCGGTTTCGTTAAAAAAAAGTTAAAACTTGGTTAGTGGACACTATTGGGTGGTTAGACTAAGGTCTATCCACTTGATTTGGTCGAATCTGTTCATTATCGATTTTGTGATCTACCTGCTGAAAAAAGCGTAACTCGCTCAATTTTGATCGTACAGCGAACTTTTATTTTGCATTTGGCTCGTCTTGGCGAATTCTACAAAAGACTCAAAATGCCTACATTCACATTCAGTTGGTTCTAACGTCGAGTGTGCTGAATTAGCAAGCCCATTCAACGTAGTTTTAGAAAGAGTATTATCTATACTTCTAACTTAGCTGGGTGAGGAACTAGGACTATCTGTTCCCATCAACTAGACCCGCGTTAAAGAAAAAGTGTGAAGATATGCGACAGTATGACCGGTGCCCTATTGAGATGTAATTGTTTTTATCGAAACACGTGTTCCGGGATTTTTTTTTCGGAAAACAAATTTTGAACCAGTTTACGTCAGAAACCACGGAATATTTTTATTCGGAAAGTTCATTTCGGAACGTTTTTCCCAGAACTCTCGATTTGGAACTATTCATCTCGGAACTTTTTTCGCCCAATCATCCCTGCCCTTTCTATTCACGGTGAGCGGTCTCTAACATCTACAAAATCGTCTGATAGATCCTCTCAAAGTCATATCTTCCCAATATGAACAAATTAGCTCAGTAAAATGCTTAATTACACTAGGTAATTTCCTGAAAAAAATTCCGAGATGAACGTTTCCCAAAAAGAAATTCCCACTCGTCGAGTTCCCACCCTCTCATTCCCAGTTGAAAGTTCTAGATTAGCCGTTCCAGGCTGATTGATTAGGATTCAGATGTTTCAAAACTAAAGTTACAACATTATTTTTCCGAGATAGCAGGATCCGAGAAAAAAAGTGACATCCCAATAGGCACCGTCTGACCAGTTCAGGCTTCGTTTTCTCGTAAAGCAGACATTTACGATTTAGATAAATATCATTGTTAGAACGTACAAGCATCTGCCTATGTTATGCTATAAGGCCAGGTAATGGAAAAAACAACTGCAAGAACGACCCAATAAGTTAGCGGCTTCGAAATCGGACAGGACTTATGCAACAACCTAATACAATGAATTTTATTTCAAATTTGTATTCTACGCATGAAACTAGGTGTGTCTATGTTGATAATTTTTCGGGGGTACGACATTTGCGCAACCGGCATACCATGCGCAACGGAGCGCCGTTCGCTTGAAAGCTGACATTTCTACTTGGGAGTTGTTTCATTATTAAAAGTATGCGCCGCCATACCTTTACATATATAAATCTTGTTAAAAGGCGATATTGAGTTTCAACGTATAGGGGGTCATGGAAATCCATATTCTATGAACCCCAGGTCGTTGATTTGGAGTAGAACTCAATATCACCGGGAGGCAAGAATTATATATGCAAAGGTATGGCAGCGCATACTGGTTACAATGAAACAACTCCGAAGTTGCTATACCAACTCTCAAGCCAACGGCGCTCCGTTGCGCAAATGTCGGTTGCGCAAATGCCGTACTCCCCATTTTTCATATCTCTGGCTTTGCAATATCGATTTATATTTGGCGAATTTTTTTCCGTTTTTTGATCTTATCTCGGTTCGACATGGTGCAATCGAGCATTCAAAACATTCAATACATAACACTCAACAAGATTTGCAAATTTCGTTTCAGTGCTTCCAATCGCTAAATTTTTCATTTTTTTAAGAGACCCTCCACGAGAGAACGTAACAACTGTGCAGGGGTCCTCGGATGGCTAAAAATTCGATAATTCCCATACTTTTTTTCTGAAGTGGGGGTCCCGAGTGCTGATCGCCGGCAGCAATGACTAAGGTCTGGGGTCGATTTGGAAAAAGTTACTGGCACCCCTCACTTTTGGGGTCGAAAAATTGACTTTCTCAAAATCACGCTTTATATAGTTTTTCTGGTGTATTTTTACGCGTAGAAACCGAATCTCCATTTCCGAACGCGAGAAAATGAGAATGAAAAATGTTATGGTCGAAAAACTGAAAATTTCGATCTTAAAAGGTCAATTTATAAAAATGGTATATTGGGTGATTGATATTTTTGGAAACTTCAAGTGAGAACAACACTACTGTAATTTTTCCAGAATTTTTAAAATGGGGGTCTTTTGAGATTTTCGAGTCTGAACTTGGACATATCGACTAAAATCGAACTAAACCCAAATAATTATTTCACAAATATGGATCCAATGCCATCTCAACTTATATAAAACTAATAGCAAAGTTCGAAACTGCTATCTAAATCAATTTGAAGCGTCGGCTAAATAGAGGGTCCTCGAAAACGGAGGTGCTCAAAATCCGGGATTTCGGTCTCATTGTTAATGGATTGAACATTTTTTTTTATAAATGGATATACTTAAAAGTAAAATCGATTCCAAGTGGAAAATGAAGTCGTGGACGTTCTTCAATCCTGATAATGGAGCTAATTTGCCCGAATTTCTTGATTTTTCGAGCATATCTCGTTTACCTCACGTTTTAGCGAGTTCGCATACATATGCTAACGGCTAACATAACCTTTCGCGGTGATTAGAAAAATCCCATAAGGAAAGAAAGAAATTAATCTCGATGCCCTTGTGCACGTGCGCTTCGAGGTGGGCACTGCGATATCAGTCAGATTTTATTCTTCGATACTTTTTCGATCTGGACGAGATATTTTTTCTTAAATTTAATATTGAATGAGTTCGGGAAAAGAAACAACCGCCTCATAATTGTATGCACTCTTTCGCCACTCGACGAGAGTGTGCGAAGCGAAGAGACGAATCCCGTACTCTATTATTGAATAGAACGGTTGCCGAGAGGGAATCAGTCCTTACAGATCTCATCTTCTTCTCCATTTCCCTTCCACTCTATAAGTTGCACAGATTTCTCCCTGAACAATATTATCGCAGTACTAAAAAAATCTCACAATGTATCCTGCCTAGGAATAATGCGCACACGTTGTGCATTTTACAATTTTTAAAATTTCAGTGGTAATAACCTTCAATCCAATAACGATAGATCCGGCAACTACTCTCCAGCCTACCACTGCAACGTCAACAGGTAGTTTGATTTTGAGATCTTTTTTATCGAACCGAAAGTCTGCCTTGTTTTCAAATTGTTGTACCAGATGGTACCCGAATGTTTCACCACCAACCGTCGTCACATCCGCCACAACGATTTCAACTATGTCAGGATCTTCGAGTACGTCAACACTCGCACCGACGACGACAGAGGACAAGGGAAGATGCGGGGAATACACGGCGGACGAGGGACGATCTCAATTGCTCACCTTCAACGGCTCATGTATCGTTCGTATCTTTGTGTTTCTTACTAGAGAATGCGGAGAAAAACGTAACTGTACCTGGGAGACAAGCATATTTGCAAATAATTAAAGAAAAAAATGCAGATGCATGGCGAAAGACAGCGGAGCTCTGTGCGACAAGGACACAGCCAAAACTTACTGCACGTGCACAGCGGGATGGACGGGCACCTACTGCTCTGTTGGTGAGGCTAAATATGCTAATCAT
The DNA here is from genome assembly GCA_036245805.1 of Pristionchus mayeri. NCBI lineage: Eukaryota > Metazoa > Nematoda > Chromadorea > Rhabditida > Neodiplogasteridae > Pristionchus > Pristionchus mayeri. The sequence continues at coordinate 47,471,296 of BTRK01000006.1, forward strand.
AATACAACAATTAACATATCCATTGTAATAGAATTATAATAACAATTAGCAAGTATCCAACAATCCTGCCCATCGATCATTGCAATTTACCTCATGTGTGGCCCTGGATAACATAGATTTTCAAATTTAAAAAAAAATCATCACCATGGATTAGGCTTCTTAGCGCTACTCGGCGCGATATTCGTGTTGATCCTATCTTCTCTTTCTTGGATACTCTGTAGGAGAATATCAGAAACAAAATTATTTGAACGCTAACTTTTTTCAAGGCGTCCGGACGTTTATTGATCTGAGCAATTACTGCTGACACTTCGGCATATCCAATAATTCCTGCCCTGAGAAGGGCTTCAGTTTCGGTAATGAACTCATCTATCTGCACAAAAAGATTTTTTTAACTACAGATAATGGAACTTACCTCATAATCAGTAATTTTCTCAGGCACGGACCAGACCCCGAATAATTCACCATAGTCATTCTCGATCTTGAAAGTTGCATTCACGTCGATTGGTATGATCAAACTCTCATCTGAATGTGATTCAAACGAAAATGGTTTGCATACGTGACATACTAACTAAGTTACTGAAAAAAACAAACAAATTTAAAATCAATCTGTGGATAAAATACATTTTCGAGGCATATTTTTTACCTTCACGGTCGAGTACGATTGTCCTATTCTGCCCATTAATTGTGCAGAATAGAGGAATGGAGAATTTGGTGCTAGATTGCAAATAACAATAACTTTCTAAAGACTTTTGACAAACGCATCGTTCTGAAACTTCTCGTCGAAAAGTGTGGAATAATATCTCGACTGTCTAATTTCAATCCGATATCCTTTTTCTGTATTCCCCTTCCTCTACACAATTAGAATTGCTACTCCAGGCTGAAAAAATACACAATAATATGATATAATAAGGGAAAACAACCTGATAAATCCATTCGCGAAGAATTTTCTCTAGTTGGGCACGGTCTCCTTCATATGTTTCAAGCAGACAGTGTATTATTTTCTCTGCATCTCCATTTCCGTATGAATTATCGAGCAGATATTTCTGAAAACCTATGTTATTCCAAACAACATAAAATCTTTACATTTATGGCGCGATCAAATACGTCCTTTCCAACAAACTTTCTGATCATTCTAAGAAAATGGGCGCCTGATATTTTGGCATTACGAAATTTATTTTTTATTTGTATTATATCACGCGTCTTCTGAGAGGTTGCATGACCATGCGGAACCAGGAGCCCCAACTTTCAACAGTATCCTCGGGATATTTATGCCAAAGTATATTGGGGACAACAAAACTTTTGACGTTGGCCGTTTTTTGCAGAACCGGCTTTTAGGCATTTTCCGGTTTCGGGTCCGGATCTGTCATATTCCAAGATCTTCATCTTCATATATTAGGTTGGTCATAAAGTTTTGCGCGATTTCTGACCCGAAATTTGAGTTCGTATAGTTTGCTTTGCTCAAATCGCCACTTGTTGTCCTAATGTCGATATATAGGGACATGTTCGACCTTTAGGATAATACCGTTGAACTAGTCCAAGTATCTCTACTATACGAGAAAATCAATGCCTGCGTAACTTTGATATTTTCAGAAAAAATAAGATTTTTCTTAAAGTTGCTGTACTCCGCAGAGAAATTTTTAGATGGAGGCTCACTACGTTTATCAAAAAAGCGCTAGTCGTGAACTACCTAGTTTCAAAAGTAGAGAGCTGCTGAATTTGTTATGGGCTTCGAACAGGTCGATGAATCATGGACATTCAGAAAAATCAGAGTTATTTCGAATAAATCACCTGTTTCAAAGATTGACGAGACGGACACCTACCTATGGGCGCTATCATCACTACTTCAAGTTTTCTATAATACATAAATATTTAAGAGCCCACTTGGATTTCTCACCTAAAAAAGTGATATTTGTCTATCGATTATTTTTCGATATAAATGCCGAAATACCTAACATGGAGGGTCTTCGGACACGGATTGCCCTAGAAAAAGTAGCGACCCCCATAATATTCCAAATTGAAGAGGGACAGGGTAAGGGTTGTTCATTAATTTGAGTACGAAATTACCACACCTCAAACTACAGGGCTAGCACAAAAACGCCAAAAGTGTGTATTTTGATGTTAAAACTTGGACACCTAAACTCCGAAGAACCCTGTTCATGAATGGAGAGCCCAATTCTATCCCAAAGAGAATTGTGACTTGTACTGGCGAGGTAGTTCACATTCATGAATAATTGAAATATGAATAACTATCGGCATAGATGCAGTACTCCAAAAACTTATCTTCAAAGTATCACGAAATTTCAAATTTGGATTACGTGCATATTTCAAATAGGCCCTTCGAGGATGATCAGTATCACTATTACCGGTGCGACATATGACCATCGTGCTTTACTACTGTGGCATAGATTGGGTCATATCGCTGTTCTAAATGAAATGCTGATCCTTCAATAAGTCAGGGTGTAGGTCGCTCACATGAAGTTTGGGACATGGCTGTATTCGTTTACTTGGTCGGACAAATTTATGATAGTGTGCGCTGAAGAGAGTATCGACGCCACTATCTAACTATAAAAAAAATAAGATGATTGGTTAAGAACGAGGGAAGATATATGTCATAATGTTCTTTGCTCAAAATCGAACTCAAATATATTATGAACTCAAATATATCAATCGTTATGGCGAAAACATGACATTTTCAGCTTTTCTAAGTTTATTTCTCAAATATCTCGAAAACCAGTCATTTTAGCGTTTCAATCATCTTCGTGAAATTTATTGTACTCGTCGAGATCTATCGATTGCATTTTTTGAGCGCCTGATTGGACCATTTTGAACTGAGATACGACCGAAAAACGAAAATTTTGAAAAAAACTGCTGTCCGGGACTCTACTTACTATTTCGACATTGGGGTACTCGAGTTATGAAAAATGGTCAACGTGGACCCCCACTAATTTCATATGGAGAATCGAATGCAAAAATAATATCGAAGGGGAATGAAGAAAAAAATCGATAAACAAGGTGAAAAACATGCTTTTCGACCAAAACAACCCAAAGACGGCATTTTCGGTTGAGTTGTAGATCTCGAAATTCTGCGTAGAATGAAAAAAAACATTTTGATGTACGTTAAAAATTGACCGACTTATGATACTCCAAAGGGTAGATAAAAAAAATCGATAATGAGCAAATTTGACCAAATCAAGTGGACATACCTTCTTTTGACCCCCAATAGTACCCATAAACTAAGATTCATCGAAATCCGTGACTATGACTTTTTTCTGGTGGCAAAAGGGGCTCGTTTTCCTGCATTCTTACAGAAGACCCGTGTTAAGCGTTTATGGGCGCCAATATTGCAAAAATGTCAAAAGAAATAGATTTTTTTCGTTTTTCAAGGTTGTATATAAATCGAATTTCAGCTTCAGTCTTACAATAATTCGCTTAGAATAGCTTAAAATCATTATTTGATCATTTACAAGTAATTTGAAGGGCATCTGAGAAAAATATTTTTTTATCCATTTTTGAAATGCCTGGTGAGTATGGCCAATCTTTTGGTAAAAATAAAATGTTCTCGGATGCCCTCCAAACTACTTGTGAATGAACAAATGTTTTTTTCAAACTATTCTAAGTGAATTATTCTAAGACTGAAGCTGAAATTCTTTTAAATCTAATTTTTTGACATTTTTGCAATATTGGCGCCCATAAACGCTCAAGGGACCCCTACCGGGACCAGACTTTAATTTTTCTAGACTATGTCGATATCGCTGAATTAAGATCTACAACGAAAAGTGGGAGAAAGGTGGGGTTCCAAAGCCGGTAGGAATTATTTTCCGGTCTTGGATTCACATTTTTCAAATTTTCTATCAGGTTGGTCATAAAGTTTTGCGCGATTTTGAGCAAAGAACATTATGACATATATCTTCCCTCGTTCTTAACCAATCATCTTATTTTTTTTATAGTTAGATAGTGGCGTCGATACTCTCTTCAGCGCACACTATCATAAATTTGTCCGACCAAGTAAACGAATACAGCCATGTCCCAAACTTCATGTGAGCGACCTACACCCTGACTTATTGAAGGATCAGCATTTCATTTAGAACAGCGATATGACCCAATCTATGCCACAGTAGTAAAGCACGATGGTCATATGTCGCACCGGTAATAGTGATACTGATCATCCTCGAAGGGCCTATTTGAAATATGCACGTAATCCAAATTTGAAATTTCGTGATACTTTGAAGATAAGTTTTTGGAGTACTGCATCTATGCCGATAGTTATTCATATTTCAATTATTCATGAATGTGAACTACCTCGCCAGTACAAGTCACAATTCTCTTTGGGATAGAATTGGGCTCTCCATTCATGAACAGGGTTCTTCGGAGTTTAGGTGTCCAAGTTTTAACATCAAAATACACACTTTTGGCGTTTTTGTGCTAGCCCTGTAGTTTGAGGTGTGGTAATTTCGTACTCAAATTAATGAACAACCCTTACCCTGTCCCTCTTCAATTTGGAATATTATGGGGGTCGCTACTTTTTCTAGGGCAATCCGTGTCCGAAGACCCTCCATGTTAGGTATTTCGGCATTTATATCGAAAAATAATCGATAGACAAATATCACTTTTTTAGGTGAGAAATCCAAGTGGGCTCTTAAATATTTATGTATTATAGAAAACTTGAAGTAGTGATGATAGCGCCCATAGGTAGGTGTCCGTCTCGTCAATCTTTGAAACAGGTGATTTATTCGAAATAACTCTGATTTTTCTGAATGTCCATGATTCATCGACCTGTTCGAAGCCCATAACAAATTCAGCAGCTCTCTACTTTTGAAACTAGGTAGTTCACGACTAGCGCTTTTTTGATAAACGTAGTGAGCCTCCATCTAAAAATTTCTCTGCGGAGTACAGCAACTTTAAGAAAAATCTTATTTTTTCTGAAAATATCAAAGTTACGCAGGCATTGATTTTCTCGTATAGTAGAGATACTTGGACTAGTTCAACGGTATTATCCTAAAGGTCGAACATGTCCCTATATATCGACATTAGGACAACAAGTGGCGATTTGAGCAAAGCAAACTATACGAACTCAAATTTCGGGTCAGAAATCGCGCAAAACTTTATGACCAACCTAATATATGAAGATGAAGATCTTGGAATATGACAGATCCGGACCCGAAACCGGAAAATGCCTAAAAGCCGGTTCTGCAAAAAACGGCCAACGTCAAAAGTTTTGTTGTCCCCAATATACTTTGGCATAAATATCCCGAGGATACTGTTGAAAGTTGGGGCTCCTGGTTCCGCATGGTCATGCAACCTCTCAGAAGACGCGTGATATAATACAAATAAAAAATAAATTTCGTAATGCCACAATATCAGGCGCCCATTTTCTTAGAATGATCAGAAAGTTTGTTGGAAAGGACGTATTTGATCGCGCCATAAATGTAAAGATTTTATGTTGTTTGGAATAACATAGGTTTTCAGAAATATCTGCTCGATAATTCATACGGAAATGGAGATACAGAGAAAATAATACACTGTCTGCTTGAAACATATGAAGGAGACCGTGCCCAACTAGAGAAAATTCTTCGCGAATGGATTTATCAGGTTGTTTTCCCTTATTATATCATATTATTGTGTATTTTTTCAGCCTGGAGTAGCAATTCTAATTGTGTAGAGGAAGGGGAATACAGAAAAAGGATATCGGATTGAAATTAGACAGTCGAGATATTATTCCACACTTTTCGACGAGAAGTTTCGGAACGATGCGTTTGTCAAAAGTCTTTAGAAAGTTATTGTTATTTGCAATCTAGCACCAAATTCTCCATTCCTCTATTCTGCACAATTAATGGGCAGAATAGGACAATCGTACTCGACCGTGAAGGTAAAAAATATGCCTCGAAAATGTATTTTATCCACAGATTGATTTTAAATTTTTTTTTTTTTTCAGTAACTTAGTTAGTATGTCACGTATGCAAACCATTTTCGTTTGAATCACATTCAGATGAGAGTTTGATCATACCAATCGACGTGAATGCAACTTTCAAGATCGAGAATGACTATGGTGAATTATTCGGGGTCTGGTCCGTGCCTGAGAAAATTACTGATTATGAGGTAAGTTCCATTATCTGTAGTTAAAAAAATCTTTTTGTGCAGATAGATGAGTTCATTACCGCAACTGAAGCCCTTCTCAGGGCAGGAATTATTGGATATGCCGAAGTGTCAGCAGTAATTGCTCAGATCAATAAACGTCCGGACGCCTTGAAAAAAGTTAGCGTTCAAATAATTTTGTTTCTGATATTCTCCTACAGAGTATCCAAGAAAGAGAAGATAGGATCAACACGAATATCGCGCCGAGTAGCGCTAAGAAGCCTAATCCATGGTGATGATTTTTTTTTAAATTTGAAAATCTATGTTATCCAGGGCCACACATGAGGTAAATTGCAATGATCGATGGGCAGGATTGTTGGGTGCACCACTAGAGCAGCTCCTCAAACAGTATATCATAGAGGTTTGTACCAACTTGTCAGATCATTTACGTTTTTTTCGTCCTATTTTTTTGTGTGTAGTTTTCTTAATGTTTTTATACTTACCAATTCAGGGCTCTTCCTACATCATCTTTTGTAGTCGCGAAGCAAGGGATAGGGAGAAAATGAAAGAGTACGTGAAATACAGAGATAAAATTTCGGCTCGCCTCCTCTTCATTCTATGTCTGTTCCTCTGAATAGACGAACGCGAATAGAACGTGAATAGAATGAATAGACGGATCGATAGTAGAATTTTCGAAGCAAGATTTGAAAAGATTATCCTACAATTTGAAGGCTTCTGCATCGCAAAATAATTGCCGATGAAGTGAAGATTCAAAATAATCACATGGAGGGCCTGCTCAAGGAAATTGGAAAACTACACCCAGGCATCCTAATGGAGTTTGTGATGGAAGAACTTGAAAGAAACCCGTGAGCAATTATATTTTTTCATGTTTATGAAGGTTAGGTATATATAAAGTTACTGATTTCCTTACCAGGTCCTCTCTGCCGTTGAAATACAAGATGCACACCATCCTCGGAGCTTTTAAATTGCCTGATTCAAATGAATTCCCAATGGTAAGCATATCATTTTGTTTACATATAATTCATTATGCATTTCAGCTTCAAACATTCATCCGTGGTTATCCTAAGATTGCCGCCAAAAATTATGAGCGAATACTGAAAAAGTTGGAGAATCAGTATGTTCGAGAAGAGGATTTGAGGAGAGCAACCGATCCATTCAAAAACATCAAGACGATTCTCCATCAGGCCTTTGCTTGAAGATGTTCGCTGTTCCATTATTCCCGTCATAATAAATACTAATGTAATTTCCTTATCGATTATTTAAGTTACATTCCAACATTTTTCTAACATAGTATGACTGCAAGATATGACGTTGGCGTTAGCCTATGCCTTTTGTCATGATGCATGCAGTCCGGTAAAAGTTCACGCAAAGGGGACTAGTGAGAAATAACGCAGCCGCGTTAATCAAAACGAGAGGGAATTTGAATGATCAACCTACTCGAATCGAGAATCTCGATCTCAAAATATAAAAGTAAATGTTGGCTGCTAGAGACATTGGAGACATCAGAACACATGCAGCGATGTCCGAATTAGTATTAGACTAAAAAATTCAAAAAATACCGCAGCGTTCGAATATACGTTCGAATATAGAAATAAACATTGAATTTCATTCAATGGGTATTTCTGGCGTACATTCGAACGCTGCGGTATTTTTTTGATTAAAAAAAAAAATAATTACAGTTCTTCGGCATAAAAAAATTTTCCGGCATAAAAAAATCTCAGAAAAATTCTAAGATATGATAGAATTTTATTTTCAATTACTATTAGGAAAAGGTGAGCTGAGATTAGTGTATCTCCATAACACGCTTTTGGAGCGCTATGTCGGTATTTCCAAATGAATCTTCAACAATCATTGCACGTGTTGGGAACCGAACCCAGGCCCTCGGCATGCTCCACCTGCCACCACTCCACAACGCCATAGCCCTGTTGCCATACCGGTTACTATCTTACCTGCTTCGCCGCAGGGCAACAAATTGTGATGTAGAGCAATTAGACTTCCAGAAAGTCTTTTCGCGCGATATCTTTCATTAAAATGGTATGCGAATTTGCTAACGACCCATACAGATGATGAAAATGTGTAATTCTCTTCCACGTTGCATTTCTTATCCTCACCTAACATTCCCGAATGTCTCTCGAGATGATATCATACACAACTAAAATGGCATTTCGCCGGCAGGAAAATTCCATCATTTCCTGTCGGGCGAGAAATTCTAACAACATGAATGATTGGTAATCTCAAGAATGTCGCATCGATGAATAAATTCTCCAAAATTCCTTTATCACCTCACTCGCGATGAGAATTCTTCTCCTTCTAGTTTTCCTTCTCATCCCTCTGGTTAGGGCAATCAGTGAGGATGAGAGTGATCTACCCGTGTACCTGCAAGGCCTTGGATGGAAAAACGTCGAGGCGGAGCTGAGGCAATGAACGACTTTAACTCCATTTTTCTCATTTTCCAGGAAGGACCACGGTCTTTCTCCCTCCGTTCGACCAATCCACTATGACCTGAATATGAATGTTTCTGTGTTCGGATACGACGGTGCCGATAAGTCCTCTTACAATGGTCTGTGAACATTTATATAAATTTATAATTTTTTTATTTCAGGGTCTGTGTCCATAAAGCTCAATATCACAGCACCGATCACCGAAGTCGAAGTCCATGCTCTAGGATTGACCATTGGAGATGTATTTGAACCAGTCATTTCTTGTACAAATTGCGCATTCTCAGGTCGAGCTAGCAGTGTATCAAAATGGAAAACTGGAGTTACTGAACGGAGGAAAGTATCGATTGAATGAAGAGAGGGAATCAATAGTGGTTCCTTCGCTTCGACTAATTCTTCCTCGGGAAAATGTGACGTTGACGGTACTTGTGGTTGTCGGTGAAATCCTGAAATATAGTGTTCTCAGATATCCTACAGTGGAACAGCACGAATGGACGGACAAGGTTTCTTCGAATCGTGGTGAGCAAAAGTTCATGACACAGATCTCAGATTGCAGGAACCCAAGTGACAGAAAAAAATTGCGGGCCGTGGATTTCGGGGAAAGTGTTGGGACTAGGCAACATGAGGGCGAAGACAACGCCAATTTATCGAAATTTGCATGTTTACGGGCAGTAATGACCTACTGCTTCAAATGGCCGTATCCCAGTCAGTTTTGACCTACAGCGAGCGCTTTTCTTCCAATCGACGCGTCTTCTACAAGGTGGTTCGCTTACAACACGAGAAAATCTTCCTACAGTAATCATTTAAAACACTTTAAAATTTAATTTTCTCAAAATTTTTCTCGTTACAACACGATTTTTATTGGAAATTCAGATTCCACATTCTCGAATTGAGGTATCCGAATATTTCATTTATCTTGGATCCTGCTTCTGCATTCTGCTACTCAGTAGGTAGAACCCGGACTTGGTTGATTTTTTTGTTAAAAAACATTTCTGTGTGTAGCTCCTTCGAATTATGAAAATCAGTAAAGTAGGAATTCTAAAGCTAACGAAAAGCTCTACAAGTATGACTCAGCAGTCCTATACTTAAAAATGGACCACTTTTGAATTGTTACGCATCACAGAAAAGTATCAACCACAGCTTCCTTTTCCCTCTCTCCGATCGCGCGCTCTCTCTCCTTTCTCTGACTTTTCTCGCAGATTTTCATCCACCTTTTTCATCGAGCTCGTTGAAGAGTTCGAGAACTTTTCATCGAGGTGGTTAGAGAAAGAGAGAGAGAGCGCGGTTTTTTGAGAGAAACAGTTTTTACGCACCTCAGAAGTTCGCGAACTTTTTACGCAACTTTTCCCGCACATTTCTGACAGATTAAACGGGTCGAATATAATAATAACAATGCAAAAACTCTTAAGCTGCTATGTGAAATCTTCAGCGAGCGGCGATCCGTTGCGGTTTTGTCACCCCTTCCCCTCACTAGCTAGCGATTAGGGTTCTCTCAGAATTTCAATGTTAAGGAATGCAAAGGAGAATGCCACGGATGTTGGCTACATCTCCCTCAACACTGACTGCGAACCAACCAGCGCACGGAGATGGTTCCCTTGTTTTGATGAACCGGATAAGAAAGTAATTTTTCGTTCTATTATACAACTTGCCTCAATGATCGAGAATCCGCATCTGAATATCAGTAACATGTTTTGATGCAATATTTGTCAGGCTACATTTCAACTGAGTATTGCTCATCCTGGAGATACGACGGCCTACTCGAACACGCGCTTGATTCATTCTTCAGTTGAGCACAGGTTATTTTCACTTTTTTATAAATTAAATTATGCAAAATCAACAGGATGCGAGTTTCTCACTTCGCCAAAACAGTGCCACTCCCCACGTACGTTGTCGCACTGGCGGTAACGGAACAACCAGTGGAGGAGCTGACTGTGGACGGATACGAGGTCAGAAATTGGAATTCGAATTTCGACACCCTTCTCTTCATTTTTAGATGAAATACGAAGGGTTTTTGTTGAAAAACTACACTGTTGTAATGTGTCTTGGACTTTCATGGTTTGATTAATATTAGACTCTCAAACATTTCAGTTCCGTGCGATTGGAGCCAGAAGGCAAACCGCAGCTCAGACAGCAGCAAAAACGTTGGCTCAGCTTCGGAACCACTCCATCTTTGACGAGATTCCATTCATCGCGGAGAAAACTGGTATCAGTGTCGTCGTGAATTTAGCTGAAATTACTGTTTGAGACATCCTCGCGGTCGAAGATTATACTTCGGGAGCGATGGAAAATCCAGGTATGCTTTTATTTTTATTTTTCAAATATACAAATTTTAGTAATTTGTTTTTCATAAAATTCGCTCATTATTTTCAGGATTGATCACTTTTAATACGCATGTCGTTGGACAAGAGAAAACACACACTCATGAATTTGCCCATATGGTGAAATGTTTTTTTTTTCACTTTTTTTCATAATATTTAAGTTTTTATGAAATAGTTTTATTAAAATTTTCCAGTATTTTGGGAATCTCGTAACACTCTCGACTTGGAACGACGTTTGGGTCAATGAGGGATTAGCTACGTTCTTCCAGCAAGATTTGCAACCGGTAGGTGCAATATGTCTATTCTATATCTCAAACCGCGACCAAATATCCAAAACCCATTAAAATATAAATATTTTTTAATGTCCACTAATCAGAATTTCAAAAAAAAATCTTGATTCCAGAAAACTGGCACTAAATTTCTTCTGGGAAAACCTACATTCACATCTCTGTACGATACACCTCTTCACTCCGAGATGGCTTATAGCTCCTCTGTTCACCTTGAGCGCTTCTTCTTAACACATCATTCGATTCATTATTATAAGGTGATCTTCGAGTTGCATACACACTAGAGTTCGAGAAACGATATATTTCTTCATTCTAAAAACTCTGTTGCCGATCGACCGATCTACCTGTTGTCTAGAGAGTGTGGCATCTCGAATTCTAATACTCACATCATCTGCTTACCAACTCGTAACAAATCCATTCCTTGTTATTTATTTATTCAGGCAGCCCAATTTCTTCGAATGATCAGAACATTTATCGGAGGTAGTGTATTCGATCGGGCAATGAATGTGCGTTACACATTTTTTTCCACACATTTATTAAACTTTTTTTATTATTTAGAACTATCTTCGCGATAATGCCTATGGAAATGGCGACGCAACCAAAATCATTGCATTTTTGGTCGAAGAATATGAAGGCGACCGCCTCCAACTGAAGACAATTCTACTCGACTGGATATACAAGGTTCACCTGTACGATAGGAATGGCTTGGCAAGAAACGCGCTCTTCATACTACACACTCGACCTGTTTAATCTGCCAAAAAGATGCGGGAAAGGTTGCGTAAAAAGTTGCGCAAAAAGTTCGCGAACTTCTGATTCTCTCCTGTTCGTGTGCTCTATCTTTTTCTCTAACCAGGTCGTTGAAAAGTTCACGAACTTTTCGACGAACTATGTTCGAAATTCGTGCTTTTTTGTTTTACTTATTTTTAGGGATTATTTTTGCGTTTAGCTTATGAATACTTTAAAGGACAACCTTCCCTTAGCTGGAATAGCTGCAGAATACAGCATAGTGAAAGTAAACACGGTTGGAGTAATTTTTTCGATTATGGGTCACCACTTTAACCACCCTATAATGTCAAGCTATTCCATCAGAGGGAAGGTTGTCCTTATAATCAGTCATAAGTTAAAAGCAAAAATAATTGATAAAAATAAGTAAAATAAAAGAAAAGTACGAATTTCGATCGAATTAATGCCGGTTTTTAACGAACTTTTCAAGGAGCTGCGTGAAAAGTTAGAGAAAGGCGAGAGAGCACACATTCTTGAGAGAGGAAAAAGGAAGCAGTGATTGTTTACTTCCTTTTCCCTCTCTCGAAAACGCGTGCTCTCTCTTCTTTCTCTAACTTTTCACGCAGCTTGAAAAGTTCGTTAAAAACCGGCCTAAATTTGTTCGAAATTCGTACTTTTCTTTTGTTTTTCTTATTTTTATCAATTATTTTTGCTTTTAACTTATGACTGATTATAAGGACAACCTTCCCTCTGATGGAATAGCTTGACATTATAGGGTGGTTAAAGTGGTGACCCATAATAGAAAAAATTACTCCAACCGTGTTTACTTTCACTACGCTGTATTCTGAAGCTATTCCAGCTAAGGGAAGGTTGTCCTTCAAAGTATTCATAAGCCAAACGCAAAAATAATCCCTAAAAATAAGTAAAACAAAAGAAAAGCACGAATTTCGAACATAGTTCGTCGAAAAGTTCGTGAACTTTTCAACGACCTGGTTAGAGAAAAAGAGAGAGCACACGAACAGGAGAGAATCAGAAGTTCGCGAACTTTTCTCGCAGATTTCTGACAGATTAAACAGGCCGACTCTCTCGACCGTCTGATTGGTGAGAGAGTGTGCAATTTGAAGAGAGTCATTTCTTGCGATCCCTACTGTACGATTACAATTTTAACAGTTCACTTTCAGCCCGGTGTAGCCATGCTCTTTCTCGAGAGCAAGCACGACAAAGGACGCGGGCACAGAATTGAGATAAGGCAGAAGAGATTCCACTCATCCGGATTTGATGATCGGCTTAAGGACGAAAAGTCGGTTTCGAATTTATACGATATATGAGGCAGTCCGCGATAAATTCAACAACTCGTAGCGAGGCCTCGGAACAGCCCAAAAAGTGGAAACTACGAAAATTTGATGATCGGTTCTTGGAGTAGTTTTCGATGCCGAACATCGCGGTCCACTTCATTTTGCATGATACGCTCATTAGTTATCGGTGTGGCACCATACCACTTCCGGCTAAAAAATGATTTTTCGCTTGATTCCGGATCAAAATACGGACTGGAAGCGCGATATTTCTCGTACCCAAGCAGAATTTAAAGGAGAATCATACATTGTGATCGGTTAGGTGATCGGTTATGATATTTTCTTGTTTAGGAGATTATCTTACTTATTGACTCCATAATTTGAGCGACTGGAGACACAAATATATATATATGCACTTTTTCATGCTGATTCGATTGGAATAGGCATGTGTGGGGATCAGAAGTACCCCACGATCGCTAATACCATTTTTCTGCTTTTATTGAGCATTGCAATGCACAAATAAGGAATCTGAGGGGCGGAAATGAGAGAGTGAGTCATTGTTCTCCCTCTTATTCCTCGACTATCCATCGATTACGCTTTGAAAATCACTTAAAAGGCGGAAAAACGGTAGTAGCGACCGTGGGGTACCTCTGATCCAAACACAATCCTATACCAAACGAATCAGCATGAAAATGCGCATTGATCTGTGTGGGTCTCCAGTCTCTCAAATTATGGAGTAAAAATTGGCATTATCTCCTTTACAAGAAAAGGCCTTGCCTAACCGATCATACGGTTCGATTCTCCTTTAACTTCTGCACGGATGCGCAAAATGTCGCGCTTCCGGCCGGTATTGTGATCCGGAATAAAGCAAAAAAAAATTTTTAGCCGGATATGGTATGGCGCCACACCGATAACTAATGTGCGATTCATGGAAAATAAAGTGAACCACGATATTCAGAATGGAAAACTACCCAAGAAAACATGTTTTTGTGAGTTCCACTTTTTGGGCTGTTCCGAGGCCTTCCTGAGTCTATCGCGGGCGGCCTCATACATTTTCGAAATTATTCAGAACTCGGTTCACAATTCCATTATTCTGCACAATCGATGGAGAAGATCGAACTATACTACTGAAAAGCGAAGGTTTTTCCTCGCCTCGGTTTCAACGTTACTTTTTTTCATATTCAGAAGATGTACTGACCATTCCCATTTCTGTGAATTCCACGTTCTCGATTGATGACACCTATGGACATTTATTCGGAGTCTTCTCAGAGGACCAACTGTCTCAAATGACTAAAAATCAGCAGATAGCAGCAGTCAGTCGTATATTTATGTTTAAAGGAGGAGGAAAGGGAAAATGAACTTCGTCTACTAAAGATATATCCGGATTTATTCCTTGAACGACAATAGAAAGCCAAAATTTGAAAAACGGAGATCAAAGATCAAGGGAGATACGCGCACGGGTACTGTAATTGATAGCTCAGGGAAATGGCTGCGAAAAGATTGCGCAGCGCACACTATCTCACTACCTCTTTCTCCTCTTTCTAGTTCGATCTGTAGAGCGGCGACAACGAGAGTGGGAAAGGGACAGGTTCGATTCCCGCCGAGGACTAACATTTTGCCGCGGTGGTTTCTGCATTAATGCAATGAGGGAAACCTATTTAGCATATTGTGACACTCATTTCCATTTCTTTTATCAAACATTTTCATTTTTACAATGCAATACAACAAAACAGTACAATAAAGAGATTGAAGAATTCGATTTTCTGTACAAATTCAATCCGGTGAACAATCATGATTGTAGATCATTCGTTTGAGTCTCTATTCTGACCCTTTAGACAAGTGTCTAGTCAATCGATGAAAGATGCACGTACGCAAAGAATGGGACAAACAGCTCTTTTCAAACGATTTTATCATTGTCTTGATTGTTTTTTTTTCATTACACAAGTTACATTATTGTATCACTAATTGATCGATTGATTGATCTCTAGATGACATCACTTCCCGATCCCTTTCCTCCCCGACCCCAAGCAAGCGGACAAGATTCTGGCTAGAATCAAAGCAGCCAAGGAGAGGGAGCAGAAGATCTTCGCAGATGGGGTTGACCTCGAGAAGACTGTGGAGTGTTCCTGCACTCGTTGTCCCCCTAGAGATCTCGAGGAAAAGCACGATTACTGCTGCAAATCGCTGTTTCTCTACCCTCTTCTCAAGAAAGGAAATCTCTTCAAGGAGGGATTGCTGGATAAGCTGAAGGACCACGGTAGGAAAGCCTGCATTACGCAGGATCAATACTTCAAGGAGTACCTGCTCACAGAAGCGGTTAGTTACTATACTTCCTATTGTTGATAACTTTCATCTCAATCACTCACTTGAGGGTACGGAAGCTGCAGTTGCCCTCTACGGCTATGCGAGTGGACATGTGGCCATCGATGCGAATCAGTGAGTTCCCCTTTCCAACAATCGTTTACTCTATTGAAAGGCTATTGTATCCGGAATACACTAAATCAATCAAATAGATACCATGGATAGAAAGAATGAAACTTACTATTGAGGGCGAGAAGACACGGGTGCTATCGAGTGATAGTGGCCTCTCTTCTCGGACCACTCGGACGAGGACAGAGAGTTCGACTCCCCGCTTGTGTCATCGATGCCGTCCGGAAGAAATGGCCAAGTGCCGAGGGACATTACACCGGCATCAAGCCATCTGCACTATTCGATGAAGAATAGCTATGTCATGGACTAAATGATAAAGTATTTGTATACCCACAAGCTAGTATTGCTAATTGAAATGTAATATTCATGTGCAAACTATCGTCGATACTATATCGTCTGCTAATGTAATCCTCCCTATCAGATGCAATGACGAGCTTGCGTCGTGTGCCATCAGAGGAAATTCCAGAAAGAGATGCACGCATTTACGGAAAATGAGAAGAAACGGACAACGTGGATAAACGCTGTCCGTTCAACCCCAGAAGGAAGAAGATCTCTCATGGCAGTGGTGAATGCATCCAAGTGTCCCTATCTCTGTGCAAGTCACTTCTCCCCCTCTGACTACACATACTCGGCAACTGCTACCGTACTTCGACCTGATGCTGTCCCTTCCTTTGTGGTGAGTAATATACACAATTAAACGGGAGAAAATATATTTATCTATCTCATACAACGGAAACAGAGGCCTTTAGGAGACGACTGCTCCATCTACAGTATCCCAACCATCTATCGTACTCCCTCCTACCTGTTCCCCTCTTCTCTCGCCCTTCCCTTCTTCATCTTCCTTCATCTTTCCTCGCCCTCGTCCTCTTCAATCCTCTCTTCCGTCTTACGTCCGTCCTCCTCCACTCCTAACTCGATCTCTTCTCTGCTGCGTCTGCTGTTGCCGACCTGAACAGGTATTCATTAATTATCATTACTGCATTCCATCTCGCACTAAACTAACTCAAATTAGATTATTTAAAAAATGAGGTATTTTTGATAACTACTTGAAGGCTCGAGATATGAACGAAAGCTCCGAATGGACTCCTCCTACCCCTGCCACTCCCCGCATCGAAAGTGTCCCTCTATCGAACTACATGATAGTGTCGAAGGAGTCATTGACCTCCCTCCTCCTAGAGTGTCCCAAGTGCGAACAGGGACAATGTCATCTATCCTTCCACATGGTAGGACTCGCGGCATCATGCACGAGGGAGTGCAACAGATGTGATACTACGAGACTACGGAGAAGAAAAGAAAAATTGCTCTCGCCGAACAAAAAGTAAACAAGGAGAGGTAATCAATTTACGAACCATTTTTAATTAAGAAGTTGTGGGAGACACTCACCCGTCCTCTTCGTCCTCATGGAGTCGACAGCAACTTGGAGGAGGAGGCGCCCGAGAACGACGACGAGGGCGAGGACGACGCCCTCCTCCCCCCTCCTCTTCCTCATCTCCCTCTCCTCAATTCGATGGCAGACGAGGCCCTAGGATATATGACTGATGAGGAGTTTTTTTTTGAATATCCTTAACTTATTTTACGATAAATGAATTGAAAAGGTAATCATTCACAAATAAAACACGAGTAATATTTAAATATAGGCCGAAGAAAGAGAAACGAACCTTTTTTAGCGATGGCCTTTCACCATCGGAAGGGCCATGATCTTGGCCGGACGACGTTGGACGTAGTTCTAAAATACAAGAATGAAATTAATCGATACAGCAAAGTGGGAAGCAGCCAAACTAACTGACAGGTCTGGGAGAAGCGAAGGCAGCACCGTCCATGCCCATTTTTTTATCATCGGTGATGACCGCTGACCTGGCTTCAATGAACAATTAATTAAACGGTAGAAAATAAAGAAAAAAATGAGCAATTAAGCAAGGTTGAAAGCAAAACATGTAAATAATAGATGGGCCAACGACGAAAAAGAAGAAGTAATTAAGACGACGCATTTAGGGAGAAATTGTGGCAATCGGATCAAAAGTTAGTTGAAACAGAAGCAATTTAAATATTATCGACGTGGAATGAGTAGAATCACAGATAATCGCCCCAAAGAAGAAGATAGAACTCATGAATCCAACTGAAAGGAATGCGCGCGTGAAAGGGGTGGATGGGAAGAGATCACACAATCGATCGATTGAAGTAATATTGATTTTGAAATAACAGGATGAACTAGAGTACAGATATGCATTTAGCAACAACGCAACACAATCAAAGCGAGCAAACGCAAAAAATAAGAAAAAAAAGAGAGACGCTCCGTAGCCAAGAGCCGCGTCGGGGACCGGTAATTGGTGTTACTTTCACTGTTTTTAGCATGGCCTGTTTTTAGCACATTGACAGCCGGGGCATTTCGTGGTAGGATGAAATACGTTCAAATTTCCAGCTTTCGCTTTCATCCTCCTTTAAGAAGACAAATATTTTTTAGTTCTACAATTTCATGCAGAGTTCCAAACAGCTCGTTAGAGCAGGAATTCTGGGAACTTCGGAATTTGCCTCCATCGTTGCTCCCTTAGCCAGAAACTACAGTGTAGTGAGAAACGTGAGTAGAGAAAAAATTTTCAATTAAACGAAATTTATGCTACAATAACGATGTGAAGTAGAGAGACGTATAGACAGCACGGATTCAATAAAATACCCTCTTCTTTCTGTGCTATCCCGCCTGTCTAATAGAGTTCCTTATTTGGATTACTATCTCTTAATTTCCCACACTCTCTCATCACTCGACCGATCTAGAGGGCGAAGAACGAAACGAACGAAGAGACGGTTTCACGAATTATGAACTCTTCTGTATATAAGCAGAGAACACGATGAAGGACAACAGTATTTCTTGCGAACCATCTCTACTAGGTTGCGTTTGCGTAAAAGGCGTATTTATGACACCGTTTCTTCAACATCATTTTTCCAGATCCTACAAGAGGAAGTTGCTCATAGGGAGAAAACATCGTCTGGATCTAGGTAAAACATTTTCTTGCACAATTGGTTGTGGTAAATATCATAAATTCAACCAGGTCTCCGTTGCAAAGAGATTGCTCTACATTCACGGCGGACGTACGGAATGCATCCTTGCGGCAGCTGTTCAAGAAACATTTGAATACGGTTTAACTTTGATTTTATCAATGATTCGACTGTTTCTAAACATAAATATTAAGCTAATCTTCATTCAGAATGATGGATATATTCTGATGTGCAGTCACGAGACCGAGAATAGGGAGAAAATGAAAGAGTGAGCACAATCTTTTCTTACACATCTGGTTTTACTAGACCAATCTTTTTTTTCCATAAAAAAGTTGATAATATTTCCTGAATTCTGTAGTCTTCTGTACCGCAAGATCATCACTGATGAACTGAAGTTGCCAAATACGGGACTAGGCAGCAACTTGGTCGGACTAATAGAGCATAAGCATCCCGGAGCGACAATGGAATTCGTCACGGAACAATTGGAGAAGGATCCGTGAGATTTGCACATTTTTTTCAGTATGGGATGCTCGATTTCAGGACGTCTCTTCCCTTACGATTCAAGATTATGACCATCATCGAATATCTTTACGATGCAAAAGGGACAGAGCAGGGCACGGAAGCCGACCTATCAGCCGTTAGTGAACTTTGAGGAAGAAATTGAATAGAGTATGTAAAAGTGTAAAAATATATGCGTACAAAGGAAACCCACAATGTTAAAATGCGGGTAAACCATTGCAGCTTCACAATCTCATTCGCCAACATCCCTCGATTGCGGCAGAAAACTATGACGTCATCGTGAAGATATTGGAGACGCAGTACGTCAAGGACGGACATGCGAAAAAGGATATCGAGTTCGAGGAAACTATCAGGAAGATACTCAATGAGATCGATGCGTAATGGCACTCGATGATTCTTTTCTGATAAACAATTCTAATAACTTATTAAAACTGTTTAGAAAGTCGTGTAGTCTGGCAAGGCACGTGATGCGCGAATATTACTCATCTTCACAATCAATCTCAGAAATCGCGCGATAAAAGCATAAGAGGAAATTCACTTTAGCACGCAATTTCTTCGATGGAGCATAATCAATTCTCAGTCTGTGCTCTTTTTGTAGCTACGAGTACCTACGCGTAGTCGCCAGCCATTGATCCCTATTAGCCTCATCTTATCAGTGCAGTTGACATTGTATTTTCAAAGATTTAAAAAATTGGCTCGAGATATGTTGGAGGATCTTTCTACTGAAAAAAGCGCTTGTTTTTTGTAGTGCTGGATTCGTCGAAGCGCCTTTCAACCCCATTTTTTTGCTTCCCTCTCTCATATATATTTATTTTATTTTTTGGTTCCCACTCTCTCTCTGTTTCCCAGTTTTAAGAAGGAAATTGTCGATCATAGTATTTTGCCTGGCCCAATTCTTAAACAAATTGTAAGTAAGCAAGTTTTTATCGTTAAAAAATGTTTATCCGAAGTAGAACATCTGTGCCATCCGATCATTAACTCCGTGCATTCCCCACGCTTGGTTTCGTTCTCTGACGTCCGAATGAATGACTCATCGATACTCTGGAAACCCGACAGACTTCCCTCGTTTCTCGTTATCTCTCTCAGCTACAGTCTATTGAGATAAGGGCAGTCGGCTCATTCCTCTAGCTGTCTCTCCGCCTCCTATTATCATCCTTCCTCCTCCATCGTTTACACTCCACACTCTCCTTCCCCTTCCCTGTTTGCCACCTCACGTAGTCCGAGACGCTAGGCTGACATTAAATCCAAAGGCGTGCATTTTGACATATAAAAGATGACCAAATATCAATCATACGCTTATTTTGAAAATCATATTTTCGCGTGGTTTACCGCCCTTCATCAAACGCAGCATCATATTGATATCCAATCTTGCCATACTATGAGCAGTGTTCTCGCTCTCTCCATATCATACACTATCTCGCTCACTCAGATCGACGAGAGAGCGTGTGGTTTGGAGAGAGTCAGACGATTCCGTCATATTATGTTCACGCTCTATCCGAATACCGGAATTGGTTTACGTATCGCTCTCAGGATAAATGATGGCTCTTGATCTGTACGACGAGAAGTACTACACCTGCTGCTGCGGAACGCATATCACGGTTTGAGACTCTTTAGCGTTCGAAAAAATCAGTAGAGTGCGAAATTCGAATATATTATCTGTTTTTATTATACTCAAATGGAAATCATTGAGAACGTGCGGAAATATAAACCTAAATTGCGCACACTTCCGATTACTTAACACAGGTATTCTGAGAGATTGCATGAAACAAATATCCATGTTTGACAAACTGTTTAAAGTGGCTCAATTTCTTCCAAACAATCAACATTGACACATCTAAGGTCAAAAAACTTAAAACTGCCTTGGTGAGTGCGAGGATTCAAAACAGCCTAAAATCCGGCTCCGGCCATTTTGAAAATTCAAAAATTCAAAAATTTGACATCTTCAAAAATGCTAAAAATCGATTTCTGGATCCAATAATTGGCTGGCGTGAAAAAATATCCCCTATCTTACAGCTGATTTTGCCGAATCCGAACTCTACGCTCTTTTCTACCCTAGAAAAATTGCATTTGAAACTTACAGGACCGTTCCATTTTTTGTTTTAACGGCATAAACCAAGAATTTAGTGAACTTTGCCTGTTTGAGCATTACATATATTCATCCAGTTCACCGAGCTCAGCGTGTCTTTGACATTTTTCGATGTTTTGGATGTGAAAGAGTAAAAATTGAGCGATAAAAGTTAAAATTTCGGAGTTTTCGAAAAATCGATTTTTTGCCCTTACAAAATATCGATTTTATCGAATCTCCGAAATTTCGCATTTTAGACGTAAATTTTCTTCCCCTGACCATAATGAATGTTTCTGAAGTTATTAATTCGCATTTTGTTATCATTGCATCGATATATGCAACATATATGCAAATTTCAATGATAATATTTCAAATGACGTCAAATGTACAAGCTGATGTTCCCGGCCTTGGAAAAGCATCAGAAACATTCATTATGGTCAGGGGAAGAAAATTTACGTCTAAAATGCGAAGTTTCGGAGATTCGATAAAGTCGATATTTTGCAGGGGCAAAAAATCGATTTTTCGAAAACTCCGAAATTTTAACTTTTATCGCTCAATTTTTACTCTTCCACGTCCAAAACATCGAAAAATGTCAAAGACACGCTAAGCTCGGTGAACTGGACGAATATATGTAATGCTCAAACAGGCAAAGTTCACTAAATTCTTGGTTTATGCCGTTAAAACAAAAAATGGAACGGACCTGTAAGTTTTAAATGCAACTTTTCTAGGGTAGAAAAGAGCGTAGAGTTCGGATTCGCCAAAATCAGCTGTAAAATAGGGGATATTTTTCACGCCAGCCAATTTGTGGATCCAAAAATCGATTTTTCGCATTTTTGAAGATGTCAAAATTTTTTATTCGGTTTCACTTCAACATTAATGTTGTTCATCTCGCCGATTTCTTAATTTTCCTTTTTTGAACGTCTTTTTTACTCAACGTTAAAGAAACTTATGAATTTTTGAATTTTCAAAATGGCCGGAGCCGGATTGTAGGCAGTTTTTCAATTTCCGGTTCTGCAAAGTTTTCTGGAGATTAGTGGGCCTTATGTTTATATGAGAGACTTTCTGAGAGAACTGAGCAATAGCCCATATAGGCCGTACAACCAAAAATAAATACTTGATTTTAAGATCTCCCTGGGCGTAACTTTTCACGTAGAGTTCGAAAATCGACCTTAGAAAGCCGTATCTCTTACCCCTCATTTCGTGTCTCGCGCTGAACCTGGGAGGTCGGTTTTTGTAAATCGTGAACGGCTCATCCAAACCTCTTACATGTATAGTAATTCTGAAAGATCTCGACGAGATGAGCATTTTTGCTGTTGGAAGTGAAAAGCTAGCTCATCTGTGAAAAAAGTTAAGACCATAAATCGACCTTTTGAATTCTCAAAAAAATCCGCCGTGCAAAATTTTTCGGCGGGTTACGTAAAATAAATGTTTTCAAATTATTCCTCATCTAAAACTACCCCTGGAAATGTTTATTTCATTTTGAAAGGCTTGATTATTTCAGCTGATCTGCTTGGTCGAACAGAATTTACTCCCAGTGCCTGAAATATTTCATAAACACATAATATGAAATGTTTCCACTCAGAAATACGTCATTCAGACTGGTCAAAACCAACCATGGTGGTCCAGTAGACATTTTTTCGACAATGCCTTGTGACGCACTTTGGAGATAAGTTTTGGCTACGATATCGCAAAAATAAAAGGTTCGACAGTTAATAGATCGCAAATATGTAATAGCTACGATATATTGAACAATATTAATTTGTTTGAGGCACACTCTTACACTTTTCAAGTTCACAATTAGCCGATATTTGTAAATTTCGTGTCCCAGTATCATGAATCACGAACGACAGCAGCCTCAAACATAACATTTACGCATTCTAAAGCGAAAATTCGGATTCTACGAGTGAAATACACTTAGAAATATAGATAGCATGTGTTTCCGTCATGTCGACATTTTCACCCCCTACTATCCCATGAGCTCAACATAAAAAATTTTTTTTCGTTACTTTTACTTAATGAATATATTTTTTAGTGCATTTTCACTCGTAGATATCCGAATTTTCGCTTTAGAACGCGTAAATGTTATGTTTGAGGCTGCTGTCGTTCGTGATTCATGATACTGGGACACGAAATGTACAAATATCGGTTAATTATGAACTTGGAAGTGTAAGAGTGTGCCTCAAACAACTTAATATTGTTTAATATATCGTAGCTATTACATATTTGCGAGGGGAGTAAATTCTGAACTCTACTTTTCCAGACAGTCGACTTGAAATATTGAAGAGACCGAAGCTCTGACTGTTCGACCAAGCAGAACAGCTGAAATAATCACGCCTTTCAAAATGAAATAAACATTTCCAGGGGTAGTTTTAGATGAGGAAT
Source organism: Pristionchus mayeri (assembly GCA_036245805.1). NCBI lineage: Eukaryota > Metazoa > Nematoda > Chromadorea > Rhabditida > Neodiplogasteridae > Pristionchus > Pristionchus mayeri. The sequence goes on from BTRK01000006.1 coordinate 47,494,834, forward strand.
AATTTGAAAACATTTATTTTTCGTAACCCGCCGAAAAATTTTGCACGGCGGATTTTTTGAGAATTCAAAAGGTCGATTTATGGTCTTAACTTTTTTCACAGATGAGCTAGTTTTTCACTTCCAACAGCAAAAATGCTCATCTCGTCGAGATCTTTCAGAATTACAATACATGTAAGGGGTTTGGATGAGCCGTTCACGATTTACAAAAACCGACCTCCCAGGTTCAGCGCGAAACACGAAATGAGGGGTAAGAGATACAGCTTTCTAAGGTCGATTTTCGAACTCTACGTGAAAAGTTACCCCCAATTAGTTCTTAAAATCAAATCTTTATTTTTGGCTGTACGGCCTATTGTGAACCCTCTCCGACAGTCTCTCATATACCATGGAAATCTCATAGAAATTGGACCACTATGAACAGTTTGTCAAACGGCGATTTGTCAGAAGACCGGTGTTAATAGATAGACAGAGAATAATTATTTCGAGATTTATTTGTATATGCTTTGTTGATGGCCAGTTCTTGCTCATCCTTTCAGAAAGTCGCTCGAATCTTGATGGTGATCAGCCTTGTCTGGTACGGCATTCAACTCGTGGCGTGGACTCGTCTCGGCATAGCCGGCTTTCTCATCAGTGGCATCGGGGCTCTGGGAGTATTCCGAGAAATGCGCTTCCCTCTGCACGCATATATCCTGCTGATGGTTAGTGATTGCATTGATGGTGATTGTAAAGTTACTCAATAGTATAGTGCGAAATCGATATTTAGCCAATAGGTTTACGTATTCTCTCACTGTTCGAGCATTTGAGGGGATGTGCTAAACTGTGCGGAATTGAAGATACAATTACCCCTAATTTCGAAATATACTTCGAAATATTGCATAGAATATGTCGGTGGCCAATGGTATAATATTGAATATATTTCAGTTCATTCACTACCTCTTCGGAGTTTTCTACGGAGCGGTATGAAGATTACTTTCATGTCAATTTTCAAAGGAACATAAAATTTGAGGCGACTGTATTCTGGTTATTGAAAACGGACAAGGATCTTAATCGGGAATCAAAGGGTAACTATTGATTCCAAGAATCATTCAAAACAAAGATTTCAGAAACAATTCTTTCGGTGTACATTTTCATATCCGCACTTTCATTTATCGTTATGCTTTCATTCATATATGTGAGTTTTGTTGGTATATTATGTAAAGGTTGGTGCTTTTTAACACCAAGAAATATGTTCAAAGCAGAAATATATATTGGCAGGTCTGCGCAAAATTGGCATCTTTCATCAAATATCGCGATGAAATCAGACCACATCCAGGCCCGTTTCCGAAATACGTCGAATTCCCAACTCTGGAGACAAACAAGGAATTCTTGCTCCAATTTAGAAATGGATGAAAATTCTTTCGAGATTCGCTTGTTTTCCACGGTTGTTTTGTGTGTTTCTTTTTCAAATATTTGTTTCGAATAAACGATTCAAAGTCTACTAACGGTGGCAATTGAAAAAAATATAAATATTATAAATATGAGGCGAATCGCGAGAGAATCGACCATTTTAGGGGGGTAGCGGCGGTAGGATTCATGTTTGTCCGATTCCGCTATAATTTTGGTTTTAAGTACTTCAAATGATGCTCTTTCAAACTGCGTTGTCAGAATTTTGATATCGGACATCATCGTCGAGATTCAGAAGGCCAAAGTTGGTACTATCACTTTTCGGCTATCAAATCGAGCTCATGTAAATGATCATAAGTCTGTTTAAAATAAAGATAAAAGACCGTTCTTTTTTTCCAAAGAAAGCTACCACCATGCGCTACAACTTTGATGTTGAGGTCATCAATCCTGGTGCTCATCTTGGTGCGGGGTGGTCGGGTGCACCAAAACGTTCGTAACTTTGGAAAACGGAAAAACTATCTGGGTTTTCATGCTTAACTTGTAGTACATACATATGTCTCACTTCTCGCCAAAAATGAATGAAATCGGAGTATAAACAAAAAAAGCATTCACTTTCGTGAAGCGACCCCAAAATGACTTCCAGACAAGCGTACTTCCGTACTTTCAATTACGCTCATTTCTGCTCAAAATAATTCAAAAACATCGAAAACAACATTTGAAGTTGTTTCCCCCCACATTCTAGCACTTCCATTGGTCATACATGGTCACATGACTCAAAATTTGAAAATCGATATTTCGACCTGTTTCAACTTGGGGGAGGGCGCTAATGCACACAATGTGTTTCAAATAATGTAGAAATGTCCCTCTAAACTAGTCAGAGAGAGGGGGTGTCTATAAATGTGAGTTTTCATACGAGGAATTCAAGAAAATGCGCAAAACTGTATAATAGGTCAAAGTGGTCCTAGGGATCCGGCTTGGAGCACGATGAGCTGAACATTTCATCTGTTGAAAATGAGTCTCTATCTTCTCGTTTAACCGTGCTACAGAGCCTGGAATTTGGATAGGAATAGGGTAGAATCCCCCGAGAGCGCGCGCTCTAACCGTCTGGCGCTCTCGCCCTCTGACCTCCCTCTCCCTCCCCTCTATTTAGCGCTCCCTCGCTCGCCTCTTTCGTCGTTTTCTGTCATCTTCTAAGCTCTGTAGCACGGTTCAACGAGAAGATAGAGACTCACTTTCAACAGATGAAATGTTCAGCTCATCGTGCTCTACATTTCTAGCCATAAGCCGGATCCCTACGACCACTTTGACCTATTGTACAGTTTTGCGCATTTTCTTGAATTGCTCGTATGAAAACCCACATTTATAGACACCCCCTCTCTCTGACTAGTTTAGAGGGACATTCCTACATTATTTGAAACCCATTGTGTGCATTAGCGCCCTCCCCCAAGTTGAAACAGGTCGAAATATCGATTTTCAAAGTTTGGGTCATGTGACCATGTATGACCAATGGAAGTGCTAGAATTTGGGGGGAAACAACTTCAAATGTTGTTTTCGATGTTTTTGAATGATTTTGAGCAGAAATGAGCGTAATTGAAAGTACGGAAGTACGCTTGTCTGGAAGTCATTTTGGGGTCGCTTCACGAAAGTGAATGCTTTTTTTTTGTTTATACTCCGATTTCCTTCATTTTTGGCGAGAAGTGAGACATATGTATGTACTACAAGTTAAGCATGAAAACCCAGATAGTTTTTCCGTTTTCACAAGTTACGAACGTTTTGGTGCACCTGACCACCCCGCAACAATATGAGCACCAGGATTGATGACCTCAACATGAAAGTTGTAGCGCATGGTGGTAGTTTTCTTTGGAAAAAAGAACGGCCTTTTATCTTTATTTTAAACAGGCTTATGATCATTTACATGAGCTCGATTTGATAGCCGAAAAGTGATAGTACCAACTTTGGCCTTCTGAATCTCGACGATGACGACCGATATCAAAATTCTGACAACGCAATTTGAAAGAGCATCATTCGAAGTACCTCCCACATAAATGGTTTCCTGATAGGACAAACTTTTTTGCTACCGCCGCGGCGTGGTCGATTCTCTCGCGATTCGCCTCATATGTTGTTTAACACCGCCTCTCACCAGTAGGTAATGTGGCCAAACATGTATAAGGTTGTTGAAAAAGTCTTGTGTTTTTTGTATACTAACTTTGTGTGTACTTACTGTCCAGGAGTGTTGCTCGGTCGATAACATATCCAAATGATCAATGAATAGATCATGCACAAACACATCCATCTGCGAACCTTTTGTTCCTTTTTTCGGGACGGTTTGATAAATTAGCAAAATCCACAGTTGTTTTTGCTCAGTATCCATGGTTATCGCGCGTCGAAGATTGCCTTCTACTCGATAATAAGCATCGAAATGCGGAAGGAACGAGATGGAACGAGATCTCGCACGGTAGAGCAACTGTCATGAAATTTCAGTTCTCTAATTTAAGGGAGAAACTAATATCGGGAAAGATATGGGCAGATGCGGAAATTAGTGTGGAGGGCTAAAAAATGCCCATGCCTCTCTTCATTTCTCTCCCTATCTTTCTCGTTCTCTCCATCCGAACAATGGTCTGTTGAGTTTACGCACCCTCTTCAGTTTACACGCTCTCTCGCCGGTCTGAGAGACGAGAGAGCATGCAAACTGAAGAGAGTCAGACGATTCCTCCTCCATCACTCTCACGCACTCGCCCTCCCTCCATCTATTCTCTATTCCCTCGCTATCCACTCAATTGTTGTGCAAAATTCCGCTTCCGTGTATCTTAGACATTTTTTATTTCGCTTGATGTATTTTCAAGAAATAGTACGATTATTCCCACGTATATATTCTTGCATTGAACATATTTTGCATACACAAACGTATTATATTGTCATAAATTTTTGCAACCGACCAAAGGATAGCAGAGGGAAAATTTCACTCACTCTGTGAGCCCCTCATACCTTCCTCTCGGAAGGATTTGGGCCTAGCTTCATCCCTTTCCCATGGCTCTTTCTTTGTCTTGCTTTGCATTTGCACTCATGCTCAAACGAGGAAATGTCCTAACCACGAGTCACGAATTCGCCAAATTTCATGACTTCGCCTCTTTGCTCCAGGCTTTTCCTCCTCAACAGAAGTATATCACAATTATTGAGATTTCAGAAAATGTCTGAACCCGAGTCGAATCGCACTAGAATTCCATTGGACAAACGTACGTTTGTAGCAAATTGGATGAGGGAAATTATATTTAGACACTGGTCGCTATGTATCGCATTCTTTCGAAGTGCTATACCGTTATCGAGATATATTTTAGTCTCGTCGGCTGAACGAGAAGATACTCAATACGAGCTAAGTCTGGCATAGGTGAATATTTGCATTTTTATAATTTTTATTTTTTTTAAATGTTTGATTCTTCTCAGATTGAGAGGGCGATGTACGCAGTCGCTATCGTACTGGGAAGTATACTTACACTGTCCTCAAGTTCCGACGATGCTGCAGAACCAACGTGGTGCTTGCTCAATCGAAAATTACATTTATTTAAATGAAATAAATATAATGAAATAAGATCACTGCACGATATACAATTGGGCTCTATTTCAATATCATGATCGCAAGTATGTACCTAGGTCAGAGGCTACAAAGGTCCCAGAACAAGCTATCCGTTTCCCGTTACATATCCACCAGGCATAAAAAAAATAAGTTTTTAGCAACCCAGATCCTATAAAAGGATTTTTTGGGGTCTGGTGCCGAGGCTTAAAGCCTGCATACTAAAACTGAGCCATAAATTTTAGGACGTTGCGGCGCGTCTTCTCTCGTATAAAATCTCGCTCTCCGTTGCCGATGGACTCATTCTCTTCGTTTACGCTCCCTCTCAACTCGTCTGGATAACGACCTTCTGGGTACTTCTGGGTACTTCCGGGTACCATCTGGTGCTCTTCTGGTCTTCTGGGTATATTCTGAGTACTTTTGGGATCTGACCCGGGTTGCTTCACTTCCTATTGTTTTTTTTACATTTTTTTTTGCATAATTTCAGTGGTACGGCGGTGAAATGCTATGCCGATTCAGCAAATTTATCGCTACATTCGCTTTCTATCTGACGGCAAATATGCAGGTAAATAACTGGAAACTCATGTCGTGAATTCATCTGTCTTCTCATTATAATATGTTACAATATTCCTGTTTTATGGGTCGTAGGTGGGGGCGATTCGTATTAAAGGAAACCACTCTTCATCAGCAGGAAGTGGGACAGCAATCGCTCGAGAAAAATAACAATGAATGATAAATATTGTGTGCAACTATCACTATGTAATAACAAAATCTATTCGCAAAGTCACTCTCGATTGGAATTTAATATATTTTCCAGGTTTTAATCGCTTTCGACCGTCTCATCACAATGAGTCACATTACTGAAGTCCACGCGAAAGGAGTGAGCTAGTTCTGGATTAATAACAATTCATCATTTGTATGAATTGTACCACTCTCATTTATGTTATTTTAAGAAGGCGATTTATACGATTGTAAATTTGAAAACAGCTTGACGAAATGTGTTTAAACAGTCAAGTGTTTTCGAATGCAAAGTGAGCGAAAATGATTAGACTCACTCGAGATATCTCCAGAGCGTCCACTACAACAATCGACTCTTCCTTCGCTTGGGTTCTCGCAATTGTGTGTTCGATACCGCAATTCTTCAAAATCATCTTCAAAATCGTCTACCACAATGGAAACCCGCAATGCTCTTCCATTTGGTGAGAATTTCCTTGTCTGCTGCAAATTTGAGGTCGAAATCCTGTCAATTTCAATGTTTTCTTCAATTTTTCACTACTTTCTCACTACTTGTCAGTTGATTTTTGTGAGTCTGAGGCGCGACCGTCGTAGAGAGACATGATACAGCTTATTCGATAGAGCGTACACGGTTGCCCGCCTAGTAACTTGTATCTACAAAATCAAAGGGATTCATTCCAAATGTTGCAGGACCGAATACACCGTTCAATACGAAGACAAGCAGGAGAGAGCGGAGAAGCTACTGCAGGCAATCAGTAAAATCAATTCGAGGGATTCTGCTGTTACTCCCTTCCTCGCATCTCTCTATGCGCAGCTCATGAAAGACGATGTGACGAGCGTTCTTCAATGGGAGAAGGTGGGTTCGCATCGTGCTCGCAATTACGGCAAACGTTTATCCATTCCTCCTTCTTGCTCCCACTCCATCTATCGAGAGACTGAAAATAATGCAAACTGTGCGTATTTCGAAACGAGAGAGAGAGCGTGCTTGAAGTTCTACAACATCGCGTTTTCCTCTATCGTCCTACTCTATTTCTTCATTAACAATAACCGTACTTGAAGAAGAATCGTACGGTTCTTCCATATCAAGCGACGAGTCGACAGTGAGGATGGGAGAAAGATGAACGTGCTCTTGTATGCACCTTATTGGAATCCCAAAAAGAACTTGCATCAGACCGATTGGTGCTGAATCGCAATCTCCTGCGTGGAAAACGACTACGCGGAGAGTTTCTCTACGCGCCGTTCGTTGATGCATTTACGAGCATTTTTTTAAACTCGAACTCAGTCATTGAATAGTCTAATAATCCAATTGTATTGGTTCTCGCGGTTCAATGAGCCATTATTTTTTTAAAAAATAAAGAAACGAGACAGTTTGCTTCTTTAGGATTCGTCGCCAAGACACACACTGCTTGCCTCCTATCAGCACCGTTTCAGCACGCGCACAACGGGAATGCGAAGAATGACCATCGCTGCTCACGGTTCAAAAGAGCAGCAATCGTCCGACTCTCTTCGGTTTGCACGCTCTTTCGCCGGTCAGAGCGACGAGAGAGTGTGCAAACTGAAAAGAGTCAGACGATTGCTTCAAAAGAGAGCTAAGAAGAAGAACCCGAAGACGAAATCTAGTTGTTCTCATGTATGATATATCTTCTCAACTATCTTACCAAAATTTGTATCTCGATTAACTGAATGTTGATTTCTAACTCTGGCTGAACATGTAATATTCGAAAATTTGAATTGTATGCGTCACAATTAACTCGTTACCAGCAGCTGATTCTAGGGATATTTTTGCATTTTTTACAGGATCGTATTCAGTTTGCGAGGAACATTTTGAGATGCGTACAGCGCGTCGTCAGTTTAGGCGGATGACTCTTCCGAGTCGCGCAGTGAGTTCATTGCATTTTGCGAGCTGGAAACTCAGCGTGGATATTAATTGTATTTTTTTGAAGAAAATATGATGAGGGAGGGTTCCAAATTTAGCATCAACATAGTTGCCCACCACTGGCGGCGGCAAGTGGGGTAGTGCTCATAGGGGGTCATGGTCCAAAATAGTGGTAGGGGTTGATGTTCGACCGACCTTAGGTACCATGACCAACATCATCTACAGTAACTCCATTGCCATTTGTCGGCTACCGTAACCCGATCTACAGTAATCCAGATACTGTAAGCACACCACGTGGTAGCAAACGAGCCGATACTCGGCCGCACAGGCATGGATCACCTTCGGCCGGAATACCGTACTCCACCTACAGTAACCTAGATACCGTAATCCTGGTTCACTATCATGAACTGACTTTTTTTTCTAAAATAGGTGCAAAAAATCGGTTCTGCATTGATTCAAGTACAACTCTTCGAGCAATATTTATTTTTATATTTTTCAAATATAAATCATAGCCGAGTGGTTAACGCACTAGTTTTGATAACCGAAGGTTGCGGTTTCGACTCCGGACGGCGGCAAACACCTTTGCCAAGCTTTGGGGAGTTTGAAAAAATGAAGAAGGACTACCGTATCCTTGCTACAGTATCCCGGTTCGGTGGGTCAACATTAGTGCGGTCAGATGGATAACTTGATAAAAGTAGAGTATCGTTTTTTATATGAACAACCGAACCAGGATACTGTAGCAAGGATACGGTAGTCCTACTTCACTTTTTCAAACTCCCCAAAGCTTGGCAAAGGTGTTTGCCGCCGGCCGGATTCGAACCCGCAACCTTCGGTTATCAAGTCTAGTGCGTTAACCACTCGGCTATGATTTATATTTGAAAAATAGAAAAATAAATATTGCTCGAAGAGTTGTACTTGAAACAATACAGAACTGATTTTTTGCGCCTATTTAAGAAAAAAGTCAGTTCATGATAGTGAGTCAGGAGTACGGTATCCAGGTTACTATAGGTGGATTACGGTATTCATTCAGAAGGTCATGCATGCCTGTGCGGCCGAGTACCGACTTTTTTGCTACCATGTCGTGTGCCTACAGTATCTGGATTACTGTAGATCGGGTTACGGTAGCCGGCAAATAACAATGGAGTTACTGTAGATGATGTTGGTCATGGTACCTAAGGTCGATCGAACATCAACCCCTATCACTATTTTGGACCATGACCCCCTATGAGCACTACCTCACTAAAAAAGTGGGGTAGTGCTCATCCATGAATCGCCGGCGGCGTGGGCAACTATGAGCATCAATTAAAGTATTTTTTTAAAAATTAAAATAATATTAATTTATCGCATCGGACCAACCTGCGTACGATTCGCAACACTATCCCTTGGATGCACACTGTGCACGTCGTGCGGAGAAACACCCGGAAGAAGGCCAGTTACGATATTATTGTTATTAGGTTGTCTCAAAAGTTTCTGACTATTTATTTTTCGAAGTTTCTCTTGGTGTATTTAGACTCATTGCCATTCCGTCATGGTTATAGTTAAGGACATGATAGTAGACTACAATAATATTTTTGAATCAAACATTGCTCGTGGTTCGCCCAAGAAAAGCACTTCCAGGTAAAAACATGCAAAAATCGTGACTTTTTAGTGTTTTCGAAGGAACTCTGATCCTCGAATATCTGCGGCCTACCCAATTTACCCACATTTTCATTGGTATAATAAAACTTGCTTGTTCAGATAATGGTGAAAAAACTGTAGCGTTGTTGAGAAACGGTAAACGGTCAAAAGTGCAGTTTTCAGCAATCAAATCTCTAAAGAAATATTTCGAAACATCATATTTCTTAACAGATCTATGAACATCCTCCATAATGCAACCGTGTATTAGTACGGAAGGGCACTGCTGAGTGATCAACAAATGATGGTTGCTAATCGATCCGCACTTGCAAAATACCAGCAAATGTATATTTGGAAAATTGTAATTGGTGCAGGACTGGGATTGAGAGCCATTATCAAGTATGCGTTTCAGGCCAATCCTTTGGCATTAGGAAATTTAATAAGCCCACTCATTAGCCTTTAAAACAGTGCTTTTGTTTAGCAGATGTCAGAGCTCTCACAAGAATTAAAATCTATTCAAAACTGAGATTAATTTCCACCAATGTCGAATTTAGCTGTGAACAGTGCTATCCTTAGTGGTTAAATTGGTCCACAATAACACTCGTTTTAAAGGGTTCCCAAGGCCACATCAACTGTTGAAAACCATTAGTTGATTGATAGATTCCGAAGCACGGGGAAGGTCAGTATGTTCGAAAATGAAAATAGTCAGAAACTTTTGAGACAACCTAATACTATTATTATTATTAATATTGTTATTACTATTTTATTATTATTATTAATAAGTAATAATAAACAATAACACAAGTAGCGCAGTAGTACAACTGCAATGCATAGTCTAGACACTCACAGTGCAATTCATAGATTATTTTCCAGGTGCTCCTCATGCTCTCGCTCAATTTGCTCTTCTGGCTGCCATACTTCATCCATGCCGTCCTCTCCTCCTTCGTCCTCCTCGACTACAACAACTTCCAATTCGCATGCGCACTCATCGTGTTTAATGCAATCACCAATATTCTGTTGTAACAAATTTCCGTATAATTGGCAAGAAATATTTTTAAAAATTCAATTTTAAAAGTGTCCACCAAATAATATAATTATTTTCCTTTCCGGACATTCGAGAATTGGAGATTTCAATGTGAAATGCTTTTAATATTCGCTTGGTAAGTGTTTCTTTTTCAGTAGCTATATTCAAATCATGCCTGCTCTTTGCACGTGACGATGCTATGTATGTGTTAAGAGACCGGATCGGTAACAATCGACCATAATGGACACCTCCCGGCCCTGTTTCCTTAGCAATGAGATTCAGGCGCCCACGCTCTGTGTATGTGTACTCCTTGTCCCCATGTACCACAAATGATCGCCGAATTCCTGATTCCTCCTCTGCACAGGACAAAAATTGGTCAGAAATGTTGAAAATGGAAATTTCATAAATTCTCAACCAGAAAAGGTGGAGTCAAAATCTCTTCGGTATTGTACTAGATATCACCAATAATTAAAATTTAACCATCCAAATCGAATCACACTCGATTATTATGGCGGTTTCACATTCAAAACTTTCACTTTTTCACACATAAAGTTGATATATTGAGAGACCAGCAGCTCTTACCATGCTTAAAATGTAGCCCATTGAATTCTACTTCGAATGTTGCCCAAGGTATTTCGATTTCATTTTGCCGTCATGATCTCCCCGAGGTCCGATTCTTTTGTGGTCACATCTGGCAGGTCCAGATTTTTCGAATTTGCGATATTTATCAAACTATTTGAGCTGCAGTGGATGTTTAAATAAGTTTTGAGAATAATGACGTCAAATAGAGCCAGTAAGAACACGTGTATGGCTTTTTCTAAAAAAAGTCGGGTATCATGACCCCCAAACTGCCTATTTTATGCCTCTGAAACCCAACGTAACAAAGTCCTCCGCAATGATCAACTAGCACGTTTTGTACTATGGACCGACATGAGTAAAAAACTTGCGTATGAGATGGATACGATGGATATCACACTCGATTATTATGGCGGTTTCACATTCAAACGGTTTATTATGGCGGAAATGAGTGGACATGAAAAAAAAACTTTCTTTGAATTCACTAGGAATTATGCTCAATTTGATTATGTATTAATTTAAAATGATATTGTAATAAAAGCCGAGAATAATAATTCAGCTAAAATACAGCTGTATACAATTTTGAAAGTTTTCGATTTTCGATTCCTTTTGAGAAATTGATATTTCTTAGATCATTCCAACCTGAGCCATTGCTAGTATTATATATAATTATATAATTAGATATAATTATATAATTAGTAAAATACTGATGAATTATGAACCAATATTATTGATTTTCCACGAAAACCGCGGTAAAATCCTAAATATACCTTTTTTCGAATCTCAGTTTTCCTTAAATTGATCAAACATTTTTGCAATTTTATAATATCGTACATTTATAATTAGCAATTTTTCAACTCATATTCTAGCAAACTATAAGTTTATAACAAGCTTCACATGATTAGCTAAACATTTGCTTAGATTTCTAACCATAAACATGGGTCCAATAGAGAAGTCGGGAGGTGAATTTTTGGGGGGCGGACAAAACCCTGGTAACAAGCTTTATATATTATAATGTAGGGGAGCTGATACTAGTTGCAATGAAACAACGGCTCTGTTAGGTGAGGCGGTCCCGGCCAAAATAGTGCGGTCCCAATATTTTTTCCGGGACCGCACTATTTTTTAAAGAAAACCAGTAGTGCGGTCCCAATATTTTTTCCGGGACCGTACTATTTTTTTGAGAAAACCAGTAGTGCGGTCCCAATATTTTTTCTGAGACCGCACTATTTTTTTGAGAAAACCAGTAGTGCGGTCCCAATATTTTTTCTGGGACCGCACTTTTTGAGTCAGGGAACCCTTTGCTCCAAGTTCTTTCTGGGACCGCGCTATTTTTAAGGTTTTAAAATTGTGCGGTCCTCAACTTCTTCCGGGACCGCACTATTTTCGTTCACAAATGCCATAACATTTTGCAGCACATTCGAAAATAGGGGGGTCCCTAAAAATAGTTCGGTCCCTTCTCGCCCATGTTGAATCTCTGCATCGGATAAAACGTTTCTTTCGTAAATACATTTATTGATATGCATGTATCCAATGGAGTAACCCTCTTAGTGCGCGACATGAGAGGCTTCATATTCATGCGTGTACCTAAACCGACGATGAATGGATGAGAGGGAATGATAATAATACGAATGTGCAATAAGTGAATGTGGAAGTTTATATAATAATTAGAGGGATTTTTTTTAAATGAGCGAACGAAGTTTAATGCTGCTGTCTTGCCGAGTGCTGCTTTCTGATGTCCATCTTGCCGAGTGCTGCTCCCTGATCTCCGCCATGGAGCCGAATCCGTCCTCGTTTACAAATGAATGCAACATAGGGATGAAAAAATCGTCATCGGATTCGTCATCGCATCCGCTTGCTCTGGCAAATTGACGAGAAGGATCAGATCGATAATTCTGGAGGATGGGCAAAGGCGAGAACGATGGGGGTGGACAATCTAAAATATAATAATAAATATAATGATATATTTTTTTCCAAAAGAGTGTACCATGTCGTTCCGTGTGCTCACGCATGAGCTCCTTGTAATGGGCCACGTAGTAGTCTTCGTTGAACTCGGCAGATGAAGTACTGTTCTGTAATAAACGAATAAAATACAAAACTAATTAGTAGACAATATACTAATTATTATTTTTCTAAATGTTACAAATAACTTTAACTCTCTGAATGAATTGAGCGTATTTCGCATCCATATCGTCTTCTTCGTGCAGGGACGGAAATCCCATCGCCTTGAAACTCTCCACGTGCATCATCTTGCTGAGCGTGAATGTTGCTGCAGCTGTCATTCGAGTGTGAGCACGAGAGGACAAGGAACTCGAGACGGATCAACCGGAAGCAACGGAGTACGCACGAGAGGACAAGGAAAGGACAAAAATATCGAGACAAAAGTACCTCCAGAATTATCGATCTGATCCTTCTCGTCAATTTGCCAGAGCAAGCGGATGCGATGACGAATCCGATGACGATTTTTTCATCCCTATGTTGCATTCATTTGTAAACGAGGACGGATTCGGCTCCATGGCGGAGATCAGGGAGCAGCACTCGGCAAGATGGACATCAGAAAGCAGCACTCGGCAAGACAGCAGCATTAAACTTCGTTCGCTCATTTAAAAAAAATCCCTCTAATTATTATATAAACTTCCACATCCACTTATTGCACATGCGTATTATTATCATTCCCTCTCATCCATTCATCGTCGGTTTAGGTACACGCATGAATATGAAGCCTCTCATGTCGCGCACTAACAGGGTTACTCCATTGGAGAGAATTCTGCGCTTCGGAGTGGGCACGTTGTCCCGCCGAAATGAACTTTCCCTAGTTCTAGAAGACCCCGAGAACGTCTTTTCGGCAAAGACGAAGGTGAAATTACAACTTTGAAAGGATAATTTACATACATGTTTACATTTCTTTCCGCATTCGTTAAATTATGTTGCATCGCAATCAATACAGAGTGGAACCTTCGTCAAATTGACTGGACTGTTCATCACTGACAATAGGAGCCAGTGCGCGGACTATAGAAAAGTAAGTATGTCCAATTACGAACCCAATATCATCCATTGTATTATTACAATAACATTCAAAGTATTCTCAAAATTTCAGGTGAACGCTGAGCAGTCTACTCATTGTAGTGACCTCCCTCTCCTCCAAGACGACCTCGGCCGGTTAATTTGCGTTGATTATGTGAACGTTGTGAGAGTACGCAACACGTTTTAACTTTTAACTCTTGTTAGTATAGTTCCCTTGATAGCATTGAATCCGTAATTCCAATGTCGCGGGCAAAGGAGTGATCCAATTCCATTCCTTCCATTTCCCTCACGCGGTGCTGTGGAATGGAATTCCAAAAGTTTTGGAATTTCATTTAAATAAATTATGAACATTCAACCTATTTTCGCCATTTAATTTCAATATTCCCCCTGTATAGAATTCCAATAACAGTTTGGAATTACATTTCGATCGGAATTCTAATTATTGACCGCTCGTATTGAGGCAAAATAAATTGTGACTTTAGTTAGTCGTATCCATCTCTTACGCAAGTTTTTTTACTCATGTCGGTCCATAGTACAAAACGTGCTAGTTGATCATTGCGGAGGACTTTGTTACGTTGGGTTTCAGAGGCATAAAATAGGCAGTTTGGGGGTCATGATACCCGACTTTTTTTAGAAAAAGCCATACACGTGAAAAAGCCATACACATTATTCTCAAAACTTATTTAAACATCCACTGCAGCTCAAATAGTTTGATAAATATCGCAAATTCGAAAAATCTGGACCTGCCAGATGTGACCACTAAAGAATCGGACATCGGGGAGATCATGACGGCAAAATGAAATCGAAATACCTTGGGCAATATTCGAAGTAGAATTCAATGGGCTACATTTTAAGCATGGTAAGAGCTGCTGGTCTCTCAATATATCTCAATATATCAACTTTATGTGTGAAAAAGTGAAAATTTTGAATGTGAAACCGCCATAATAATCGAGTGTGATTTGATTTGGAAAAAAAAAAATTTAGTTATTGGTGATATCTAGTACAATACAGAATACAGAATACAGAATATTTATCAGGAGTCGCAAAGTTGCGCTGATCAGGCTTTAGGTGGTCCATTCTTCATCAGTTAAGCTCCACCATTTCCTGCCCTTCCCTCTTGCTATCTCGTTTCTCCATCTCTCCCGAGGTCTTCCCTGTCCTCTGCTGTTAGCTCTGGTGTAAGGGATCCATGTTGTTAACCTCCTTGTCCACCGTTCGTCCATTCTTCGGATCTTATTTGCCCAGTTCATCTTTCGTCTAGTTGCTTCCTCTACCCAGTCAACGACTCCTGTTTCCATTCGCACTCGTTCGTTACTCCATCGATCCATCCATGTTACTCCAATCATGCGCCTCTCCATTTTTCTCTGCGCAACTCGCAGCACTTGTTTGTCTGACTCTCTCATTGTCCAAGCTTCGCAGCCATAAAGCACGGTCGACATGAGACAAGCGTTGAAGGCGCGTTTCCTTATCTCTCTGTTGACAGTCGCGTGTTTGAGTAAATGGCCAATGTTTCTCCAAGCGAGCCAAGCACACTGGATCCGGCGTTTGACTTCAATTGAGGGGTCCAAAGGGAGGGAGATCCAACTTCCTAGATATTTTGCACCATCTTTGTACTCAAAGATTCCTCCATCGACTTCGATCTGTTCTCTATTTGTTGCACTCGAAGTCAGCAAGATGGATTTTCGTGGGTGAACTTCGAGTCCAACTCTTCCAGCCGCATGAATAACTTTTGTCAACATTCTCCTCAGTTCAACTCTGTTTTTCGCTACAATAATGACATCGTCTGCGTATGATAAGGTGGTCAGCTGCTTTCCATCAATAGTCATCCCATCTCCATCCCAATCAACGCTGTCGAGAGCCATACGTAAGACGCAGTTGAAAAGTTTCGGAGATATTGTGTCGCCCTGTTTCACTCCTCTCTTCACTCTCACTTCGACCGCACGTTCGTTTACTTGAATTCGGGTATTTGTTCCTTCATAGAATCTTCGAAGCACATCGATCAAACGTGAATGGATTCCTTGAATTTGGAGAGCTTGCCAAACGGCTGGCCATTCAACGCTATCAAACGCTTTCTTGAAATCTATCAGTGCCAGGTGAATGGGTATTTTGTACTCGGTGGTTCTCTCGATAAGTTGATTGATGGAGTGAATGTGATCAACAGTCGAGTATCCAGGTCTGAACCCTGCTTGGCTGGTATCTTCTGCCTGTTCTAGCAGTGGGAGGATTCGATTGAGAATAGCTTTTGTCGCGACTTTGCATATAACACTCAGTAGGCTGATCGGACGATAGTTGCTGATATCTGATGAGTCTCCGCCTTTGTGCAACAGGGTTACTCTCGAAGTCAGGAATTTCGGAGGAATTTCTTCTCCTGAGAGAATCCCATTGAGCATCCGCGTGATCAATGGAGTAACTGCGGCTTCAGACAGAATGAGCATGTCAGGCTTCACTTTATCATCACCAGCAGCGTGCCCGATTCGGAGACTTTGTATCGCATACGAGATTTCTTCTCTCAAGAAAGGCAGGATAGGCTCTGTTGACGGCGTGATAGCGAATGGAAGAGGCACTTTTGGAGTATATAGACTCTCGAAGAATTGTGTGACCGTACGTTCAGTGTATTCTTGAGAAGCTGTGCCTGTATTTGGGTCTTTGAAGAACATTCGTTTCCTTGTTAGTTCATTCTCTTTCGTCAATCTTACAATACTCCTCCCACTTCTGATCGCCTCTAACAATTGCGTTTCTTTTCTACTCCGAATGTCCTCTATTAACATTGCCCTGGCAGCTTTACAACATTGTACGTATTCCACTGCTAATTTTGGATCGCCTTTCAATAAGTGCCGCTTTTCCAGTAAACTTCGTGTGCCTTTTGATATCTTGTGTCGATTTGTTTTCTCTTTCCAGCAATCAATTGATGTAGTCTCCGTGAGTGCTATAATTGAATTGTAAGCTGCAGCCGCGTCTTGAGGTTCGCATATTTCCAGATCGCTCAGGATATGTGCATTCCTTCTGTATGCTTCCCTATCGAATTCCCATTTCTTCTTTCTGTCTTTCTGCCACCTCCGCATCCCTCCGAGATCCAATTGAATCCGTATCATTCGATGGTCGCTATCAAATTCGAACTTGTTGACAATTTGGCAGTTTGAGACAGGAGCTGATTGTGGTCCTAGTATAAAGTCTATTTGATGTTTGGTTGATCCGTTCGGACTGCGCCAGGTCCACCTTCTCGCCTTTCTCGATTTGAACCACGAGTTCCAAACTTTCATTCGATTCCGTATACATAATTCGACTATTCTCCTTCCTCTATCATTCATCTCTGCGTACGTGTAGTGTCCGACGATCATCTCCACTCCTGCTTCTCTCTTGACACGAGCGTTGAGGTCACCGATGATGAAAGGACGGAATCCTTGCGGGCACGCTCTTATTGAGTTTTCTACTTGGTCGATGATCTGGTCGTATTGCTCATCAGTAGAAGCGGAAGTGGGGGCATAAACGACGACAAGATACAGTTTCAGTGTGGGCAGAGTGAGCAGCGCCACCCTGTCACTTACACCTGTAAACTTGATCGAACTAGCCAGTCTATCTCTGACCACGAAAGCGACACCTTTATGAGACTGGGTGCCACCACTATGGTACAGAGTTGAAGAAGAGAGGGGTAAGCATTCCGTCCCTTCGCCCACGATTCTTGCCTCGGTGACACAGACGACGTCGTAGCGGAGTTTGGCCAGAGCTCGATCGAACTCCTCTTGACGTGTCTTCGAAGAGAGTGAGCGGGCATTGATGTTGCCGATGATGAATGGTTGCCGGCAGCCCATAGCGGTGTTACGACCCCTGCCGCACCACTGGCACTTGGGGAAGGACCTCCCGGTGGAGGGGACGGAGGAGGAAAGGCGAGCTCAGCCGCTCGTCGCCCGCGCAGAGACCAGGAATGAGAGTAGGAATGAGTAGGCCCGCGCAGAGACCAGGAATGAGAGTAGGAATGAGAGAATAGCTTTTGTCGCGACTTTGCATATAACACTCAGTAGGCTGATCGGACGATAGTTGCTGATATCTGATGAGTCTCCGCCTAGTACAATACCGAAGAGATTTTGACTCCACCTTTTCTGGTTGAAAATTTATGAAATTTCTATTTTCAACATTTCTGACCAATTTTTGGCCTGTGCAGAGGAGAAATCAGGAATTCGGTGATCATTTGTGGTACATGGGGCCAAGGGGTACACGTACGCAGAGCGTGGGCGCCTGAATCTCATTGCTAAGGAAACAGGTCCGGGGGGTGATCCAATCTTACCGATCCGGCCTCTTAAAGTGGTTTTCACAGATATGTATTCATGCTTGCTCGATACGCTCTTTGATTCTCTACGCGATGACAATTCGTTGCGTGATACGGGAAATGCAAGAAATCATTTTATATTCACACGCGCTCGATCTCTCGGCGCCGTGAGAAAATTCAAAAAGACCAATTATCCCTCTAGAAACGCAGCTTGTATTTCAGCATAGGCGATATCTGAAAAACAAACGGTATCTTTGTGTTGAAAATATTGATAAATCAAGGAAATGAGGTTTCGGAAAATTTTTGCATAAAAATACAATATTTGTTTATAATACGATTTATATCTCTACGCAAAGTCCTATAATTTTTACTCATATTTTGACATCTGACAATTTAGTATTTACATCTCAATATGAATGTCGTGCCTCACGCACTCTGAGTGCTAAAAGTGAAAGTTTGAAAAAAACGTGCGCAAGTATAGTTCGAATCCCCAGCGATAAGTCCGTTTAGGTTTTTTCCGCCCCTCCCCCTCTTTTGATATAATTTTGGAAATGTTTTGACTTAATGCACTAAATATGGCGTCCACTGCACTGATCTGAATAAGGTATTGAATGGGGGTAATGCACCATAGGTCGGGTACGGGACTCCTAATTTCACAGGCCGACTCCTTAGGGAGCTGGCGTTCCGTTTACGTTTACGTTCTTCCGCCCCCTCTCCCCTCCCTTCCGTACTGTTTTCACTCGATTCTTCATTGCGAGATTTTCATATTCTACATTTTTCGGAACTTCCTGTTTCCTTGCGCTCTCTGATGCTTAGGATGATCGGGTATAAATGTTGCGCAATCGTAACATCCAAAAATTAGAGGAAATGTACAACTTTGCAGTGAAAGACGTTAGAAAGCGTAGCCTATTCAAGGCTAAATTCATTCAATTTCTGCGCGTCCATTTGAGGAAGTGAAGTAAATTAATTTGCAGAAGGATGCTAAGTCAAGACTGCGAGGAAGGGGCAATATTTGCAGGAACATTTGAGAGCAACTTCCTCACATTTTCCAGGATATAATGTAATCGAACGTAATCGAGCAGTAATGAAATCGAACATAAATATTGGGGTGTCCGGAAAGTTCGTATAATGCTTCGGAAAAAAGTCAGTTCGCGATCAAATGCAGTGATTGCGCAATCTGTTTTTCAACAATGTATTACATCATTCTGACATTGAGTAGTGAGAGGATTTAATCAGTCTCCTAGTTGCTACATTGATTCTTGTGATGGACTCCCATCTCTACCTCCGAGCAGTTTTACTTCATTACTACCGTCTTGGCCGATCCGTGAAGGAGGCCCACTCTGCCCTGGCCCAGTCGGAAGGAGCTGACGCCCCCTCCATACCCTTCTGCTATAAGTGGTTCTCCCGCTTCAAGAAAGGGGAGTTTGGTCTCGATGATCAACCCCGCTCTGGACGCCCTCCCTCCCTCGATCAGCCTCTCGTTCTCCGCAAACTGAAGCGCAAGCCCATGGCCAGTGTGCGTGAGTTGAAGAAGGATACTGGTACTCCCAGATCAACGGTGTCCGATATCCTCCATCGATCTGGGAAGAAGCCGAAACTCCCACAAGTGATTCCCCATGACCTCTCCCCCGAACAGCTGAAAAATCGTGTTCAAGTCTGTCGGGAATTACTCCATCGTAGATCCAATCTTCGATGGGTCAATTCCATCATCGCTACAGATGAGAAGTGGATCACGTACGATAACCCTGTGAGGAGACTGCAGTGGGTGGATGCAGATGAGAAGCCCACGCCCGTCCCGAAGAAGGAAGAGCACGGAAAGAAGGAACTCCTCTGCTTCTTCTTCTCAGTGCTCGGTCCCATCTACTGGAAGATCCTCGCCCCTGGCACCAGCATCAATGCCGACCTCTTCTCTGAACAACTGGAAGATGTCGCGATCAGAGTCCCTCCCAGACTCCTGAACCAGGGCAAAATTCTTCTTCTGATGGACAATGCTCGCCCACATCGAGCGAAGATGACCCAGAAGAAAATGGACGAGCTGAAGATCGAGAGGATTCCCCATCCACCGTATTCCCCGGATCTCTCCCCATGCGACTGCTTCCGCTCTCTCTCTGACTTCTGCAAAGGAAAGAAGTTCAAGAATCGAGATGAAGTTGTGAGGGCTTTCGTGAACTGGGCGGTCTCGAAGAAACCCGCATTCTGGAAGAGAGGAATCGAGACCCTGCCCAATCGCTGGAGGGAGGTAGTGAGAAAGAAGGGGGCATACATTGGTCACTGAGAATTGTAAAGCATTGAATAAAAAATAAAAAAAAACAAAAAATCATACGAACTTTCCGGACACCCCAATAGTAATCGAACGTCGATCACGAGGGAAATGTAAGAGTGTATTGCGAAGAATGCAAATATGATGAACGAGGAAAGTATTCATGCCCTAGGAACGAATATTGACATTGAGCATCCTTGTGTTTTCCTCATTTCAAGTTGTCTCACTCTAAAATGGAGACTCTCGCTTCCGCCATGGCAGTGAATACTTCATTTTAGATTCGGCATCTCGAAAACCGG
Organism: Pristionchus mayeri; assembly: GCA_036245805.1. Taxonomy (NCBI): domain Eukaryota; kingdom Metazoa; phylum Nematoda; class Chromadorea; order Rhabditida; family Neodiplogasteridae; genus Pristionchus; species Pristionchus mayeri. Next base: position 47,515,451 of record BTRK01000006.1, read on the forward strand.
AGCTTTATAGTTGCAGGGTGCTTGTTTTTGGCAAACACTAGGCAGCTCATCTCTGAATCTTTCCGCCCTGTTTTCAAATGTTCGCATTCCTTCCTTTCCAGCTCTTTGCATCTCATCTCATTCAGAACCAAATCTTAATCTGACTCCTCCTTTTCTCGCGTGCGAAATCATTTCCTCATTCCCACCACCCGGAAGTTTCGCAAAAAGTTTCCCACGAGAAATCAGTAATTGCCGTGTTGCTTGACTGTACACTTTAACATGGGCACACATTTAGAGAGAAGATCGCTCTCGTCACGGCGCGCCCAATAATATCTAATCGTGTGCGCATGTAAACTTGTTTGGCCGCTTTTTTCGGAACAACAATGTTTACTGCAGTATCTAGACTATATATATTACTATTTTGATCTACTTCCTCCTCGCTTATACACGTTCCTTCAGATACTATCATGGAAGATACAGAGGAAGAATACGAGTTGGCCCTCGCATATCAGGTATCAGCACACGCTGCTTTTTGATACAAAGTCGCGTCAGAGGAGACTTATTTCCCGTGTGTGATTATAAGATACACACTAGAGTTATAGGAACGATACCACGGTCTCTTAATTTTACACCCTCTCTCACCGCTCGACCGGTCTAGAGAGTGTGTAAAATGAAGAGACGATGAATGACGAACTCTAATACACACGGGAAATTGGCCGATCTAAATCGCAGATTGAACGAGCTATGTACGCGGTGGCTATCGTTCTCGGCTTCTTCGCCGCACTTTACACAATCTGCAAGTTCAGACGCTGTTACAAGAACAACCTGGTTCGAATTTATGCCCAAGACTTTGTTCCAATTTTTCAAGTTCACTGTTCAACTAAAACGGAAAATAGGGAAAAGATCGCCATCCTCTGCCCTCTTGTGACCGATATCTTTGCCAGGATGTCGCAGCGCGTTTGATCTCGTACAAAATCTCCCTTTCCGTCGCGGATTCATTAATTCTCTTCGTCTACGCCCCCATACAACTAATTTGGATAACTACTTTCTGGGTGCGTTTTCTCAAATACTTTGTTAGCCGAGGTTTTTTTAATGGTTCATCACGCTATTTTGGGAAATATGCGAACGACCAAATTGACGTGTCCATAAACTTATTTCTGTAAAAGCTAACGAATTTTCTAAACAAGACTTTTTTGGTATTGCGTCACAGGCTGCATTTTGTGTATAATTGACGTAATAACGAGTGCGATATTGTACGACAGAAATAGAAAAGCCACGGAATTTCCTATAACGAGACTACTTTTCCGTAAAAATAGATAACGACCAAAACATCCCTCCCCCCCCGCAAAATGATGAAAATTTTCTGATCGATGATGAAGTGAGCGTGCAAAAAATATAAATTATGTGTCACATCGCAAATTTAGACGATATAATTTATATATTCGGATGAACTTGACCAATAATTTCGTTCAGATCTAGCCGAAGAGCAAAGTTCGACTAGTTTTAAAAATTTTCAGTGGTTCGGCGGCGACATTCTCTATCGAGTCTACAAGTTCACCGTGACGTTCGCTTTCTACCTAACTGGAAACATGCAGGTAGTCGAGGCAGCAAATGTCTTACAAGGATTGGAATTGTTAGCATTGGAAGATCCGTCCACTTATCCAATCGTCGGATTTAGTACATCGGTCTCAGCACATTTTCAACTTTTTCGAATTCGCTTTTCTTCACGGATTCCAGATTTGTCTATTTTCGCTTTCAGGTCCTAATTGCCTTCGATCGCCTTATTACGATGACTCATCTGAACGAAGTGCGCGCGAAAGGAGTAAGTCGAGCTTTTGCGCGTTTGTTCTCAACAACTGATCAAAAAATCAAAACATGTAATAGATAATCGAGTGCATGACTAATGGAGAATGAAGTGCCTAAAACGTGATCGGCAAAATTTTGTGATTACTGATAAATATTCTACATTCTGCAGTATCTTATTCTTTTTGCAGGCGAAAGATTACAATACCACTTTATCTCTCGTTCTCGCGTGGATTCTCGCCCTCATCTCTTCTCTCCCCCAGTTGTTCATCTTCAAAATCGTGCTCCACAACGACGTAGCACCGCAGTGCACGTCAATTTGGTCCGTAAATCTTTGGTCCACTCATTAATTAGTGACTAATTAGTAATCTAAATAGGGCGAAAATCTCTTTGGTGTCGATCTTAATTATCGACTAATTAGCAATACGCGGTGCGCTATGAGAAAGAATATGATCGATGGGCGGAAGTTTTCGGCTACGACGAGAGCAATGAGACGGTTCGAGATCATTTCCCGTGCACTTTCATCGCTTTACTGGCCGAGAGAACTGTCCAGAAGGAAGAGACCAATAAACAAATTTCGATTCTTTTTTTGTTCGACATACTGTAAAAATGATGTTATAGTGTGAACAATTAAGGCGATACTGCAGCTGAATAGAGTAAAGGACGACTGGATTCGCATCATGCAATGGGAAAAGGTGTGCCGAGAAAGCGCACGGGCATTCATGATTGTGCTTGCAGACGTACAACATTGTGCACATTTCGATGATGTGCGTGCTGCCGCTCGTGTTCGAGTTCATTCTCTACATGCTCATTCTCGCATTTCTCTCTGATGCGGAGAAGGGAGAATTTTCAGGATTCAGACGATTTGCTAGCAGGTTGAGAGCTTTGCATAAGTCACCTCATGTTATAACCTTTGATCGGGGCAAAAACCATATGAGAGACTTTTTGACTCAGTGAACATATTTGTAGATACACTTGGCAAAGTGCGAAAAATCGAAATCGCCCTAAATGTGCCCACGTGTAGTACTCGACGAGTATAGCTCGGGTGCCACATACAGAGTGTTCTAGATCACTCTCTGCGAAATGGGGCACACTTATTTCATAAATTTCAGATTTCGAATTTTCTCATTTCGAAACCGATTTGAATGACTGATCTCGCAAAAAATCACTAATATTCCATAGATTGTATGTGACAAATTCTAGAATGATTGGGCATCAACTCGTGAAGAAACAAGGAAAATAATTTTTCGAAAATTTTAAATTAATTCAGAAGGGTGGGTAGATACGTTTTTTATTGCATTATTATCTAAAGCGGCACACTTACTATTCAAATAAAAAATAAAAAGAAATTAAAAATATAGTTTGTGAGAAATCATCAAAAATATGTAAAAAGTCAGTTCTCGATCATCCCGAAACTACCGTAGTCGAGGCTGCCGGAAGTACATTTATTGTCCTAGTTTTGAACCATGAATAGGGGGGTCATGGTCCAAAAATCGGTCGGTAGGTCAATGGTAGGTCAAGACTAGTTACCGTACCCAATCGATCATACAGTACCACCAGATACCGTATACCACTACCGTAACCCACGATTATCGCGAATTAACTTTATTTTTAAAAAGTCCTGGTACCATGCCCAATCGATTATACAATACCCAGGTAACTACCGTAACCCAGTTCCATGGGGCAGATCCAGTTCCTTGGGTCAAACAATTTTCTAAAAATTTCGAACATTTTTCTAAAAATTCCAAATCAATCATAAAATGATTCTACGGTAATTAGAAAGACGTTATGATACTTTAAAATAGTTGTTTGCTCAATTTGGGATTTTTAGAAAATTGTTTGACCCAAGGAACTGGATCTGACCCATGGAACTGGGTTACGGTAGTTACCTGGTACTGTATAATCGATTGGGCATGGTACCAGGACTTTTTAAAAATAAAGTTAATTCGCGATAATCGGGGGTTACGGTAGTGGTATACGGTATCTGGTGGTACTGTATGATCGATTGGGTACGGTAACTAGTCTTGACCTGCCATTGACCTACCGACCGATTTTTGGACCATGACCCCCCTATTCATAGTTCAAAACTAGGACAATAAATGTACTTCCGGCAGCCTCGACTACGGTAGTTTCGGGATGATCGAGAACTGACTTTTTACATATTTTTGATGATTTCTCACAAACATTTTAAATTTCTTTTTATTTTTTTATTTGAATAGTAAGTGTGCCGCTCTAGATAATAATGCAATAAAAAACGTATCTACCCACCCTTCTGAATTAATTTACAATTTTCGAAAAATTATTTTCGCTGTTTCTTCACGAGTTGATGCCCAATCATTCTAGAATTTGTCACATACAATCTATGGGATATTAGTGATTTTTTGAGACATCAGTCATTCAAATCGGTTTCGAAATGAGAAAATTCGAAATTTGAAATTTATGAAATAAGTGTGCCCCATTTCGCACAGAGTGATCTAGAACACTCCGTATGTGGCACCCGAGCTATACTCGTCGAGTACTACACGTGGGCACATTTAGGGCGATTTCGAGTTTTCGCACTTTGCCAAGCATATGTTCACTGACTCAAAAAGTCTCTCATATTCACTAAAGCAAAATCAATATTTAAATTTCTTAGGAAAATCGATCGATTCTTTCACTGGAAGTGCAAGCATCACAAAGCCCCTTGTCAGTATCCATACGAAATTCGAATTCAGATCCGTTGAAGCAAATGGGAACGCATCCAATACATCTTATCATAAAGTTACTCTTTCGCGTCGGCTCTCCAGAAGCGCAGTGAGTATCAAACATAGATATTAGAGTTTTTAGAGTTCGAGAAACGATACCACGCTCTCTTCATTCTGCACACTCTCTCGCCTATCGAGTGGAGAGAGTGTGTGTAGAATGAAGAGATCGTGGTATCGTTTCTCGAACTGTAGTAGATATCAAATTAATTAGGGAAGCCACAATACTTGTAAAGTCAACAGTAATCGATTGAATATTCAGAACTCGTCGCCACCAGACAGCTTCGCAATCAAGAATCACGGCTTTAAGGATGGCGAATCGCGCAGAAGTACAACAGCTATCAATGCGCAAGGTAATGCCAAGGCGCAATCGACACTTTCTCGGTTCAGAACTGTCCTGCAATACCGGACCTGATGGAACATTTGCCAGCGCTATTGCAATATTGCGAACCCGGAAAAACATGCAGAGCCTCGCTTATGGAACAATCGTCTGACTCTCTTCAGGTTGCACGTTCTCTCTCCGGTCAGAGAGACGAGAGAGCGGGCAAATTGAAGAGAGTCAGACGATTGCTCCGCTTATGAGTATACACTCATTTTGAATGTGCATCACGTAAGCTGCAGGAGTGAGCTCACTGGCCGACGACAAGCAGCAGCTGCTCATGATTCGAAACGAGCTGCGAAGAGCGTCGCATCCGAGACACCAGGCGTGTTGCCAGTAGAGTTCGTAATTCGGGTCACACTCTCTTCATTTTACACACTCTCTCAGCCGGTGGAACGACGCGAGTGTGCGTAGAATGAAGAGACCGTGTTTCATTTATCGAATTCTATTATCAGTGCCATGCATTCAATCATTTCTGAATACTCTCACGAACGGGCACGTAGTTGGGTATATACTGAAATTAGCATTACAAATTTGTTTTCTTCAGAAAAATATTTTTTCTCCTGAAAAAATGAGAAATTGTAGCAACAAAATAATGCAAAAATTTTATTTTTAGAAAGACTTGAACGAGAATCATGTTCCATGGAAGCGCACCGTGAACATCGTCAGAAGGAACGCACGCAGAAAGGTTCGAAATATCCATCCAGGACGAACAAATGGCCGATCAACCTTAGGACTCTCTTCAATTTGCACACTCTCTCGTCGGTTAGAGAGACCAGAGAGTATGCAAATTGGAGAGGGTCAGACGATTGCTCTCAGCCAGTTATCATGCTCACCTTCAATCTCCTCTTCTGGCTTCCCTACAGCATCCATGCAATTCTTTCGTCATTCGTTGAATTAAATTTTCTGAATTTTCAGTTCGCATGTGCTCTCGTGGCTTTCAATTCTATAACTAACATATTGCTTTAACACATGTATCACGAGTCGATGAAGCAAAAACAGCACCATCGCGAACAATTTTTTTCAAACCAATTCAAAATCGTCCGTACTATGGTGGAATGATATACTAGTGAGAAGATTTCGAACGAGTAGGACCATTTGCCCCAGAGCCGTCTTTTAGGAAATTTCCGGTTTTACAGCCGGATTTACTGTATTTCAGCTCCCAGATGATCTACAGAGATGACGTTGAGCTCAAAATGTGCGGAAAATTATTCCCTGAAACTTTTATGTTGAAAGGGAAGCTTGAAAAGCTGCCGTTAAGAAAGTAGAGCCGGAAAAGCGGAATCGGAACATAAAAATAAATATTTTCACCATGACAGAAGTCGAGGCCATGGAATTTTATTGCATATTTTTGAACTTGATGAGTCCGAATACATTATAAAAATATAAAAGTGGAAATCGATTGATACATGTTTTTTGATATTTCACATTCAATGTTGATCAGTGGCTATTTCGCACAAGGAAATTGCTCGTTCTCTTTTCCCGCTTATTCAAAGCACATGAATGCAACAAAAATGAGAGTTGCTAGGCAAGATAAGTTATATTGTGCTCCAAGATCGAAGTTGTATTGATATCTAAAAAATCGTATTTCAGAACCTCCAAAAATCCGAAGTTTACGTATCAATAATTCAAGATTCCCAAAAGAGTAGATGCTGATTCAATGTAAACGTTGTAATACGTATCACCATAAGTAAAAATTTGTACAAATTGGCCACGCAAATCATACATAATGTACCGATATTGTTTTTTTGAAAATGGAAAAATCGGAGGTGACTTATGTGAAAATAATTATTTTTGAGCTTAGTTTTGTTATAATTGATAATCTTTGTAGGTCAATAATTATATGTAAGGGAGTGTAATCGCATAGCATCGAAGTACTGACAGTTTACATGATTACACAAATTTCAAAATATTCACTGTTGAAATTTGTGATTTTTTTAGAATTGATAAAATTCACGCGTTCCGCAATGGTTTCTGAATTATATTCTTCAGATTTAATTATTGACCTACAAAGATTATCAATTGTAACAAAACTAAACTCACAAATAATTATTTTCACATAAGTCACCTCCGATTTTTCCATTTTCTAACAACAATATATATTCATTATGTATGATTTGCGTGGCCTATTTGTAAAAATTTTTACTTATGGAGATACCTATTACAACATGTATATTGAATCAGCATCTACTCTTTTGAGATTCTTCAATTATTGATACGCAAACTTGGGATTTTTGGAGGAGCTGAAATACGATTTTTTAGATATCAATAAAACTTCGATCTTGGAGTACAATGTAACTTATCTGGCCTAGCAACTCTCATTTTTGTTGCATTCATGTGCTTTGAATAAGCGGGAAAAGAGAACGAGCAATTTCCTTGTTCGAAATAGCCACTGATCAACATTGAATGTGAAATATCAAAAAACATGTATCAATCGATTTCCACTTTTATATTTTTATTATGGATTAGGACTCTTCAAGTTCAAAAATATGCAATAAAATTCCATGACCTCGACTTCTGTCATGGTGAAAATATTAATTTTTATGTTCCGATTCCGCTTTTCCGGCTCTACTTTCTTAACGGCAGCTTTTCAAGCTTCCCTTTCAACATAAAAGTTTCAGGAAATAATTTTCCGCACATTTTGAGTTCGGCGCCATCTCTGTAGCTCATCTGGGAGCTGAAATACAGTAAATCCGGCTGTAAAACCGGAAATTTCCTAAAAGACGGCTCTGGGGCAAATGGTGCTACTCGTTCGAAATCTTCTCACTAGTATATCATCCCACCATAGTATGGTCGATTTTGAATGGGTTTGAAAAAAATTGTTCGCGGTTTCCTTCACTGACTCCTGATACCTGTGTTAGTTCTCGCAATTGTGTGTTCGATACCGCAATTCTTCAAAATCATCTTCAAAATCGTCTACCACCATGGAAACCCGCAATGCTCTACGATTTGATGAGAATTTCCTTGTCTGCTGCAAATTTGAGGTCGACATCCTGTCAATTTCAATGTTTTCTTCAATTTCTCACTACTTTCTCACTACTTGTCAGTTGATTTTTGTGAGTCTGAGGCGCGACCGTCGTAGAGAGACATGATACAGCTTATTCGATATAGCGTACACGGTTGCCCGCCTAGTAACTTGTATCTACAAAATCAAAGGGATTCATTCCAAATGTTGCAGGACCGAATACACCGTTCAATACGAAGACAAGCAGGAGAGAGCGGAGAAGCTACTGCAGGCAATCAGTAAAAACAATTCGGGGGATAGTATTATGCGTTATAATTAGTAAAATACTGATGAATTATGAACCAATATTATTGATTTTCCACGAAAACAGCGGTAAAATCCTAAATATACCTTTTTTCGAATCTCAGTTTTCCTTAAATTGATCAAACATTTTTGCAATTTTATAATATCGTACATTTATAATTAGCAATTTTTCAACTCATATTCTAGCAAACTATAAGTTTATAACAAGCTTCACATGATTAGCTAAACATTTGCTTAGATTTCTAACCATAAACATGGGTCCAATAGAGAAGTCGGGAGGTGAATTTTTGGGGGGCGGACAAAACCCTGGTAACAAGCTTTATATATTATAATGTAGGGGAGCTGATACTAGTTGCAATGAAACAACGGCTCTGTTAGGTGAGGCGGTCCCGGCCAAAATAGTGCGGTCCCAATATTTTTTCGGGGACCGCACTATTTTTTAAAGAAAACCAGTAGTGCGGTCCCAATATTTTTTCCGGGACCGTACTATTTTTTTGAGAAAACCAGTAGTGCGGTCCCAATATTTTTCCGGGACCGTACTATTTTTTTGAGAAAACCAGTAGTGCGGTCCCAATATTTTTCCGGGACCGCACTATTTTTTTGAGAAAACTAGTAGTGCGGTCCCAATATTTTTTCCGGGACCGCACTATTTTTTTGAGAAAACCAGTAGTGCGGTCCCAATATTTTTTCCGGGACCGTACTATTTTTTTGAGAAAACCAGTAGTGCGGTCCCAATATTTTTCCGGGACCGTACTATTTTTTTGAGAAAACCAGTAGTGCGGTCCCAATATTTTTCCGGGACCGCACTATTTTTTTGAGAAAACTAGTAGTGCGGTCCCAATATTTTTTCCGGGACCGCACTATTTTTTTGAGAAAACCAGTAGTGCGGTCCCAATATTTTTCTGGGACCGCACTTTTTTGAGTCAGAGAACCCTTTGCTTCAAGTTCTTTCTGGGACCGCGCTATTTTTAAGGTTTTAAAATTGTGCGGTCCTCAACTTCTTCCGGGGCCGCACTATTTTCGTTCACAAATGCCATAACATTTTGCAGCACATTCGAAAATAGAGGGGTCCCTAAAAATAGTGCGGTCCCTTGGCTCTGTTAGGCTCTGTTAGGTGAGGCGGTCCCGGCCAAAATAGTGCGGTCCCAATATTTTTCCGGGACCGCACTATTTTTTTGAGAAAACCAGTAGTGCGGTCCCAATATTTTTTCCGGGACCGCACTATTTTTTTGAGAAAACCAGTAGTGCGGTCCCAATATTTTTCTGGGACCGCACTTTTTTGAGTCAGAGAACCCTTTGCTTCAAGTTCTTTCTGGGACCGCGCTATTTTTAAGGTTTTAAAATTGTGCGGTCCTCAACTTCTTCCGGGACCGCACTATTTTCGTTCACAAATGCCATAACATTTTGCAGCACATTCGAAAATAGAGGGGTCCCTAAAAATAGTGCGGTCCCTTCTCGCCCATGTTGAATCTCTGCATCGGATAAAACGTTTCTTTCGTAAATACATTTATTGATATGCATGTATCGTTCGTTCAAGTTTACCGTACATAATATATTCAGCATATTTTGATATCAGAGTCAGATGAGAAAAAAATCGGTACAATTGAAAGATAACAAGTAGAGTTCCCTTTATGGAAAAATTAGGCTATTGGAATTCTAAAATCGTGAACTCACTTCCATTACCGAGCCTGCATACGAGCGGTCAATAATTAGAATTCCGATCGAAATGTAATTCCAAACTGTTATTGGAATTCTATACAGGGGGAATATTGAAATTAAATGGCGAAAATAGGTTGAATGTTCATAATTTATTTAAATGAAATTCCAAAACTTTTGGAATTCCATTCCACAGCACCGCGTGAGGGAAATGGAAGGAATGGAATTGGATCACTCCTTTGTCCGCGACATTGGAATTACGGATTCAATGCTATCAAGGGAACTATACTAACAAGAGTTAAAAGTTAAAACGTGTTGCGTACTCTCACAACGTTCACATAATCAACGCAAATTAACCGGCCGAGGTCGTCTTGGAGGAGAGGGAGGTCACTACAATGAGTAGACTGCTCAGCGTTCACCTGAAATTTTGAGAATACTGAATACAACGGAGTACGCACGAGAGGACAAGGAATTCACGAGAGGACAAGGAAAGGACAAAAATATCGAGACAAAAGTACCTCCAGAATTATCGATCTGATCCTTCTCGTCAATTTGCCAGAGCAAGCGGATGCGATGACGAATCCGATGACGATTTTTTCATCCCTATGTTGCATTCATTTGTAAACGAGGACGGATTCGGCTCCATGGCGGAGATCAGGGAGCAGCACTCGGCAAGATGGACATCAGAAAGCAGCACTCGGCAAGACAGCAGCATTAAACTTCGTTCGCTCATTTAAAAAAATCCCTCTAATTATTATATAAACTTCCACATTCACTTATTGCACATTCGTATTATTATCATTCCCTCTCATCCATTCATCGTCGGTTTAGGTACACGCATGAATATGAAGCCTCTCATGTCGCGCACTAAGAGGGTTACTCCATTGGATACATGCATATCAATAAATGTATTTACGAAAGAAACGTTTTATCCGATGCAGAGATTCAACATGGGCGAGAAGGGACCGAACTATTTTTAGGGACCCCTCTATTTTCGAATGTGCTGCAAAATGTTATGGCATTTGTGAACGAAAATAGTGCGGTCCCGGAAGAAGTTGAGGACCGCACAATTTTAAAACCTTAAAAATAGCGCGGTCCCAGAAAGAACTTGGAGCAAAGGGTTCCCTGACTCAAAAAAGTGCGGTCCCGGAAAAATATTGGGACCGCACTACTGGTTTTCTCAAAAAAATAGTGCGGTCCCGGAAAAAATATTGGGACCGCACTACTGGTTTTCTTTAAAAAATAGTGCGGTCCCGGAAAAAATATTGGGACCGCACTATTTTGGCCGGGACCGCCTCACCTAACAGAGCCTAACAGAGCCAAGGGACCGCACTATTTTTAGGGACCCCTCTATTTTCGAATGTGCTGCAAAATGTTATGGCATTTGTGAACGAAAATAGTGCGGCCCCGGAAGAAGTTGAGGACCGCACAATTTTAAAACCTTAAAAATAGCGCGGTCCCAGAAAGAACTTGAAGCAAAGGGTTCTCTGACTCAAAAAAGTGCGGTCCCAGAAAAATATTGGGACCGCACTACTGGTTTTCTCAAAAAAATAGTGCGGTCCCGGAAAAAATATTGGGACCGCACTACTAGTTTTCTCAAAAAAATAGTGCGGTCCCGGAAAAATATTGGGACCGCACTACTGGTTTTCTCAAAAAAATAGTACGGTCCCGGAAAAATATTGGGACCGCACTACTGGTTTTCTCAAAAAAATAGTACGGTCCCGGAAAAAATATTGGGACCGCACTACTGGTTTTCTCAAAAAAATAGTACGGTCCCGGAAAAAATATTGGGACCGCACTACTGGTTTTCTCAAAAAAATAGTACGGTCCCGGAAAAAATATTGGGACCGCACTACTGGTTTTCTTTAAAAAATAGTGCGGTCCCCGAAAAAATATTGGGACCGCACTATTTTGGCCGGGACCGCCTCACCTAACAGAGCCGTTGTTTCATTGCAACTAGTATCAGCTCCCCTACATTATAATATATAAAGCTTGTTACCAGGGTTTTGTCCGCCCCCCAAAAATTCACCTCCCGACTTCTCTATTGGACCCATGTTTATGGTTAGAAATCTAAGCAAATGTTTAGCTAATCATGTGAAGCTTGTTATAAACTTATAGTTTGCTAGAATATGAGTTGAAAAATTGCTAATTATAAATGTACGATATTATAAAATTGCAAAAATGTTTGATCAATTTAAGGAAAACTGAGATTCGAAAAAAGGTATATTTAGGATTTTACCGCTGTTTTCGTGGAAAATCAATAATATTGGTTCATAATTCATCAGTATTTTACTAATTATAACGCATAATACTATCCCCCGAATTGTTTTTACTGATTGCCTGCAGTAGCTTCTCCGCTCTCTCCTGCTTGTCTTCGTATTGAACGGTGTATTCGGTCCTGCAACATTTGGAATGAATCCCTTTGATTTTGTAGATACAAGTTACTAGGCGGGCAACCGTGTACGCTATATCGAATAAGCTGTATCATGTCTCTCTACGACGGTCGCGCCTCAGACTCACAAAAATCAACTGACAAGTAGTGAGAAAGTAGTGAGAAATTGAAGAAAACATTGAAATTGACAGGATGTCGACCTCAAATTTGCAGCAGACAAGGAAATTCTCACCAAATCGTAGAGCATTGCGGGTTTCCATTGTGGTAGACGATTTTGAAGATGATTTTGAAGAATTGCGGTATCGAACACACAATTGCGAGAACTAACACAGGTATCAGGAGTCAGTGAAGGAAACCGCGAACAATTTTTTTCAAACCCATTCAAAATCGACCATACTATGGTGGGATGATATACTAGTGAGAAGATTTCGAACGAGTAGCACCATTTGCCCCAGAGCCGTCTTTTAGGAAATTTCCGGTTTTACAGCCGGATTTACTGTATTTCAGCTCCCAGATGAGCTACAGAGATGGCGCCGAACTCAAAATGTGCGGAAAATTATTTCCTGAAACTTTTATGTTGAAAGGGAAGCTTGAAAAGCTGCCGTTAAGAAAGTAGAGCCGGAAAAGCGGAATCGGAACATAAAAATTAATATTTTCACCATGACAGAAGTCGAGGTCATGGAATTTTATTGCATATTTTTGAACTTGAAGAGTCCTAATCCATAATAAAGATATAAAAGTGGAAATCGATTGATACATGTTTTTTGATATTTCACATTCAATGTTGATCAGTGGCTATTTCGAACAAGGAAATTGCTCGTTCTCTTTTCCCGCTTATTTAAAGCACACGAATGCAACAAAAATGAGAGTTGCTAGGCCAGATAAGTTACATTGTACTCCAAGATCGAAGTTTTATTGATATCTAAAAAATCGTATTTCAGCTCCTCCAAAAATCCCAAGTTTGCGTATCAATAATTGAAGAATCTCAAAAGAGTAGATGCTGATTCAATATACATGTTGTAATAGGTATCTCCATAAGTAAAAATTTTTACAAATAGGCCACGCAAATCATACATAATGAATATATATTGTTGTTAGAAAATGGAAAAATCGGAGGTGACTTATGTGAAAATAATTATTTGTGAGTTTAGTTTTGTTACAATTGATAATCTTTGTAGGTCAATAATTAAATCTGAAGAATATAATTCAGAAACCATTGCGGAACGCGTGAATTTTATCAATTCTAAAAAAATCACAAATTTCAACAGTGAATATTTTGAAATTTGTGTAATCATGTAAACTGTCAGTACTTCGATGCTATGCGATTACACTCCCTTACATATAATTATTGACCTACAAAGATTATCAATTATAACAAAACTAAGCTCAAAAATAATTATTTTCACATAAGTCACCTCCGATTTTTCCATTTTCAAAAAAACAATATCGGTACATTATGTATGATTTGCGTGGCCAATTTGTACAAATTTTTACTTATGGTGATACGTATTACAACGTTTACATTGAATCAGCATCTACTCTTTTGGGAATCTTGAATTATTGATACGTAAACTTCGGATTTTTGGAGGTTCTGAAATACGATTTTTTAGATATCAATACAACTTCGATCTTGGAGCACAATATAACTTATCTTGCCTAGCAACTCTCATTTTTGTTGCATTCATGTGCTTTGAATAAGCGGGAAAAGAGAACGAGCAATTTCCTTGTGCGAAATAGCCACTGATCAACATTGAATGTGAAATATCAAAAAACATGTATCAATCGATTTCCACTTTTATATTTTTATAATGTATTCGGACTCATCAAGTTCAAAAATATGCAATAAAATTCCATGGCCTCGACTTCTGTCATGGTGAAAATATTTATTTTTATGTTCCGATTCCGCTTTTCCGGCTCTACTTTCTTAACGGCAGCTTTTCAAGCTTCCCTTTCAACATAAAAGTTTCAGGGAATAATTTTCCGCACATTTTGAGCTCAACGTCATCTCTGTAGATCATCTGGGAGCTGAAATACAGTAAATCCGGCTGTAAAACCGGAAATTTCCTAAAAGACGGCTCTGGGGCAAATGGTCCTACTCGTTCGAAATCTTCTCACTAGTATATCATTCCACCATAGTACGGACGATTTTGAATTGGTTTGAAAAAAATTGTTCGCGATGGTGCTGTTTTTGCTTCATCGACTCGTGATACATGTGTTAAAGCAATATGTTAGTTATAGAATTGAAAGCCACGAGAGCACATGCGAACTGAAAATTCAGAAAATTTAATTCAACGAATGACGAAAGAATTGCATGGATGCTGTAGGGAAGCCAGAAGAGGAGATTGAAGGTGAGCATGATAACTGGCTGAGAGCAATCGTCTGACCCTCTCCAATTTGCATACTCTCTGGTCTCTCTAACCGACGAGAGAGTGTGCAAATTGAAGAGAGTCCTAAGGTTGATCGGCCATTTGTTCGTCCTGGATGGATATTTCGAACCTTTCTGCGTGCGTTCCTTCTGACGATGTTCACGGTGCGTTTCCATGGAACATGATTCTCGTTCAAGTCTTTCTAAAAATAAAATTTTTGCATTATTTTGTTGCTACAATTTCTCATTTTTTCAGGAGAAAAAATATTTTTCTGAAGAAAACAAATTTGTAATGCTAATTTCAGTATATACCCAACTACGTGCCCGTTCGTGAGAGTATTCAGAAATGATTGAATGCATGGCACTGATAATAGAATTCGATAAATGAAACACGGTCTCTTCATTCTACGCACACTCGCGTCGTTCCACCGGCTGAGAGAGTGTGTAAAATGAAGAGAGTGTGACCCGAATTACGAACTCTACTGGCAACACGCCTGGTGTCTCGGATGCGACGCTCTTCGCAGCTCGTTTCGAATCATGAGCAGCTGCTGCTTGTCGTCGGCCAGTGAGCTCACTCCTGCAGCTTACGTGATGCACATTCAAAATGAGTGTATACTCATAAGCGGAGCAATCGTCTGACTCTCTTCAATTTGCCCGCTCTCTCGTCTCTCTGACCGGAGAGAGAACGTGCAACCTGAAGAGAGTCAGACGATTGTTCCATAAGCGAGGCTCTGCATGTTTTTCCGGGTTCGCAATATTGCAATAGCGCTGGCAAATGTTCCATCAGGTCCGGTATTGCAGGACAGTTCTGAACCGAGAAAGTGTCGATTGCGCCTTGGCATTACCTTGCGCATTGATAGCTGTTGTACTTCTGCGCGATTCGCCATCCTTAAAGCCGTGATTCTTGATTGCGAAGCTGTCTGGTGGCGACGAGTTCTGAATATTCAATCGATTACTGTTGACTTTACAAGTATTGTGGCTTCCCTAATTAATTTGATATCTACTACAGTTCGAGAAACGATACCACGATCTCTTCATTCTACACACACTCTCTCCACTCGATAGGCGAGAGAGTGTGCAGAATGAAGAGAGCGTGGTATCGTTTCTCGAACTCTAAAAACTCTAATATCTATGTTTGATACTCACTGCGCTTCTGGAGAGCCGACGCGAAAGAGTAACTTTATGATAAGATGTATTGGATGCGTTCCCATTTGCTTCAACGGATCTGAATGTGAACATATTATTTCGAATTTCGTATGGATACTGACAAGGGGCTTTGTGATGCTTGCACTTCCAGTGAAAGAATCGATCGATTTTCCTAAGAAATTTAAATATTGATTTTGCTTTAGTGAATATGAGAGACTTTTTGAGTCAGTGAACATATGCTTGGCAAAGTGCGAAAACTCGAAATCGCCCTAAATGTGCCCACGTGTAGTACTCGACGAGTATAGCTCGGGTGCCACATACGGAGTGTTCTAGATCACTCTGTGCGAAATGGGGCACACTTATTTCATAAATTTCAAATTTCGAATTTTCTCATTTCGAAACCGATTTGAATGACTGATGTCTCAAAAAATCACTAATATCCCATAGATTGTATGTGACAAATTCTAGAATGATTGGGCATCAACTCGTGAAGAAACAGCGAAAATAATTTTTCGAAAATTGTAAATTAATTCAGAAGGGTGGGTAGATACGTTTTTTATTGCATTATTATCTAGAGCGGCACACTTACTATTCAAATAAAAAAATAAAAAGAAATTTAAAATGTTTGTGAGAAATCATCAAAAATATGTAAAAAGTCAGTTCTCGATCATCCCGAAACTACCGTAGTCGAGGCTGCCGGAAGTACATTTATTGTCCTAGTTTTGAACTATGAATAGGGGGGTCATGGTCCAAAAATCGGTCGGTAGGTCAATGGCAGGTCAAGACTAGTTACCGTACCCAATCGATCATACAGTACCACCAGATACCGTATACCACTACCGTAACCCCCGATTATCGCGAATTAACTTTATTTTTAAAAAGTCCTGGTACCATGCCCAATCGATTATACAGTACCAGGTAACTACCGTAACCCAGTTCCATGGGTCAGATCCAGTTCCTTGGGTCAAACAATTTTCTAAAATTCCCAAATTGAGCAAACAACTATTTTAAAGTATCATAACGTCTTTCTAATTACCGTAGAATCATTTTATGATTGATTTGGAATTTTTAGAAAAATGTTCGAAATTTTTAGAAAATTGTTTGACCCAAGGAACTGGATCTGCCCCATGGAACTGGGTTACGGTAGTTACCTGGGTATTGTATAATCGATTGGGCATGGTACCAGGACTTTTTAAAAATAAAGTTAATTCGCGATAATCGTGGGTTACGGTAGTGGTATACGGTATCTGGTGGTACTGTATGATCGATTGGGTACGGTAACTAGTCTTGACCTACCATTGACCTACCGACCGATTTTTGGACCATGACCCCCCTATTCATGGTTCAAAACTAGGACAATAAATGTACTTCCGGCAGCCTCGACTACGGTAGTTTCGGGATGATCGAGAACTGACTTTTTACATATTTTTGATGATTTCTCACAAACTATATTTTTAATTTCTTTTTATTTTTTATTTGAATAGTAAGTGTGCCGCTTTAGATAATAATGCAATAAAAAACGTATCTACCCACCCTTCTGAATTAATTTAAAATTTTCGAAAAATTATTTTCCTTGTTTCTTCACGAGTTGATGCCCAATCATTCTAGAATTTGTCACATACAATCTATGGAATATTAGTGATTTTTTGCGAGATCAGTCATTCAAATCGGTTTCGAAATGAGAAAATTCGAAATCTGAAATTTATGAAATAAGTGTGCCCCATTTCGCAGAGAGTGATCTAGAACACTCTGTATGTGGCACCCGAGCTATACTCGTCGAGTACTACACGTGGGCACATTTAGGGCGATTTCGATTTTTCGCACTTTGCCAAGTGTATCTACAAATATGTTCACTGAGTCAAAAAGTCTCTCATATGGTTTTTGCCCCGATCAAAGGTTATAACATGAGGTGACTTATGCAAAGCTCTCAACCTGCTAGCAAATCGTCTGAATCCTGAAAATTCTCCCTTCTCCGCATCAGAGAGAAATGCGAGAATGAGCATGTAGAGAATGAACTCGAACACGAGCGGCAGCACGCACATCATCGAAATGTGCACAATGTTGTACGTCTGCAAGCACAATCATGAATGCCCGTGCGCTTTCTCGGCACACCTTTTCCCATTGCATGATGCGAATCCAGTCGTCCTTTACTCTATTCAGCTGCAGTATCGCCTTAATTGTTCACACTATAACATCATTTTTACAGTATGTCGAACAAAAAAAGAATCGAAATTTGTTTATTGGTCTCTTCCTTCTGGACAGTTCTCTCGGCCAGTAAAGCGATGAAAGTGCACGGGAAATGATCTCGAACCGTCTCATTGCTCTCGTCGTAGCCGAAAACTTCCGCCCATCGATCATATTCTTTCTCATAGCGCACCGCGTATTGCTAATTAGTCGATAATTAAGATCGACACCAAAGAGATTTTCGCCCTATTTAGATTACTAATTAGTCACTAATTAATGAGTGGACCAAAGATTTACGGACCAAATTGACGTGCACTGCGGTGCTACGTCGTTGTGGAGCACGATTTTGAAGATGAACAACTGGGGGAGAGAAGAGATGAGGGCGAGAATCCACGCGAGAACGAGAGATAAAGTGGTATTGTAATCTTTCGCCTGCAAAAAGAATAAGATACTGCAGAATGTAGAATATTTATCAGTAATCACAAAATTTTGCCGATCACGTTTTAGGCACTTCATTCTTCATTAGTCATGCACTCGATTATCTATTACATGTTTTGATTTTTTGATCAGTTGTTGAGAACAAACGCGCAAAAGCTCGACTTACTCCTTTCGCGCGCACTTCGTTCAGATGAGTCATCGTAATAAGGCGATCGAAGGCAATTAGGACCTGAAAGCGAAAATAGACAAATCTGGAATCCGTGAAGAAAAGCGAATTCGAAAAAGTTGAAAATGTGCTGAGACCGATGTACTAAATCCGACGATTGGATAAGTGGACGGATCTTCCAATGCTAACAATTCCAATCCTTGTAAGACATTTGCTGCCTCGACTACCTGCATGTTTCCAGTTAGGTAGAAAGCGAACGTCACGGTGAACTTGTAGACTCGATAGAGAATGTCGCCGCCGAACCACTGAAAATTTTTAAAACTAGTCGAACTTTGCTCTTCGGCTAGATCTGAACGAAATTATTGGTCAAGTTCATCCGAATATATAAATTATATCGTCTAAATTTGCGATGTGACACATAATTTATATTTTTTGCACGCTCACTTCATCATCGATCAGAAAATTTTCATCATTTTGCGGGGGGGGAGGGATGTTTTGGTCGTTATCTATTTTTACGGAAAAGTAGTCTCGTTATAGGAAATTCCGTGGCTTTTCTATTTCTGTCGTACAATATCGCACTCGTTATTACGTCAATTATACACAAAATGCAGCCTGTGACGCAATACCAAAAAAGTCTTGTTTAGAAAATTCGTTAGCTTTTACAGAAATAAGTTTATGGACACGTCAATTTGGTCGTTCGCATATTTCCCAAAATAGCGTGATGAACTTCATTAAAAAAACCTCGGCTAACAAAGTATTTGAGAAAACGCACCCAGAAAGTAGTTATCCAAATTAGTTGTATGGGGGCGTAGACGAAGAGAATTAATGAATCCGCGACGGAAAGGGAGATTTTGTACGAGATCAAACGCGCTGCGACATCCTGGCAAAGATATCGGTCACAAGAGGGCAGAGGATGGCGATCTTTTCCCTATTTTCCGTTTTAGTTGAACAGTGAACTTGAAAAATTGGAACAAAGTCTTGGGCATAAATTCGAACCAGGTTGTTCTTGTAACAGCGTCTGAACTTGCAGATTGTGTAAAGTGCGGCGAAGAAGCCGAGAACGATAGCCACCGCGTACATAGCTCGTTCAATCTGCGATTTAGATCGGCCAATTTCCCGTGTGTATTAGAGTTCGTCATTCATCGTCTCTTCATTTTACACACTCTCTAGACCGGTCGAGCGGTGAGAGAGGGTGTAAAATTAAGAGACCGTGGTATCGTTCCTATAACTCTAGTGTGTATCTTATAATCACACACGGGAAATAAGTCTCCTCTGACGCGACTTTGTATCAAAAAGCAGCGTGTGCTGATACCTGATATGCGAGGGCCAACTCGTATTCTTCCTCTGTATCTTCCATGATAGTATCTGAAGGAACGTGTATAAGCGAGGAGGAAGTAGATCAAAATAGTAATATATATAGTCTAGATACTGCAGTAAACATTGTTGTTCCGAAAAAAGCGGCCAAACAAGTTTACATGCGCACACGATTAGATATTATTGGGCGCGCCGTGACGAGAGCGATCTTCTCTCTAAATGTGTGCCCATGTTAAAGTGTACAGTCAAGCAACACGGCAATTACTGATTTCTCGTGGGAAACTTTTTGCGAAACTTCCGGGTGGTGGGAATGAGGAAATGATTTCGCACGCGAGAAAAGGAGGAGTCAGATTAAGATTTGGTTCTGAATGAGATGAGATGCAAAGAGCTGGAAAGGAAGGAATGCGAACATTTGAAAACAGGGCGGAAAGATTCAGAGATGAGCTGCCTAGTGTTTGCCAAAAACAAGCACCCTGCAACTATAAAGCTCCGGTTTTCGAGATGCCGAATCTAAAATGAAGTATTCACTGCCATGGCGGAAGCGAGAGTCTCCATTTTAGAGTGAGACAACTTGAAATGAGGAAAACACAAGGATGCTCAATGTCAATATTCGTTCCTAGGGCATGAATACTTTCCTCGTTCATCATATTTGCATTCTTCGCAATACACTCTTACATTTCCCTCGTGATCGACGTTCGATTACTATTGGGGTGTCCGGAAAGTTCGTATGATTTTTTGTTTTTTTATATTTTTTATTCAATGCTTTACAATTCTCAGTGACCAATGTATGCCCCCTTCTTTCTCACTACCTCCCTCCAGCGATTGGGCAGGGTCTCGATTCCTCTCTTCCAGAATGCGGGTTTCTTCGAGACCGCCCAGTTCACGAAAGCCCTCACAACTTCATCTCGATTCTTGAACTTCTTTCCTTTGCAGAAGTCAGAGAGAGAGCGGAAGCAGTCGCATGGGGAGAGATCCGGGGAATACGGTGGATGGGGAATCCTCTCGATCTTCAGCTCGTCCATTTTCTTCTGGGTCATCTTCGCTCGATGTGGGCGAGCATTGTCCATCAGAAGAAGAATTTTGCCCTGGTTCAGGAGTCTGGGAGGGACTCTGATCGCGACATCTTCCAGTTGTTCAGAGAAGAGGTCGGCATTGATGCTGGTGCCAGGGGCGAGGATCTTCCAGTAGATGGGACCGAGCACTGAGAAGAAGAAGCAGAGGAGTTCCTTCTTTCCGTGCTCTTCCTTCTTCGGGACGGGCGTGGGCTTCTCATCTGCATCCACCCACTGCAGTCTCCTCACAGGGTTATCGTACGTGATCCACTTCTCATCTGTAGCGATGATGGAATTGACCCATCGAAGATTGGATCTACGATGGAGTAATTCCCGATAGACTTGAACACGATTTTTCAGCTGTTCGGGGGAGAGGTCATGGGGAATCACTTGTGGGAGTTTCGGCTTCTTCCCAGATCGATGGAGGATATCGGACACCGTTGATCTGGGAGTACCAGTATCCTTCTTCAACTCACGCACACTGGCCATGGGCTTGCGCTTCAGTTTGCGGAGAACGAGAGGCTGATCGAGGGAGGGAGGGCGTCCAGAGCGGGGTTGATCATCGAGACCAAACTCCCCTTTCTTGAAGCGGGAGAACCACTTATAGCAGAAGGGTATGGAGGGGGCGTCAGCTCCTTCCGACTGGGCCAGGGCAGAGTGGGCCTCCTTCACGGATCGGCCAAGACGGTAGTAATGAAGTAAAACTGCTCGGAGGTAGAGATGGGAGTCCATCACAAGAATCAATGTAGCAACTAGGAGACTGATTAAATCCTCTCACTACTCAATGTCAGAATGATGTAATACATTGTTGAAAAACAGATTGCGCAATCACTGCATTTGATCGCGAACTGACTTTTTTCCGAAGCATTATACGAACTTTCCGGACACCCCAATATTTATGTTCGATTTCATTACTGCTCGATTACGTTCGATTACATTATATCCTGGAAAATGTGAGGAAGTTGCTCTCAAATGTTCCTGCAAATATTGCCCCTTCCTCGCAGTCTTGACTTAGCATCCTTCTGCAAATTAATTTACTTCACTTCCTCAAATGGACGCGCAGAAATTGAATGAATTTAGCCTTGAATAGGCTACGCTTTCTAACGTCTTTCACTGCAAAGTTGTACATTTCCTCTAATTTTTGGATGTTACGATTGCGCAACATTTATACCCGATCATCCTAAGCATCAGAGAGCGCAAGGAAACAGGAAGTTCCGAAAAATGTAGAATATGAAAATCTCGCAATGAAGAATCGAGTGAAAACAGTACGGAAGGGAGGGGAGAGGGGGCGGAAGAACGTAAACGTAAACGGAACGCCAGCTCCCTAAGGAGTCGGCCTGTGAAATTAGGAGTCCCGTACCCGACCTATGGTGCATTACCCCCATTCAATACCTTATTCAGATCAGTGCAGTGGACGCCATATTTAGTGCATTAAGTCAAAACATTTCCAAAATTATATCAAAAGAGGGGGAGGGGCGGAAAAAACCTAAACGGACTTATCGCTGGGGATTCGAACTATACTTGCGCACGTTTTTTTCAAACTTTCACTTTTAGCACTCAGAGTGCGTGAGGCACGACATTCATATTGAGATGTAAATACTAAATTGTCAGATGTCAAAATATGAGTAAAAATTATAGGACTTTGCGTAGAGATATAAATCGTATTATAAACAAATATTGTATTTTTATGCAAAAATTTTCCGAAACCTCATTTCCTTGATTTATCAATATTT
Source organism: Pristionchus mayeri (assembly GCA_036245805.1). Classification (NCBI taxonomy): domain Eukaryota; kingdom Metazoa; phylum Nematoda; class Chromadorea; order Rhabditida; family Neodiplogasteridae; genus Pristionchus; species Pristionchus mayeri. The sequence continues at coordinate 47,538,067 of BTRK01000006.1, forward strand.
TCAACACAAAGATACCGTTTGTTTTTCAGATATCGCCTATGCTGAAATACAAGCTGCGTTTCTAGAGGGATAATTGGTCTTTTTGAATTTTCTCACGGCGCCGAGAGATCGAGCGCGTGTGAATATAAAATGATTTCTTGCATTTCCCGTATCACGCAACGAATTGTCATCGCGTAGAGAATCAAAGAGCGTATCGAGCAAGCATGAATAAATATCTGTGAAAACCACTTTAAGAGGCCGGATCGGTAAGATTGGATCACCCCCCGGACCTGTTTCCTTAGCAATGAGATTCAGGCGCCCACGCTCTGCGTACGTGTACCCCTTGGCCCCATGTACCACAAATCATCACCGAATTCCTGATTTCTCCTCTGCACAGGCCAAAAATTGGTCAGAAATGTTGAAAATAGAAATTTCATAAATTCTCAACCAGAAAAGGTGGAGTCAAAATCTCTTCGGTATTGTACTAGATATCACCAATAACTAAAATTTTTTTTTTCCAAATCGAATCACACTCGATTATTATGGCGGTTTCACATTCAAAATTTTCACTTTTTCACACATAAAGTTGATATATTGAGATATATTGAGAGACCAGCAGCTCTTACCATGCTTAAAATGTAGCCCATTGAATTCTACTTCGAATATTGCCCAAGGTATTTCGATTTCATTTTGCCGTCATGATCTCCCCGATGTCCGATTCTTTTGTGGTCACATCTGGCAGGTCCAGATTTTTCGAATTTGCGATATTTATCAAACTATTTGAGCTGCAGTGGATGTTTAAATACGTTTTGAGAATAATGACGTCAAATAGAGCCAATAAGAACACGTGTATGGCTTTTTCTAAAAAAAGTCGGGTATCATGACCCCCAAACTGCCTATTTTATGCCTCTGAAACCCAACTTAACAAAGTCCTCCGCAATGATCAACTAGCACGTTTTGTACTATGGACCGACATGAGTAAAAAAACTTGCGTAAGAGATGGATACGACTAACTAAAGTCACAATTTATTTTGCCTCAAATCACAAAACTAAATTCACAATTTATTTTGCCTCAAATCACAAAACTAAAGTCACAATTTATTTTGCCTCAAATCAATTTTTTGTCGACATGCATGCTGTCGAGAAAAAATGGTGACGAGATAACGTATGAAATTGTCATGATTTTGCAATCTTAGATCAATTTGAGCTCATTAAGATAAAAAATTTCGAATAATAATTCAGCTAAAATACAGCTATATACAATTTTGAAAGTTTTCGATTTTCGATTCCTTTTGAGAAATTGATATTTCTTAGATCATTCCAACCTGAGCCATTGCTAGTATTATGCGTTATAATTAGTAAACTACTGATGAATTATGCACCAATATTATTGATTTTCCACGAAAACCGCGGTAAAATCCTAAATATACCTTTTTTCGAATCTCAGTTTTCCTTAAATTGATCAAACATTTTTGCAATTTTATAATATCGTAGATTTATAATTAGCAATTTTTCAATTCATATTCTAGCAAACTATAAGTTTATAACAAGCTTCACATGATTAGCTAAACATTTGCTTAGATTTCGAACCATAAACATGGGTCCAATAGAGAAGTCGGGAGGTGAATTTTTGGGGGCGGACAAAACCTAAACGGACAAAAGTTCAACAAATCACATTTAGTCGGGGATCCGGCCTAGCAACCTGGGAGTTGTTTCATTGTAACTAGTATGAGCTCCCATACATTTGCACATATAAGTCTTGTTACCAGGCGATCATGAGTTTCACTCCATATCCATGAATAGGGGTTCGTGGTCCAAAATTGATATTTTTAGCTAATAATCATGGCTAGTTAATCAGTGATTTCATCGGCTGGATTCAAGGAAATGCACAAAAGTGTAAATCGGTTCAAAATTGACATTCGGACCTGCTCCTAGGCTAGAAATGTAGAGAACAACGAGCCAAACATTTTATCTGTTGAAAGTGAGCTTCTATCTGTTCGTTGAAGAAAGCTATAGAGCCTAGAAGTTGGGAAGAAATGGGCTAGAATCCCCCGAGAGCGCGTGCTCTAACCGTCTGGCGCTCTCGCCGCCTGACCTCCCTCTCCCTCCCCTCCATTTAGCGCTCCCTTGCGCGCCTCGACCGCCTATTTCTGCCAACTTCTAGGCTCTGTAGCTCACGTAAACGAAAAGATAGAAGCTCACTTTCAACAGATAAAATGTTTAGTTCGTTGTTCTCTACATTTCTAGCCTAGGAGCAGGTCCGAATGTCAATTTTGAACCGATTTACACTTTTGTGCATTTCCTTGAATCCAGCCGATGAAATAGCGTATTTATACGTGCCCACTTTGCATGATACGTTTCAAGGGATGTTCCTACATGGCTTTGAACCTATTTCGAGCAGTAGCACCCATCCCATAGGTTGTTGAGGATCAAAATCTCGATTTTTGAATTTGAGGTCCTACCGTAATTTTGACTGATGAAAGTGGTACAGCTATTGGGGAAACAACTTAGAATGTTGTTTTTGATGTGTTTGAATGTATTTGCACCCAATAGAGGCCAATTAGAGCTTTGGAAGTATTGCTGTCAGGGACCGATTTCTGGGTCACCGTACAAAAAGTGAGCCCACTTTTTTTCCCCATCTCGATTTGCCTGCTTTTTGGGCACAAGATAGCTCACCATAGGGTCAATCAAAAAAGCACCCGATCTCAAGACTTTTTTCCGATTTTTTGAGAACAGCCATTTTTAGTGAACCCAACCACCCCGAACCAGGACTAGCACAACGAATGACATCGTCAACATAAAAGTTATAGAGAATGATGGTAGCTTTCTTACGAAACAAAGAACGGCCTTCTATCTTATTTTTAAACGGAGTTATGATCATTTAAGTGATTGCGATTTGAATGTCGAAAAGTGATAGTGCCAAGTTTGACCTTCTGAATCTCGACGATGACGACCGATATCAAAATTCTGACGAGGCAGTTTGAAAGTGCATCATCCAAAATACTTCTCACGAAAATTTCAGCCAGATAGGACAAATTTGAATTCACCGCCGCTAAGTACCTATACATATACATAGATATGGAGATGGAGTGAAACCTATACATAGATATGGAGTGAAACTCAAGTTCAACATTTTCTTAGATTTCTAACCATAAACATGGGTCCAATAGAGAAGTCGGGAGGTGAATTTTTGGGGGGCGGACAAAACCCTGGTAACAAGCTTTATATGAGAGGAATCGCGAGAGAATTGATGTCACAGCTGCCCCTGTTAAGCAAGAGTTTGTTGTTCCAAAACAACCCAGCAACATGGAAATGCGCAAGAGGAGACTTGATATGGACGACGATGGCCCAATTCGCCCACCACAACCCATCCCACCCTTGCCTATTCCACCCGACGACGACGAACTACCACAAATTACGCATCTCAGAGCCTCTAAGCGCGTTCTGCCCCCGGTCCCCCGTCTAGCGCGTACTACCGTTGTTAGTGTTCCGCGTGGCAAGAAACGGGCTCTTACCCATTATCTGTCTGACAAACGCAAGCGAACCTTTGCAACTGCAATGCTGTCCGCTCAAGCTTCTGCACCCAAACAGCGTAATTTTGAGCAACAAGAGCTACTCTCATCTGCGCCGAAACTACGAAACCTTGAGCAAGAAGACCCACTCTCCAGTCTTCCGGAGATTCATAGAGCATCTAAACGCGCTCTACCACCAGTTCCCCGTCTGCGGCGCACAGTTGTAATTCCAACCCCACGGGACACGAAACGTCAAATCTCAGACTATTTGTTGGACAGCAGAAAAAGAAATTTTGCCACTGCAATGCTAACATCTCAGTCTAGAGCTCCCAAGCATTGAGCACTTGCTGACGAACCCACGCCGCCAACAACAAGACGCAAACGAGACACTGCAGTTCATACTAACCAATCGACTCAGTCCGGAGACGGTCGTATGACAATTTCTTCATGGCACTAGAGACTAGACTCAAAGATGCATATTTTAATCTTGCTAATCCATCAGCTTTTTCGTCTGTAAACACGGTAGCTAAACGTGCGCGCACTAGTGTAGCTAAAGCGTACGATTGGCTTAATGATCAGGATGTATACTCGCTGCACAAGAACTATAGACGCAAGTTTCCACGCCGAATGATCACATCCCCCGGCGACTTGTACAGTTTGCATGGTGATCTAGCAGATATGCAGCTTCTAGCTAAAGAGAATGACGGTTATCGGTTCTTTCTTATTCTCGTCGACTGCTATTCCCGTCGTTTCTTTGCCGTACCCGTAAAGAGCAAACATGGGCCGGAAATGTTGGCTGCTTTTCAAAAAGTGTTCACCCACTGGCACCCAGCAGCTGTAATTTCTGATCGCGGTACAGAGTTTTACAACCGACACGTGCAAAAGTATTTCAAAGACAAGAACATCAAGCACTACTCTACCAATTCCGAGATCAAAAGCGCACTTGCTGAGAGGGGTATTAGAACGGTGAAAACGCGGTTGTACAAAGCAATGACGCACGACAACACGTTGCGCTGGGTTGATTTTCTGCCACAAATCATCAAAGGCATAAATAATTCAGTCAACAGAAGTCTAGGCTGTACACCGATGCGGGTTAGAGACGGGGACCTTGACTATACACCCCCGCTCAACAAAAAGAAACCCCGCTTTGCCGTAGGTGACACTGTCCGCATTCTAAAGTATAGACAAGCGTTTGATAAGTCATATCTACCCAATTTTTCTCAAGAGATCTTTGTTATTTCTGATGTAAAAAGTAAGTATAAACCAATCTATTATAATCTTAAAGACTTGAACGACGAGAAGATCATGGGCTCGTTCTACGAGCAGGAGCTGGTCCACGCACGCAACACCACTGGCGTATACAAGATTGAGAAGATTATCAAGACTCGTCGCTACAAGGGCCGTAAGCAGCATTATGTAAAGTGGTTGGGATAGGGACCCGAATTCAATTCGTGGATTGATGATGACGAATTGCAAGCGATAAACTGATTTATTCCCATAAACTGTGTACAACATTCAATTACAAAATACTATCAACAATAGGCATACGATCATGAGAAATGCTAAGTTCCGAGCTAAACTCTGCAAACACAATACAGTAGATTCCGCCAGTGGGCACTCCAGTCGAAAAAGTAATACGCAAACTTGTCTCTCCCATTCTCATCAGGTCCATGCAGTCAGAGTCTTGAGCACTGGGCGCGATGTCGAATCCGAACAGTGTGTAGCCGTCTTTGAAATTCTTAAGTGTAACCCCGTTGCTTTCGCCGCTTCGTGGGAAACCGAGAGACTCTTGAAGTGCTAGAAATGCGCGCGCACACTTGTTATCGCCAAAGTTTAGGTTCCAACTTCTGAGTGGGAGTGAGTCGGAGCCCATGTCCAAAAAGATTTCGGACACATTGTACGGCTTGAAATCAAACGGATTTGTATCGGTAGTGCCGTTAAAGTTCTTTGCGCCCACAAAACCACAGAACAGCCGTCGGGGTGTGGCGGCGGTGAAGAGTTTATGCTCTGGCGCGTGTGTTCTACCGGGGGAAATGAAGAATGAGCGCATTTGTACATTGCTTAGCGGGTATGTGAGTGATTTGCGCTCACGCAGCATAGAGTCAACGGCGAGCATGGTTGCATCGTGACAGCTAATCTGTCTGGACATGAACACCATATCTTCTATAACCACAGTGTACTTTTTCGGCGTCCCAACACGCTGTTCTACTCGAAAAGCGTCAGAGGATGGATGGAGAACGAGACGGAAATCAATATAGGGGATCAATGCACGGGGTTGCTGGAAGAGATTGGCGCAAATTGGCGCGATAAATTCCATGGTGCCGCTGTGGTCTGCCCAGTCACAACGCAACTTGTATCCGGGGTCTAGGGCGTTGGTAAGATCCGTCTCCTCTGTATACCCGGCCATTGCAAGCTGTGTTCGTTTGTAATCCGGAGTGTTTGAGAAAACGGACTGAATGTACGCGCGATATGGGTAGAGCACGCTACTGTCGTACACTTGAATGCCCGAGATGAACACTTGAACCTGACGGAACATTGTCTGTCCAAACAGGTTGATGGGGGCATAATCGTCCACAGTGGGGTCTGTGATCTTTTTCCCATTTTCATCGCAAATAGCGCATCTCACAAGTAGATAACTGCGCTGGAGATCAATGAAATTTTTCTTATTGTTGATGCGGAATTCGTATGGAACCGTCTGCACGCTGTTGCTGCTAGAGATCTCTACCACACGGCTATTCTCAATGCCCACCGATGTTATGGGGGCTTTGAAAAAGTCAATTTCTTGAGGGATTGATTTATTCGTATTATCGCCAATTTTGAACATGACCGCTCTATATCACGGTAAATGCAAAGAATGAGCTAAATCATGCGAAATCTACCAGTGGAATGCTCTCCCGCACTTTTTGGACATTCAACTTTTTAAAGAGACACAATAGAGAACACGGAAGGAGAAGAAGAACCAGTGCGAGACATGGCACCGGGCGTCGTCTTGGAATGAGCGGAATCGTTGTCATGTTGTGGTACAGCACACTCCCATCCACAATCACATTTCCACCCTTTGACAGATAGATTAGCTTCGAGTCTATGAACTCGAACAGCACACACTCTTCGTCCATGTGACCGACGCACCCATCCCAGCTCATCACGTCCAAGTCCTGGTTCCAGTACACTCGATCGGTAGGCCAGTCGTACGAGAAACATGTGACATTTTCCGCAATTTTGGTCGGGTCTTTTCCCATAAAGTAGTGAAAAAGCTCGTTTTGAGCAGTGAAATAGCCCTGATACGGCGAAATGACGTCAATTTGGTCGTGCTCGGGTACTTGACCCTTGTACTGGCCATTCCAGTAAAGCGAATCGTTGTTATAGACGACGTATCTAGCAATCTGTCCATCGCTCGCACGTCTAACTCGCTCATGCGGAAGACACGGTGCTGTCAGTGCGTATTTGTTTTGCCAAATAATTAGAGTAAAGAGGGCGCAACCGAACATTACAGCTGAATTTGATCGAATGGCTTCAGTATTACTTGCATTGCAGGGTGCTGAGCGGTCGGACCATGATTCACTCTCCCGATGCAGACAAATACAACCCGCGCAACCGTGATGGATTCGCACGCTTTCTCGAGCTGATTATTCACATCTTTGGCGATCTCTCCATCACACGCCTTCTCGATATTATCGAGCTCTTTTCCACAGAATTGCATACTTTCCATCCCCGAGACTTGTGCGAGTTCATCGTTCGCGAGGTTGAGGATGTTCGCATCTACGTTCACAATCAAATTCTCCGTGTTAGTGTGTATTAACTTGTTTGTCCGATAAAGTAAATTATGACGTAAACGTTGTTGTTGATGAGCATAGAAAATGGGGGAAAAGGGGGGGGGAAGAAGGGGGGAACCCTAGAGCTTGGAAGATGGGACAAATGGTAAAAAGGGGTAGGGGGAAACCCTAGGACCCCCCCCCCCCCCCCTAGGGCCCCCCTAGCCCCCCCCCTCCAAGAGTGCGCATGGTCATTTCCGATGCTTCGCATCGGAAATGTTAATTTCTCGACTTTGGCATGTACACCGTTGGGCAGCCGGAGAAGATGTCGGTCAGAATTCGACACCGATCATCGCTCTGAGCGTGTAGATCCAGCAGAATGTAGCCAAACGGTTGCTTTGTTGCGTCTTCGTACGCTTCTACAAACGTCTTGAACTTGTCCTTTGGGAATATCTGTCGACCTAGAGTGTAGAGAAAGTTTAGGTAACTCGTCGTTTTGAGAATGCAAATGTAATTGGAGTTGAGTCTGACGGTGCGCGGTACACTGAACAGATTTTGAATAATTGAGACGACTGAGATGGAACGATGATGAGAGATGCGCGTGTATAGGTTGGCGAACAGAACCGGGTCTTGCTTCAGTTCAGATGCCAGATCGTCGAGCACACACATACACCCCGGTCCGTAGTTCTCGTATATTTGGTCAATAATGCTAGTGTCTGGTAGGCCCTTGTGCAGAATGAATCGGTTGTCCTGCGCGAGTTCTTCGTGTCGATCTGTAGAAATGCCAAAGCACCACAGCACTTTCGGCAGTGGTTTGCCCAGCAGCAGATCGGCGTTATCGATTAGTCGAAGAAGCCACTCGCTCTTGCCCGACCCCGTGCAGCCGGTAATCATCATTGTCGCGGGAACACGAATTTTAAAACCACACTCTTCCATTGGTGTAAATGGTTAGACTGAGCCCATTTGCATCAAGTGCATGAACCACGACCGGTCAGTTTTCATTGCTCAGGTCGTTATTCTTATTATTGTAATACTTGTCGCAGCAGTAAATCTTACGATTGGTTCCGGACAAAACTTTGAGACTTGGCTCAACGTCCTTACCACCTGTCTAGCGCTCATTATCCCATTCCCGCTTAATGTCAGTCGCCGAGTCTGACGAGTACAATCTCACGCTTCCTTCTAGCGTGACCGGTCCCAACAACAGCATTAGTAGTTGGGAAACGCAGTTGCCCACCCCACTCCATCTCTTGGGCGATTGGGAAGTTGGTCTAGCTCAGCTCATCTTTGTCAACAGCTCCGACACCGTACCCAACGACCTACCATTTGAAATTCATCTCAAAGATGGTACAAAGCGGACGCTTACGCTTCGTGCGGGCAATTACGATTCGCCTCTAGCTATTATTGCTGCAATGATGAACCAGATTGGACAAATAGACAGGCTACCGGCGGAAAGATCTGATGAGCCTGCGGAGAAAAGACGTGCTAAAAGAGAGACGGAACTAATTGACGACGATATACTTGTGGGCGTTTACCCGGAAGTCAAAATGGATGCTGAAAAAATTGCGAAACCGCCAGCAACAATTACCAGCACTATTAAGACAATACCCGAAGTCGAATTGCACGCGATATTTTGCGAGCCAATGGCAAAGGGACCACCAAACAAGAAGAAAAAGACGAAGGATTCCAGCAGCACCACCACTCCACCGAAAGAGAAAGCTGATAAAGCTGATTCTAAGGAGAAAAAGGCTGAAAAGAAGGGTAAACCGGAGGTGGTGGATGATCAGCATGTGGATCCAATTCCGCCTAAACCGCAGCCGCCGCCGCCTGTTGATTCGACCCCAACCGAACCACCGCCGGCACAACCAAAACCAGGCTCCAAACCGAAGCCAACGCCAGAGCTGGAATTTGAGGTGGAAGATGGGCAGTTTGTGGATCTACTTCCACAACCAAAACCAGAGCCAAAACAAGAGCCCCAACCGAAACCGGAGCCACAACCCCAACCAAAGCCCAAGCCGGAACCACAACCAAAACCACAACCCAAGCCAGAACATCAACCAAAACCCCAGCCCAAGCCGGAACCACAACCGAGCCCACAACCGCAACCAAAACCAGAGCTGGAGGATGAAGGGCAGTTTGTGGAACCGCAGCCACACCCCAAACCCAAACCAAAGCCAGAACCACTACCCCAACCGAAACCGAAGCCACAGCCAGAGGATAAAACGGAAGAGTTTGTAGACCCTATCCCGATAGATCAATATGTTAAAGACGGGAAACATACTGTTCTGATTAGTTACCACTCTGTACACAAGCTTGTAAAAATTGACCTAAACAGCGCAATTGTACGCAAGCTTGTTCTCTCAAAGGGGGTGAGTTTTGTGCTTGGTTTTGACAAAGAAGTGATTACTGAATCATGTTGGAGCCCGTACTCACCAACCCCACAAATTGGCTCAAGCACGCTGTACGTTTACAGTGATATTGCTAGCTACTCAATTTTGGGAGATACCACTGCGAATCAACTTAGAATTGTACCTGTGAATGGACCGTATGGTGGTGTTTGTGATGCGGTGTTTAATCCCATCAGATACTACAAATGTCGAACAGGCGTAATCTCTAGCATTCAAATCGATATCCGCAATGAATATGGCGACAAGGTCAACTTCCACTTTGGTACAGCCGTAGCTGTGCTACATCTTCGCAAGAAATCCTAGTCATTTCGTATTTGTCATTCTTGTTGAGCGGTCGCATCACCATGAAATACTCTTACTTTGAACCAGATAAAGAAGATTGGCTCAAACTAATGGGATCTCAGAATGGTAGCGGGGAAATTGCCTTTTATCAGGGGAAGAGGTATCAAAGGGGTGGATCGTTGGGCAGTATTGTTTCCACAATCTGGCGATCGATTCCGAATTTTTTGGAAAGTCCTATTGGCAAAGCAGTGCTGGGGGGTCTGACGGGAATTGCTTCTGACGTAAAGCAGGGGATTCCACTCAAAGAGGCTGTAAAGACACACGGAAGAAGCCAAGTTCGCAACATGACGGGACTCGGAAAGGACTGTTCTGATTAGTTACCACTCTGTACACAAGCTTGTAAAAATTGACCTAAACAGCGCAATTGTACGCAAGCTTGTTCTCTCAAAGGGGGTGAGTTTTGTGCTTGGTTTTGACAAAGAAGTGATTACTGAATCATGTTGGAGCCCGTACTCACCAACCCCACAAATTGGCTCAAGCACGCTGTACGTTTACAGTGATATTGCTAGCTACTCAATTTTGGGAGATACCACTGCGAATTAACTTAGAATTGTACCTGTGAATGGACCGTATGGTAGTGTTTGTGATGCGGTGTTTAATCCCATCAGATACTACAAATGTCGAACAGGCGTAATCTCTAGCATTCAAATCGATATCCGCAATGAATATGGCGACAAGGTCAACTTCCACTTTGGTACAGCCGTAGCTGTGCTACATCTTCGCAAGAAATCCTAGTCATTTCGTATTTGTCATTCTTGTTGAGCGGTCGCATCACCATGAAATACTCTTACTTTGAACCAGATAAAGAAGATTGGCTCAAACTAATGGGATCTCAGAATGGTAGCGGGGAAATTGCCTTTTATCAGGGGAAGAGGTATCAAAGGGGTGGATCGTTGGGCAGTATTGTTTCCACAATCTGGCGATCGATTCCGAATTTTTTGGAAAGTCCTATTGGCAAAGCAGTGCTGGGGGGTCTGACGGGAATTGCTTCTGACGTAAAGCAGGGGATTCCACTCAAAGAGGCTGTAAAGACACACGGAAGAAGCCAAGTTCGCAACATGACGGGACTCGGAAAGGACTGTTCTGATTAGTTACCACTCTGTACACAAGCTTGTAAAAATTGACCTAAACAGCGCAATTGTACGCAAGCTTGTTCTCTCAAAGGGGGTGAGTTTTGTGCTTGGTTTTGACAAAGAAGTGATTACTGAATCATGTTGGAGCCCGTACTCACCAACCCCACAAATTGGCTCAAGCACGCTGTACGTTTACAGTGATATTGCTAGCTACTCAATTTTGGGAGATACCACTGCGAATTAACTTAGAATTGTACCTGTGAATGGACCGTATGGTAGTGTTTGTGATGCGGTGTTTAATCCCATCAGATACTACAAATGTCGAACAGGCGTAATCTCTAGCATTCAAATCGATATCCGCAATGAATATGGCGACAAGGTCAACTTCCACTTTGGTACAGCCGTAGCTGTGCTACATCTTCGCAAGAAATCCTAGTCATTTCGTATTTGTCATTCTTGTTGAGCGGTCGCATCACCATGAAATACTCTTACTTTGAACCAGATAAAGAAGATTGGCTCAAACTAATGGGATCTCAGAATGGTAGCGGGGAAATTGCCTTTTATCAGGGGAAGAGGTATCAAAGGGGTGGATCGTTGGGCAGTATTGTTTCCACAATCTGGCGATCGATTCCGAATTTTTTGGAAAGTCCTATTGGCAAAGCAGTGCTGGGGGGTCTGACAGGAATTGCTTCTGACGTAAAGCAGGGGATTCCACTCAAGCCAAGTTCGCAACATGACGGGACTCGGAAAGGGAAGGCGAAAGAGAGTGATTGGACAAGTCCAGAGAAAGTTTTATGTTTGAGTTGTACTAATATCACTAAATTGTAATTATACTCGCGATAAATATTTATATCTTACGATATTGCTGTTTGATGTAGCTGGGGATTTGCACCGCCTCCTGGTCTAGTTACTTGCCATATATTGGTAGCGAGCGGTCGTGTTGTTCGTCTGTTTGGGGAATATTGTTGAATGGAGAGAAGAAACGTGTACACATATCAAAGGTTGCTGGACCTACTGCGCATTGCTCGTGGTATGAAATTCAGAGATTTAGCGCATGTACACTGAACATTTTCAGATCGGAACTATAGCTTTGGAAGTATCCGCGGAAGTACCCCAAAGGATAAAAAGGCAAGAATGCACTATGGTGGTCTAACAATTAAGGACTTTACGGTGGATAACTTCCCGCCAGGTGTGGATAAGAGAAACACGTTTGAGACAGCCCTGCAACAGTTCGCAGACACGCTTGTCTTGCTATTCCCGCCCGGGACGCACTATTCACTTGCTATTCATCATGAGCATTTTGACCCAAATAATGATATTGGGGTATTTATTAGTAGTGTAGATGGTCGTTCCAATATTGGCGAACAGGTTGGGCATGTCATTAACTGCATTAACCAATCTGGACGTGATATTGGGTATGATGAAAAGTATACAATCAGTGTGTTGTTCCAGAGTGATCCCAATTATTGATTGTACTTTAAACACGTTTGTTGATCAGATGTCGTTTAATGAGTAGCGGGGGATGTTGTGGGGGGCTCAATCTAGCTGGCGGGTGGATATGGGGCGCGCGCCAGTCAGCTGACGCGCCAGTTGTCGCTATTGATTGAGAGTAATATTGGCCGAAGGAGGGGGGGGGGGAAATCATTATAGTGCGGCGGGGGTTAGCGCACGCGAGCATCAGCTGACGCACCAATTGTCATTATTGATCGAGTGTAATAGTGCCCGAGAGAGGGGGGGGGGGGGGGTAATTATTGCGTGTGGGGGGGGGGGGGTATTTACTGCATCGCTCGTGAGCTTTGGGGGGGGGGGTATTTACTGCAGCTTTAGTGGTGTGGGGGTAGCTTAAGAGATTGAATGGCCAGTAATTATTGATTGGGAGTAATATTTAAATTATGGATTAGCAATGTGCATATAGATCAAATATTAAAAGTGGTTATTGATTGGAGATGAATTTTAAAATTAAATAAATATCGACTTATAAAATTAAATAAATAATCAATAAAGAGATCAGTGATCGATAGGTCAGAGATCAGTCGGGTGGGCGCGCAACGCGGTCAGGCGTGCGGTCAATACCCGAGTTGCCGCAGGTTACTTGCAGCAGGGCATACGGTAGGAACAGCTGTCATGGTTGAATGTTACATGCTTATTCTACTAAGAGGAAATGGCAGGAATTGGACCCGCTCACTACCTTCAAAAGCATACTCGTCCAAGTCGTATTCGGGACGGGCGATCTCCATAGCACGCCGTACCACATCAGAGTCGTCCTGGCTGATAATCAATACAACCTGAAAAGAAGCTTTCACATGTCTTGGAATGACAAACGGACCATCGCGGGGAGATTTAGTAGAGCAAGGATCGCGCAGACTAGCATTACTTGCCAAGGACGTGGCGAATTTCTGAATTATTAATTGATTTATCCTATCCAAAATGTATAAAGAACCTTTTGAGAACGTAGAGTCGATATGCAAACGAGGTAGCGATGAGATAAAGTGACTGATTGTAGCACGCGAGTGATATTACGAACAAGCAATGACAAAAGAAATCTGCAGAGATGGGTTCCAGATTCCAGCCATATAGCACACCCAGCTATACCCATATTCCCCAACCCTCTCTGAATCTTCTATTTGTGTCTATGCATACTACGGACGGGCTGGAAAAAATACACTCGCACTGACTCGAGACAATAACGCAAGGTCCGATGTAGACACAAGCAATCGTGCTGCCCGCGGGAATCATTCTGAGATATACGAAGCAAATGAGCAGTCGTCTGACTCTCTTCAGTTTGCACGCTCTCTCGTCTCTCTGTCCGGCCAGAGAGCGTGCAAACCGAACAGACTCAGACGATTGCTCTATCAAATACATAATCAAGCAATATTCGAGTGAAATTTGAAATCAGGCTATATAACCCTATAAAAACCCAATAATTTGTTATTTAAAAAAATATTTTTATAATTAATAAAGGTAAAGGTATTCCCGTATCAGGCACACAGGTCCTGCGGGGAGTACACTGCTAGGCCAGTGTCTACGATAGGCTAGTTCAGTCCGGAGATGTTAACGACAATGGCCATAGATTCGGAGGTGGATATGAATACAAGGGAGACTATATCATGAATAGGGATGGGAGAAGGAAGACGAAGAATCATTGCCGATAAACTAGATAATAGGCAACGGAACACTAGCTCGAAACGTTCGGAAATGATTAATATTGCAACTAGCAGCAGTTATGTGAAGCTGACAACAACGGTAATTGATATATCGTAAAGAGGTAATAGCCTGATCACTATAGTTCGAGAAACGATACCATGCTCTCTTCATTCTACACACTCTCTCGACCGGACGAGCAGTGAGAGAGTGCGTAAAATGAAGAGACCGTTGTATCGTTTCTCGATCTCTGCTGACCACACTGCACCACCTAGCGTAGTCGTATCTTGGCGAATGTAAAATCGCTAGACGTGGCTGCACCTATACCTTTTTACCTTCAAAGGTTCAGAATATAAATACAATTGTTAAAGTATTTTCCTGCAACTATTGCGAAATATTATAGTTTTCACGCAAATGTTTTCGACTAGAGACTTCTGGTTAGAGCAAAATCGTATTATTGCGGTTACTATTTCAATATCCGAACATTTATTTTCACAATTGAGTTATTTTCGTATGTTGAATTTGAAACTGAATACATGTGAGTAGACCGTGCTTTATAAATATGTTTTATGAGGTAGTGAACGAAGAGCATGCCAATTAATGATGACTGTAAAAAAACGAAGAAAGAACCTACAAAGTAACGTCGCGTGAAATGATGTCACAAACAATGGAAAACTGCATGAATCGAAAGATAATATTGTTGTACGTTGTTGAAGGCTGTCGAGACGTGGTTGAAATGGCTAACAATGAACAGCACTTTTAATTCGAAAATGGATGCTGATAACGGATATAAAATATCAGTGACTCTGATAACGAAGAATGTGGAATACAATTGAAGAGGCCGGATCGGTAAAAATCGACCATAGTGGCCACCCCCCGGACATACGGCCCCCCGGAATGAGAACCGCGCGCCCCCACTTTGTGCATGGGTACCCCTTGGTACCATGATACTCAATATACAAGTCATTACTCGATTCCCCTTTTCAACGAGAAATTATAAGGTCCCAAATTTGAAAAATCGAAATTTCGTATTTTTCGAACGCGATGAGATCGACTCAAAATCTCGTTTGCGTTCATTTAGGGGTGGCCAATAACCAAAAAATAATGATCCTGATCTTATCTGTCTCGATTGGAAAGTCGATATCATCTCCTAATTTTTCAGTTTTTCGAGGTTAAATTTCGAATAGGAGAAGAGCGCACGATCTCATTATGCCTAAATTGTAGCCCAGTGAATTCTACATCGAATCCATCCAAAAAGTAACAAATTCAGTGTTTCCGTTTTCCTCATACCGAGGTGCGAATAGATCGCAATTTTCAGATTTTTTCGATTACACCACCCAAATAAACTTGAAACGTGTACGTTTAGTGGAAAATAAACAATTATGAAATAGTAATTATGTTCTGAAAATCGAGGTTTAGAATTTCTGGGAAATTTCATTTTCGCGACATCGATTTTACCCAAATTCAAGCACATTAAACGCCGTATTTTCAATCGTAAAACGATGAGGACTGTGCATAACGTAAAGTACGTTTCCACATGAGTAAGAAATTCGCAAAACATGACTCTTTTCACAACAGTGGGACTTAGATATTTTCAGTCAAATATGCGCGATCAAGGGTGTCAATGAAACATTTTGGATTAAAATTTGATGAAATCGATGAGTTTCATTCACTTTGAATTATTTTACATTCAGAAATGTGAAAAACTGCTCAAAAATTTTAAACACTACAAAGTTCGGAAAATAATGTAGTAAGATCCCCGATTTTCCTCCACTTTGCGCTTCGAAAAATCAAGACATCATATCTCCTACCCAAGTTGTTGAATGTCATATGGTAGTAGAGTAGTATTTAAGTAAAATACATGTTGATGAGAGCCATCCACCACATTCATTACCTTGATATTATTGATCAAAATTCATTAAAATCAGAAGGGTGGTAAGATAAAATTCGTCAAATTTCTAATATTATCGTGTTATTTAAGTTATATTTTATTGTAAATAATTCAAGTACGTCAGCTGAGTTAGAAAATTGTATTATTTTTTAGGTTAACAAAGGTTTTGAAATTTCGAGTTTTCGAGTGTAGAAGAAATTATCATTTCTTTAGAACGAAGTAGTTTGATATAACATATCTAATTTTAAAATGAATATATATAGCTAAATTTAAAACACTTTGTTGCACATTGAATTACGATCTAATAACGGAAATTTCGATCCAATTATCTGACCAACCTTCTGATTTTAACGAAATTTGATCAATAATATCAAGGTAACGAATGTGGTGGATGGCTCTCCTCAACATTTATTTTACTTAAGTACTACTCTACTACCCTTTGACAGTCAACAACTTGGGTAGGACATATGAAATCTTGATTTTTCGAAGCGCAAAGTGGAGGAAAATAGGGGATCTGACGACATTATTTTCCGAACTTTGTAGTGTTTAAAATTTTTGAGCAGTTTTTTTACATTTCTGAATGTGAAATAATTTAAAGTGACTGAAACTCATCGATTTCATCAAATTTTAATCCAAAATTTTTCATTGACACCCTTGATCGCGCATATTTGACTGAAAATATCCAAGTCCTACTGTTATGAAAAGTGTCATGTTTTGCTAATTACTTATGTGGAAACCTACTTTACGTTATGCACAGTGCTAATCGTTTTACGATTAAAAATACGGCGTTTAATGTGCTTTAATTTGGATAAAATCGATGTCGCGAAAATGAAATTTCCCAGAAAGTTCTAAACCTCGATTTTCAGAACATAATTTCTATTTTATAATTGTGTAGGTTTATTTTCCACTAAATGTACACGTTTCAAGTTCATTTGGGTGATGTAATGGAAAAAAATCTGAAAATTGCGATCTATTCACACCTCGGGATGAGGAAAACGGAAACTCTGAATTTGTTACTTTTTGGATGGATTCGATGTAGAATTCACTGGGCTACAATTTAGGCATAATGAGATCGTGCGCTCTTCTCCTATTCGAAATTTAACCTCGAAAAACTGAAAAATTAGGAGATGAAATCGACTTTCCAATCGAGACAGATAAGATCAGGATCATTATTTTTTGGTTATTGGCCACCCCTAAATGAACGCAAACAAGATTTTGAGTCGATCTCATCGCGTTCGAAAAATACGAAATTTCGATTTTTCAAATTTGGGACCTTATAATTTCTCGTTGAAAAGGGGAATCGAGTAATGACTTGTATATTGAGTATCATGGTACCAAGGGGTACCCATGCACAAAGTGGGGGCGCGCGGTTCTCATTCCGGGGGGCCGCATGTCCGGGGGTCGTCCAATCTTACCGATCCGGTCTCTTAAAAATTTTAAATAGTGAAAGTGACTCATGCTGTCACGCGTATTGCTGCTCTGCTCTTGATGGTGGTCGAGAACCTACAGTTTGTGAATCAATAGTTTGTTAATTTAAATGTTTTGAAATGTAAGTGAATATGAAGTACAGATGACAGACAACAACTTTAACTTGAAGCCTATTGAGTATTTTCTTCAACCCGACATTTCAAGAAGTGAAACTGGCTCGATGGTTCATCCAAGCGGATGAGCAGTCTCCGGTTTGTTATCTCTAGTACGACCTCTGTATTTTACCATGATTACCAGGTTGTTTTAGTATTTCTGGTTCTTCGCATGCTCCAGCTTCTCTCTGATTATCCTGTTTTCTTCTCTGAGCAGCTCGACCTGTTGAAGTATAGAAATGTTATCTCAAATTTTCTCTATGCATTAAAGGTAGATAAACGTGACCTTTTCTCTTATTTCTTGCAAAGCATGTAGAAAAGAAAAATATGTTTTTAGACCCATTTTAATCAATTTCTAGTAATAATCAGTAGATGATACAAATATTGAAAAAAATTATACAAAAATTGATATTACTAATAATATTAATAATTTCAATTATTGTTTACCTGCTCCTGCAGCAATCGCGCCCTCTCTCGCTCTATCGCCGAAATTGAAGCAGTGGACGTAGATGCTGTATTGTGGTTTTTAAAAAAAATCATACCAGCATGATCTCCATTATTTGCATGATGCATTATGTAATGGTTAGATCATGAAGATTGATAATACATACCTATCGCACTGCCGATGCCAGCATAATGGGAGAGATTCATCCCCTGAAAGTACACATTATGATTACTATGAAAATCCGGGGTGGAATAGAATATTTTTCAATTATGTTAGCGTCAGAAAATTGAAATATCGAAAAACACCCACCATGCCGAGAGTTTGGTCGACGAGCTTATGATTTTGCTGGAGTTCGACGACTGACTGGTTCACTTTCTCCACCTGCATACAAATCGCATTTACAGAAACACTTTATTATGTTTTATTGGCATAAATCCAGAAGCTATATTCACCCCATTTTTTTGCTCAGGCTCTTATGAAAATTATCCATTTGGTCATTTGATTGTTGCAATTACATGTGCATATCGCACCTTCTTTGTGCCCACTGATTGATTTTTCTTCATCTCTGCCAGGTCCTCGACTAGAGTGGTGATCCGCTGAGCGGTCGTCATTTGGGTCTCGAGAATGATGCGGAGGATATCTAAAAAAATACATTTACAACATATATATTTTAATAATTTGTTTAATAAAAATCATTCTAAGCAGAAGCACCTGAAGCTGAAAAGTCTTGCTTCGAGGAGGCCTGAGGATCGGAGGTAAGCTGTGGACGTGCTGCAGCTGCTGCAGGCATAGCGGAACCACGAGGTTGAGTTGCTGCAGCAATTGCAGCGGCAGCTACAGCGGCAGCTGCTGCTGTGGGAGTTGTAACGGTAGATTTCGATGGAGTAATCGGAGGAACAGGCGAGGGTCGGCCTGCAAAGGAGCCTCAATATCGTGATGAAAAAAATACAGTTTCGTTGTTGAATAAATTCAAAGCAAATGCAAACTATTCTGAATCCGATCATAATCTTCAAAGCTTTCAAACAACGCAGGTTTCTCAATTCGAAAACAATTTCTCGAAATACAAACCTTCGCGCATCGGCACAGTGGGTGATCGATCGAACCTTCTCTTAAGGGCTAAAAATGGTTTATTATTTAGAAAATTTCATGAATCTATGATATCATAAAATCGGCAGTATTTTTGAGTCAGTTATCGATTACCTGTTGCTGATTCTTGTGCCTCAGCATACGCCGCGGTTGATCGAGGCCGGGAAGATCTCTTCAAATCAATCGATCAAGAAAAGAAACTGAAGATCGAATCTTTAAAAAAATGTACAAAAAACGAACAGCCATCAACCGAGATTCCACTGGTCTTGCGCGTGAAGTGGAAGGTGCATCTCCGTCTGGAAATGTGCAATCGAGTTTAAATTTATTCCGAAAATACAACATTCAAATTATGGTTCTTTTTGTTTCTCTGCAAATTAGATTTCGAAAAACCATGCTACGCTCTTCACCGGTCGATTAAGAGATCGTGGTAATATTTTTGAACTATACTAGCAATTGAATGACTGACAGAAAGAATGCCCAATTGACGGCTTTCGTATTCTCAAATGAGCACTGCCTGTATGCGCCTGCTGCTTCTTGAGGTTCAAGAGTTCTGCTAAATATAGAAAATAAATATTGAAAATTTGATCACGGCATCTTCATGATACGCACACATTTTTTATAATAAAAATATATTTCTTGTAGTTTAAGAAAATTTCTATCAATTTGCGTCTAGCTGCAAATAAAATATATACATTTAAAAAAATATACTACCTAGAGTGACGGCTCCGGTATCGAGCGTACTTTGAATCGTCGAAACGGGGAAGTACTGGGTGCGAAGTTTCACAGGTAGCATTGTTTTCCCGATATCTGAAAATGAATTGATGATGATCGATCCATTGGATCCTACTAAAAAAGTCGGGATCGGGCATTTGTAAAACATTTGCACAACTCGGCGGTGTTCGCTGGAGAGTTGGTATAGCCCCTTGAGTGTTGTATCACTGTAACCAGTATGCGCTCCTCGATCACACTCTGGTTAGATCCTTTGACTAGGTGATTATGAGTTTCAATGTATAGTGGTTCACTGAAGCAAAAGAACGCTTTGCCAAAGGATCTGATCACGGTGTGGTAGAGGAGCAAATACTAGTTACAATGATACAACCCCGAAGTGACTTTTCTTTTTTTCCTGAAATACACACAATTGCAAACCTTTGCCCTTTGACATCTCTGGGTTGACAGTTGGGAACTGCTGATACAAGTTCTGGAAGGAAATCATTGAAACATTAAAAAAAATTTGCAAACACCTATTCATGTTTGGCAGGAATGAACGTTACGTTAAATGATCCATAATCTACAGTATTCTACTCCTTTCGAAATCTGTACACGGCCAAATCACTAACCTTTGATGCCCTCACGGACAACTCTACAGTCGCTGTCTCGACGTTGTTCTTCTTTTTCAGATTCTTCGAATTGAGGTGCTTGATGTACCGATGGACGTATGTCAAGTTGCCCTCGTTTCTCTTCCTTGCGTTGGCAGATATTATATGTTCCATAACTGAAATAGTTGGATCTTATCGTCTTAGCTTCTATGCGAGTCTATACTAACCTGATGGGCCCGATCCGATGGATTCCTTGATTGCAACCTTAGGCGGGGATATCTGTAAAAATTTGTTATTTTTACGTCCAAGCAAAACACCAATAACATGAAATTGAAATTATAATGTGGTGTACGCAAACCTTGACCGATGGCGTCTCGTTTGTATTCATCTCAAGAATCGTGTGCAGACGCTCCATGCTGATGTCGTCTTTGGACGAAGAAGCTTTCGGTTGAATTTCTGAAATTCGACATGTTTAAAGATCGGACAGGAATTGTGATGGTTTCTTCAAGGAATTCAAACGAACCTCTTCCCTTAGTTCCGTTGCCTTCATTCGGCACAAACAGCACCGTCGGCTTCTGCTAATATGTCAGTTAATATATGAACGAATGAATAAAAGAATATATTTATGCTAATTCATACCTTGGCAGGTGGTCCCTCAATGGTCTTCGGTGGTCCATGTATTCCATTCGGTGCTAGCTGCTCCGCCGGTCGCTGTAAGAATAAATGCTCGAAATTTGAGCCGATGACTCAAGAGTATTTGTTGTTTCTCGAACTAATTAATAATTTCGCTGCTTCCAAAAATACATTTGCAAATCTTGATAAAAGAATTATAAAAACATTTTGTAAAAAAAGGTAAACCTTTACTGCTGACGCTACTTCGGTCCACGGCGAGCTAGTGCTCTGCTCATCTGACGGGCTTTGTTGCATCTCCAGTTTCCTCATGCCTGCGTTGCAAACTATAGTTTATGCTGCTCAAAAACTAGCCGTAGGAATATGTTAAGCGTCGGAAGAAGGCATTACAGTCTCAAGCTATGCGATAATTATACGATCCTATATACATGAAGATAAACTTGGTTAGTAAGGCCTTCCCTTCTGTGAATAAATAATGAATATGGCATTAACACCATCTCACCGGGAATCATTGGAGCCCGTTTTCGCTGAGTCTGAATCGGCGTTATATCTTCCTCTGTCGGCGCGATTCTATCTGAATTCATTAACCTTCAAAATGATTTTTTTTAAGTTACGTAATTATGTAAGACTAAACTCACTTTCTTCGGCGCGTTCAGCAGTAGAAGCGACCATCTTTTCCCTCCATCGGCCTCGAAGGCTCGCTCAAAATTCTTATGTTTAACGATTACACGTGTTTTTAGATGTTATTTTTACAAATCAATGAGTGTATTTGGATGTATGCAGTCCGAGTCTAGTGTCCATCACACCTTTCTTCTCCGCACTCTCGGGCAGGTTGCAGGTCCACCCGATGGCAGCTGCATATCCACAGGGGAAGAGGCGCCAATCTCGGTATGATAAGGTCTGAATATGGTAAATTGAATTTGGTTGTTGAATTGGGTATGTGAATTTTAATATGAAATAAAGAATGTTTGAATGCAACTATTTGTAGCTTCTATGAGGTATATGTTATTGCCCAAAATTGTTCCAACTGACCTTACACGCTGATGATTGTTGACCATCGTAGTGAATGCGAATCTATTAAAAAATCATAGAAATGAGTGACACCCGAACATTTTTTTCAGCATTTCAAATAGTGTTTCAATTGAAAAAAGTGAATAAGTGAACCTCTTCCTTGATGGAGTGGACGTCCAGGACGGTTGCGGGGTGGAAGAAGCCATCACCCGCTATCGGATCATACGTCTCCAGTTTGTGGCCAATCTGTAAGCGAAATAATAATTATATTGTGCATTTTCATATTCGAAATGTATTGTTCTGTGGTTAGATGATTTGCAATAAATAAGTATGAAAAAAACTATACCATCGATTCAATAAGAAATAATTAAAACAAATCTCAATAGAGCTCGCCTCAAATTTGTTTGTGATTGGGCGACACTTCTCCCAGGAAGTCTGGCCCTCGAAGACTTCTTTCGGTACCAGGTTCTCAGTTCCGTCCTCATTCTTCATTGCCTTCTCGATTTTGATTCTGAATGAAACAATATTGTTGTCTTACAAAAGTAGTTTTCGAATATTTACATTAACTTTCAAAACAATAAGAAAAAAATAACAAAAAAATGCATTAACAAAAAACTGCCCACCTGTATCTATTATGACCTACGGAGAATGACATGTTTGGCTGCTTGACGCGCGGTGAGCTTTGATCGTCCAGCGATCTGTAACCATAATCTCATTTCTCAATATTTAGACTTTTAGATATAACATGGTTTTCATTACAACTTAATAAATCTATTTTTATCGGTTTATAAATCATGTTCTCATTTTTTTCTGACTCGAAGTGGAGTAGGACGGGATCATCGCAGAGGAACCACGTGGCATAGGCTGTCGCCGTGTCGAGGACGTGCATCTGGAATTGTGTTGTGCAAAAATTTTACGGTCTCTTCATTCCACGTACTATCTCGCCGGTCAGACAGTTAAAGTAAACTCTCTGAACTAAAATATCTTATTTAGTTCTTCAACTGACCTTCACCCATGGCCCATGCACAGCCATCACGCTACCGACCGTCGACCAGTTTCCTTCGTAATTCACTGAAAAATCTTCTTGTCTACATTTAATAAACAAATAAGTATATGCGTTAAACGATTTCATTCCATGCTGTGTACAGCACGTTTCAATTTATTTATTGCAAATAAACTAAATTTACTCACAATCGAAATCGGGTACTCGACACAACTTGCCGATGTGGTCGGCGAATTTGTTGTTGAAACGACCGAGCCGCCTCTGAATTTTTTAAGTATAATTTAATGCAATTTAATTCATTTGCAAAAGCTTATAAAATAACTCAATAAATGCGTTTTTTAATCCAAAAATGCGATCATCTCTTGACAGTAGAAATATTGTATTCGAGTTGGAACTTTCCAATTGTCTTATCGCCCTCTTAACGTACCTTCCAGAAGGCATTGATCGGAGCTGGCCAGCCTCCAGCCCTGTCGAGGTGCGTCTTCCAATCGAAGGGAGGGCTGTCGGGAGAGTCTAGCGGAGCGAGAATGTCGTCTGTGTCTTCTGAATTACAGTTCGAAATTCGGGTGACGGATCTATATTTTCCGATTATCTAGACCTCTGAAAGAGTGAAAATATCGTCATGTCGCGTTTTTCGAACTTTATTCAATGCAATTCTCAAAAGTAAATGTTTTCCTCTAGCAAAGCGCTTTAAAAAAGACAAAAAATATATATCTGTATTTTACCTGCGACTTCACGACGGGGCGTCGGGGGCACGGGCGCGACCTGAATTGGCACATATTTGCATCAATGCAATTATTCAAACGCCTTTCATAAATCCACAATTTTCAACAGGCTTCTTCATGAAATGATCACAATTCTGCTCACAATTATGTAGAATTCGAAATTCGGTTGTCCTATCTTAATTCTAGACCGATTTAACGGAAAGAGAGTTTGTGAGAATAACGAGAGCGTGGTATCACGCTCTCTCTATTATAGAAAATTTCCTTCCTCTCTCGACATTTCTCACTCGGCAATAAATGCTCAGATGAGGATCCTCACTCAACATCCTCATCTGAGCACTTATTGCCTATCATGATAAATTGATTGATTGAGTGATTGAATGATTGATTTATTGATTGATTGGTATCACTTCTGGTGCTGTACAATTACCCCTGTTACCTGTATCTCGCTCGACGCCGTGCGCTCTTCCACGAACGGAATCGTTGCTTCCTCCTCAACATCCACGTCTTCGCGTTCCTTCGATGTGCTGGCATGTCGCGCGACATTTGACCATCCGAAGCCTCGACGACGACCTCTTCCGCGACCACGGAGCGAGCTAGTTGGTCGGGGTTGACTTCCACGAGCGCCGTCCACTCCTTCGTGATCCTTCTCGCTAACGCTGACGTGCCTCTTGATGTTTGACCAGCCGAAACCTCGCTTTTTGCCTCTGCCTCGGCCTCTTCCACGACTGGGAATCGCACTTTTCGGTCGGATAAGAGTCGAGTGAGGTCTTCCCGCTAGACCTCTGCTTCTTCCTCTGAGCGCAGTGGACCGGGGTTGAATGCCACGATCGCGAACTAGCGCACTGTTGAGTCCGGGACGTGTCACAGGAGGTCTGCCCACTGGTCGGGCTTGTAGAGGAGGACGTCCCACGCGCCCTCGCACCACTCCTGTCTTGCCCCGTTGAGCTGATCGGGCTTGCTGCCGCGCCATATAGCTCTTGTGCCGCTTGAACCTGAAATTCACAGCCTATTATGTAGTCTGAAAATCATCTCGTCTCATTCGAAAATTTAGGTGAATTTGATGAATGTGAATAACCAGAAGGGTTCGGGCGCGCCATTGTCGAGAATGTCCTCGAGCTCGCGAATCAGGTCCATACATCCCTCGTTGAAGGAGGAGAGCGGCTCCCATGTCATGTCGGAGGAGCCCTGACATGAGTTGTGATGATTAAGATAATTAATTATAGGCAATCTTCTTATTAACAAATCTCAATTAGTGATAGCGGAACACTTGAAGAGTTATGTGTAACCTTCTCACGACCGGTTGAGATGCGAAAACAACATGACGAGATAAGGAGGCAACTCTTGCAGTGCGCCGCAGCGACTAATTTCGAATTTTCTACACCAAAGAAACGGTGACTCGCGTATTTACCTGCCATGATGTGAGGTAGAGCACGGTGCCGTCTGTGTGCGTCATCCTGTCGAATACGCGACTCAGAGGGAAGATCACTCCGACGTCCTCTTCTTCAGAGCCCTCTGAAAAAAATCGAATATTTCTTTTTCGAAATACTAATCAATATTCTTTCATTTTCTGCATAGTACTAAAAATTAAAGAATTGCAAAATAATGCAATTGAATAACATGACAATGTCGTTCCTTCTGCAAGCTCACCTTCAGAATCGGATACCACAGGTACGGATTTAGCTGCGACTGGAGTAGCAGCAGGAGTCTGAATATTGTGTAGTAAATAACAACTTATTAGATCCACTTTTCTTCATTTCACACGTATTTAAAAATAATTAGATCTATGTGGGAATGTATAGAATGGTTAGTCAATGAATTGAACTCGCCTTCTTCGGTCTGGTTTTAATGCGTGATCCACTTGCACGAGGTTCACGAGTGCGCTTGGGAGACTGAAAATAAACCTCGTACTAGTTGAATTAATTTTTGAAATAGTCATGGATTTGTAAATATATTTAATGCTGAAAAAACTCTTTTTGAATACCTCAGCAGCTTCAAAACTCGAGATGGAGAGTCGATGTGTGGTGGACGGAGGATTCTGAATTTATTTAACTATTTAACAATATTTCCGAAAATATATTGAATTTGTTAATTTATTTTATAAAACAATATCATCACAACAAACTCACGGCGCTTGCGCATGATCTAATCGATTGAGCATCGGTTCTTGACTGCTCGGTTAGCTGCAAAGAATTCCATGACCCTACCCTCTAGATGATTCTTCGAATGCTTCGCTTCTAAAAATATTTTAAAAGATATTGTAAATTCCAAACTATATCGAATGTGTGTTGTTCTACCGTTCTCAGTCGGTTGTTCGCCGGCATCTCATCGATCACACCCAGCTCAGGAGAGGCCTCTGAAGACTCGCGCGGCGGCGTCTGCATTCTTCCATTTTTTGTATCCTTTTACTCCTACCCCATACAATATTCGTATTCTAGATCTAACATTTGAATTAGATGCCAGGAAAAGATTACAATCTAGTTTTATTCTAGACTCTCATTAAAACGGATCTAGAGTATGGAGAAGAGATGATGGTCATCCGAATTTCGAACTCTAGTATTCAGCCCTAGTGAATATTCAGTCACCTCATTCTCATCGAGCGGCTGCTGTTCATCCCCGAACTCGAAATCATCATGATGATCCGCTACTTCCTCCTTGATCTCCTCCTCGAGTTCCCGTGCCTGCGAATTCGAGAACAGCTTCAGCGGCGGTTCCTCAACACCATCCAGAACTCGGTCGATCAGAGCCAATGCAGCCCCATCTGCGGATGTTGTAGATATAGGGGAACCGATAGGAGAAGCAAATGCCTGCTCCAGTTCGAGAGCTGCTGAAGCCACGGCAGCTTTGGCCGCAGCCTCGATGGGATCGACTATGACGGATTCGGCATCATCAACATCGTATACGGGAGCAGCCGGAGCCCCAGGAGGAAAAGCTGTCTTCGAAGATGCAGAAGCAGCAACTGGTGGCTGAGCAGGCTCTCCATTAGCTGACTTCGCAGCTCCTTCTCCTCTTGCAGGTGGTGCAGAAGGCTCGTCGTCGGACTCCTCGTAGGCCACTGATTCGGCAGAAGCTGCTTCTCTCTCTGCTCTTCGAGCATCGGAAGTCTGCTCGTCTACAGCAGCAACAGCTCCAGAAGTCTCACGTCTTGGTGGTGAAGTGAGGCCTTCCCTCCGAGATGATTTCGACTCGAATGCAGCCGCAGCAGCTTTTAAAGCCAGACTTGTCGGTGGTCTTGCAGACGACCTCGCCGGGCTCGACATGGTCGAGTTCGCTCCTCGTCGTCCTCCTGGGTAGTAATCGCTGTCCTCAGAATCCTCAGCCGCTCGTCCTCGTCGAGGCTGCGTCTTCGTCGGAGTCGAAGCAGCTGATGCTGCTGCCCTACGGCTTTTTATTGCTTCCGGATTCAGGAAAGCTAGGCGTCTTGGCAGCGAGCGCGCGGGTGACGACCGAGCCGATGTAGGCCGTCCTCGGCCTTCAGAATCCTCAACGGCGACGTCGGAAGCGACAGGAGTCTTAGGAACCTCAACAGGTTCCTCATCAGACTCCTCGTAGGGCACAGAGTCATTAGAGTCTTCGGCTGCAGCTGTAGCAGCAGCTACTGCTGCAGCTGCAGCTGCAGCACGCTTCGGTAGGGATCTAGCAGGTGATGAGATGGAGGAGGTGGCGACTCTGCGGGCGGTACACGGAGTATCGGACTCGGCATAATCCCGACGAGCGAACCGACGGGGCAGAGAGCGTGATGGTGAAGACCTCGTCGACGTGGCTGGTCGCCGGCCTCGCTTCGCGGTAGATCTGGAATTGTAAATTGTTTTAATCGTTAAATAATTCTACAAGTGCCATCGAATATCACAAGAGTGACGGGAAGTGTTCAAGAGATGGTCATTTCATTTTTCTGTCGTTAATTTCAACAGGAGTATTTTATTAGATACATTTCACTATGTTGACATCGAGCATGAATCTCTCGCTCACCTCTCTCCCTCCTCCTCCTTCCGCTCCCTCTTCCTGGGCGTCTTGTATCCGGGCGTGTGCTTCTCGACGTTGACGCCGCGTGCCTTCGCTTCTTCGTGGTCGAGCAGGTACTGCGGCTTCGGATGCCGTCCTGGTTCGTCGAGTATGGCGTCGAGGATCTTGACCTGGTCCAGGGCATCTTCGGAGAAGGCGGAAAGGGGAAGCCAGTCCTGTAAAGAATGAAATAAATGTTGAATTAAATGTCTAAAGTTGAATGAGTGTTGAGATGGCAATATATCCAGGCAAAATATCAAATTATAATTTTGCAAATTAATTTCTATTCAACGCTGTGATCAAATCGTGTCATTGAATGAGTACGAGACACGATTCCACGTGCTCCTCATTCGTTCCTCAAGACTTGCTAGAACTTTCCACTGTTCTTCAGTTTCTGCTGTTTCCAGTTCGAGAAATGAAACCACGGTCTTTTCATTCTTCAAATTCTCTCGCCGTTCCACCGGTCGAGAGAGTGTGTAAATTGAAGAGACGGTGACCCGAATTACAAAGTCTAGTTTCCAGGAACAAGAATAGCATCGCCCGGAAAGCACGATTATACGATTTGAATTGAGGTGTGCATGTGGGTTCCGTTTTCAAAAACACACGTTCACAAACATTTCTTTAAAGAAACAAAATATTGCCATTAAATGTGTTTGATACAAGTCAGGTGTGTGTGTACTCAGGAAGACTTCGCCAAGTGATAACGGGAAAGACACGGGTAGAGTGAACTGGAGTGCACACTCTCACATCCAAATAGGTAGAGATAAAAAACAGGGAACTGTAGGCTGTATTTTAATGAATTTTAAAAAATGTATATATATCGTGGAATTTAGTAACCTTCTGCGCGTAGCCGACCCAGGAAGTGAGGTAAACAATTGTCCCATTGGCTGCTAGCTTGCGCTCGAAGACGTGGCCGACCTATTAATAGTAAAATTAATTTTGTTTGTTTGTTTGTCAAGGAAGTGTGATTCATCAAGTATGTGAGAGTACAGAGAGAGGAGTGGGAGAGAGAGGGAAGGGGGAGGGCGAGAGAGAGAAAGAGAGAAATATAGAAAAATAGAGAACGAGAGATGGAAGGAGAGAGAGAGAAGTGTTACCTCAAACTGCTCCTCGTTACGCTGCTTCAATTTTGCACGCGAATTCTTGCCCATTCTGAAGTAATTTCAATTTGAGTATGGAACCATAGAAAAGTCGAGGAATCAATCACGATTAGGCGAAAGTAATGAGGAATGCGATACAGACGAATGACATTTCCAACGAAACAGAGAAAAAGTTGATATGGCGGATATTTTTCTAGTTCGGCATGCATTTATTTTCCTTAAGCAATTCCAAGCTTCGGACAATAGCATTATGGGAAATATTTATTATCTGAATTATTATTATTGAGTTTGTAAAAATTTTTCTCTATTAATTTTCTTCTGCATGTAATCGAGACCTCCCTTTACAAAGAAAAAAAATCGTGACCTCCCTTTACAATGTTCAGTACTCCGCTCTCTTCTATAATAGATTATCAAGGTAAGTATCCCTAAGATCCTGTATATTTTTGTACACACGGTTTCCTCGATTTCTCAAAACTTCCTAAAAGCCGGCTCTTGAAATTTCGAAAATATTAGGGTGTCCCATAAGTTCTCGGACTTTTTTTTCAATCCATCTACTACGTTAGCCATTGGAGTTAGGACTTAAAATACTTGCGCATAGTTAGTAGCAGAGGGTGTATTGTTACATAATGCCATTATCCGATGCATGCATAGCATAGTGATGATGCAATGTTTGCAAATGCTCATTTTTTGAGCACTTCTTTTTGCTTTTTTGCAACCTGTCCGCGAGATTCTAGGGAGAGCCAGATGTGTATGGTGTAATCAATATCTTGCTGTGTATATACCAATATATTAACGTCGGTTGTACTGCCATTCCAGTAGTAGGAAAATGGAAAAATCGAAAATCAAGTTTAAACTTTTAGGGCTAATTGTATGTTTTCGAACATATTTTAGACCTTCGCTAACTTTTTGTATCAAAAACAACTTTAAAAGTGACGATAATATTTTCTAAACTTCTTGAGGTTGTTTTTAGAACGTAGCCAGGCAATGCCTTTGAAGACACTTTGCAAAAAAACAAATTTCATATCGATGAAGCAAAGCAAATCCAGATATCAGGAATGCGCCTAAAATTATTGAATGCATGTGTGTATTAATTAAAGACTGTAATTGCATTTCAACTCACATCCATTAACAAAATAATTGAAAAAAATCATTTTTTGGATTTTGCTAGATTTTGTTCAAATATGTGTAGCATTCTCCAAAAGAACCAGCTATGCTGGTCTAATGATTTATATTGAAAGTAGTATCACACACTTTCAAATAGTCTATGGTAGAATGTTGTTAGATTAGATATCTAACTTAGAAAGCAAAATGTTCATAATGTCCGGAAACTTATGGGACACCCTAATATCTTCCTTCGAAGTTGAGGTACAATGCAGTTCAAAAAACCAAAATGACCGCCTTGTCGAGTACAACAACTTTGATACTGAAAATTTTTGCGTAGCGAAAATTTTAGATTATGAAAAGTGCAAAACATTATGTTATCGTCATATAATTTTCTCATTTTTTCGTCGTCGTGAAAAATATTATTCCACTCCACCCTGGAATTTTATCAGAATCGTAATCTACGACCCTGGGAAAACTTTTTTCAAAAAAAAATCGAAGATATAATTTGTTACCATTTTTGGCCTCAAACATGATTTTTTCAACAAAATCTAAATTTACTTTCTCATAGTTAAGAGTCGGTCCGCAAGAAAATGTAAGAACTGGCGGGGGGTCCCGGATGAGCTGTTTCCAATTATCACGGAAATCAATTAGGCATACCGAATGCTGATCGCAGGCGGTGTATTTCTGCTCCAGGCCAACTTTCCGAAAAGTGGTCCACCAGAAACTTTTTTTGGACCAAATTTTTTTATCGTTTTTAATGTCTTATCCGGTGTATTTTCACGTGAAAATGACGAATTTCGTAGTCTCGAATGTTGGAAATTGTGTTTTTGCTGAAAAAAAGTTTAAAAAACCTTCAAAAATAGCCCATTTTGGCACTTTTTCAAAGTTTTCGAAAAACTTTCCCATAGAATACAAGAGATTTTTTCTGCTGAAAAATACTTTTCAGGTGGTGTTGCATCCGGTGCATTATGTTCAGCCTGTTACTGTATAAAGAAATATCATAACGTCTGTCTGTCTGTCTGTCTGTCTGTCCGTCTGTCCGTCTGTCTGTCTGTCCGTCTGTCTGTCACGCTTTTTTTCAAATCGCTCTAATTCGCCTCAAACTTATCGTAGAAGGTTGGGACCTTGACCATATGAACTCCCTTGACGAGCGCTTTCAAAAATTGATCTTTGATCTTTGTAGTTTGTAGTTTGATCTTTTAATTCAAATCGCTCTAACTCGGCTCAAACGTATCCGTGCGACTTCGGACCTTGACCATTGGCATCCCAGCGATGAACACTTTCTAAATTTGACACTTGATCTTTGATCTCTTTCTTCAAATCGCTCTAACTCGGCTCAAAATCATCCTACAGCGCTACGACCTTGACCGTTGGCATCCCCACGATGAGCACTTCCAAAATTTTAAACTTGATCTTTGATCTTTTTTCTTCAAATCGCTCTAGCTTTGCTCAAACACGTCCGTGTGACGTCGGACCTTGACCGTTGGCATCCCCATGGCGAGCGCGTTTAAAGTTTGATCTTTGATCTTTGTAGTTTGTAGTTTGATCTTTTTCTTCAAATCGCTCTATTTCGCATCAAAATCATCGTAGAAGGATAGGACCTTGACCGTTGGCATCCCCATGGCGAGCGCTTTTAAAGTTTGATCTTTGAAGTTTGTAGTTTGATCTTTTCTTCAAATGGCTCTAACTCGATTCAAAATCATCATAGAAGGATAGGACCTTGACCGTTGATATCCCCATGGCGAGCGCGTTTAAAGTTTGATCTTTGATCTTTGTAGTTTGTAGTTTGATCTTTTTCTTCAAATCGCTCTATTTCGCATCAAAATCATCGTAGAAGGATAGGACCTTGACCGTTGGCATCCCCATGGCGAGCGCTTTTAAAGTTTGATCTTTGAAGTTTGTAGTTTGATCTTTTCTTCAAATGGCTCTAACTCGATTCAAAATCATCATAGAAGGATAGGACCTTGACCGTTGATATCCCCATGGCGAGCGCTTTTAAAGTTTGATCTTTGATCTTTGTAGTTTGTAGTTTGATCTTTTTCTTCAAATGGCTCTAATGCGCATCAAAATCATCGTAGAAGGATAGGACCTTGACCGTTGGCATCCCCATGGCGAGCGCTTTTAAAATATGAAACTTGATCTTTGATCTCTTTTATTCAAATCGCTCTAACTTGGCTCAAACGCGTTCATGTGACGTTGGACCTGGACCGTTAGCATCCTCACGACGAGCACTTTCAGCACACCACACTACATGGTGCATTTTAGGAAATCGCAGAAAACTCAAATGCACCCGTGCACCACCCGCCACACCATCTCAACCTGCTCTCACTCCCCGCAGCGTAAGCGTTGTGAAAGGCTCGTGAGGCAGAGGGTGATTCGAAAAAGTTGGGATGGGGCGAAGCCCCATCCCAACTTTTCCGAATTGCCCGAGGCCTCACGAGCCTTTTACAACGTTTTAAGCAGGCTCTCACCAGTCGCGTACAATTGTTATCCTTAAAACACAACCCCGCGAACCACGTAGTGACCGAAGGTCGCTAGTAATTCTAAAAATATACAAATAAGATTAAATAAGATATTTTACACAAAAATAATTAGTTTTTATAACGGTTGATGCATGCTTCTCGTTTGTATGACGCACAAGGATTAAAATATGGTGCAAAATCTTAGAAAAGTAAGTGAACACATTTTTTTCCACTTTTTTCCATTTCAACCTACTTTTCTGATTACCAATTAATAGAATCTAGGCACTGTTCCATTTATGTTTAAATGACTTTAACACCATATTTATCACGCACATCATTTAATACATATTAACATATATTAGGTTGTAACATAAGTTTTGTCGCATTTCGGAGGTTCACAATATTTCCATGAAGGATACTTCTCAAACATTATCAATGCCTGACCTCCTAGTATATGTTTGGGGTGTTCATGCACATTCAAACCATAGGGTAGAGCTGAACTGCGCGCGCTGGCTATGCGAAAAATATTAATATGAACTGATTTAAATTTGGTGCAGATTTTATTAATTCGTTTGATCGGGTGCTAGTTCGCAGAGATGAATAATGAACCAAACTTCTACAGCATGATGATATACCCCGTCAATGCTCTTTCAAAATATACGCCAGATATGGTGCTATGTTGAGCGGAACCAAAGATATACTTCACTGAGTGTAAGGTTAGCCGCTGATTCGTAGCCAACTTGACCAACTCTTCTGAATCCAGAATTGCAACAACAGTGACTAACATAAGTGCGTTCAATTACCACTCATGGAGGTATATTTATCATTAAACAAGTGAGAGAAAGAACACTCCACTTGTGGGAAATTTGAATTTCTATTAATTCAATTCGCGCACAATTTTACCAAAATTTGCAAGTTTAGGTGTTTCGAATTAAAGATTGTCATTCAAAAGCTATTTATTTCCAAACTTATCCCAAGTAGATACTAGTAAGGGAAGGGTTTATG
Organism: Pristionchus mayeri; assembly: GCA_036245805.1. Classification (NCBI taxonomy): domain Eukaryota; kingdom Metazoa; phylum Nematoda; class Chromadorea; order Rhabditida; family Neodiplogasteridae; genus Pristionchus; species Pristionchus mayeri. The sequence goes on from BTRK01000006.1 coordinate 47,571,628, forward strand.
GTTCGGATGGACACAACAAATCAGATATTGAACACGTGTGCGAGGTAGGAATATGAACAAAGTGCCGATTTCAGTAGTTTAATTTACATACCATCGTTCTGAATGGAGCCACTTATCTCAACAGAACCCAATCTACCCCAAACTTTGTCTGCACACTGACCACTTTGGGTGAACTATATTCCACCACTATTTGGATCTGGATATCTACTGAGAAGAAAATTCGGCTTGCGAAAGTTTTCGCGACCGTCACCAACCATCCACATTATACAAACTCGTCTACATTTCTAGAACGATTTTCGTTTGTCATTATCCGTGAGTGGTTCAAAATTATGCACATATGTAGTACTTTACGCAAATCACACAAAATCGGCATAATTTATCCTTTTCAAGAAGAGCTGATGCGTGAAAATGATTTCTAATCCTTATCTCAGTACAACTTTATCTGACTAATGTGCCTCCTCAACTGCCTTGACAGGACTGAAGTAAAGCGCGTAAGAAAGAGTACGAAGGCCCTCACTGATGATGAATAACGAAATTGAGATTAAATTAATTCGAAGAATTTCTGAGGTTAAAATGCATAAGAGATTGGACGCGACAAAACTTATGTTACAACCTGATACATGGAAACAGAACTTGTTAAGTTCAGAGCATAATTATCCAGAAAATTTATATGAATAATTTCTATGTCAAATAGCCTTTCACTTTGTCACCTAGATGTGACATCGTACTTTCATGCACCTCATTTGCATCTGCAATTTAATGCTCCTGCCAGAACTGCATGAAAAGTGATTGAAGTTCATCACTCCTGTTAATGTGTATTCGCATCAATGTCGTTGGCACTACAATTATTTTTTTCTTTTAAAAAATACTTTTAGATAATAGTAGGGAATGAGTATGGTAGTTAATGAAATATAATGCATGACATGCTTGCCAAATTGAAAATTACTCAATTACATTTGAGCAATTTTTCAATTACACTTTCCATAATGCGCGTATGTTTAAAATTATATTGCGTATTCTGATTGCATCAAAAATATTGATATTTTAAACGAAAAACAAACTTATTTTTGTGTCATAGATGGCGACGTGAATAGCCATTACCACGAGTGATGAAATTGCAATTGAAGCGTTTCAATGGTTGTAACCAAAACAACTAGCGGCTTTCTAATTCAATAAAATAGATCATTTTTAGGTATTTCTTTGCATTTTAACTATTAAAAATTGTCATCGCATTTTAAGAAATCTTATAAAGTTCCAAAACCTATTTCACAGCATCCGTTCTATAAATTCAATTCCATGTCAATCGGGAGACAAAGTGTGTTAAACGAGAACAGACAGACATATACACATATTTCGAATCAATGCGATTATTTGGCAAAAGAACAGGCATTGACGGACACGATTTATTAGCACAGTTACCACAGCAACCACATTCACGCCTGTTCTAGGTGAAGCCATACGCTATTCCTAATTTTCTCTATATGTAAGGGAAATGGGAGTGCCGTAATTGCACAGGTTGAGATGAATATCAATAATGGAGCCATAATGAGAATAAAGAATGAGAACGCGCTTATTGGTATGCCAAGTAACAACTGTAACGCGCAGAATTGAAGGATAACATGATAGGAACTAATGAAGCTGGATATAGTTGTAGGTGAGAGAAAACGGATTTGCTATTGAGTTAGCACTACTACCAGCTGTTCAAGGAAGAGAGAGAGCGACGAAATTGCAAATTCGTTACTATAGTGAGCTCCGAACATGAATAACAAAGATAAATGAGAGAATATGCAAATGAAGTCAATATCCATTTTAGGATAATAGGCATGAAAAAACGAGAAAGGGGGGCGGATAAAATTGTGGTCTTAGCGCGCGCATAAAGACAGTGCTGTAAGACGAGCGCTTTTCTCTTCCACCCTGTGTCTCTCCTCGTGCTCTCTTTCCTTCCGCTCTCTAGCCTCTCCTCCGCCCACACACTCTCTCGTATTGATGGATTGCGGAGCGAGTGAGGCGATGCACAAGTGAGCAAACACACATGCATACGCCCTCCCTTCCCGCCACCCTCACGAGAGATCCCTCTCACTCGCCCACCTACCTCCCTGACTAGCAATTGGCGCCTCGGCGATCTACTCTCAAAGAGAGATGGGAAAGATACAGAGAACGCTAATGTCATTGGTGAAATCTTACCTAATGGATGAAACTTTATCTGCGAATTTGGTTGGTAAAAGTAAATATTAATATGTTTACCATCATTGTTGTTTACAAAAAAGGTGTTTACAAATAGTTGTGAAATATTAACAGATGGATAGATGGATTTCTCACCATTGTGTAGCGAAAACATACATTCTTACAGATATTGTAAGAGAGACGGACGGTAATTTAGATTAGGAAGAAAGCGCTTCTGTACGAGCTAAAAGATGTCGGAGGAAAAAATGAAAACAAATATTAGTGAGATGGCATGTGAAAACATGCGCGTTGGCCGATAGATGGAGAACGAGAGAGAGAGAATGAGAGAGATAGAGAGAATGGGGGAGAATGAAAGAGCAAGAGAGATAAATGTAGAAAACTGAGAACATCAGACTGCAAAAATCTACCTTTTTTTGTACATGCAATAAGAGAAATTCAAAAACGGTAGTATTACTTCTCGATGGCTGTTCGAAAACACTTTTGGAATATTTTGGGTCACATTTTATCGCGCTAATAATAATTTGTTTATCGCACTATATATGAGAACAATTTGGTCTTACCGAAATAATTTTAGTAACACAAACATAAAGAGTAATGTGAAAATATGTGAACAGCAATTCAGGTAATGTTCTCGGAACTATATTCTGCAGATAAGCTCCCGTTGATTATTTCGAGAGGATATTTTCGGTAATGCTTCACTCAAAGAAGATTTGCACAATAATTTTGCGATATCTGCAATGTTTTAAAGAATCACTGACAAATCATATTAATAAAAAAAATACAGCAAATGAGCAACAGATTAATAAATTAATTCGATAACGCCATGATCGGGCGGTTCCTCAACTAACTATTTTGACCCATTTTAGTTTGTTTCAAACTATGATGGAAAACCGCATTAAAAAAAATTGAATGTCCCCTATTAAAAAGTTGCCCCATGCTGGAATCGAACCAGCGACCTGTTTACAAGACAGATGCTCTGCCACTAAGCCAATGGGGCTGATGAAAACAGTCAGCAGGTTGTGCAAACTTTTATTTTCTGTGCAATTGATTCACTTCTTGCATGGAAATGGATAGAAAAGCTTGTCGAACGTAAATATAGAAAAGTTAGCACAATCAAATTAAACAGCTACATTACTGTAATTAGACAAATCCAATTCTTCAATATTAGAGAAAGCTATGGATTAAAAATGTCTCCAATAGTAGTTTTTTGCAAAAATATTTTAGGTGCGGATGTTGGGCGGATATCATGAACTATATTGTGAAGCAACTGAGAGCTGAGGATTCGCTCGTGAAAAAAATTACAAAAATTACGTTCTTTTTTTAAAATTCTCGTATTTCGATCTTTTTACGAGGGCACGTTCTGGGTGTTGAAAGGAGGGGGAGGGGGCTAGCTTAGTTCTACTGATAACAGCAAACGTTAAAGTGCGAGTGATTATCACGTTTGTGAGAGAAAAAATCCTCATCGCTTTCAATGTCTTATTGTTTTTTATGTACAAATTTGTCATGCAAATACCGTTTACTCGAACATACCTCATTGTCTGAAACATGGGCTCGCTTTCGTGGTTAAAGTAATACTTGTTCGTCAATTCAACATCCTATGTTGAACCCTCTTACTCAAGATAAAATTTCACATAGAGTAGAGCCATATGTATGATAGTTGCATTTACTCACATGATTTCTTTCACAATTTACTAAATTGTTGTAAGGTTTTCTAAGTTGAATATAATGAAATATTTGGTCCCCGGCACATCCTATGCCGTGGTGTTATTGTTCACACCTAGATAAAAAATCAAGCATAATTTGGGACAGTCTAGATAATCATTAGCATATTTAGCGTACATACGCACTGCACTAATTTCCCTAGAGGCCAGAGATTCTAGAAATTTTCGAAAACAAATACCGTATTTCTGTGAAAACACCTCACAGTCATTTGGTTGTGAAGAAAATCGAATTACTTACCAATGAATTCCATAGCGAATACAATTCAATGTGGGAAACCTTCAATGTGGGTGCGTTGATTTTTTAAATATTTGTTCACGCAAGAATATCAGCATATCAAGAATATCAGCTAATATCAGCAGTGCCATATGTGCACAGTGTTAACTTACCGATACGTATTATTTACTTTTATATTATTCGAATTGCTTTTAATATGCATTCCCAGTTTCCGGACTTATTCTTAACTCGCTGCTCCTCTACCTCATTGTCAAATGCAGGAAACCCTCCCTTGGAAACTACAGAAACCAGCTCAAAATATTTGCCTGCAACGATATTACGATGCTCGTTCTGCATGCAATTGTGAAACCGGTTAGAGCCTTTGAACATCGAACTTGAGTTCACCATCGCACCATTGTACACTAGAGTTCGAGAAACAACACCACTGTCGTTTCATTATAATGTACTATAGTAAATGTACTATAGTTCATAAATGTACATAAATGTACTATAGTTCGAGAATCAATAAAACGGTCTCTTCATTTTCTACACTCTCTCGCCGATCGATCGGTCTAGAGAGTGTGTAGAATGAAGAAACGGTGACCCGAATCACGAACTACATTCTCAATCAGTCGATTGTTGTGTGATGGTGTGTAAAAAAATAAAAGACAGATACCTGAATTACGAATTTTACTGTGAACACGTAGTTAGGACCGACTCGAGAACGCCATTTAGCATACTAATCGACAATCGAGAATGTTGAGGCTACTTACTCATCCGGTTCGGCTCTAGGAGTGTTCTCTCGAACATTTCCCGAGAACAAAGTAAGCAAATTGATTACAAATAACGCTGTTTCCCTACTTTTAAAGAGCATGGGGTTGTAAAAAAATATGCACATTTTAGCATCTTATCGCAATGAGTAACGCCTTTATGACCATCTCTTTTTCGCTGATGAATATCAACTTTCTCCATAGAAACTGGTCCGTGCGCAGGTAAATAAAACGGTAAGAATTCAATAGAAATCTAGTTCCAGATCCCACAGAGTCGCTCTATTTTCAAAAAAGTCATTTGGTATTTTCATCTCGATATACCCGATTTCGATGGCTGTTTTGTGGTAAGTGTTGATTATTTGTTACTAGAATAACTAGCGACCTTCGGTCGCTACGTGGTTAGCGGGGTTGTGTTTTAAGGATAACAATTGGACGCGACTGGTGAGAGCCTGCTTAAAACGTTGTAAAAGGCTCGTGAGGCCTCGGGCAATTCGAAAAAGTTGGGATGGGGCTTCGCCCCATCCCAACTTTTTCGAATCACCCTCGGCCTCACGAGCCTTTCACAGCGCTTACGCTGCGGGGAGTGAGAGAAGTTGAGAGATTTTAAAACAGCTATGTGCTATATTTCAATAAGATGGGTTTGTGAATGCGCAAATAACTACGTTACCGTGTTCTAAGGTATGCAAGTAGAAGCCTGCTTAAAACGTTGTAAAAGGCTCGTGAGGCCTCGGGCAATTCGAAAAAGTTGGGATGGGGCTTCGCCCCATCCCAACTTTTTCGAATTGCCCGAGGCTTCGCCCTATCCCAACTTTTTCGAATTGCCCGAGGCTTCGCCCTATCCCAACTTTTTCGAATTGCCCGAGGCTTCGCCCTATCCCAACTTTTTCGAATTGCCCGAGGCCTCACGATCCTTTTACAACGTTTTAAGCAGGCTCTCACCAGTCGCGTCCAATTGTTATCCTTAAAACACAACCCCGCTAACCACGTAGCGACCGATGGTGTGGTGGGTGGTGATTTGGTAAAATGCACCATGTTATGTGGTGTACTGAAAGTGCTCGACGTGGGAATACCAACGGTCAAGGTCCGACGTCACACGGACGTGTTTGAGCAAAGGTAGAGAGATTTGAAGAAAGAGATCAAAAATCAAAGATCAAAGATCAGGTTTAAAATTTTGGAAGTGCTCATCGCGGGGATGCCAATGGTCATGGTCCGAAGTCGCACGGATACGTTTGAGCCGAGTTAGAGCCATTTTAAGGAAAAGATCAAACTACAAACTATCAAACTACTATAAAGATCAAAGATCAAATTTTGAAAGTATTTGTGAATGGAGTTCATATGGTCAAGGTCCCATGCACATAGCAGCAGCAGCAGGAGTCTGAATATTGTGTAGTACAATATTTTGTGGCCAATATTAAGTAATTTCAGTAATTTTTCGTTGAAAATTTATTCAAAAAGTGTGATAATATACTTCAAATGAGTTATTCAAGCAAATATTTTATTAAAGCTCTTCTTCCTTATCATCTGAGCAATCTTCCTCAAATTCGCTCTCGTCCGATTGGTATCCATATGTAACATCAAGGGGTGTGGTTGTAGAGGGGTCAGCATTAATGATTACTTCTGACTGTGGAACTAGAATCGGGGGAGAGGCGTAGGCTGTTCCAAGTTGTGAATGATTTCAGAGAAGATGATGGTTGCGCGGAGAGTTTCTATCATCGGTGGCATGATGACTTGGACAGATGATAGCTAGTTGGCATCCGAATATGAGGAGGGAAGAGATCCCGAAACTCCTGACGCTCGACTATGCCGAAGGCAGCATTGTCTGCAGCTATGAGAGGAACAATCTTCTCGCAGAAGAGATCAAAGTCCGCTTTGATCTCTTCTGCGAACTTGCGAGTTGTATTAGGTTGATTCATAAGTTTCGCTCCAAGGCTTTTCTATAGTTTACTCGCTTGTGGTTCACTTGTGTTCAGGAGTAGTTTGGCATTATTTGAGTGGCAATAGGTGCACATAAATTATCTGTTTTATGTGAATCAATTCCACTTCGTTCCGCAGTAAAAAATATTTTCCGAAAAAGTGACGAATTTACCGATTTTTTAGTGGTGTGTTCAATCCGCCGCTTAAACAAAACGAATGTAATACAACTGCTTTATTTATGAGAAGTCATTAAATGAGGGTCAATGTTTCCTATAAACACTTGAAAACGTAATTTCAGACTCTCTCGAAGAGCGAGCGTAGTCAAAATGAGCGAAACCGGCCATTAAATATCGATTTTACGATTATTCCAAATGCGGCTTTTGAATGGCAAGCTAAATCTTCACAACAATTTAATGGTAGCATCCGCATGATATGCTTTTCTACTTCGGGCAAATTTAAGACCATTAGCGCGTTCATCAGAAATGCGCAGCTCCAACAAAACAAATTCTGCATGATTCTTGTACTATTAACTACGAAATTCGTGCCTATATTATCACGCAGTATCAAGGCTGATCCGACGTAAGTCTACTATAAGAAAGCTAATTCAAAATACTTTACGAAAATAGTGCTGTTGTGGAGCTATCATGATTACGCAAAGAGCACCATTCCATCAAATTGGCTGTCCCAAATTTCAAGCTTGTGGTATTTCGGTAATTGACATTCCAGTAGAATCGATTGATCATGCATGAGTATAGGTGCGCTATGGAGGGCGAACATGTACTAATACCACATAAAAAGAATGAGAGAATTGATAAAGTTTGAAAGAAATAATAGTTCAAAAACCTCAGGAGTGAACTTGGAGCGAAACTTATGAATCAACCTAATAGAAAGTGGCAAAACTATTGAATGAAGAATGGATAATACAATTAAATTTTCAAAAAAATTCCTTCCGGATGCTTCGAATGACTAGGCGAATGACTGAGATATGTACCAGGGTGAGAGGGACCATTTAGGGATTCCAAGTAGCGTCGTAATTAGTCTATTATCATAAATTGTAAAAGAGTTGGGAAGAAAAGGCGGGCCGATCGATTACAACAGGGAGTTACAACCGACCCCAATGGCGACCCTTTGACAAGAAGCCAACAATTGAAAAAGGTTGAAAAATGAAACAACATAAATTAAAAATGAAACAAGATAATACATGGATATGATTTCACACGATAATTTGACCATGGATCTGCTCTTGAATTGCAATGCACTAGAAAAAATCGAAAATATTGTTTTCCAATTTTTTTCATGAAATTCATATTTTTTCGAAAACACTAATCGAGCTGATTCCAACGGTGTCAAATTTAGCTCATTTGGCCCACGGAGAGCTGAGAAAATGCCAGGCTCGATTCAGGCTCGAAAGGGATTCGATGGCTCGATCGTAAAGTGGTCGTAAAAAAGTCGATGGCTCGAAAGCTCGATCCAGGCTCGATAATAAGAGTCTCTAAGAGGGCTCGATGATTTGTTTTCACCACCCTAATGTAGAATGAAGAGAGCGTTGTATCGTTTCTAGAAGTCTACTCTTTACTCTCCACACTCTTCCAAGCGGTCTTGCTGCGAGTGTGTACAGGATGAAGATAGAATGGAATTGTTTGTCGAATTCAAGTGAATACATCACTAAGCTAGTTTGAGCTTTCCCTGTAATCGTTGTGATATCTCAGTGATCGAGTGCCGTGTCACATTCTCGCACTCGGAAGTACTTCAGCTGGCCGATCTCGACAAGTCGAACACAGTTCGTTTTTTCTTAACAAGATCATGCATTTAGAGGAAAAAAACGAACATAATTCGTATTGTAAAGTAATGATATTGTAAAGTATGCCATTATCAAGACATAGTGAAGATAGAGCTGGCTTTGGCGTTCACGTTGTGAAGGCACATCTTCAGGCCCCGTTCAAGTGCGACAATGGCTGCGTGGTTAACTCCGATTCCGTCTCCGAGTTCATGCACATCGTCAATGGAGCCGGAAACATGAACAAGTTAATTATCACGAGAAATTCAATCTAAAAATACAATTTTCCAGATTCACCGCACTGGGAAGAGGCCGCAGTTTGAGACTTCCCGTGAGTTGTTTTCGTTTATTGATTAGTTGCTCATTAATTGCTCATTATTTATCCATGGGTCAAGTTTTAATTCTTTCGTCTCTTCCACAAACATTTCGCCAATTGATTAGTTTCCAATTTTGATTGGTTAATAATTAACCGCTAATTGAAAATATTTTTTGTTAATTACTTATTTCAGCCTGCAAACGACTACAGACTGAAGTTCACAGGCTCGGGCAGTCCCAGACGATTCCTCTTATACGCGGTGGATCTGAAAGCAGGCAAGACCTCTCTATAGAGATTCGAAATCCAATCTATAGTAGTCAAGTTGCCCCTCTCATTGTGCGTGCTCTCGCATACGTCAGAGAGACAGAGAGTACATGAAACGAGGAAAGCACGTAACGATTCGTCATCACTAATCCACTACTTCGATTTCAGCAAACGAGGCTGTTCGTGTGCTTTCTGCTAACAACGCGGATATATTCGGGGCGGATTCATCGTCAGGCGCGAGATCGATAACCCTTCTCAACAGCTTCTACCCCCCTCCCAGAATCCTCTTCTTCGGATAGTTCCCTGTGAGCAATTGAAAATTATGAAAATTATTACTTATGAAAAACATATGACCATATCTTAGGCTGGATATCCTAAGGTCTACGCTGCTGGTTACGAGGCTACCAGCGAGAGCGAGTGCAAGCCTGTCTATCAAGCGAGGTTAATCGGCATGTTTTTTCTCAATTTGCATCTCAAAATGAAAACATCTTGATCAGCTTATCAAATCTTTGTTTAGATCGCAAGAAAGTGCTCACAGCACAGTAATTAGCATCTCATCACCGATTCTAACCGTGGATATGGGTCCGAAAGAGCCCAAGAGCAGATATCAGAGATCGCTTGCCAGTGGTTAGCTTTTCTGTAGCATAATTTCGATCACATGAGTGTGTCATAGTGTGCGCATGATCTATCATAAAAATACACTCATTTGGTAAACCGGATAAGATGCTAGATGAGGATATATCCGTATATATACCGACGAATAGCGGACTATCCTCATCGAGAATTAGCGCTTGACTTGGTAAATTTTGATTGATTGATTGTTTAAGGAGCATTCCAACACGCGACACCGAACTCGTCCGTCGTCTACACGTCGCCTGGTATCACTCGCTTTCGAAATATCATCTTATGCGTCTCATTAGGCTACGTCGGTTGCTCGAACATCGGCAATCAGCAGTACTATGCAGACTCCAACAATGTTCTGGAAACTCTGAGCGCCGAAGTGGAGGTGAGGTCTTCACTAAAGGTCGAAATTCGGGAAGTCCTCTCTTCATTTCTACACTCGCTCATCGCGGGTCGATATGTGTGTAGAATGAATAGATGGCGACCCGAATTATGAACTTTTCTTAAAGAACTCAGTTGAAATGCCGATTTTCAGCCTTGACCTCGAGGCGACCTACTCGATTCCCAGCGCGAAAGAGGCAGTGCACATCACGGTCAACAGTGAGATCCTCGAGTAAGCACATATCAATATTTCCATTTCACACCATCCTTGTGATGTTCCGTAGGGTCTCTTTCCACTAGGAGCTCTTACAATTGAAAGACAATGATCCATAAAAATTAGAGTTCGTAATTCGGGTCACCGTCTCTTCATTTTACCGACTCTCTCGACCGGTTGAACGGCGAGAGAGTGTGTAGAATGAAGAGACCGTGGTTTCATTTCTCGAACTCTAATAAAAAATACCTTTCGACAACAGGGCTCCGACATCGTATTTACGACAGTAATTTCGTCGTTTTCCAATCTATAGATAACCATGAAGGACTTGTTTTCAGTCTTGTCGGCGTCGCGACCGCGGCCAAGCACTACGAGGCAGAGAGATTCGACGTGACCATCAACTGGTCACGCTCCACTCCCGCAAGCAACTTTGCCTTGCAACTCGACCTCGGAGTCTAGGAATACGCAAAAGTTCTTTAGGTGTAAAACAGGAATGCAATTCACCAATACTGTTGTATTTCCATCTTTTTGGACCGATAAATATACCCAATAATGGCGATGATTTACAGTTTGGTTAGATACTATACATGATCGCCAAAATGAAGAGCAAACGAGGCTCGCATCCCTGCAAACCCGTGTTTAAAATGTGTGACGCTGAAAGCGAGAATATTTCTAGAGGCACAGTAGAAGCACCTTTTGACACAGGGGAGAGAGACGCGTCTCGTTTCCTTCCACCGATAAGTGGAACGAGCAAGCGATGCACATACATAAAAGCGCGCCTAGCCGCGCAAACTCTATCTTTGATAGTATTCACGGGAACATAGTTCGCCTAAGTTTGCTGGTATTGCATGCCGTTTTGCGACAAAAACTGTTTGTATTCAGTTAATATTTTCTTGTGATTTCACTCCAAGAAAGCTTGTAGTCATGCCAAGCTCTGGAACCGCATTGAATGTGACTCGGAGGGAGGTTTTGCCTCCATCAACGCTCCTCCGTCAAACAGATGATGGTGAGCGTTCAAAGATTTCATGCATTCATGATTCAAAAATATCAATAAATCAGTTGTTGTCATACTTCGTATACGCCGTATTTCTGTTGTCGATAGCAATTTCGTCAATGCCGATAAACAAAGTAAAGAAAGTAGCATACGGCAATCATGGCAACATGCGCCCCCGCGCCAATTTAGCGAGCAATTAGGGAATGCGGATCCAACGGCTCTAACAGCTCACCCCTCCATCTTCCCCACTATACTATGATTTCAGGAACTGTATATTACGTCGACTACGAAAATACGCCATTTCGTTTGTACGTGAAATGGGAGTGAGTGCATCATCTAATATTTCTGTGATTTATGAGTTACAGAGGAAGGGACATTCACGCAACGCTGCCCGGAAACTACTTCCATTGTCCTATTGCTCACGGAAATTCAGTTTACTTCAAGTCAAAAGGAAAGGTGAATACAAAAGTTGTTGTCTATTAATAAACACACAAATTTCTGAAGATCTACGAAGCTTCATTCACTCCGGAAGAGGGCATACGAGTAACTTATCTGCGAGATGAGCTTGAAGTAAGAACGAGAAAATAGTGACTTAGAGCGAGAAACAATTCCAAAATCTCCTCTACACTTTCTCGCCTTTTGATCCAGGTGATAGAACGCGTGAAATGAACTGACTCGAACTTCGATCTCTAGTGGGCAGTTCGGTATAATTCGTTAATTTCAGGACGAAGACATCCCTTACGCATCAGAGTACTGCAGTAGAGTGAGAGAAGGAAAGACTTATTGGGGTGTCCGGAAAGTTCGTATAATGCTTCGGAAAAAAGTCAATTCGCGATCAAATGCAGTGATTGCACAATCTGTTTGTCAACAATGTATTGCATCATTCTGACGTTGAGTAGTGAGAGGATTTAATTAGTCTCCTAGTTGCTACATTGATTCTTGTGATGGACTCCCATCTCTACCTCCGAGCAGTTTTACTTCATTACTACCGTCTTGGCCGATCCGTGAAGGAGGCCCACTCTGCCCTGGCCCAGTCGGAAGGAGCTGACGCCCCCTCAATACCCTTCTGCTATAAGTGGTTCTCCCGCTTCAAGAAAGGGGAGTTTGGTCTCGATGATCAACCCCGCTCTGGACGCCCTCCCTCCCTCGATCAGCCTCTCGTTCTCCGCACGCTGAAGCGCAAGCCCATGGCCAGTGTGCGTGAGTTGAAGAAGGATACTGGTACTCCCAGATCAACGGTGTCCGATATCCTCCATCGATCTGGGAAGAAGCCGAAACTCCCACAAGTGATTCCCCATGACCTCTCCCCCGAACAGCTGAAAAATCGTGTTCAAGTCTGTCGGGAATTACTTCATCGTAGATCCAATCTTCGATGGGTCAATTCCATCATCGCTACAGTTGAGGAGTGGATCACGTACGATAACCCTGTGAGGAGATTGCAATGGGTGGATGCAGATGAGAAGCCCACGCCCGTCCCGAAGAAGGAAGAGCACGGAAAGAAGGAACTCCTCTGCTTCTTCTTCTCAGTGCTCGGTCCCATCTACTGGGAGATCCTCGCCCCTGGCACCAGCATCAATGCCGACCTCTTCTCTGAACAACTGGAAGATGTCGCGATCAGAGTCCCTCCCAGACTCCTGAACCAGGGCAACATTCTTCTTCTGATGGACAATGCTCGCCCACATCGAGCGAAGATGACCCAGAAGAAAATGGACGAGCTGAAGATCGAGAGGATTCCCCATCCACCGTATTCCCCGGATCTCTCCCCATGCGACTACCACTGCTTCCGCTCTCTCTCTGACTTCTGCAAATGAAAGAAGTTCAAGAATCGAGATGAAGTTGTGAGGGCTTTCGTGAACTGGGCGGTCTCGAAGAAACCCGCATTCTGGAAGAGAGGAATCGAGACCCTGCCCAATCGCTGGAGGGAGGTAGTGAGAAAGAAGGGGGCATACATTGGTCACTGAGAATTGTAAAGCATTGAATAAAAAATAAAAACAAAAAATTATGCGAACTTTCCGGACACCCCAATATTTGTATCGACTGTGTGACGATCCGCATAAAGACGGAATTCACATCGACCTTCCAGAAGACATTCTGAAGGATGTCTACCCGAGAGGAGTTCATAGGTGATAAAGAAATGTAATCTGAGTGAGGAATGTAATCTGAGTTCCAATATTGCAGAACGAAGGCCATTTACATGAATAGAAATGATGTGCCAGGAAAACCTCCAACATTTCGCAAAATTAGTCACAATGTTATCGCTGTGGAGGTAGGTGCACCCTTTGCAATCGGTGTTCACATTTTTTTCCATAATGTCAGCAACATTCGTTGAGATACTAGTGCATGCAAATGGGAGAAAGCATTCTCCCTTTCTTCCTTTTTACTCCTCTACATCTCCCGTAACATGATACCTTGAGCAGGCGCCCACACATTTGGCCACAATATGCTCCGGGGACAATTCAAAATTCATCTACTGCTCGTTCGATGACGAGCATATTTACGTGCTTTATACAGAAATGATGGAATTGCTGCCCCCATTGAGGATTGAGTGAGTCACAATTTAACGGTGTTTCCGCATAGTCCATGTCTGTGCAAACATCACAAGCATGTTCATTCACGTTCCCTAGAATACTGGGAAATGAACAGTAGGAAATTTAACTCATCGAAAATTAAATATGTTTGAAGTGAGCAGCGATTGTGCAAAAGCGGCTCTTCAGCTTTTTAGAGTCCTTATCATCAAACATCCAAACACCGCATGTCCTCAATTCTATACGGCTTTCTATCTACAAGACCTCTTTCAGAGGTGTTGAGATCGACTATATCGCGGGAGTTTGCAACGGAGAGATCACTGTTAGGGACAAAGCTGGCGATAACGATCACTTGGTGACTGCTCGGCTGCCGCAGAAATATGTAAGAAAAGAATAATGATAAAAAATCAATTGTGTGTTTTCAGCATTGCTGAGACAAGGAAGACAGAATTAAACGACGAAGTACATGAGCAGCGGGTAATCAGACACAAACTATTCAATTACAGTTATTCAATTCACAATTGTTATTTTTATAGATACACGTTGTCACGCTCACTTTGTTTAACTTTTCGACAGTTACTCATGAACTTGTTCAATGTTTTCCGTCGTTTCTCTCAGCATCTTATAATTTTCAAATTTAGATTCAATATATCGTCTTTGTTATTTCACTATATCTATGAGGGAAATACATTTGCGAAATGTGTTGCTCTCCACACCTGATACGACCACGGCTCGTTAAGGCAGACCTTCAACTCGCACATTGCTCAACCGCGTTAACTCGCGGTCTCTGACTAGCCTATCTATGCGAGAGCACTCTCAGCTTGCGAAAACAAGGACAATTACTATCTTTAGCGAAGCGATGCTGCCGTTAAGTAACCCTCTCACGAAGAATAATGAAAAAAATGTTGGTGGTTTGAATATCTCGAGAGCCTGTGAAACAAACATGCGTCGCGTATCTTTCAATTCTGAGTCTTCATTGTCCTAACGAGCCGCACTTCCTCAGAAACAGATTAACAATAACATTGACTTGCTCACAATCATAGCTGTCCAGCACTGGCGACGTCATACGTTGCGTTTTTGCTCACTTAGGCGGTCATACAAATTGACGTATATTGGGGGGTCGAGGATTTACCGGCAGTGCGTACAGCTATGATCACAACGCGATGCATAATCTCTCGACTTCAAGCGTAATATCGCGTTCTCCCTAAACCTTCTCTCTCTCCTTCTCGCCCATATATCCGATTGCGAAACGCGTGCATTGCCACGTATTCTACACTAAAAACACGCTCCTGATCACGTCTCGCATCGAATCCCTGTTTCCATGTCTTTTGGCATGCGACTTATGGTAGTTGGTGCTATCAGGACACTCTGTTCTTTCTTGAGGTTTTCCTGGGGTTCTATCTTATCTCAGCGCCAATATTTGTTCTCTTACTGCCTCTTGAATGATTCGCCGTTGCTCGATAACAGGCGTGGCTCAGTGTTTGTTTTGAGTAAACAGTTGAGGCACTGGGTAGGATGATTACCCTCTGATGATAACACTTCACATTCTGTGATTTGCTCACAGAAGCTTTGAATCGGATGTGAAACATTGGAGAAGTGTTATATTTTTGGGTCTCATCCGAAAGGTTATCATCCGAACTATTGCCACAGTTGGTCATTTACTTTTCTTATGCGGGTGCGCTTTCCAATGTTATACATCGTGTAGGAAATGGGCTCCGTATATTCTTGCTTTCATAGAGTTCCGTCAGCGGTTGAATCAGAAGCGAAATGTTTGCTCTTAAGTAGAGTGCGGGAAGGAAGAGCAATTTCTGGCCCTTTTGAACACGTCGAGCGGTCATATCTCACAAATGAGTTTAACAACTATAGGAAGAGGTGATTGCAATCGATCCAGAATCTATTCAGGATCATTTTTTTTCTTCAATCGGTAAAAAAATTTTACATTCCGTCTTCGTCTTCCGCAAGAGTGAGCGTTGGTCTGCCTTTTTTAGATTATTCGTTCTAATATACAAATGAGATGCTCAACCCATGCAAAAGACGGTAAAAACTAAAGGTATATATGACCTCAATAGTATCAGTCTCCAAAATATCAATGTTTACCCTTAGTCGCTTCCTATGATCATTTTTATAATTTTCCAGCTCTTCCTTCCCGCACTCTACTCTTAACTTATCGTCATTATTTGTAAGGACTATGGCGATTGTGACTCACACAAGCACCCCTGTCTGTAAAGAATAATTTAGCAGAATCACTGTGTGCGAACTTATTCTGAAAATTCTTGAGAAGGGCACTTGTTTGTTCTCATTAGACAGTTTTTATTCGACTTAGTTCCTTATTTTTACATTTGTCACACGTGCCTGTATATATTTCTTCACGTAGTATATTTTAAATTAGTTTAAAATTTATATTTTTAATTTTTAATATTTTAAATCTTTTTAATCTGTGCTACTCTTCCTCCCTTTTTAATCAAAATTCCCTTCCATTTAGAAAGGAGCTCTAGTTTATCTTCTTGCCATCGGCTTCCGTCAGAAATGGAGGTTGATGCAACTCAGTCAGCAGATCTTTCTCCCATCGAACAATTACCCCAGGAAATCCAGTGGGCTATCTTCGGATTCACTCCACAATCACTTTTCGATCTCAGACTTGTGAGTCTCATCAAGTTCTCAATAAATAACTAACGATTATTTTCTCATAATATTATATTAATAATATAAATAGTAAAAATATTACTTGTATAACAAAAATTTATGCAGACAAGCCAGGCGATGCGGGGTCGAGTCGACCAATTTGCGACGCAGCCAACAATGACCTGTATCAGAGTTGCACTAGAACTTGAGGAGCTAGCCAACAACAGCGGCCGCAATGGAGTAGACGGAGTATGCACGATAAACATTGCTAAATATTATCTAAATCTTTAAATTAAGCGCAATTCCGTGTGACCGGATTGCAAAATAGGTCTGCTAGGTGGCAGCCGTACTAGTAATATTAATGGAGAAACCAAAAAATCCATTATTTCAGCGGTCAGAAGTTAGGAACGCGCTCAAGATGCATGTGAACGACCAGATAGCGAAACTCATCGAGCTTCGGTTCATACTTTTCATGCCATTCCGCGAAAGACCTTTCGAAATTCGCAAGGAAACCGGGCAGGTAGGTTATTCTTCGATGTTTGCTCTCTCGGGACCCTGTCCACACTCGTTGTAAGCAATTACTTTTTTTGCAGGCTATGCAAAGTTACAAGTGGGAGTTGGGAAATCGTGATAACCACAAAGAGAATTCCAATTTCTTGAAAGCATGCTTTGGTGATATAATTGAGCAAGTCAAGATCAAAGCTGAAGTGTCTAGCACACAATCCTTCTTCGAAGAAGCTTCCATACTGCTCGATCCTTTCCAAATCGAGACTCTGGATGTTAAAGCACACTACATTGAAGATGAAAGAGCGTAGCGTTCATGCAGTTCATTATCATGGAATGATCTTTTTTTTTCAGCGGCTGCCTGAAAAAAATAGTTAAAAATCACGGAATAGATAAACTATCACTAGCAATTGGATTTAGTGGTTTTCGCAAGATCAAGCCAGGTAATCATGCCACTATTTTAATACATTAAAAACATGTTGTATTTTTAGTCGAATTTCTTCTGTGCTTGGCCTCGGAAGTTCGATCGATTAAGGTCGTCCAAGACATTCCTAGGGACGCCGAGCCGATGCATCCTCCCAACTGGATTCGTTTTGGATATGAGTTTGACGTGGATTGGTCGGGACTCATCCTCGGAATGTTATCGAGAAAAGTGGACACGCTCGACATGAACAGTCTATGGGTGCCCGGCAGTGAAATTGTTGATGAACTCGTGCGGGTACGATTCGAGCTATTTATTTTAGGTGTGGTTACAATCACAATGATACTTCGATCCGCAATGGATATTTGGTTCAGTGTAAGCGAGAATTTGATGTGGGAATAGTACAGTCCTGTTGTGTCCCACCGTGAACATGCGTCACCCTGAATCAACCGGGGTGACTCGTGGTGACCCCGGGTGACCCATTGCCGACTCCTGACTCGGAGAGGGTGACGCATCTTCACGGTGGGACACAACAGGACTGTATATTCCAATGAAACAATTGCACTTTCTAGTCAAGGGCCGTCGACTTCGGATCGTACATCAATCAAGGGAGCATGAAAATTAAGATTTGAAATGATTGCGAAGTCACATTTTCTGTATTTTCTCTATTGAAGTTTTCGTAGATTTCGTTTGATACAACTCATTTATTGATTCCTCACAATTCTATTTAGAATTGCATTTTGTGTTACATAAAGTCGTGTTTCCGCTTCCTGACGATCTTCAACACTTCCCGTTGTGATAGTAATATCCGAAGAACAACAACTGCGACTTCCGACTTCATGCGAAACTTTCCGCATACTCAAGAGAGATGTGTCAAATGACAACGAACGATTCAAAAGAAGATGAATGAGTCCAAAGATCCAACGCCTTCCCACCCCCCCCCCCTCGTCGATGGCAGAAGGCGCCAGAGTCCTTCCCTTACCTTACACCCCCACATGCCTTGACATGTATAAAATCTCTCTATCCAACTGCAAAATGTATCGAGCTGCATCTCGCAATATTGATCAAATCAAAGTTGCATACCAATTTAGCCCACCTTTATCTACTTAAGGCCATTCTTCCAGATCCAAAGTTGCATATCCAACGTTGCGCGCTTCTGGATATACAAATATAAGAGACTTCAATTGCAAAAATATAGCAAAGTCTATCCAGGTAACGTAAACTCGCGTAACCACGCTGGCTATTCCTTCGATATTCTTCACTAGTTGATTATTAGTTTTTTTTTGTTTTATTGGATGTCGTTTTGAGAGCAAAACTGTTTTTGTTTTCGCTACTGATTCTGGAATTTTCTATGCTAAGATGAGAATATTGCAGCTATGCTAAGATGAGAATATTGCAGCGCATCAAGCTTTGAAACGATATTGTAGGTGACTCGGAGGGAGGTTTTGCCGCCATGCACATTCCTCCGCCAAACAGATTATGGCGAGTGTTCGAAGATTTCATGCATTCATGATTCAAAAATATCAATAAATCAGTTGTTGTTATACTTCGTATAAGCCGTGTTTCTGTTGACGACAGAAATTTCGACAATGAAGATTGAATTTTTGATTTATTTTCGGAACTCGAATCCCTCATTTTTTTCTGTCTTTCATCGCACCTTTATTCGGGGTGAAATTCTACGATGGGTTTTGCAAAACATATAAATGTGATTTCAAGAGCGGTATATCAATTGGACTACGATTCAACGCCATTTCGTTAGTTCGTGAAATGGGAGTGAGTACATGATATACAAAGTCGGTGATTTATGATTTGCAGAGAGAAGGGCATTTATGCGAAGCTGCCCTGAGACTACATTCATGGCGTTGTTGCTCACGGAAATTCGGTTTACTTTTCAAATCAAAGGTGAAGGAGCAATATTTAATTTGTCCACGATTTACAATCAATTTCTGAAGATCTATGGCACATCATTCACTCCGACAGACGGCATTAGAGTGACCTATATGCGAGATGAGCTTGAAGTAAGAACGAGAAAATATTGGCCAGAAGAGTTTGCGAAGCGATACAACTATCTCTTCATTCATCATCCATTTATCACAACTCAGGCGGCTAAGAGAAAACGTGAGACGAAGAGAGTGCGAGACTAATTTCTAAATCTTGTGAGCAGTTCGGTATATTTCAGGACGAAGAAAATCCTTATGGGTCAGAGTACTGCAGTATGGTACGAGATGGAAAGACGTATGTGTACCGAATTTGTGACGATCCGCGAAGTATATCGTCATGCTGCCTTTGATTTATACAAGACGGCATGACGTCATAGCTGTTACCCGACCTAGTGCCGTGAAAGCAGGTTAATAGTAGAATCAATTGCATATTGCTGTATTGAGACAAGGAAGTAAGAAGAAAGCGAAGGACACGCGCACCAAAGTGGATTGCCACGCTATTAATATTCAATTACAGTGATCGTAATTTCATCCACGATTATATTTAGTGTTTAGTGTACAGTATATCATGTTCAATCTTGCCAGTTAGTATGTTTCGTTACCCGTGGACGTTTCCAATAGCCCCAAACATTTCATCACGGTTTTCGTTGTATTTCAACTTTTTTACACTAGGATTAAGCTTGATTTATTATATTTCGTCTCAGTTACAAGGGAGTGCTCATTCCATGGTATGAAATCAACAACACTTCATCCGTGGTGTATACCCAGGCTTACTTTATCTCCTTCCTTTGCGTACTAACAAGGGAGTGCTCATTCCATGGTATGAAATTATGAGAAATGACTGACATAGGTTGGAATTGTATCCGATGGAGATCCCGAAGCACTTTTCACAAAGTGCTGAGGGACCCTCAGATTCGATATTTCGTGACCTACCTTTTGCACGAGAAAATTTGCAACTACTGATCGCGAGAACATCACCCGATCTCTCGCTTCATTTCCCGTTGCCTGCGTGGTGTAGTGGGTTGTGAACGTTGTTACTATTTTACTGTCGTGGGTTCGATTCTTCACGCTTCCAAAATTTTTGCACCGTTTTAAACTTTTATTTTAAAAACATTTAAATGTTAAATAAGACAAAATGAATCGTGTTTTACAATCTAGGAATCCTTTTGAAGTGCAATATGACATGCGTTTTATCATCCGATTTCTAGTTCGTGGCAAACGTTTTGTCTTATTGAAAATGTATCTAAATGAAAGACTTCAACTTCTTCAAATAATGATTGAACTGGAGCAAAAAAGTTTGGAAGCGTGAAGAATCGAAACCACGATAGTAAAACGTTAACCACGTTCACAACCCACTACACCACGCAGGCAACGGGAAAGGAAGCGAGAGATCGGGTGATGTTCTCGTGCTCAGTAGTTGCAAATTTCGCGTGCAAAAGGTAGGTCACGAAATATCGAATCTGAGGGCCCCTCAGCACTTTGTGAAAAGTGCTTCGGGATCTCTATCGGATACAATTCCAACCTATGTCAGTCATTTCTCATAATTTCATACCATGGAATGAGCACTCCCTTGTTAGTACGCAAAGGAAGGAGATAAAGTAAGCCTGGGTATACACCACGGATGAAGTGTTGTTGTATTCTCGGGTATATATTTGTTGATATTGTCGTTTTATCATATCACAAGCTGTAAGAATGCTTCTGAAAGGGCCCCAGGGACGATACATGTAAAATATGGAATTGCAACGTTTAAAATATCTTGAATTTTTTAAAAAAAGATTGCCCCATGCTGGAATCGAACCACCGACCTTCTGTTCACAAGACAGACGCTCTGCCACTAAGCCAACGAGGCGGATGGAAACGGTAGGCATGGTGGGCAAACACCTATTTTCAGTGCAAATCGTTAGAATAAATATAGCATATTAGATCGAAAGAACATAATTCTTCATTCGTGTTTTCAGAATAATTTCACTTTACAACGATACATCGATCTTCTCTTTAAAACATATACACAAAAATATTGCAAATATTTCGAACCGCCGACCAATCCTTTCCTGTATTTCATTCTCTCACGTACTTTTCAGAGTACGAAATGCGTATCACAACGTAGACTCTTCTCTTGTATGAATTGATGTCGTCACTTCCTCATACATTTCATGCTCTTGTTGGTCTAATTTTAGACGCACTATTTTTGATGGCAATAAGCAGATAAAACCTTTGGGAAATATCATTTCGACAGTGTCCTTGTGTTGAACAAGGTGGTGAGAAGTTCTCACCTGAGAACTTTATTATATTAGATTAATCAGAATCTGCATGAAAAAATATTATATCGCGCTACTAGCAGGCCTTGATCACAGATTTGTCATTCACGATAAGTGGTGGTACTTTGCTCGGGATATTACCTCGCATATTGCACTCTCCCTTCTGCCTACGGCGTAATTCCATAGACGGAATTGCGATTTTGTGCAAGGAATTCGAGAGTCTACGTAGCTTCAGGATCTAATTATCCGACCATAAATGTATCATTGTATATCTAGGATATTGAATCTTCACCGGTTTTATAATAGCCTTCCATGCAATTATTGAGATTGAATTAGATTGTATTTTCTGCGAACGGACAATTTTTCTCACGTAGGACCCGTATTCCCTTTCCTGCCCATTGTCACGTCATGTTGTGACTCTATGACTCAAATGTGGTTGTACTTTAATATTTCACAGTTCACTTTGCATCGCATTTACTACGTAGTATTTCATGGGGCGTAGTTCGCATCTTTCAATCTCTCCCTTGCATTAAATATTCAAAAAAATAACCATTTAAGATAATGTATGATCACTTTATCCCTTGTCTTCCATTTGTCGAAATTATTTTCGCCGCACCTGCGTGCCTTATTTGATGTTTTCTTTTCGTCATTCTACTCCAAATTTCGCTGCCGATTGGATGCAAGTTAGTCAGAATTTTCTCCATGAATGGAAAACTTTGAAAAATTTTAATTTCAAACTAGACATTCGCAAATCGTCAGATTTGCAGATGTTTTCTCTATCTAAACACCGTGTCTCTGTTCACTATGGCGCTTCTTCAGTGCCTCATGGCGGAATGGACTTCGAGGCATGAGCGAGGAATAGGTCCAGAAGAGTGTAAGAAAATTTCTCTCAGTGTATTATTTACCGATTAGAGTACGAAATGTACGAAGGCAGTTGCAGCTAGAAAATGGTATCCGTTTTAGTGCAGTTTGTGAAATAAATGAAACTAAAAATAACAATTTCAGTATATGAGAGGAATCGCGAGAGAATCGACCATTTGAGGGGGTGAGCGGCGGTAGGAATAAAGTTGGTCCTATCCTGAAACAAATTTGGTTGCCAGTACATCAAATGATGCTCTTTCAAACTGCGTCGTCAGAATTTCGATATCTACCGTCATCTTCGAGATTCAGAAGGCCAAAGATGGTACTATCACTTTTCGACAGTCAAATCGCGATCACTTAAATGATCATAATTTCCTTTAAAATAAAGATAGAAGGCCGTTCTTTTTTTCCAATGAAAGCTACCATCACGCGCTACAACTTTTATGTTGAGGTCATTATTCCTGGACCTCACCCTGGTGAGGGGCGGTCGGGTGTACCAAAAGTTTCGTAACTTTGGAAATCGGAAAAACGTTTTGATTTTTCATGTTTAAGTTGTAGTACATATATGTGTCTCACTTCTCCATAAAAATGAGCAAAATCGGGGTATAGAAAAAAAAAGGGGGCGCACTTTCGTGACGCGACACCAAAATGAGTTACGGACTCGAATACTTCCGTATCTTCAATTACCCTTATTTGCGCTCAGAATCGTCCAAAAACATCCAAAACAACATTTAAAATTGTTTCCGCCCATATCATAACACTGTCATTGGCCATAAATGCTCATATGACTCAAAACTTCAAAATCGATATTTTGACCTATTCCAACTTGGGGGATGCACTAAATGGGTTTCAAGTAATGCATAACTGTCCCTCTAAACTATTCCAAGAAAGGGGGCATCTGTAAATGAGATTTTTCATCCGAGGAATTGAAGGAAAAGCGCAAAACTGTAGATTATGTCAAAGTAGTCATAGAGATTCGGCTAGAAATGTATGGCTAGAAATGTAGAGCAGAAAGAGCTAAACATTTCGTCTGTTGAAAGTGAGTCTCTATTCTCTCGTTGAAGCGTGCTACAGAGCTTTGAAGACGGCTAGAAACGTGCTAGAATCCCCCCAGAGCGCGTGCTCTAACCGTCTGGCGCTCTCGCCGCCTGACCTCCCTCTCCCTACCCTCTATTTAGCGCTCCCCCACGCGCCTCTTCCGTCGTTTTCTGCCATCTTCCAAGCTCTGTAGCACGCTTCAACGAGAAGATAGAGACTCACTTTCAGCAGACGAAATGTTTAGCTCTTTCTGCTCTACATTTCTGGCCATAAGCCGAATCTCTATGACTACTTTGACATAGTGTACAGTTTTGCGCTTTTCCTTCAATTCCTCGGATGAAAAATCTCATTTACAGGTGCCCCCTTTCATGGAATAGTTTAGAGGGACATTTATGCATTACTTGAAACCCATTTAGTGCATTAGGGCCCACCCCCCAAGTTGGAATAGGTCAAAATATCGATTTTGAAGTTTTGGGTCATATGAGCATTTATGGCCAATGACAGTGTTATGATATGGGCGGAAAAAAATTTTAAATGTTGTTTTGGATGTGTTTGGACGATCCTGAGCGCAAATAAGGGTAATTGAAGATACGGAAGTATTCGAGTCCGTAACTCATTTTGGTGTCGCGTCACGAAAGTGCGCCCCCTTTTTTTTCTATACCCCGATTTTGCTCATTTTTGTGGAGAAGTGAGATACATATATGTACTACAACTTAAACATGAAAACTCAAAACGTTTTTCCGATTTCCAAAGTTACGAAACTTTTGGTACACCCGACCGCCCCTCACCAGGGTGAGGTCCAGGAATAATGACCTCAACATAAAAGTTGTAGCGCGTGATGGTAGCTTTCATTGGAAAAAAGAACGGCCTTCTATCTTTATTTCAAAGGGAATTATGATCATTTAAGTGATCGCGATTTGACTGTCGAAAAGTGATAGTACCATCTTTGGCCTTCTGAATCTCGAAGATGACGACAGATATCGAAATTCTGACGACGCAGTTTGAAAGAGCATCATTTGAAGTATTTGTAACCAAATTTGTTTCAGGATAGGACCAACTTTATTCCTACCGCCGCTCACCCCCCTCAAATGGTCGATTCTCTCGCGATTCCTCTCATATACTGAAATTGTTATTTTTAGTTTCATTTATTTCACAAACTGCACTAAAACGGATACCATTTTCTAGCTGCAACTGCCTTCGTACATTTCGTACTCTAATCGGTAAATAATACACTGAGAGAAATTTTCTTACACTCTTCTGGACCTATTCCTCGCTCATGCCTCGAAGTCCATTCCGCCATGAGGCACTGAAGAAGCGCCATAGTGAACAGAGACACGGTGTTTAGATAGAGAAAACATCTGCAAATCTGATGATTTGCGAATGTCTAGTTTGAAATTAAAATTTTTCAAAGTTTTCCATTCATGGAGAAAATTCTGACTGACTTGCATCCAATCGGCAGCGAAATTTGGAGTAGAATGACGAAAAGAAAATAGCAAATAAGGCACGCAGGTGCGGCGAAAATAATTTCGACAAATGGAAGACAAGGGATAAAGTGATCATACATTCTCTTAAATGGTTATTTTTTGAATATTTAATGCAAGGGAGAGATTGAAAGATGCGAACTACGCCCCATGAAATACTACGTAGTAAATGCGATGCAAAGTGAACTGTGAAATATTAAGAGGTCGGATCGGTAAGAATCGACCATAATGGCCATTCCCGGACCTGTTTCGTTAGCAATGAGATTCAGGCGCCCATGCTTTGTGCATGTGTACCCCTTGGCCCCATACCACAAATGGTCACTGAATTACTGATTCCTCCTGTGGACAGGAAAAAAATTGGTCACAAATGTTAAAAATCGAAATTTCATAATTTCTCAACCCGAAAAGGTGGAGTCAAAATCTCTTTGTTGTTGTTCTAGAAATCACTAATAACCAACATTTAACCATCCAAATCGAACCATACTCTATTGTTATGGTGGTTTCACATACAAAATTTTCACTTTTTCACACATACAGTTGATATATTGTTCCGTTCGATTATATTTTACTGACAAATGACTTTTTCAGTGCATTCAAATCAAAATAATTCAGCTAAAACGTATCTTTAAAGGTATTTTCGATTTTCGATTTTCGATAAAAATCAAATTGATTTCTCTAAAAATCAGAGAAATCAAAAATAGTTTTCTCATGATTTCTCAATTCTCCAAAATATTTGACTTATAATTTGCTTATTTTAATTGTTTGAAGAGGCTATTTCGACATATTTAATGTCACATTCTACTCTACTATAAGTATATGATAAGGATGATGCGATCGGCTAAACATCTGATGAGATTTTGAACCACAAACATGGGTCCAATCGTGAGTTCGAGAGGTAATTTTTCAGAAATTTTTAAAACTCGCGTTTTCTCAGCAGTTTTTGATCTGGATGGGCTTAAATTGACATAATATTACTAAATTATGTATTTTTCATCAGCCATCTCGCATCAATTTTTGTCGACAACCTTCATTTTGTGATTTGGAGCATACGAAAAATTGTCTTGAAAACCGTGCACCAATCTCTTAAGCGAGATATATAATTACGTCGGTACATAGTACTCAGCGTGCTAGGTGTTTATTGTAGAAGACTTTGTTTAGCTGGATTTCAGAGGCACAAATTAAAGAACTTCGGTGGGTATGAAACACGACTTTACAGAATGGGATACACAAAATTTCTTTTCGGTTCTATTTAACGTCATTATTATTTAAACGTACAAATAAACCCACAGAAACACAAAAACGTTGGTATATATGGCAAATGCGAAAAATCGTGACCATCCAAATGTGACACGTAAAGTTTCGGACCTTAGGGAGATCATGACGGACAAACGAAATTGATATCGGTTGGACGATATTCGATGCAGAATTCAATGGACTACATTTTAAGCATGGTAAGACCTGGGGGTCTCTCAATATATCAACTGTATGTGTGAAAAAGTGAAAATTTTGTATGTGAAACCACCATAACAATAGAGTATGGTTCGATTTGGATGGTTAAATTTTGGTTATTAGTGATGTCTAGAACAACAACAAAGAGATTTTGACTCCACCTTTTCGGGTTGAGAAATTATGAAATTTCGATTTTTAACATTTGTGACCAATTTTTTTCCTGTCCACAGGAGGAATCAGTAATTCAGTGACCATTTGTGGTACATGGGGCCAAGGGGTACACATGCACAAAGGATGGGCAACTGAATCTCATTGCTAACGAAACAGGTCCGGGGGAGGTCCAATCTTACCGATCCGGTCTCTTAAAGTACAACCACATTTGAGTCATAGAGTCACAACATGACGTGACAATGGGCAGGAAAGGGAATACGGGTCCTACGTGAGAAAATTTGTCCGTTCGCAGAAAATACAATCTAATTCAATCTCAATAATTGCATGGAAGGCTATTATAAAACCGGTGAAGATTCAATATCCTAGATATACAATGATACATTTATGGTCGGATAATTAGATCCTGAAGCTACGTAGACTCTCGAATTCCTTGCACAAAATCGCAATTCCGTCTATGGAATTACGCCGTAGGCAGAAGGGAGAGTGCAATATGCGAGGTAATATCCCGAGCAAAGTACCACCACTTATCGTGAATGACAAATCTGTGATCAAGGCCCAAAGGTTTTATCTGCTTATTGCCATCAAAAATAGTGCGTCTAAAATTAGAGACCAACAAGAGCATGAAATGTATGAGGAAGTGACGACATCAATTCATACAAGAGAAGAGTCTACGTTGTGATACGCATTTCGTACTCTGAAAAGTACGTGAGAGAATGAAATACAGGAAAGGATTGGTCGGCGGTTCGAAATATTTGCAATATTTTTGTGTATATGTTTTAAAGAGAAGATCGATGTATCGTTGTAAAGTGAAATTATTCTGAAAACACTGAAGAATTATGTTCTTTCGATCTAATATGCTATATTTATTCTAACGATTTGCACTGAAAATAGGTGTTTGCCCACCATGCCTACCGTTTCCATCCGCCTCGTTGGCTTAGTGGCAGAGCGTCTGTCTTGTGAACAGAAGGTCGCTGGTTCGATTCCAGCATGGGGCAATCTTTTTTTTAAAAATTCAAGATATTTTAAACGTTGCAATTCCATATTTTACATGTATCGTCCCTGGGGCCCTTTCAGAAGCATTCTTCATATCATATTTATCATATTTATCCTGACGTCAGGCACAATGGTCCTGCAGGAGGGTGACTTCAGTGTGGAGGGAATGGGGATCTTCGGTCTCAGAGCGTCGTTAGGTCAAGGGATGGGATCTTCTTTGGCTTCTCTGGTCAACTGTAGGGACGATCGTGACGGATCTCCGTTGAGCATCGAAGTAGATCATCCTGCCGCCGAACACCTGACTTGCGCCGGTTAGGAACTCACAACGCAGACAGCGGGGCTTTCTTGACGGTAGATCACTCGAGACGATGGGAATCCGTCCGTGCTCCTCCTCTTGAAGTGTACCAAGTAGGCGATACTCTCCGGGTTGCCCAAGCTGACGGGAGAGGATTCCCCAAACTAGGTCGGAAAAGAGCGGGGTCAGGGACGACCGCCCATCACGAGCGCTAGAATGGAGAATGGAGAATGGAGAATGGAGAATTCTCCATTCTAGAAGCATTCTTACAGCTTGTGATATGATAAAACGACAATATCAACAAATATATACCCGAGAATACAACAACACTTCATCCGTGGTGAAGTACATTCTGTAAATAATGTTTGGCAAAGAATATATTTCAGTTACTTTTCGTTACTACGCTCACAATTATGCTTCAGTATAGTGTGTTTTCCATTGAATTATTCGCCGAAAAATTTATATTTATTGAGGCGTTACGCAGCACTACGCAACTATGATCGCAACAATAATCGATTTGGCGAATTTTGTTGTGAGTGAAATTATGAAATTGCATATTTACTTTCATTTCCAGCTATTGCTGATCTGTCACCGACAAAGTCGCTATCATTACCGCACACAATTTGCAACAAAAAAAAGTCAGCCTCAATGTCAGGTACCAGGTGCGGCCATGTATTAATGTTTATAATTAGTTTTGAAAACTTTTAGGTTTCAAACCTAAAAAAAATATCAGAAACCAAAACGAAATCTAAAATTTGATATCGAATTCATTAGTAAATGATTGAAACATATTTTTAGGTGCGGGAAATAGTCATGCTAACGAGAGTGCTCATTCCAATTGCTAACGAGAGTGCTCATTCCAAACTCGCTGTGTTTCAAATTGCTCATTGAAATTCTGGCGATCGTAGTTTTCACCGATCCGTCCTACGTCAGTACGTTGGTGCTCTTCCTCTGAACGGTAACTTTGCTCATCATTTCACAATATGCTATTTTTTGGATCAGTACATAATTATGTCTGCATATTTCCGAACTCGTTCTGACCAAAAAACGCGAAACTATTGTATATGTGTTCTTACTGATGTTGTGTCTTTTTACTGGAAGTGGGGAATAGGAAGCAAATTAACTGCATCGTATCTGAGTAAACTCCGGTCATTTACGAGTGAAGAATGTTAAAATATAATTGTAGGTGACGACTATAATGGCCTACGTCGAGCCTATCCTTCTGATGGTTCGGCACATGCTGATCAGAAGGAAGGCAATCGTACTCGTTACTTTAGGTACGAGTAGAGGTGAAAAAATTCATGTGAATATTTACTTTTACTTTTTTGCAGGTCGGGTGAGGCCTCAAATTCAACCAACTTCGCTTTCCACAGAAGCTACGACTCGATCTTATTTCGAATCCCTACAGCATGATTGGAAATGATTATTTTTTTTATAAAAATAAACGGTTAATGATGTTTTCCGTGTATACACCTCAAGATAAAATTACAATATCTTGTACCTAATAATGGGCGTCTGACAGTTTACACAAACGATTTCATCAATAAATCAATTGTGTTTTTGCTGAAAAAAATGGCCTTGATCACAGAATTTCGTGGCGGTTGCTAGGTCAGTTTTGAATTTGGCTGTCTTAGTTCTGGCTTCGACCTAATTTCATAGACAGCAATGCGACTTGTGCTAGGAAATCGCGGGAGTCTAGGTAGTTCAAGGCGTCTGCCCATCGACCGATAAATTCACAATATTCTGATAGAATATAGCAACTGACAACAGCCTAGAATAATCTCTTTTAATCTTGTTTGAACTAACGTATTGTTTTCGTATAGAATCATCTATACTAGTTTGCACTGATTTTCTATTTTTGATGATGATATTTTGTTTATCGAATGTGCTTTACAGAAAATGAATATTTCACCCCTTGGCTGAAATTATTTTTGCGGCTCCAGCATGTTTTCTTTGTTGTTTTCTATTCATACTTCTCATCCAGACTGCACTAACCCATGTGTGCAAGTAAGACTTATAATTGACTGAACATATAATTGTTTACAAATAAAATTTCATACAACCTTGATCTGCAGGATTTTACTCTACCTCAACACTGTTTCGTTGTTCACTCTGGCTCTTCTTCAATGTCTTATTGCTGAGTGGACTTGGAGGCATGAACGACCACTAGGAGAGCAAGAGTGTGAGATTATTTTACTTCACTTTGATGCCCATACGTCACTTCCATATCACGTCTCTCACGAGAGAATCGAGCTGAATTTGCCATTCATGGGAATGGAGGAAAATTGTGAATTGACTTCTAAACGGTTTTGGCCATCCTAAGGCATGCCTGAGCGACCCCCGAAGTATTATTTTGCAGAGTTCATTTTGGAGCTTCCTACACCGGGTTGCAATTTGGCATCACTCACTTCAAGGGCAGAATTCTCGAACACGGTGAGAGATTGAGTAAAATTGACCTCTGAGTGACCCCCACTCATTTTTTATCGATCTATCTAAACCAATTTCTCTGAATCCGATTTTGAATGGCGGTATGTTGTAGGTCAATTTTCTCAAAAATGTAGGTGCAGAAGCAGTTCAAATTTTCTGAGTGGATGCAGCTCGGCGAGCCCTTTCAAATGAGTGGTTTGCAAACAAAATACGGACACTTGGGTGCGAGTTTCGACCCTTTTACGTTGTTCGATAATTTGAAGACACTCATTCCTCGCACACCGCGCGTTTATTGGGAATGAGAAGACAATGGGGAGTGAGGAACAATGGTCGTAAAAATGGCGAAACTCGCTCCCAAGTGTCCGTATTTTGTTGGCAAACCACTCATTTGAAAGGTCTCGCCGAGCTGCATCCACTCAGAAAATTTGAGCTGCTTCTACACCTATATTTTTGAGAAAAACGCCCTGAAGTGTACCACTGTTCAAAATGGGATCCAGAAAAGTTGGTTTAGATAGATCGACAGAGCTCAAAAAATGAGTAGATGTCATTCAGAGGTCAATTTTGCTCAATCTTTCACCGTTTTTGATTGATCGGCCTTTGAAGTGAATGATGCCGAATTGCGACCCGGTGTAGGAAGCTTCAAAGTGAAGTCTGAACAATGAGACTTCGGGGGCACTCAGGCATGCCTTAGGTTGGCCAAAACCGGTTAGAGCCAATTTCACCATTCCACGCTCAGCTCGATTCTCTCATGAGAGGCGTGATACAGAGACTAAAATAGACGATAAAACGTGGTGAATGAAAATTTACGGATTTGTTTAATACCGAACCAATAAATGCATGTATTTTAGTGGATTATTTCCCCCCCTATTCTCGCCCATCAATTCTTCTACTTCATCTCCACTACTTCTTTCTTGCATGTGAAAGACTGATTCTCTCCTTTCACCCAACGCTATATCATGGCCACAAATGGAGACAATTTACGGTGCTGATTGGTGCGGTTCTAATAGAGGTAAGCAAATAATCGCGTGATCAAGGCGTTCAATTAATGATTTGGGGCACCTATGATATGGAAGATTTATCAACTTTTTGTCATCAGTTTACCAATCGAGACTGTTGGCAATCTGATGATATATCACGCATATTCTGACAGAATGTATGAGTTCCACTGCACATGGGAACAACAAATTCAAACTGATTTAATCTTATCGACACAATATCAGTTGATGTATCTTTGGTCGTAGACTTTTATATTAAAGTGGTGAAGCCGTAAAATCGAAACTACCTAAAAGCGGGCTCTCGACATTTCAAAACTTCAAAAAATCATAACATAGTTCAAAGTTGAGCTAGAAAGTCGAACAAAAAAGCAAACTGACCGCCTCGACGAGTTCTTCAATTCATCTGTCAATGACTTTTTTGAAAACTCAATTTGACATATAGATAAGTTGTAAAAAGCGAATTGTCTGTTCCAAAAAGTTGTTACCCTGAAAAATTTTTCCACGATTACCCATTTTTTTATTTCAAAATCAGATTCTCCGTGCAATTCTACACCAAGGATATCGATTTCAGATCATTTAAGTGTTTTCCCGGAAGGTTTCAGCGCTGGAAACACCAAAAACCTGCTGTTTTTCGAAAATTCAAAAAGTTCAATGATTTGCCATTTTCATACTGATGTGTGAGAAGATGTTCTATTGGTTTTAAGTGACATAACAGGGTCTGATCAAGTAGTTGTGAGTGCATTAAGCGATATTTTTGATGAAAAAAATCATCGCATTTTTTCAGTCATTCTCGGAGGATGCTCAGAAAATCCTGATTTTTTCTGAGTAAAATATTTTCTCTGGAAATGACTTCAATCTTCTTAAATTGTGAAAATAGTCTATGCTAAGCGAATTGGTGCCCATTGGAGAGCTGATGAAGCCTGAATATGAAAATGGCAAATCATTGAACTTTTTGAATTTTCGAAAAACAGCAGGTTTTCGGTGTTTCCAGCGCTGAAACCTCCCGGGAAAAAGTTGAAATGATCCGAAATCAATATCCCTGGCATAGAATTGCACGTAGAATCTGATTTTGAAATAAAAAATTGGGTAATCGTTAAAAAATTTTTCAGGGTAACAACTTTTTAGAACCGACAATTCGCCTTTTACAACTTATCTATATGTCAAATTGAGTTTTCAAAAAAGTCCTTGACAGGTGAATTAAAGAACTCGTCGAGGCGGTCAGTTTGCTTTTTTGAACGACTTTCTAGCTCAACTTTGAAGTATGTTATGATTTTTTGAAATTTTGAAATGTCGAGAGCCGGCTTTTAGGTAGTTTCAATTTTACGGCTTCACCACTTGAATATAAAAGTCTACGACCAGGGATACATCAACTGATATTGTGTCGATAAGATTAAATCAGTTTGAATTTGTTATTCCCATGCACCTGCCTTCTCTCAGAATATCTGTGATATTAGGTTGAATCATAAGTTTTTTCCAATTTTGGAGGTGCAATTCAAAGTCACCTAAAAAGCGCTCTCAAAATCCTATCAGTACAGATCCGTAGGATAATGTAGGGGTATAGTTCACACTTATAATCATATCTTCGAATTGTGCCGTGCTTTTAAATCATTGAAGTAATCGATCGCTTTTTTTACGACAACTTTGAAAGAGTTGGGCTCGCTGTTTCTTTACAGGGAAAATAGGCTGGATATCTTCACATACATTATTGAGAAGCCCCTTGAATGCTCTTTCAAAAAAGTGGTAGAAAGCGGTGCTAGCTTACTCAATCCCAGGATTAGAGAATAGCAAATGAGCCACGTAGAAAATAAATCACACTTGAGTTGACACTTTTCCTGCCTTTTGTGTTATAGAGACTGGCTTTTGTATAGGAGCGCTTTAATCTTACTTTATGGAGTAACTTTACCATTCGTGAAATTTGGGACCTCGCGTCATCCCCTTTTCAAAAATGAGATTTATTGGAAAAATCCTGATATTCGCCTCACCGATAAAAATTTTGAATTTTAGTTTTTATTTTTGGAGTACCATTTCTGAATTCGCAGGAATCCCATGACTATGCGAAGCTAATGAGGGATAGTACAAGGGTATCTGATGCTGATAAACACACAAATGTGGGACTTCCATCTATCATCTAATAATGAAGAAATACACTGTTTTCGATGTGTAAATTCCATCATATAAGTGTTGATGACTGCAGCTTGTGATTGTAATGATGAAAGCCCACCATAAAGCAAATATAAGCCACTCCCGTAGGAAGCTTTACGATGAGATAGGTTTGATTTCGATAGGCCAGTGTGTGCGGATGCGCAGTAAACGAAACACATTTTGGTCATGCGAACTGAACACGACTCTGAAATTTGCACCTTATTTGAACAGGTCTTCTGTGCCAAATCCGAAGCACATGTATTATTGTGATGTACGTTCATCACACTTCACGATAATGTTTATTATTTTGCCCAATCACGACTTACTGGAAAGATCTAATCTGAGAAAGTCGCAGCTACATTCGTAGCTGCGGATACTTTGACTTCAAACTATGACCACTAGCCCCTCTCAAGAGGCCTGGACTAAAGTGCGCTAAAGAGAGCATCCATGCACTAATAATATGTAAATATCAAAATGGTATTCAATTAGAACCAAAGACCATAATATGCTAAACATTTAAAAGTAAAAATTGGAAAAAACTTATGATTCAACCTGATATTTTAAGCAAAGACACATTTTCAGTTTATTCTCGTCATTACGCTTACACTCATGCCTCAGTATGGTGTGTATTATTTATGTGTAACTATGTATCAATATTTATCTTGAGGCGAAACCCAGAACTATTCCACACTGATTGCAACTATAATCGACATGTCGACTTTTATCGTGAGCACAATTATTTCATACCATAGATCCTTACCTTCAATATATCATAGTTCGTGAAACAATTCCACATTCCATACGATTTGTGCCATGAAAGACGTTTACAGGAATGTCGAGCTAAACATACCTGCAATCTCATTTACAGCTTTTGGTGATCTGCCACAAACAAAGTCGATATCACTACCGAACACAATTTACCAAAGTCTCCCTCGATGTCCGGTATCAGGCACGGATAATTTATTATTTGGAATACCGGGTTTTATTTCGAATTTTATGGTGTGTTCCAGCTTAGAACTGGCAAATTTATCAATTTAGAGACGGACAAAATAAAATGTTCCAAAATCTTGCAAAATCCAAAGGAAGACGAGCTCAAAAATCTTAGATATCCCATTTTATTCGAAAATATTCTTATTTTAGGTGCGCGAAATAGTCGAGCGAATCAACGATATTTGTAGTAAATTCCCTCAGACTATATATTATTCTGTTTATGCAGATGACCTTAAGTTGTTTGCTGAATCCCCATTATTCTCAGATGATCTGCAATCTGCCTTAAATATTGTTGCTAATTGGTCCTCACAATGGAATCTTGGTATCTCTGAAACGAAATGTCACATTGTTCATTATTGGCCTTCGTAACCCCCGTAGACAGTTCTCAATTAATGATGTTGTTTTAAAAGAACCCAGCAATGACCACAGTAAATGTACTATTTCAGTAAATGTACTATTTTAAAAAGACCTAGGAGTGCATTTCTCCCCCTCACTGTCTTTCACTCCCCATATTAATAAGATAGTTTCTAAAGCCCGTTCTAAAATGAATCTCATATTTAAAGCCTTTCGTAGCAACTCTCTCGATTTATACCTTAAATCGTACACTACCTTCATCCTTCCTAATCTCGAGTATTGCTCCATCATTTGGAATCCCAGCCATAGCGTTGCGTTTACTAAGGAATTAGAAAGAGTTCAGCGTGACTTTACCCGTAGAATGTACGTGCGCTGCTATATCTTATATCTTATGAGAGGAACCCTATATCTTATGAGAGGAATCGGGAAAGACTACACATAGGCCGGGACGTAGGAATTAATGATTTTTAAATTGGCTGCAAATTAACCAAAAGTACTTCGAAATGAGCTCTTTCAAATGGCGTTGGCGGATTTCCCGAAGAAAAAAAATTTTTCGCCGTGGCATGCTCCGAAAGTGGGCGGAGTCTCGATTTTTTCGGAAAAAGACGATCTTTGACTCAATTTTTCGGCATTTTCTGATAAAGATACGAACAAATTGACAACAGACGAATGAAAGAGGAGTGTGAGGTGAACATTTTTCGTTCTTTGGATGGGTCAAAAACCCAAAAATTGCATCAAGTGTCCAACTTTAGCGAAGTTTACGAAAAAACTGAAAATACCGAAAAGGTCTGGTTGGCACTATGCGCGATTTATTAGCACTCCTGGGTAATTTAATTTCTTGTATATATCATAGAGATCGAGTCATGCGTTGTAATGTTGCACTCGTTTAAGCAAAATCGTTAATGTGAGTCGGGTATAGACATCATGTTAACCGTAGGCAAACTAGGTTTTTTTGCATCATAATTGCATTAACACATCACAAAAACATGTTTCCACTTCATTGCCATGTAATTTTCAGGTCCATTTGGTCATAGACTCAATTTGAAGAAATTGCGAACTGCCTTCTGGGAAGGTCCAAATTGCCAGGTTTCCGGTGGTAATTGGCGTCAATTCAAAGGGAAATCCTCAACATACCATGTACGAACAATTTTCAGAATGATCGAACAATCTTCAAATGTAACTTGCTCAATTTGATAATCGAAAAATGCCAAAATACGACACGTAATTCAGAAATTATGATATCGCAAACTGATCTGTGCCAGAATATAGAGAATTAAGAGCTGAACATTTTATCTGTTGAAAGTAAGCTTCTATCTTTTCATTTACGCACGCTACATAGGCTAGAAGTTGGCAGAAAACGAAGGCCGAGGCGCGCGGAAGAGCAATAAATAGAGGGGAGGGAGAGGGAGGTCAGGCGGCGAGAGCGCCAGACGGTTTGAGCACGCGCTCTCGGGGGATTCTAGCCCAAATCTGTCCAACTTTTAGCCTATGTAGCGTGCGTAAATGAAAAGATAGAAGCTTACTTTCAACAGATAAAATGTTCAGCTCTTAATTCTCTATATTCTGGCACAGATCAGTTTGCGATATCATAATTTCTGAATTACGTGTCGTATTTTGGCATTTTTCGATTATCAAATTGAGCAAGTTACATTTGAAGATTGTTCGATCATTCTGAAAATTGTTCGTACATGGTATGTTGAGGATTTCCCTTTGAATTGACGCCAATTACCACCGGAAACCTGGCAATTTGGACCTTCCCAGAAGGCAGTTCGCAATTTCTTCAAATTGAGTCTATGACCAAATGGACCTGAAAATTACATGGCAATGAAGTGGAAACATGTTTTTGTGATGTGTTAATGCAATTATGATGCAAAAAAACTTAGTTTGCCTACGGTTAACATGATGTCTATACCCGACTCACATTAACGATTTTGCTTAAACGAGTGCAACATTACAACGCATGACTCGATCTCTATGATATATATAAGAAATTAAAGTACCCAGGAGTGCTAATAAATCGCGCATAGTGCCAACCAGACCTTTTCGGTATTTTCAGATTTTTCGAAAACTTCGCTAAAGTTGGACACTTGATGCAATTTTTGGGTTTTTGACCCATCCAAAGAAAGAAAAATGTTCATCTCTCACTCCTCTTTCATTCGTCTGTTGACAATTTGTTCGTATCTTTACCGGAAAATGCCGAAAAATCGAGTCAAAGATCGGTTTATTCCAAAAAAACGAGATTCCGCCCATTTCCGGAGCACGTCGCGTCGAGAAAATTTTTTTTCGAAAAAACGGCCAACGCCATTTGAAAGAGCACGATTCGAAGTACTTCTACTCAAATTTTCAACCAATTTAAAAATCATGAATTCCTACGTCCCGGCAGGCTTTAGAGTTCTCGATTATCTCCCGATTCCTCTCTTATAAACTTCATGAGCTTAATTTGATGACTTTAGAACGCCGTAGATTTATCATTGATATATTATTCCTCCACTCAATTATGCATAATCGCTATACTTTCGATGTTTCATCTCTGCTTATTCGTTCACCTCTGACCCGTTCTCTCAGAAATGCCCACCCCCTTCGTATCTCGTTGCCTTTTATCCCTAATAATTCTAGCTCAACCCTTGTATCTCGTTCATTATCGATCTGGAACACTCTTCCCATAGAATGTGTTAGTTCCTCGCATAATGTTTTTTCTAGTTTGATCCGTTCACAACCTCATACTTTTTATCCCCCGTCTATTATTGCCACTTGGCTAGATCAATAGATCAATTATCCCTCTCCCTCCCATACCCTTGCTGCCAAGCAACATCCAACCGATTCGATCCAATCGACGGACATCCGTTTCTTGTATACACTCTCGCCATTCTTGAAATCTCATCCCAACGGAATAAATGAATGAATGAATGAATGAATGAATGAATGAATGAGCTGGTACGAGTGTTCATTCCCATCGGTATTGTTTCTTTGTGCTTCAAACTTCTCATTGAATCCCTCGTTATCTTGCTCTACATAGATCCTTCCTATACCAGCGTCTCGGTTCTCGTGCTCCGAACGGTGAATTCATTATATTCATCTTGGCATGCATAGTAGAGCTTGGCTCACCTGGACCGATGAATAAGCTCAAAGCGGATCGGACATTAACACATGCTAGCACGCGACTCAGTGCAACATTGTATCCACACTTCCCCGAACGCAAATTTGCGCTCCACGGTCTTTCTGGAAGTGTACTTTCTGACCCATTTAGTCAATACGAAAGGCAGTAAGGGAAAATAATAAAATTCGATATTTTACAGGTATCGACTCTCATGGCCTACGTCGAACCTACTATGTTCATGATACGTCACAGGTCGATCAGGAGAAAAGCGATCGCACTCCTTACATTTGGTGCGAATAATTTATAAAAATATAATAATTAAAATTAATAATTTCAAAATAAATACTTTTTAATGTTTTTGAAAACATCAGGCCGTATTCGGCCTAAAACGCAACCGACGTCGCTTTCCACAGAAGCCACAACTCGCTCCTACTTCGCTGCATTGCAACAAGATTGGAACTGATTAATCAAAGTTTCTTTTATGCGATTGTTCGATGCAACATTGTTACCACGATACAAACAATTACTGATGTTTCGTATTGATTAGGCAATTCAAAGTAATGCTGGATTCGATTTCATTAGACCTTATTTATCATGTCAACCTCACTCTGTGATTCATTCTCACCATCGAGCACTGACTGAGCATTGGCCCTTCGGAAATGAGTCATTAGCATCATCCAATGGGTGGCGTCGCTTTTCGAAAATGAGTACTCGTTTTTCTCTGAAAATTCTCCCGAGCACCTCCCGATTGAGAGGTGGCCGCTAGCACCGGCACTATGATACACCTCCATTCATATTTCTTAATATTTTCATGTTTTCTTCCATGTCAATTCTACCTTACTTATGTAATTGCTTTCTTACAATAGAAGATGACAACTCCATCCGACGCCCCTGTGATGACCAAGGAGTACAAGGAGACTACACTCCAGGTGGAATGTAATTGAGGAATGAACCGTTATTCCAGTTTAGAAATTTTAGAGAATAGATTTCGAAAACGAATCAACATTATATTCATTATCTACACTCCGGTCGACTGCTTCGAATTCTATTTTTAGCTATTAATAATGCTCATTTTTCAGATTCGTCTTTCATCGGGAGAGGTTATGAAGCATACATTCCCTGCTGATTCTGAGCTCTCCGAAGTGAAGAAATGGCTCGCAACGACCAAGCCCTCCCTGCTCCCCTTCGAATTGCTTCAGCCATTTGTTCCCTATCAGTACTAGGACTGGTTCCCTCAGGAACACTAGTCATTACTCGCCCTAATGGCTTCTGGTTTTGATTGGAAATATTCACATTGTCCTCATCAAATGATCAAATCGTTTGTCTTTCACATTAATGCTCTAAGATGCCATTTGGCTACTTTATTTTGAATCAATATTGTTAACAAATTCTCACTGTAACGTAAATCAGCATCAAGTGCGAAAAATAAAGCATATTAAATAGCCCCGGCGCGCAGCGTCGGGGCTATTTTAGCCGTTTTACTTTAGTTTTTGGTATCCTGCATTGTTTTCTGTAAGACCTTGTGAACACAACCACTCCACTCACCAGACAACGGCTAATGATGAGATTAACCCGATGTTGTCACTAGAATACACAATTACGCATGGCGTTTTCCTATCCGCTATTCGCCGTACATTCGAGGAATCAACTTTGCGGCTGATCTTGCTCGAATTCTCCGATGTGAGTACTCTGACGCTCTGATTTTACTCATATCACATTTTGATCGGGCATATGATTGGATTCTTTTGAGTGCGAAAATGTGGTGAATATGTTTAAAAATTGACACTGTAAACAAACACAAGCAATTCCCAAATATTGTGACATGTGAAAGTTGTCTTCATGCAATGAAGTGATAAATCAGCATTCATGGATTTTGTTTACTATTAAATTTATTTATCTATAAATCTGTTCTCGTTCATTTCTGTCTTGAGTGAGTGTCAGGGTGATCGCTTGAAGCTGTTCTCGCCGTTGTATTATAGGAACGATGCTCGACGGAGGGACTGCAACTTCCGTTGCCATTCAATCTCCGAATAAATAGTGGTCGTTCTCATCTTTGCATGACTTTTCTTGTCGTTACTTTCCAATTTCGTTAACGTTGACAATTTCGGTCTCGTCTAGTTTAATATTAAAAGCTCACTGTGCAGAATTTTTCGAATCCGTAAGCGGAATTCGCGATGACATACGAGTACGATCACCCTGAATTAAAGTTATTTGTCGATTTATATATATTTTATCTACGCTCGGCGGCGCAACGGAAGACGAATAATTACTTAAGCGTTGTGATACAAGAGTGTTGACTCTCCTCACACTGAGGAAGAAATACGAATGAAGGAATACGATAAGAAGGGAGGAATGTGGGGGATGGGGGGATGGAGGTGCAATCGTAAAATGAGAAGATCCAATCGGCTGGTCTCATCTGTCTTCGTCTGGTCTGATGGGGAGTTTTATCGAGGAGGGGGCACTCGATGTAGATTTATTTTACGAGCGATGCTAGCGTACCCGTCCATGCCATTAACAAGAGACCACGAGACGGTAGTGAGCAAGAAGGCCACCCATTTATTGCCGGCATATCTTGAGAGGACAAAGTATGTTATGAGCTCAGTAATAAAGAAAATTCCTTGAAGAGCGGCCTGGAAAAAGTAATGCATTTTTGGCAGATTGCGTCACTGACTTGGTATACGAGAATGTTGCGGCTTTTCCTTTTCTGTGCGGAGATCTGCTCATTCTGGAAGCATATCTGATAGTATTGCATCCACAAGGCTACCATGGTACTATTAAAAAATATAGGGCAATAAGACGCACAATCATTTTCAATAGCGCCCAAAATCCCTCTAAAGCTCGAGCAAAAACATCACTGGTTTAGTGAGTCACGGCGAATATCTTATTATCTTGCTCATGTGACACATTACCCCAAACAAACATGTTTGACGAATGAGCATTGAAGACTGATCATTGTCAGAGCGTCCAAGAGAGCGACTAGAGCCACCCAAGTGCAATTGATCACGAATTGTAAGTACCTGCAAATATTAAACTACTTCTTAATCTATAATCATATCAGTGTATGTTTCAATGAAAATTCGAATTCACCAGCAAAAATCTGTGTCCGATTGGAATGCGTAGATCCAGGCCCCATATGGCATATATAGGGGACAGTGCACTGCAATTGAACATTCCAATATTGAGGTACTGTGTCGGATGATAACTATGGCGGCAAGATATCATAGTTCTCATCCTACCTATCACCCAATTGAAACCTTTACATCTCCTCACCCAAATAGAACTCGAACACTATTACGGCAACGCCGAGTATCCAGATAGTTACAATCATAATGAGCGTGTTCCGGTCACTAAAATACTATAGGATATAATTATACAGCACGCAAAAGAAAACGAAAAATACGATTACATCGCATATTTCGTGAAACTAGCGTTCCAACAACCTGAAGATTTTGGAGTAGGCGAGTGGAAAATTGACAGCCACAAATCGATTGATTGAAATGGTCACGTGTGAGAAAGTACAGATCTGTAACCATCAATTGTTGAGAAATATGAAATCGGATTGCAGGCCTCGTATGCTGATAGAATGGCTAATCCGAAGTACTCAGAGAGATCATACAGGCCCTTGTTTCGACTGCAATTTACATTTTATTTGATATTTCTACTTCCGATTCGCACAAGAAAATGGATGGCGCTTTGTAGAAGGCGAACAGCGCCTGGTGTATACTGTCCACTATCGCCTGTAAATGCCGTTATAAATTCATTTGAAACGTGATATCTACGCGTATTTACTCAAATAAGTAAGTTCAAATGCAAAAGTGAGGTACTTGTGAGAGTGTGAGGTTGCCGAATGTGTTGCTGAGTGATTTGGTTGATTTGAGGAAGATGACAACGGTTAGATTGGAGCCGAGACCGACGAGAGCCATCTCAAGGGCAAGGAATTTTCATGCAAAATTGTAATTCTGTAGGACAGCGCGATAACGAAGGGGGGGGGGGAATTTGCAAAACGAAATGGCCATTTTGCAAATATCCTCCTCCTCGAAATATGCACTCGAAATATTAAATATATATTTTTACAGCACATTTCTCACATCCTTTGTTAGAACAATCGGGAATTGAATAATCATTTTTCCTTACGTTCTTACGGAATACCACAATTGTGATGCACTCACGCCAAACAGAATTCCGCCAGCGATTTGATATCCGTTGCTCGTGTCAAAGTCGCTCATTGCCCCCAAGCACGAGAATGTGAGGAAACTGCAGCAAAAGTAATGAATGCTCAGTATCAATCCAACCCCCGATCTTTCCATCTTTCCTCGTCGCCGCTGAATGCAATTAGTATACTATATCAGTATACATGATTGATTGTGAACACGATGTCAGGTGTAAACAAAAAAATCAAAGCATTATGAATCCTGTGCGTTAGTTCCTGTTCAGCTTTGGAAGATTTGTTAGCGCTCAATGCATTAGTGGCGAAGATAAGAAAAGAGGAGACAAATAAAGAGGAAGTTGTCGAAGGGAAGAAAATTTTGAATTTCAGCATTTGTCGTTGTCCCGCTTTCACGTCGATATCAAATCAAAAATTGAACGATCTCATTTGCAAGAAAGCAACGCGGAAACTGACAAGTTGCCAATTTTCGTATCTGATGTATTAGATTCGATCGAAGTGCACTTGAAGTGCATGCAACGAGCGAGAGAGCATGCAAAATCTGAGTATCTGAGTTTACAAAGACAAGTTTGATTGAAGCGAGGCGTACTGGCCATTTTAGAGGATGTATATCACGACTCCGAGATGGGTCACGCGGCTCTTAAGAACCCTCTCTGACAGTTTCAATAATTGTATTCGAGGAAAGAGTGTTTGTAAATGCCTCTGCATCGGATAATCCGTCTCAGAGAGAAAACAAAAAGTATGCACAAATTGAAAAGGTAGACCAAGGTATATCCAAGGAAATGAGTTACGGAATGAAAATGAATTCGTTAACTCCGACGAGTTGCCTAGAATAAGTTGCAGCAAGTAATACTCAGTACCAACCCAATCCCGATCTTTCCGGGTGGTGGACAAAATGTCCCCTTCCTTTTTTGCGCATGGACAAAATCTCCCCTGGACAAAATGTCCCCTCTCCTCTGCTCCTCCCATTCCCATGCATGATACCTTCTATCTCCCAAATTCCTTCCCTCTGAAATTTTCCGTCAGCCACTCTTCCTCTCTTTTCAGACCAGAGAAAATGATCAGTAAAAGCATTTCGTAAAATTTAAGGCCAATAATATATGAAAAAAATAAGTAAAGGAAAGTCCCTTTAGCGCATTCCCAGCCACACCACCTTTTTGTTCCTCACCCAATCTTATCTTTTCAATTGCATCCACGTCTCCGATTATTTCCCATTGTCCATTTATTGTCATTAAGGTTGGAAAAGAGCCTGATCGAGTGCGAGTCCGGAAGGGTCATACCGGAAAAATTCTGAATGTTCTCAGAAATTGTCGATCTCCCTCACAAAAATTCTGACTAACATCAGAGATGACCGACTTCCTCAGAAAAATTCTGAATGCTCTCAGTGATGGTTGACGGTCCTCAGAAAAATTCTGAACGTTCTGAGAAATTGTCAATCTCCCTCACAAAAATTCTGACTAACATCAGAGATGGCCGACTTCCTCAGAAAAATTCTGAATGCTCTCAGTGATGGTTGACGGTCCTCAGAAAAATTCTGAAGGTTCTTAGAAATTGTCGATCTCCCTCACAAAAATTCTGACTAACATCAGAGATGGCCGACTTCCTCAGAAAAATTCTGAATGCTCTCAGTGATGGTTGACGGTCCTCAGAAAAATTCTGAACGTTCTTAGAAATTGTCGATCTCCCTCACAAAAATTCTGACTAACATCAGAGATGGCCGACTTCCTCAGAAAAATTCTGAATGCTCTCAGTGACGGTCGACGGTCCTCAGAAAAATTCTGAACGTTCTTAGAAATTGTCGATCTCCCTCACAAAAATTCTGACTAACATCAGAGATGGCCGACTTCCTCAGAAAAATTCTGAATGCTCTCAGTGATGGTTGACGGTCCTCAGAAAAATTCTGAAGGTTCTTAGAAATTGTCGATCTCCCTCACAAAAATTCTGACTAACATCAGAGATGGCCGACTTCCTCAGAAAAATTCTGAATGCTCTCAGTGATAGCCGAAGATCCATAATTTTTCTGAGTACCGTTGGCTTTCTCTGGTAGTAGCCAGAATTTTTGTGAGTGAGGTCGACAAATTCTGAGAACCCTCTAGTTTTCATTTCGTAGTGATGGCTCAATCAATCTATGCACATCGAGCTCAGTTTCGAAGTAGAGTTGAAACTTCACTTTGACTTTAGGTTGGGAAAATATATTATCAATTTCATTCAATTTTGTTCGAGATATTCAATCACACTGAGATCGAGTTCGCAGTTACATTGATGGGAGTGGAAGGGAAGGGGCGGGGAAGGGAGAGAGGGGGGTGGGTACATTTCTGCTAGGGGAGATTCTGGCATAGGGACATTAAAAATTCTGTCTGCCTTTAGTAGCCCGACGCGTAG
Organism: Pristionchus mayeri; assembly: GCA_036245805.1. Lineage (NCBI taxonomy): Eukaryota > Metazoa > Nematoda > Chromadorea > Rhabditida > Neodiplogasteridae > Pristionchus > Pristionchus mayeri. The sequence goes on from BTRK01000006.1 coordinate 47,616,105, forward strand.
TGTTGGCGATTTGATGGATGTCAGACACTTTTTGATTTTTTTCCATTCGTTGAAAATTGACTTTGATAATCGGTTTCTCTGAGATTTTATGGATCTCTAAATAGTAACTATAATGCCTTCTGAAACGTCGTACTTGCTTGAATTTTTAGCAGACCTAATGGGAATGTTTCATGAGATCTGCAAACTCTCCGACGTTTAACTATTTCTCATAGTTTACCTTTTCTTGGAAAATTTACCCTACTTTCCGGTTTCTGGTGCGCAACACATTTATTCGAATTTATAAAGTCCTTCCGCTTTTTTTCAATTTCGAACGAGGGTGGTCGGAAAAAATCAAAACGCCAACACTATCGTCGTTTACTCGCGCTCGGAGAGATATTTTCTCCCTCAATGTTTGAATCGGTGACTCGCTAGTGAATCGCGGAGAATGACTCGCCAAGCAGAGCTGACTCAGCGAGTCAACTCGTGAGTGGTTTTGCATTGATTACTGAGAGTAATTCCGATTCATTCCTATATCCAACCCCCTCCACTGTTAGGAGGGCGACTGCACGAATAGAGTAGAGAGTGAGTGGAATGAATTCTCGAGTAGTGCAGTTCGCTCGAGAATTGATAGCAAGCTCTCGTCTAGCATACCTTCTTATTCCCATGAAGCGCGTGCACCCTCACCCACGTGCGAGTTAGTCAGTCTATCCAGTGGATTTCCCCTATCCAGAACCTAAGATCCTACTAATCGGTGTTGCCAGACCCTCCCATAAAGTTATAGGTCCACCATTGGATCCCATGAGAGGATCACCACTTCCATTTCGATCCCCCCAACGGTATCTCATAGCATCGATGGGTACAAACATAAGGTTTCATTGTCAGCCCTCAACGGAGCGTACTAAGACTATAATGCTTTCCGATCGGTTACTGTAGCATACAGTCCCGGACGAGTAGCGTGACCTGGATTGTGCGCATTGTCCATCGCGACTTCGAGACTGAGCTCGAGGTAGAACACTGCTTGGAATTTCAGATTGAGCAGAATTCATCCGGAATATCCATATTTCACCGGGTCTATTTTCCTTTTTGATCTATTAGCCATCATTTATTATCGGGCGTAGTTGAAGCAATTCTCGTTGATTTTAACTGAGTTTCACAATTACAATGAAATTCTATATACGTAAGAATCGAGACCAGTTTCACAAAATCTGCTAATCTGCTAATATCCCGCTGCAAAGGGGTCGTGCGTGCGAGTTCAACCTGAAATATTAGCGATCGGATGGTTTATATGCGCTACGGTATTTTTTTACTAATGGTCTCTTGAACTCGCGAAAATGATTTCCTGAACTCGTGGAAATGATCTCTTGAGCGGCAAGGATGAAAGAGAGCTCCCGACTTTATGGGAGGCCTCCGACTTCATTGGAGGCTTCCGACCTCAGTGGTCTCGAGTATATAAGGAAAGCAAGCGAGCTTCCCACAAGTTGGTCGCTCTTCTCCCTCTCTCTCATTTTTTTGCCTATTTTCTCTCATTTTCTGTCCATTTTAGATGTCATTTGCACTGTGCTGTTGAATCCTACTGTTGTTTAATCTATATCTCATTCATCAAATTATCTTCAGATGTCATTCATTGGTCTGTCTTTGCCCTCTAATAAAGGGAAACACCCCATGGCTGCTTACCGTCTGCCAAACGATCCCGACAACATGCTGACCTTTCGCTGCAAGGAAGCAATCGACCCAGAGACCACTGCTCCAGAGTCACGCAGATTCAAATACACGTGCACCTCTTGCGAGAGATCCAAAGAGCAAGGAACGAAATGCGTGATCAGACTGAGCCATCCGTTAAATTTAACACGTGTATCACGAGTCAGCCCCTCGGAAACATTTTTGAAAAATTTATATTTTTTGAATTTTGATATTTTCATTATGTATGCATGTACTAGTATAGTATGACTGCAAAATTTGGCGACACATTTTCCAACCCCATTTGTGAATATTCTAATATAGAAATTCATAATCTATGTGTAAAAGATGTACAATAATCCATGTATACACCTGAAAAATTTTCAGTGATAGTTTTCGAGAAAAAAAATTGTTGACCAAAAATGACGGGCTACGGTAAGTTGTTGCACACCGATCCCAAACCTTTGCCAATGGTGCATGCGTTTCTAACTGTGGTCCCACATTTCAACAGAAAAGTATGGAGGAAAACATTGGCCCTATCACGTTTTCTGGTGGAATGTTTATTAATCGTAAAGTTTAGGAAAAAGATAAGAACAATCATATTTAAGGTATTCTTTCCGAATTCTGAGACATGCGAATTCCTCTCTGATCCAGCCGACAAAGACAGACACAAGTGCGATTGGACTCAGGACGAGAAATGCAAATCTGCCAATGTCCTCAGCTCGAAATTAGCGTGAGTAGGCATAATACTGTTGAACCTGAGACAAGTAAACTCAGGCTCTAAGAATACCGGAACCATAGATCTTGCCTCACGAAAATATTTGTCTCACGGACTAGACAGTGTGCCGAATAGATTGATATTTAGGAAAATGCTGCCGCTGGAGAACGCGAAGTCAGCTGCCAATGGTCATGTGAAAAAGCCAGGAAGAGTGCAGAAGGAAGCAAACGCAGCAATTGCCAATAGATTGGGCAATCTGCAAGACATCGTGAAGAAAGAGGAAGTCCAGGTGGGAATCCATTGTTAGATCCTATTTAGAATTATTGTATAGGATGTACTCGATTTGTACTCTGGCGGCGATAACAAAATCAAGAGAAAGAAGCAGATCTCACGGGACATCAAGAGGTATAGGGAGTATTTAGATCTCGTTTTAGCTTAAACATAGCTTAACACAATCTTATGTAGAACGTGTGGTACCGTTGATGCGAATGCATACGACGAAGTTGACGATAAGTCTCTGCTTGCCCTCGGCACTGATGAATGTATGAGAATCAGTGATCCCGAGGATAACAAGCGGATTTACATTGCATCTCGCAGAGTGAGATCATGTTACTCAGAAACGAATAACAAAGGCTATTGGAATGATTATAGATCATGGAGTATGCAATCGAAGGAGGTATCGAAGCATTCCTTGTTGATGGCAACTTCTCATTCACTCCCACTCCTTCTCTGCCCAAGAAACTGGCATTCCAGGTATGTTTAAAATTTTGTGAATACGTGACGAGTACGTAAGAAGGACGAATTTGATTTGACATTTAAGCTGTACACAGTTCGTGTCTGTACCCGTGGAACCAGTTTCCTTCTCATGGCAGCTCTGCTCCCATCCAAGACTGCCAAGGAGTACTCTAAGCTGCTGCAGGTAATTTTAAACAATTTTGGACTGACAGAACTGATCTAAAATTCAGAGCCTGGCCGATCTCTTCCAAGAGTTAGATTTCCCTCTTCGAGGTGTCAGAATCGTTAGTGATTGGGAAAGCGGAATTATCAAAGCTCTGAAAGACACCCTTCCCATGATGCAGCACGAGGGTAAGTGTATTCAGATTTAAGTTGATTATTAAGTGATTTATGTGTATTTAAGTTGCCTCTTCCACTCACTGAAATGCAAATCATAAGATCAGCCAGTATGGGCTGAAGGTTGCTGGAAACCGTTATCCGGTAATCAAGGAATGGACCAATCACGTTCGAGCTTCATTCTTCCTCCCTCGCTGTTACTTTGACAGGTTAGAGTGATAGAAAACAAAAGCATAATAAATTATCGTATTCAGTGCAAAGATTCTCGAGGTGCCAGTCAGTCCAGCCCATCCCCATTACGCTGATTGCAAGAACTTTCTCGAGTATTTCACTGCTGAGTGGATGGAGTACTCAGAAACTATGCGATGCAAGTACATGATCGAGAATCATCGTACTTCCAATCTCGTGGAAGCCTGGCATCGGTTAGTGCTATTTTGTTAAATAAAAATAAATTTTCTCAACAATATGTTATTGATTCAGGGGAGCGATGCAATACTTTCTCGGAAATCATCCCACTCTCATGCAGCTCATTTCGTTCATTTAGGTTAGCGTTCGCTCTGTTTTTTTCTAAAGCGCCTTTCTCCAATCTAACATTTCCAGCATACAGAACTCGATGATTCAGTCTCTCTTCGCCACTACGTCATGCAGAACTCCTTCTTCAAACGTTCTGATGATGATGAGAAGAGAGCTATGCTTACGATGTCCCCTCAGATTGCGTTCGATTCTATTGTCTCGCTTAGGGATCCTACTGCCGATGAGATTCATGCCTGTCTAAGCAAGATGGTTCAATTCTGTCATGAGCTCACGAACTAATTCATCGTTTCCATGTATCATACTTGTACATTTCTTCTACTTATTATTTTATTTACACTACACCCGTCCTCCCGTAGGAAGTATGAGCTCTCAATTGACCGCCATGTTGGTGACCCCGGGGTGGCGGCTCAATTGATCTCTTAATAAATTATTATTATTCCCTTCTAAACAGCTTTGTCTTACAAGCAATAATTTAAAAAGGGCATTCCGGAAGAATTCTGCCCAGTCAGGCACTGGCGTATCACGCCTCTCACGAGACAATCGAGCTGAGACAGGGAATGAACGGAAAATCGTGAAATGGGTTCTAGCCGAATTTAGGCATCCTGAGGGATGTCTGACACTCCCCCAAACTCTCATTGTCTAGATTTCATTTTTGACTTCATTGCACCGGGTTGGATCTTGGCACCTCCCACTTTGAGTGCTAATATCCCGGTTACAGTGACATATTAAGCAAAATTGACCTCTGATCGACCCCGGCTCATTTTTCGAGATATATCGATCTATTCAAATCAGATCCTGAGAATGTTAATTTAAACCATGATACATTCAAGGTCAATTTTCTCGAAAACCAATGGAAAGGTGCAGCTCAAATTTTAACTGAGCATGCATCTGAACGAAAGCTGTCGAATGAGGTGCAGGCGTCGAAAATGCGGACACTGCTGTGAAACTTTCGCCATTTAAACTTTTCCTGATCGCTTGAACTTTCTTTTCCACAGTCAATTGTCACTTACACCGCTCTCTTCTGAGCGCGCGGCCAAGAATGGTGGGAGTTCCTTCGAATTTTCCGTGGAAAAGAAAGTTCAAACGATTAGTAAAAGTTTAAATCGCGAAAGTTTCACAGCAGTGTCCGCATTTTCGACGCCAGCACCTCGTTCGACAGCTCTCGTTCAGATGCATGCGCTCTTAAAATTTGAGCTGCACCTTTCCATTAGTTTTCGAGAAAATTGACCTTGAATGCAGCATGGTTTAATTAACATTCTCAGGATCTGATTTGAATAGATCGATAGAGCTCGAAAAATGAGCCGGGGTCGCTCAGAGGTCAATTTTGATCAATCTGTCACGGTAGCCGGGATATTAGCACTCAAAGTGGGAGGTGCCAAGATCCGACCCGGTGCAATGATGTCCAAAATGACATCTGGACAATGAGACTTTGGGGGAGTGTCAGACATCCCTCAGGATACCTAAAATCGGATAGAACCCATTTCACGATTTTTCCTCCATTCCCAAGAATGGCGATTTTAGCTCGATTGTCTCGTGAATGGCGTGGTATGGTGATGTTATGTAGCTACTCTGCGATCGCGATAAACGTAAAACGTAAACGTAAGTTGAGGCACGTTCGCCGGGTAACAAGATTTGTATATGCAAATGTAGGGTAGCACATACTGGTTACAATGAAGCAACTCCCACGTCGCTACGCCCATTCGCAAATTAATGGTGAATTGTTGTGTAAATGTCGGTTGTGCAGCTGTCACCACCCCCCCCCCCCCCCGAAAGTTCGTATGGGTGCAATGGTGAGATGCCACCATTTTTCAGAAATGTGAGAACTTCAGTATCGTCACTTTATTTTTGCAACTTTCATCTCAGAATTATGGACTAAGAAACCGTGCTTCGAAGAACAATTACCTCGCAGACCCCGTCAAGTGGGGGTAGAAAGCTCATTTGCATGGCAAATCGATTTTCTGGTCAAGTTCGCCATCTCATTTTGGCCTATTTTTAAACAATAGGAACCCCACGAACCAATGAGTCGGTTCGTGGGGTTCCTATTGTTTCGCCCCCCATGAATTCCAATTTCTCTTTAATTTTTTGAGAAACATATCATCGCTTGGTGTGACTCTTCGAGTTCTACTTTACTCTCATTCATATCCCTCATTCATTGCTTTTGAAACATAAATTTGTAATAAAACGATGATTGACGAGGCTCAAATTGAAAGTCATTTTTGGTGGAAAAATAACAATTTTTGGTGAATATTCCATTCTTTTCGAACCTTAGACCCTACTCCTCACATGTCAGAGGAAGATGAAGCTATCAACATGGAGATTATACAGAACGTTGGGCAAACCCCTTGCCCACAATGTGATGGCATATACTTTTAAATTTCCTCATTATTCCTTAGCAACATCCATTAGAGTGCTCGAAAGTCAGTGAAATCGCCTAAAAACGACTGTTTTGCGCACCTCAGACCCTACTCCCCAGAGGAGGGTGAAGCTATCAACATGGCGATTGTGCAGAAAGTTGTGCAAACCCCTTGCCCACAATCTGATGGTACAGAATTTTAAATTTCCTCCTTATTCCTCAGATATGTTCATTAATGTGCGAAAAACCCTGCAATTCAGACCCCTCCGTTGTTTCGTTATTCCCCGAATGGGATTGGTGATGCCACGCAAATGAGTTTTTTCCCCCTCTTGGCGGGGTGTGCCTCGGAATGAGTGGGTGGGAATCGTCGGATCTAATTTACATTCTCGAAACCCTCATCTCGTAACTGTTTTTCTCGTAATCATTATTAGTTTCCAGGCCCATTTTCGCTCGACTAATTCGTAATAATCGGTTGAAAACTCTTCCCAGCCTTCTCTAAATGCAACTCATAATTGAAAAATGGCAATTTAAGAAACATGAAGGCCACGGTTGCATGGAAAAGTTCCAGATCGAAAAATTACGAGGTTCTGAGAATATAAATCCGAATTGACGAGTTTCTACCCTCTAATTCTAAGAGAATTGGTCCTCGAATAGCAGTTCTCGCCCGATCATTCTGATACGAGAGTTACGCGATAAAATTTACGCTTCGAAAGTGATATGAAAGATGTTTTCGGAAAAATAGTGACATCTCACCATTGCACCTTCGTATGTAAATCTTGGAAATTTCATTAATATTTGCATTTTGCTCGCCAAGTGCGACTCGCGAGTGCATTCCAATCACCTTCTTCTCTATTTGCGGGGTCGCCCTCCTCACAGTGGAAGGACTGGATGGAGTAATGAAAATTACTCGCAGTAATCAATGGAAAATCACTCGCTATTTGACTCACCGAGTCAGCTCTGCTAGGCGAGTCATTCTCCACGATTTGCTCGTATGTTACCGGTGCAGACGAGTGGGAGTGAACATAATTTCCCGAGTGCGAGTAAACGACGGTAGTGTTGGCGTCATTCCTTTACTTATTTTTTCATATATCATATATATTTTTCATATATCATATAATATTTTTTCATATATGCGCCTTAATTTTTCCGAAATGCTTCTACTGATAATTTTCTCTGATGTGAAAAGAGAGGAAGAGTGGCTGACGGAAAATTTCAGAGGGAAGAAATTTGGGAGATAGAAGGTATCATGCATGAGAATGGGAGGAGCAGAGGAGAGGGGACATTTTGTCCAGGGGACATTTTGTCCATAGGGACATTTTGTCCATGAGGGGACATTTTGTCCAGGGGACATTTTGTCCACTCTCCCAGGGGACATTTTGTCCATGCGCGAAAAAGGAAGGGGACATTTTGTCCACCACCCGATCTTTCCATCTGTCCTCGTCGCCGTTAAATTGCAATTAGTATGCATATAGTAGAATACGTTATGGATCGTGAACAAAAAAAGCAGATATAAATAACAGATGAATGCATTACTAATAGTGAAAGCTATATATAATATTTCGTTTCTTAATTCGGCTTGCTTTCTCTGAGTGAAGCGAACTGAATAAATCTGCATACACTCATATTGTTACAGATACATCAGTGACCAATTGAGACTCGTGGATGGTTGTGTCTACTGGCAGCGCACGATATTAGTTCCCAAATATCTCGAGTCCAGAATCCTGAAACAACTACACGAGATTCACTTCGGAGCAGAGCGAAAGAAAAATATCGCAAGGGCTAAATTCTAGTTTCACATGATGAATGAAATGCACAAGCCACAATACACAAACTGAAGCCGCGGTTTAACCATTTTTACACATTTAAGGCTACTACTTTTGTATGTCTTTGATGATTAGCCAGATGAACCCGTTGAAGAGTCCGGCAGTCTATATGCAACATCTAGCGATCTCCCAGCTATGTAGTGGTATTTTAGTTAACTTTTTTAAGCATATTAAGCATACGATTAAGCATATTTCACACGCTGTCATTAGGCTTATCGTTTTGGAGACGACTTCTCTGAACTCGCACAGGTCCCCAGTACAACTAGAGTTAGAGTAACAATACCACACTCTCATATTTCTGCACACAATCTAAACCGGTCGGACGGCAACATAAAATGAATAGAGCGTGGTAACGTTTCTCGAGAGCTAGTCCCCACTGGATCACTAGTAATCACTTGCCCTAATGGCTTCTTGTAAAAAATTATCCAATTTATTAAATTTTTTCTCAATTTTCAGCCCGGTCTTTCTCGATAAGATCGCTAAAATGGATAACCACACGATGCGAGGTAGCGATTCCGCCCCCTCAGCTGATTTCGCAATTAGAGTATTCAAAGAAGTCCTCGCATCGAACGACCATCCCTATACGCTGCCTTACAACGCTTGTAATATCGGTTCATAGTCTACTGTTCGCCTTTTTGATGTAGCGATTTTTTTTTGCATCGACATTATTAGCAAATATTTATGCTGGTGTTAAACTGTCCACATGTAAATTGGCATGGGTTGGATACCACTGGAAAAGATGGCATGTAGAGAGCAAATATCAGGTGTGGAATGGACGAATATTTAGTGCAAGTCACATTAATGCCATGGGAGATTATTAGTGAGTAATTAGTGATCGACGATTATCTCTATTTGTCTTCTTCCTCGCGCTCCTCGTTTGAGAAGATGAGAGAGGCCTGTTGCTCATTGATGTCTTGACGTCTGTAATTGTAAGCATTGGAATGACTCGATAGCAAGATCAAAGATCAAAGGTCTCCGGAAGAGATCTATTTTCATACCATAAATTATCCCTAAACTCAATCGGTGAAAGAGGATGAAATGAGTCAGACAACTCTTGCAGAACGCCGCAACGACTAATTGCGAAATTTCTACACGAAAATGGACAACGATCTTGATTTTCGGTTGTTCTTCCCACCTGAAGTAGAAATACTCGGCAGTGAGGGTGAGGATGCAGAAGGAGATGCCGATGAAGATCATTATCAGAGCGATGTTTGAGAGGTATTCGAGATCCGAGTCATACGTGCTGTCAATTGGGCACACGATCTGTAATGAAGTTAAGGCCTTCAATATACGTTTATTATTGTTTCCAATTGGAAATTAGAAAAACATTGAAACTGGTGTAGCAATGTTTTCCCGTGAGCATAGTTTCGAAAACGGGATGCATCTCTACCTTGTTTTACTTGGTAAGCTGTCTACCACGTTCAGAGATATCTAAGAACTGATCGCCCACCTTCTTGGGATTCTCGTACCACCACTTCTGCTTGAGATCGAAAAGTCGGCCTTGCAGTGATAGGATTCTGAGATACGTCATGGATTCGAATAAAATTACTGTAATTGTAAGCGGAGACAGGGGAAATGCATCATATTTCTTTTTTTGATTTCGGACTATATTTTGGCTTACTCGCTGGAGATGTGGTCCTTGAGCGGGTGGCCTTCCTGTACCGCGACAGCGTACGGCTTCTTCCAGAATTCCTGTCCGACGGTTTGCAAGTTGCAATTGGTCATCTCCGCGTAGCGAAGCTCCGTAGCGTCGCCTGAAACATTAAATATGGAATGGTTAATGAGCGCATAGCACCGATCAAAGCTAATCCATCCTTGGAGCTGAGCACTCGTTCGACGCCCTCTTCCATCGATTCGGGCAAACCGCACGTCTAAAGAAAGAATTTAGCCATCAAGAATCGCTACGTTTTGAGTATATTTTAGTTATCTAGGCAGTTCGTATATGTTTGAGCTAGGCATAATTGCATGCAGATCCTAATGATTGTACCTTTCTTGAAATTATCATTCATCAAAACAGTGTCAAAGTACGACCTCCATGTATCTCCACATATTGCTGTACTTGTCGGGGATCGGACAATCAACGAAGTACCGGCGTGCGCGCTCAGAAGCAGAGAGAGACTCGTTCAGAACAAAGTTCTTCCAGATTCTAAACGTGATTTACGCACTTACAGTAAGACAATATAATCATAGTTGTCCAACACTGGCGGCGAGGTGCTTTCAAACCATGACCCCCTACTCATGGTTCCGCACTGCGCCCCTCGAATAGTGGGGCGCAGTGCGGAACGACGGTCATGGTCAAAAATCGATCGGTAGGTCAATGGTAGGTCAAGACTAGTTACCGTATCCAATCGATCATACAGTACCACCAGATACCGTATACCACTACCGTAACCCCGAGTATCGCAAACTAACTTTATTTTTAAAAAGTCCTGGCATCGTGTCCAATCGATTATACAGTACGCAAGTCACTACCGTAACCCAGTTCCTTGGGTCAAACATGTTTCTAAAAATTTAAAATCGATCGTTAAATTAGTTTTAAGTATACTACCATATATATCATTACTGTATAATCATTTTATAATCGGTTTGGGTTTTATAGAAAAATGTTTGAAATTTTTAGGTAAATGTTTGACCCAAGGAACTGGATCTGACCCAAGGAACTGGGTTACGGTAGTGACTTGGGTACTGTATAATCGATTGGTCACGATGTCAGGACTTTTTAAAATAAAGTTAGTTTGCGATAATCGGGGGTTACGGTAGTGGTATACGGCATATGGTGGTACTGTATGATCGATTGGGTACGGTAACTAGTCTTGACCTACCAACCTTTTGTTGACCAAGACCCCCTTATACGTCGTTCCGCACTGCGCCCCACTATTCGAGGGGCGCAGTGCGGAACCATGAGTAGGGGGTCATGGGGGTCGCCGCCGGCGTGGGCAACTATGAATATAATACTCGAGTTTTTTCCTGATTCCAGGAATCGAATTATCCAGAACACATGGGAGCAGAGGAGCAATGGTCTGACTCTCTTCAGTTTGCACGCTCTCTCGCCGGTCAGAGAGACGAGAGAGCGTGCAAACTGAAGAGAGTCAGACTATTGCTCGAGCAGAGCTTACTGGAAGAACTCTTCCTCGGCGTCAGCCATGCCTTTGAAGTACGTTGCCGTGGCAGTTCCTTTCACTGTCGCGTACTCCACCTTGAACTGCTTCGCCAGGTCGTCCAGAGAGTTTAATTATGAACAATAACTTTTTGCCCTGACAGGGGGTGCGCAATAGAGTTCGAGAAACAATACAACGCTCTCTTATTTCTACATACTCTCTAGACCGGTCGACATGCGAGAGAGTATGTAGAATGAAGAGAGCGTGGTATCGTGTCTCGGACTCTCGTGCGCAACCATGAATAGGGTCAGGGGGTCATGGCTTTCGACGTCGGCATGATTATAGTGAAATACACTTTTCGATGCAAACCTGATATGCTGTTTGCTCCGTTCGTATGCCATGAGTGAGTTGAAATTGCTTATGTAGGAGCAGAGGAGAACGAAGCAGACGAGCCTCCACGCACTCATGATTATGTGACCAGATGTGTGCTTGGGCGACTCAGCTGTCATTTATTGTGATCATTTTGGGACCTTAGTAAAGACTAACCAAACGGATTTAGCAACGCCAAGAAGCAGTCCTTGAGAGACCATTCGCCAGCCTTATCCTGAATTGATATTCGATTTTTGCACATCTCAAGATGGGGGTCCATTTCACACCAATATATTAAACTATCTGTATGTGTGTAGCATTTGCTAATCCTCTTTATAAAGGAATGCATTTTTGAATATTCCAGAACGCTCACGTGATTGTTGCGGGCCCTGTAGGGACTGAAGATGTCGAAGGCCCAGAGAAGCAACGAGAGGAACAGGTAGGTGGAGAGGATGAATCCCCACACTGGCCACTCGAAGATCTGAAGAAGGAGACTGTTGTGCAGTAGAGTGTGAGGGTCAAGGCCACTTCATTTCAATGAATATCTCATCGATCTTTTGAGAAAATTCAAGAATAGTCATAGTCTATACTCATAGAGCTAATTCAGTCTAATTCAAGAATACTCATAGAGCTGGAAAACTAAATCGCTGTCCCTCTCCTGCCCGGTTGAATGCAAAGAATGAAGGGACTATGGCATTAGTATTCTCATTGGACAGCTGGGCGTGTACCTTAAGGAGCCTGAGTAGGATGTGCTCGCGAACGTCCTTCTTCATGAGGATGGTGATGCCTACTGGTTCGTAGAAGGGAACCTGCAAATGGAATTTCAAGAACAAAACTACGGTCTGTACCATTATGCTCGCAGGTTTACCATTCAATTAGTAGAAATAGTGCGGAGAATCTTCAAATGACTATACCCCGAATTTCGAATTCAATATTAATGCATGAATCATGACTTGATTATTGGAAGGTTCTACTGTAGATGGCGGTTCGCGGTAATTGGGAAATATTTCGATAAAGAGATTATGTGGAATCTGAAGACGTTTTCCCACGGTGAAGTCGATGTCATTCTCGCGATCAGCTGAAACCGGCATAGGAACGATGGCTATATCAGCGGGTCCGGATACTGAACGACGTTATCGTTGATGATTCCCGTATTCTGACTCACCAAGTGCTCCCATGAGTCCGTTCCAGTTGCCGTTGTCGTCCATGGTACCGACTGCGCCGTCCTCGACCTCAAACACCTGAAACAAGCTTAGAGAAACCATACCACGATTTCTTCATTATACACACTCTGTCGCTCTTCTGATCCGATTTTGAGAATAAATATTTTAAAAAATGATGCAGAGGCCCGAAACTCAAACGCAAACCTCGAACTTGTACGTCGTGTTCCCTATGTTCTCCTCAATGAGATCCAGCAGGTCCTCAACACATAATTATTGATTTGGTGAATACAATGCACTCACAAAACAAAAGCCTTCAAATTCCCGCCCGTCGTGCCTGTCTGAGAGCCGCTGAACGAACGGAGGATGCTGCAATAACATCTACTTCTATTGACGAATATGAAATCCTACCACAACGGTAAATGATTAATGATTAATGGAAAATGATTAATAAATGGTTAATGATTAATGACCACAACGGTGGCCACTCGGAAGATCGTAATGTCTCGGGGACTCTGAGTAAGACTCTCGTAGTAGAGTCGAACTCCTCCTCCCGTGCTCCAGTTGCCCATCTAAAGTGATAATGAGCACTCAATGATGAGTCTCGCCTACCAGCTTGTTGAACTTGGACCACTCGTCTTTCGAGGTTCGATCTATCGAGAAGATTCTGACAGGGAAGTCCTGGTAGAAGTAGTTGCTGAGAGAAGGGTTGTAATTTAAGTTCAATAAACGATAGGCTATCTCTTCATTCTCTACACTCTCTTCTAACTAGCGTGATATGTTGTACATGGAGAGTGAGTGGAATGAAGTGACGTGACTCTATTCCGAACGCACTTCTCTCGTCTCTTCATCGGTCCGTATTCGAGATTAGAGCGGGCGGTGAGGAAATTGGCCAAAGAAAGGGAAGAGTTGACTGAGGGGACTGCACCACACGAGAAGGTCGAAGAATGATTGCTGATGTGAGCCTGATGATGAATTTTATTGAAAAATAAACAAAATATTGATGGCAACCTTGATGAGGAAATTGAACGTAGCGTTCACCACATCATAGTAGAAGGATGCGTCGACCTGAAAAATTAATTTTCAATCATGAAAAAACAGTTTTCAGGTCTACTTGAAGCCAGCATCTACTTAGAATTTGATTTGTGAAGCTTTGAGTCGGTCTCCGTAGTGTTTACATCCCGGAACACCACCCCAAGAACTAAATATCTGTACCTCCTCGTAACTATCGATCCAGTACTTCATCTCGGTTTTGATATCGTTCTTCGCAATGTACTGCTGATAGAGTCGTTAGTCCTGAACATCCTTGACATCTACTCATTAAAGTCCTTCCCTACCTGAGCTCCAGCCCGGTACGGTCTGATCCACAGCATCTTCACACTCAGACAGTCGTCACACTTGAATGGAGTCACATCCTGGACATATTCGAAATTTAGGAAATGGTCTAATTGTGGTTGAAAAATTTGCTAATAGTCATTAGTTTTCTCTAATTTTTTTTCACTTCTTGTCGAATAGAGTGTTATCGCTTCTAAACTCTACATCTCCCTCTTTCCCTCGCTCACCTTTGTCAAGGCAAACATTAGCCTGTCTCTTTTTTCGATGTCGGCCTGGGCCTAGAACAAATACGCCTCCTCATTCACCACTCCCGGGTACTTCGAGGTACTTCTACGATGAATTTCTCAATGTTTGCAGTCTTGGCGACGAAGAGAATCGTCCGGTTTCCGAGAGAGTGAAGCTGGGCTCGAATCTGGGCTGGAGTAGTGGCGATTTGTTCGTAGCTCACGGGAACATCGAGGGAGCCGAACTTGCTTTTCCAGGAGGAATCTGAAGACGTCATCGTTGAGGAACATTAAACAATTCTTACTGTGGACGTCATCGGTGAGGACGGTAAGCGGCCTGGAGATGTTCATGTGGGGGAAGATGTCGACGATCGAGTGGTGGAAGACGGAGGAGGTAGGGACAACGACCAAGTAGTTGGAGGAGATGTCGGGTACTACAAACAATGACACTGGCTAGCTGGCAAAGACTGCGAAATGTGTACCACAGCGCCTTAATTTTACGCGTTCTTATGCCATTTGCGAAAAGAGATCTACGAGGCTGGGAGGCATTCGAAGGAGTCCAGGGGCCGAAGTCGAACTGAATCATGGGAATCCAGGAGGATGCAGCGACTTCTTTCAGCAGATTGATGGCATGCTGGGATCGAACGAGGGAGATGGCCACGGAAGCATTCGAGAGGCCGGCGCAAAGATCGAATTATTAGGACGACCTGCAAACCCTGGCGGGAAACACCAGGAGAGAAAAACCTGTGGACTCTGAGCTTTAAAGGTCCACTATGATGAAAGTTTTTTTCGAACTCGCGGCCAATGTGTGATCCGAAGTCCCTAGCGCGCAATTTCAAATAGTGTACACAATGATACTGTAGATCGATTGCACGAGGGGTGGTGCACAAGGTACGTATTTTCGGGTTATGATCGATAATTGTGTCATGGTAGGTCAAGACTAAGTATCGTACCCAATCGATCGTACAGTACCCCCAGATACCGTATGACGCTACCGTACCCAGAATATCGAGAACTAACTTTGTTTTTAAGAAGTTAACATACCGTACCCAATCGAACCTACAGTAACCATACCGTACTCCTGTGTACAGTACCCCTTGTTACCGTAATCCACACCACTACGGTCAATCGTAAACAGACTTTTTCCAAAACATTTTTCATTGAGTTGATTCTTGCTCTATACCGTACCCAATCGATCGTACAGTACCCCCAGATACCGTATACCGCTACCGTAACCCCGATTATCGCAAACTAACATTATTTTTAAAAAGTCCTGGCACCGTGCCCAATCGATTATACAGTACCCAAGTAACTACCGTAACCCAGTTCCTTGGGTCAGATCCAGTTCCTTGGGTCAAACATTTTTATAAAATTTCAAAATCGATTTTAAAATTATTTTAAAGTATTCTACCGCATATGTGATTATTGTATAATCATGTTATGATCATTTTTGGATTTTTTGAAAAATGTTTGACCCAAGGAACTGGATCTGACCCAAGAAACTGGGTTACGGTAGTTACTTGGGTACTGTATAATCGATTGGGCACGGTGCCATGACTTTTTAAAAATGAAGTTAGTTTGCGATAATCGGGGTTACGGTAGCTGTAGACGGTATCTGGGGGTACTGTACGATCGATTGGGTATGGTATAGAGCAAGAATCAACTCAATGAAAAATGTTTTGGAAAAAGTCAGTTTACGATTGTCCATAGTGGTGTGGATTACGGTAACGAGGGGTACTGTACGCAGGGGTACGGTATGGTTACTTTAGGTTCGATTGGGTACGGTATATTAACTTCTTGAAAATAAAGTTAGTTCTCGATATTCTGGGTTACGGTAGCGTCATACGGTATCTGGGGGTACTGTACGATCGATTGGGTACGATACTTAGTCTTGACCTACCATGACACAATTATCGACCATAACCCGAAAATACGTACCTTGTGCACCACCCCTCGTGCACTCGATCTACAGTATCATAGTGTACACTATTTGAAATTGCGCGCTAGGGACTTCGGATCACACATTGGCCGCGAGTTCGAAAAAAACTTTCATCATAGTGGACCTTTAATTGCGAATATAAAATTGATGATATCGATTGATACTGGAAGAGTAAGGGAGCAATGGTCTGACTCTCTTCAGTTTGCACGCCGGTCAGAGAGACGAGAGAGCGTGCAAACTGAAGAGAGTCAGAAGATTGCTCGTGTAAGGACGATACCATTCTGCTGGGTGGTGTTGGGAAGGACGAGGAAGCTGTTGACGTCGACGACGAACTCGTACTTGTCAGTGAAGAAGAGACGGGCAGTCTTGAGATGCTCGATGATGCCATCGGCGTGAGCATCTCCCTGGTCCAGAGCGACCACTACAAGCAGCAATTGATTACGGTAGCTAAAATAGTTCAAAACACTGGCCATCGTCTCGTCAGTTCAGACTATCTCTCGGCAAGAAGTGGTCTGACGCTCCTTCATTCACACAGTCTCTCGGCGGTGAGAGAAAACGAGAGAGCAGGCAAGTAGAAGAGAGTCAGACTATTGCTCCTCTCGGATGGTTGGGAAGCGAGTGCACAAAATGGAGCGACCGTGGTGTCGTTTCTCTAACGCAGTTGTCAATACAAATATGCGTGGTTACAGTGTAGAGTTCGAGAAACGATACTTCATTCTACACACCGATCGACTGGTCTAGAGAGTGTGTAGAATAACTAGGGCGTGGTATCGTTAGCTCTACAGTGAGGCAACTCACGAATGTTGTTCGCTGCTGCGACTCCAGCCCATGGAAGTAAAAGGAAGAGGAGGAGAAGCGTGGCTTCTCTCATCGCGAGTTATAAGCAACTTCTGCCTACCTCCCCCCCCCCCACCTTCCTCCCCACTTCCCATCTCGGGTTTCCTCTCCTAATACGCTTCCATATTTGCCACCACTAGAAACTATACCGCGGCCTCTTCATTCCATGCATGCTCTTGCTTCTAAACCGAACGAGAGGAACCGAAGTGAAATGTAGTGAAGACCAGAATTGTGAACCACCATGGCAAACGAGTCAATAAACGAATTCAATCAAAGCCTTTTTTCAAAAGAACGAAAGAAATATGAGAGAGACCGAGAATGTGAAAGGGCGATTTTATTGTTCCCAAGCACATACATGCTAAGCCTCTCCGTAAGCTTTGTTTGAATGATTTTCGAATCAAACGACGTGAAATGCATAGATACTATGTAGAAGAAAGGAGATTCCAGTTAGGAAATCCCCTATTAATCAATAATTACTCCCGATAATCGTCAAAAAAACGCAGCCTGTTCTTCTAAATGATATCTTTTTATGTGGCTCTCCTTTAATAAATATTTATTATTATCTTTTCTTACACGCAAATTGTTGTGATGGAGTTTTACAAGGGTTTATTCACGTAGGCGTTTGGGACTTTATTCACGTTCACTTCTTTGTGCGCCTGCATTTCTTGGTGAGGTTCTTTGTGACTCACGAGCGTCCCGAACGCTGGTTCTTTGTGAGCCAAGTTGTTCGCCGTGTCTTTGGGTGACCAGTCTGAGCAGAGATTTCATCGGAGCGGCGCGAAGTGCTGCCCAACTTGGAATTTCTCCACCTCCACTCTGTTGCCAGATCGGACTTATGTTTATGTCCAGCACAATTCTTAACCGAATCTGGGGAAGCATGTGCCTCGCATTCTTAACATTTATCTCTTATTTCCGATTGACTCCAGTGCATTTGTTACTCCAATGATATCGATCTCTGGTTTAATTCTAGTGTCTACGGGATTATGCAAATTTTCACGTCTTGCCGGAACAAATTTGCTGAATAACAAACGCGTTTCTCCATCAGAGCATTTGTTCCCATTCTTTCACGAATACGATTCAACGTCGCCATTGTCCATTACTCATTTTCTCATACAGAAAAAATGCGGCCAGTCACCAAATTATTGCTCATACGTATCCTACATTCGGTCACTGCGAATGAAGTAAACTTGAGCGGACAGGTTACTATTATTATCTTTCAAATTCAAGATTTTTCAATTGACATTTATAAAAATCAATATATTCGCTGTAGTCATTCTTCATATGCACAATAAACGGTCACTGTTGCTATTCAGAATGCAACGCAAGACGGCGTACAACCATGGAATGCACCGGGCGCATTTTTCTACCTGTTCAAGTGGGTTGCGCATTTCGGTTCTTCATTCTGTTCACTGTTCCAGATGATGAATTGAGAGAGAGTGGATTGAATATACAGAAACGTGGATTCGCTTCTCTACTTGTTAGCATACAATTTCACCATGTCAGTGCATTTCTCTTCATTCTGGTCGCCACTGCAGTTGTTGCATCGTTTTTCGGCTATTGGATGAGGGGAAGGGAGAAGGAGCTAAAGCGACCTGGTATAACACATTCTCAAGTATTACTGTTTTTGCCTTGATTTCGTTCTACAGTTAACGAGAGTTCTAAATTAGGGAAAAAGAAAATGCTCATAAGAGAACATTTTAAAAACCCATCTCTTGCAGAGCGCCGCAACTACTAATTGCGTGTTTCCTAGACAAAAAAGTTGCAGCATGGAAGGCGCTCATGGCGTTCTCGATTCCGCACAATACGCAGTCCGTTTTCTCCATTAGGAGGGACGAAGACTCGATCGCATGTCTCGAAGCGATCCGATTCATTTCCTTCACATGGGTAGCCGCTTGTCACACAGTTATTGTGGCCGTTTCCGGAGGTTAGAAATACGAAATTTACAATTGAATACGCATTTTACCAAGGGATGAAGGCAAACACTGAGAAACGAATAAATAAGCAAGTGAAATGGCATGAAATGATGCAATCTTTTCTGAATTTCGGCCAATTAGTCCATGCTGTGCTTTCTAAACATTTACAAGAGCCTTGATGAAATTCGTTCATTTTTTAAAACTGAGAACTGAAACGTTGCAGTGAATGGCGATAGAATACGCGAGGAAGCGAACTACTTCTTCTCCGACATCACTCTCAACCCATTCTTCTCAGTGGACACCTTCTTTGTGCTATCTGGTCTACTTGTTTCGTACTCATTTTTCAAGGTATGCTGGGCTAAAATCATAGTTGCCCATAGCTGCGGAGACGAGTGCACGGGAGCGGCTGAAAAAATCATGGCCCGGGATTCGCCGCCAATGCTTCGCAATTATAGCTGAAAACAAATTGACTTTGAACAAAATTACAGAAGGTTCACAAAGACCCTACTTACACACGCTCTGGATACAACTGGATCATGTATTATGTTCACAGATGGCTCAGGTTTGCTATTGTTGATACAATTTATTTATTAATTCCCAAAATTCTGATCGGAGCACTATCAGGATTTGGATCCCAGTCTTTGTGAAACTGTTCCAGCGAGAAGAGGCATCTTTCGAGCAGGATATTCTATCCTGATTATTCCAGACTCACTCCAGCGTACGTGTTCTTCATTTTCTTCGTCATTGCGTGGATTCCGCGCATGAATGGAGGTCTGGCAAGAGCTCGCCCTCAGGTGCGTACATCCTTGATCCTTGGTTCGCTGCTTCCCTGCTTCCCTGATTCCCTGATTCCGATTATTCCTTGCGTACATCCTTGGTCGTTGGTTCGCTGTTTCCATGATTCTTTAAGTCCTGGATTCCCCAAAGCGCTTGATAAAAAACTTCTCTGTAGTTTAGGCATAATCGACAGCTTGTATAACTTATCTGTCAGAGATATCTGATTTAACCCTTTACATTTAGCTCATGAAAAGAATCGTGCAAAAGTGCGAGGATAACTGGTGGATGAACGCCCTTTACATCAATAACTTCAAGACTAGCAATGAGATGGTCAGTGTCACAAAAACAATTCAATTAGTATTTTCATTATTGATTTCAAAATTCATCAATTTTTTGAAATGTACACGCATACATAGGGTCCGCAAGGTGGTTGACAGAAATCATCACACAGGCCTATTTCTGGGGTTAATGTGTTCCTATGGGAATGAATAGGATCATACTTTTTGAATTAGGTCGATATCTACTGTTTGAGTCAAGTCGTGACCCAAAATGTGGGTGAATCGAGCATAACGTGAAAGGTCCAAAAAGCGAGACGTGAGAAAGAGGGGCGGAGCCTATTTCTCCATTGTCTTTTCAATTCTCGAAACGATCGGGTAGAGCTTCGCCGAATCCTACAGGGAAAGAAAGCGAGTTTTCACGTAGGCAGGGCGCTCTCTAGTCACGCCGGGTGAGAGACGGGTGGAGGGAGGGGAGGGAGAGGGAGGAGAGGAAGCAGAGAGAGTCACGAGCCATGCGCGTTTCGAAATCGAAGAGACACATGGTGAGTTCGCAACCAAATCATTCGTTCAAAAGTGAATTTGGAAGCTTTTTTCATCCTCTTTCCAATGAGCCTCCGTGACCCTGGAAAATCCTTTTCTCAGTAGGTCAGCATACGAGTTTTATAGTTTTCTAGGCTAAGTCGCTCTATAAAACTTGTATGCTGACCTACTTAGAGATGGATTTTCCAGGGTCACGGAGGCTCATTCAATAGAGGATGAAAAGAGCTTCCAAATTCATTTTTGAGCTAGTGATTTGGTTTCGAATGAAGCCTGTGTCCCCCTGATCTCGCTTTCGAGGGGGAAAGTGTCAGAGCCGAGTGGGCGGAGCTTGCAGTGTCTACGCATACATAATGCAGATAGACTTTGCATCGTTCATTCTCTAATAACACCTGTTCAGTGCTATGGTATCTCTTGGTTTCTCAGTGTCGATATGCAACTATACTGGACCGCACCGATCTTCCTCCTAGCCCTTCATTACTCGTGTAAGCTGATTCATCTAGCGTGTGAAAAGTACTGCAACTGAGACTAAGAGATTTTGGCGCTTCTGCACAATCCCGGACAAACGTCAGCATCATCATTACATGTGTGTGGCCATTCTTACAGGGGTACTTCATGGTATCCTAATATATGTCTAAGCTCAGTATAATTATGTACATCCTGAGGAAATGCAAATGCAAATTAATTTAACATTATGACATTGTTCGGGATTGAAGCGGCGATATGTTTGATTATAGCAAGCATCATTATGCAAAATTATTTTTATAATTTGCATATTGTATGCGTATGATCACAACTAATATTGAGGGAAGAGCGGCCTGGGCGCGGCAGTCGTCGGAGTGATATCATCTACGGCCACCATAGTCTTCCTTACCGCGCACTTTGACCTACCGGCCATGTCGTACAACACATACATGCCTCATGGAAAGTGAGTTTATTTATTTATTTATCGTACACCACATAGGTGCTTCATCAGATGCAGAAATGTGCGAGAAGGAGAAGGGGTAGAGAGAATAGAGAAGACAAGACAAGAATGGTAGGGGGGAGAAGGTGGGGGGGTGGGGTATCTGGAGAGGAGGAGGAGACGGTCACTTCCGATTTGAGAGTAGCACGAGAGAGAGAGAGTTGCAGAGCAATTCGCTAGGGTGTCAGATACGATAGATATACTTGGAAGCATAGTTGACCACGCCGGCGGCGACCCCCATGGCCCCCTATTCATGGATGCAAAGTGCTTGTCATATCCGCAGCCAGTGGTGGGCAACTATGCTTGGAAGATCTGCGGTCGTATAGCGTAGAGTTTACAGTTCGGTGTTCATTGCAAAATCGCAACTCCCTCTTAGGATTTCGCAATTTTTAAGGGGGAGACGTCGAAATTAACACCGAATAGCCACCACTAGCAGATATTCCTGGCAGATTTACAGTCGTACAGAGTAGAAACGATTCCACACTCTCTTCATTCTACACACTCTCTCGACCGGTCGAGTGGCGAGAGAGTGTATGGAATGAAGAGAGCGTGGTATCGTTTCTCGAACTCTAGTACAGAGTATGTATCTTCTAGTGCGAGCTTGGATCAACTTCGACTCAACTATTCAAACTACATTTACAACATGCCGTGGACCCGTTGCATCCCCTACCTCATCGGAATTCTCTGCGGATACCTAATCATTCTGGTCAAAAAGAAGAACGTAGAGATTCGAAGACCGAAGAAGGTACATGTTTTTGGATTGCTGATAGTCTCTTTATTTCTTTCCAAAAATGTCATAGAGTTAATACATTTGATCGACTCTCGAACACAATAGTATTCTATGCAGAGATTGCCAGTAATGTTATGGAAATTGTAATTCTTTCAGTGGCATCTCGTCGGAGGCTGGCTGCTGGCCACTCTTTCTGCTCTCATTGTAGTATTCGGCGTTTACAACTACATTCGCGGTTTGCGATAGATTTCACTATCACTTAACACAGGTATCATGAGTCGATGAAGCAAAATCAGACCCTTCGCGAACATTTTTTCAAACCCATTTAAAATCGATCATATTATGGTTGTTTGTTAGTCTAGAGACACTATTACGAAATACCTAGACTATTTGTGTCGGAGCCGGCTTTTAGGAATTTTCCGGTTTGCGGCCCGGCTATACCATATTTCTGCTCCCAGTTGAGCTACAGAGATGGCACAGGTACCAAACTGTTCGGAAAATTATTCTGAGCAACTTTCACGTTGACAACTTAGTACGAAAATGAAAATTAAGAATGTTGTGTTCGAAAAATTTAGGCCCAAGTTAGAAAATAAATCATTTCACTATTCAGCAGGTGCGTTGCAGGGAATTTTATTTCAGAATATGAAATAGTTACTCACTATACATCACACATAAAAATATGAAGATCGATTGTGGGGGGTTTTCTTTCAATATCCTTGACCAAACTAGCCGCACCGAGGTGGTCAATCTTGCAATATTTTCAGTAGAGCATTGTATATACATGAATTACCTGTAATTTAGCTGTTTTATATGTTTCATGACTAAATGCAACAAATATGACTTCGGAAATCCTTATTTTCTGCCTTTCGGAACAAAATCAGTTTTCAGAACCCGGATTATGCCCATATTTCGAAATAAAAAATTTAAATTAGCACAATGGACGACCACTACGGATCAAGAATTTTTAGAGTATAGTTGGTGATGTGCAACATTCACTCACTCTAAGCTCTCGTTAGCTTCTTAAAACCCAGATATTTTTGATCGAAAACTGCAAAATCGCGAGGTCAAAAAACATAAAATTATTTTTCAGCAATATTTAGATGCAAATTTGCAAGATTTTTTGATTATACACCTATGTTATACCGGAACATTCAGAATATATAGAATAAGACACACTTTTCGACATCTAAAAAAACTCGAAATATTCCGTTTGCATTTTTTTATGTTTTATAAAACAATGAAATGGGGGATGATGTTAATAAATTCTGACAGATTTAGACTGGATAAGGTATAAAATTACCAAATCAGGTAAATTGTATCTAAATATTACTGAAACAATAATTTTATGTTATTTTGACCCCGCGATTTGCAGTTTTCGATCAAAAATATCTGGGTTTTAAGAAGCTAACGAGAGCTTAGAGTGAGTGAATGTTGTATATCACCAACTATACTCCACAAATTGTTGATCAGTAGTGGTCGTCCATTGTGCTAATTTATTTTTTTAATTTCAAAATATGGGAATAATCCGAGTTCTGAAAACTGATTTTTTCGAAAGGCAGAAAATGAGGATTTCCGAAGTCATATTTGTTGCATTTAGTCCTGAAACATATAAAACAGCTAAATTACAGGCAATTCATGCATATACAATGCTCTACTGAAAATATTTCAAGATTGACCACCTCGGTGCGGCTGGTTTGGTCAAGGATATTGAAAGAAAACCCCCATAATCGATCTTGATATTGTTATGTGTGATGAATAGTGAGTAACTCTTTCATATTCTGAAATAAAATTCCCTGCAACGCACCTGCTGAATAGTGAAATGATTTATTTTCTAACTTGGGCCTAAATTTTTCGAACACAACTTTCTTAATTTTCATTTTCGTACAAAATTGTCAACGTGAAAGTTGCTCAGAGTAATTTTCTGAACATTTTGGTACCTGTGCCATCTCTGCAGCTCAACTGGGAGCAGAAATATGGTATAGCCGGGCCGAAAACCGGAAAATTCCTAAAAGCCGGCTCCGACACAAATAGTCTAGGTATTTCGTAATAGTGTCTCTAGCCTAACATACAACCATAATATGATCGATTTTAAATGGGTTTGAAAAAAATTGTTCGCGGCTCCCTCCACTGACTCCCGATACCCGTGTTAAATCTGATCTTGACTGAGAGAGAGGGAGTGCATTAATAAACCGCCATTATTTCGCTCTCGAAATCTGTTAATACCATCCCACAACTTGCTCTAATCACGAACACGTCATCGACGATCGTCGTGACGTCGTGATCGTCGTGACGATGACTCATCGTGCAGGCGCCGCCACTTGGGGCGTCGGACTTCGCTCCGCCTATGCCGCGTTTTCGCGCATCGGATCTTCAGCAGCAGTCGCTTGGGTGGTACTGGCGTGTGCCTTCGACTGGGCAGGTAACTGCATTATCTCATGACAAGATTACACTTCTCTTTGTGATCTTTGATCTCTAGCGAATTATCCTCAATTCTTTGTTTGGTTATCCCACTTTCAGTCGTTCCGGCGCCTAAATATTAGTCTGATGTACTTGAAAATCTCAAATTTTCCACGTTTTTCGCGAATGTTATAACAATAAAAATGAGAAAAAATATAGTATTCAGACGTTTGAAAGCTATTTCTATATATTTTCAGGTCCAGTGAAAACCCTGCTCGAGCACCCTCTTTGGCAGCCGCTCGGTCGTCTCTCCTACTGCGCCTACCTCGTGCACTTCTTCGTCCTACTTGTGCTGCTGGATGAAAGCGACGGACCGACTCCATTCGTGTCTCTCCGTCATATGGTAAGTAGATGACATGGGAACCTCAAAAATATAATTCATAAATCAGTCCAGGATCTTATACAGCAATTAAAACGAAAATGATCTCTAACTTTTGAAAACGGATCTGGGATCTTCTTAGTGGGCCTTTAAAATTTCACGGGTTATACTCTTTGCGATTCCCTTGTGAGTTCTACAGATACCTCAGTATCATCACTCTATTAACTGGAGAAAGAGGTTAATCGCTCTCGAGCAATGATCTGACTCTCTTCAGTTTACACGCTCTCTCGCCGATCAGAGAGAAGAGAGAGCGTGCAAACTGAAGAGAGTCAGACGATTGCTCTCCCATGTTGAAGTAATGTCATTTTTCAGTATTTCACAGTAGTAATTCCCGTCGTGGTCTTGAGCACGGCGTTCGCATTCGTGTGGACATGTCTGGTGGAGATACCGTTCGGCAAACTTGAAGGTATGTGAACTCAATTAAAGTTAAGCCAAAAGAAAAGGAATGTAGTAGAGAGGAATCTTGGACAGATTTTGGCGGATATCCGGCCCATTTATGATCCGGTTAAGGGATTGCCGAATGAGAAAACAAACAATGTGACGGACTGTTACATTAAAACGATGGATGACAAAAAAATTCAGACACATCCATTGTAGTTTATAATTTCAGTAATTGCGTTGGATTTACTGGTTCATAGAAGCACACGTGCTCAACATGAGAATAACGCCGAAGGTAATGTTATGGTTTTTTTGTCATTTTGCAGTATTTTCCATTTCAGAAGTTCGCCTGGAAACGATAAATGATGGCTGCGAACTAAAATAAAGGTCTTCTAGATTGAATCATGAAACGAGCGCTGAGGATTCACAATGTACCATATTTTTTTACTAATTTACATTCTCGCACGGGACATTACATACATCCAATGCTGATGTAAACTGTTTTATGTGTATGTATTATCTTTGGATAAGTAATTGATCACTATATATTCGGGGCTGATATGTGTGTAGAGCGATTTCTCGTAAAGCCGCATGCCTTCCTTAGCTCATGGTTAAAGAGCCGGTTTGTTCGTTATAACGGCAACCTTTTTGAGAAGATTCAGATTGTTCAAATGCGATAAGTCGGAACACTCGATGTAGCGTGGTGTACGACATGTTCGGCCCTTGAGGAAGAAACTGTCAAATTGTATTCCAAAAGCTATATCAATCGTGATCGTTTCCGATGCATCGTATTTAGGGCTGTCAAATGAAGAGATAAAATGAACCATTCATTCTCCGTTCAACGGGCGAGCGGCGCGGTCTCATTCTTCATTGAAGAGAGGGCGAGGGCGGTCAATCCATCATGAAGGAATGCTTTTCCTTCCTGAAGGATGTGCCCCAAAATGGTTTAAATTAGCTTGTATTGTGATTAATTAGTGTTTTGCGTACTTCGATAGCCGGAATACGAGGGTGTGAGAAGCCTAGAACAGTTTAGATAGCCTAGATTGGGCATTGATCTTTCACATCCAAGGTGGACACCCAGGGGTCATGTGTACCACTAGAGGGTCTATGAACTAATGTATGGACAGTAAACAGTACGAAATTATGTATTTATCGTTACAGGTCACATAAAGTGCACAAGCTGGTCCTCCGTAGATTGTCTGGATCATCATATTTCCATTGTTAGACCATCTTAACGGTGCACAATGATTGAGTGCTTTGGCATGCAAAATTTACTTGGCCTAGCAGACCCAAATCCGAAATTTCGTAAGAAAATCTCAATTCCTGTTTGAATTATAACACTTTTAGTGAAACCATTCCTTCATGAAAGACGAGACAGACCGGAATATTCCTTCATGAAGGGGAAATGAGAGGGAGGGAAAACTCGCCTCTTCATTCTTCGATTTTTCCTTCATTTGACAGCCCTAATCGTATTTCATGTAATTGCTTTATTTATCATGCGACAAAGAATGTAGTCTTAGTTCACATCTGCATGATAAATTAATAGAATTCCCTCTATACGTCTTCGGGTCGACTTTGATGGTTGTCTCAGGCCGGACCATTCTGCGAATGAGCGGAACGATAATTGCACGGCTGCAAAAATAATACGAGTAGGATGAAAAATTAGTGAATCCGAGAAACGGAACCACTGTCTCTTCATGCAATCCACTGAAGTGATCCTCGCACTGTTTTTGTTTCTCAAACTCTACTTCGAATCCTACCGATAGCTATGCACTCTAAAAATGACGATTAGCCCGAATCTAATCTAATCTCTGAGAATGTCGTGCGCGACATTCTCCTAGCAGAATGGACATTTAAAATTATATACTATTGGCATAAATGTGCAGCGGGTGATCGACTGGCACTACGCGTAACTTGTTGAGAATGTCGTCCGCAATAAACTATTAGTAGAACACGTGAAAATTCAAACATGTAAAACAAATCGTAAAAATAACAAACCTTAGTTTCTGCAGGAAGAGGCGTCGGCAGCTCGATCTTGTTGTCGCGGCGAACCTCGAAGAGAGCCCCTGCAAGAAACAAAATATGAAATATACGAAGAAAAACAAGCGAAAAACGGAATTCCGTTGAAACGAAAAGTAAAAAGCACGCGCGACAGAATTTCTGGATCTTACGTTGGTAATCATAGCGCCGAAGCATCGGTTTATACTTTTGTAAACATTTAGCAGTATAAATGAAATATAAATGAACATTGGAACGTAAAACTACTCAATGTACTATCGATAAAAGCACACGAAGAAAATAAATCATTTCTCAATAAGGATTTTTAAAATTTTCGAGAACGGGCGACCGTAACCCTTATCTTTTGATTCAGTTACTTAATGTCCGCTTTTGAGTGCGCCCGAAACGCTGTGCACAGTGTATAAACTCACAAATAACAGCGTGCTGGGGACGAACGTAGTGGCTGCGAGCAGTGCAAACTTTCGCTTGCGCGGTTGCCCGAAATTTTTGATCGTCGAGCGGCCGAGCATCCAGAGCCGATAGCAGAAATCGATGAATACAAACACGTTCGAGTGCGAGATTAGCGCACCTTGCATGACTAAAAAAGAATAAGTGGGCATGGAGAGCAGCAAGAACAGCAGGATGAACTGCAACGTAATCACAAATTCACCATTGAAAAGGAGTAGAATTTGAGAGCAAAATGACCGAATTTTATTTAAAAGTTACGAAAAAAAAAGATGCTGATAGAAAGAGGCAGGTCTTACACACGGATCGGTGGCAAAACGACGCGCCCACGTATGTGCAAGGCCCGGCATAAGTGAAGAATATCGTGCCGTTTTCGGATCTCATTCTTAATTTTGAATTAATAAATTAATATATTAGGTTGTCAAGAAAGTAATGTTAGATTTGGACCATGAAGTTTGATCCCGCCTAAAATCCTTTTCGTTTCAGAAGTTAGCTCGGTAGCATATATTAGGAGTTGATTCGGCCAATATATGCATCTGTTCGAATCGCGTCATGCCTTTTGGATATCCTGGAAATCCAAGTTGTGAGAAATGCGAAATTTTATAAATTTTTAAAAAAATGTTTCCCACCTCTCATATTTTGTGGGGACAAATTGCTGTTCATTCTCATATGGTGCATTGATATGTCCCATAACTGTTCTTTTGAATTATATGTCTGGGATCATGACTGCTTTAATATATCACGATTTGAACAACATTGAATTCAAACCTTTCAGAAGTATCACTTCTCAAGCTTTATTGTTTTCTGCTTCGAGGCGCATTCAGACTGGCATGTAAATGAGTGCGCTTACATGGTACACTATGCTGCTGCATATTACCGATAAACAATTATACTCTCGCCTTTTCAGATTTTAGAAACAATAGATTTTCAGAATTGCTGATTAAGGGGCAACATTGTCAAAATTTCGATTTTTGATGTTCGGTGAATAAATACTTTTCCCCAAATGCGAGGTAACTATTGATTTCGCCCAACCGCATAGCGATAGATAAAGAGGTGCTTTAACAGTTAAGCGCAAAAGTTCGGATTTTTCACCAATCCTGAGAATAGGAAATTTTCGAATATTCGAATTTCGATGTTGACATTTCGATATCAGGTTGATGAATGATGCATGTTTTGGTAGAAGTAATGGATGTTCATATAAATAGAATTTTAGGTTAACAATGGGAAATATTTTTCAATTTACTACATTTGAGATCGATACATCTATTGTGCCGCATACGCTGTGAAAATAAGTATTTCCGTTGATGTTCAGTTAGGGTCAAGATTATAAATGGGCATATTTTCTGACAGCCCTTTCGCGGCGGAGTAGGATCGCATGCTGTGTTGTGGTATACGTATGTCGTACATTCGGCTGTGGCATAATATTTGCCCTATCTTAGCTCTCCAGGGATTGCTGGGCCAAAACGTAATTCGTTCAACTCTTTGTTGATGCACCTTTGACTTTATCTCATGGCCTCAATACCTATTGGGTAGGCTTGAACCAATGCGCGATGGAAAGAGTATCCAAGCACTCAAAGATCATATATAACGATTTGATAATCAGGCGGCAACAAAAGACGGGGTACCGGATAATCGAAAATTTGAAAATCTAACATTACTTTCTTGACAACCTGATAAATTCGCTAAATTGTGAATTATTCAAAATGCAAACCTAGCTACGGCAGAGATGCTGAAGAACGCCGAGAAGCTATCGACGATGGCTGTGTTCAGAATCAGCACAGAAAACGTGTTCAACACGCGCGGTGTCTTGAGAATCTCGATACATGTTGCAGCTATATCAGTCGTTTTCAGTCAATTTAGTTATTGGCTAGAAGCTGTTCTTGTAAGATTAAATTAGACGTGGTAAAATGATAATTTTCATAGTCAGTTGCTCACATCATATAATTTTCATAATTAGTAGCTCACCTCAGAATGATCGCGGCTATCAGAATGGCATTCGCTATGAGTGCCGAGCAGTCGAGAAGAGCGAAGATAGCGACGTTGACGACGTCATCCGAGGAACGCATTTGATCGGTGGCAAAAATTCGAAACACTGTCTGATAATCTAGAGAATAATTTGATGTAAACCAGAAACTACACAGACGGGAAGAAATACAACAATAACGGCACTAGATCGGACGAGAACTATGACGTAATGCCGCATTTGATATATCAAAGGCGCCATGACGTCATCGTTCTCATTCGACCTAGTGCCACAATACCGTGCGTTTGATGTGCAGACGTAGGTGTTCGATTGCGAATTTAAAGTAAAGGCGACGATAACGATGAGATTTATATTCCCCGGAGACTTCCCGCTTTAGTTATACTTGCGCTAATGAGTACGCCAACGATAACCGCTTTCTAGTTCATATTTTTTTCTTATTGTAATTACTTCTCCATTCAACAGGCAGTGAGTAATCGCTGTGCTATCATTTAAACGACATTTGCGTGATCTTACTCTTAAACAAGCGAGTTCTAACGATCACATCTTATCACTGGGTAAATCAATATTAGTCAGTGTAGGTTTCGCAATTATATACCCCTCAATTCTACGTGAGGAAACCCATTGTCAGGCTAGAATGCGGAGTAGCAATTATCCATGATATTATAGATCGGAAAGAATCAGATATGAGAAGCAGGGACGTTGAACGAGTTAGCCTACAGTGTGGAAGTTGGGTTCGTATCAGATCTTTATTTTTTAAATATTTTTGCGTGCCTAACGGTAGTCAGACCCGTCAGAATTATATCCCAACTATCCAATCGTGATTGTTCCCACGCTCGTGGTTTGCGGAATTATGCGAGTTCCGAGTAGGTCGGCAACGAATCTGAAGTAATTCAATGTTAATCATGACTGAGCCTTGAGCTCACTTTCTGTACGGCCTCAGGAAATACAAGTTCGTCAATGGCGCACCCAATGCGAGAAAACTCCCAATCTGAAATGCGAATAAGCTTTGAGATCTTTGCGCTCTGGACATATGGATCGTAGATCTCAGTGATAACTCATTTAACGAAGACCAAGTCGAAATAAGTTTCATTTCATCTGTATTCCCTTAGTTGTTGTTAACAAACACTTTCTCAGAACACAATGTTATGTTAAAAAATCTAAGATAATCGCAATGCCAGCAAAAAAATTCGAAAAATACTAGAAAAATACTAGAATCGTTCTTTATCATCATGGGAATTGAGTCAGCATTGTGCTATTCGTCCCAAGTGGCGATCAGGGCAAACGCTTTTTTGGCGTGCTCATTAACGTTGAAGTGGAAAACATCATTCTGAATTATCGCTAACTATGATAGAGGCATATTTATTTTCTACCACCGGATAAGCTATGATTAGCAGATATTTGCACTGACCAGTATGACCGATCTCTGCAGCCAGGTCGACTGGATTATTTCCAGGAAGTCGATAGCGAATGCAAAGCAGCCAATGATGGAAGAGAGTGGGAGGAGAAGTTGAGCGGTGAGTGATTTGAAGATCATTTGGTGGCCAGCACGATCTTGTGTATGCTGCAATGGAATTCTGGTGGAGCAAAACAATTTTTTCGTCAAATTTTAACTGAATAGTCGACAGAAACGGCCATTTTTTTTATTATTCCACTCTTTTTGTAAGGTTCTCTTTTTGACAAAAAAACACTTCTGAAAATATAGAAATAATGAGTAAATCTCACAATTCTTGAGATCCGTCTGAGAAGAATGTATCGTACGACGACAACGGCGGTGAATTCGATGAAATAAGTGAAGAAGAGAATGCCGAAGGCGAGCGGGGCGAGCCAGTTAGAGCTAGAGACAGGACAGAGTCGAAGGTTGCTACACTTAGCAGACTCGAGGCAGCCATCGTATGTGGCCGCTGCGTCGTTAAGGAACTAAAAAATATGTTCATAAATCATCCAATAAGAGGCCAAAAAAACTTATACTTTAAAAAAACTTGCAAAAAGTGGAGCGCTGGGCACGAACGCTGCTACAGCAAGAAGCGCTATCGTTCGCTTGCGCGGTTGCCCGAAGTTTTTGAGTGGCGAGCGTCCAATCATCCACAGTCGATAGCAGTACGAGAGGAAGAGAAGGACCGTCGAGTGAGAGATCAGAGCAGCTTGTAGGACTGAAAAACCAAACCAAATTAACAATGCGGAGGGTATGATAAAAAATTATATAAATGTTGCGAACGTTTCCAAAATTAGTTGCTGAAAGAAAATAAAAGAATAATTCTTACAAACTGATCGATGACAAAACGAGGTCCCCAGATGGGTGCAAGGTCCGGCGTAGGTGAAGAAGAGCGTCCCGTTGACGGATCGCATTCTGAATTTCGAATTCTAAAATATTTTAATTTACTTTCGAAAATGCTTTCCTTGAGTTCCTTGAATCATCTCAGAGAATGATGTCTTAAAATGCATACCTGGCAACGGCGGAGAGACTGAAGATGGCCGAGAAGCTGTCGACGACTGCAGTATTCAGAATCAGCACGGAGAACGTCTTGAGAAAGCGCGGAGTCCTGTGAAATTTCGAATTTAGCCACTGAAATACGGGAAGGTGTTGCAAAAATGACATCCGTTCAGTAGTTGCGTGTTCGCGTGGAAACTCAAAGTTTTACAAAGAGAAGCCCTGTAAATTTGAGTCGTTTTCCTCTATTATTCTTAACATCCGCCTCCTTCGGAGGGGGCCATGCTAGCTAATCATTCGTGACGTATTTTGTTTTCTCGCACCCTCTTCCCCTCTCCCGACTGATTTCGCAAACCGAACAGACATTTCTTTGGAACTGTGGCTGACCTTAGAATTATTGCAGTGATCAGAATGGCATTTGCCATGAGTGCAGATGAGTCGAGAACAGCGAAGAGAAGCACGTTGATGAAGTCTTCCGAAGAGCGCATGTGGAAGAGGAAATGAAGAGTTGCTAAAAAGTGCGAACAAGACTTATAGACGACACGAATACAAGAAGACAGGAAGAGAATTAAGAAGACTGAAGAAGAAGACGGAAAAATGGGGAAGAAGGATGAATGAAGAATGAAGAAGATGAAGAAGAGAAGAATAGCGAGACAAAGTGATGAAGAAGAGTGAAATAAGGCTATGATGATGAAGACAATACGAGAATTGTATTCCACTGAGACTTCGTTTATCACGTGTCAATGGACTAGTCTTAATGAGTGCATTGGGCACTAGGTCGCATGATCACCGTCGGATGATCACCTACTGGATGATAACCAAAAATATCCCTTCTGAAAAGCTTTCAAATAATCATTTTTGACACTTTCGGAACCTACTGTGAACGTTCTACAGAAGGGTCCATTTTTTGGTTATCATCCAGTAGGTTACCATCCGACGGTGATCATGTGTCTTATATTGTTGCTAAATGTTCTCTTGTTGATCGTTTACACTGTTTTCGAAGCGACCGTTAAGTGATCAACAATATCTGAGATTGTGCGAAAATATTGTAAAAATAACCGTGATATTTGCACGACCTAATCGGCACGATCTATTATTATTAAAAAGGAGCAATGTTTGATCAGTTCCATCATAGCTCGAGTATTTATCGGATTGAGACTAATAACGAGGGGCGTCGGTGTGTTTGTAATCCAGATTACCACGTGTACAGCTTGTACTGAGGGTTGGCAACCTGAATGCGAGAAATGTAGGACAATCGAAAACCGATAAATTTTACACGGTAAATATCGGGATAATGATATGGGGCAAACTGCTAGTTAGGACTGTTTGCCTTAACGACGCAAATAAGGGAACGAAAATCACAAATAATAACCAAAAGACAAAGATTAAAGAGTATACAACGTACCTGAGGGAGATACTTGGCCGCGCAGTCCCATACCTTCTTCACGGTAATCTTATTCTTGGCTGTGGTGATGGTCTAAACTTTTTTATCAAAGATGCTGTGAAATTAAGATGAAATGTACCTTCTGGAGCAACGCCTTAGTGATGGCGGAGTTGGCGAGCGTGCAGCACTGAAATATTCGAAATTTACAGACAGCGAAATTAGGATAACTGTGCCTTCGTTTGAACAGTTTTTTTTCTCTCTGCCTGATCAGATACCAAAGAGTGCATAGAAAGCAGGGATAATATGTATGTTCGCGATTTGTGCTTGGAACAAACCTGGTTCTTAATCTCGGCGTCAGTCTTCTTGTTCTTCATCATAGTTACGGCCTTGGTGCGAAGCTGCAAAAACTCGATAAGTTAGTACTAGACGTCCCCTTAGTACTCCTTAGTACTTAGTACTCCTTAGTACGTCTTCTTAGTACTTTAGTACTCGACGTACTCGACATGTCTTCCGTCGTCTCCTTATTATGCATCTACTCTCTTATCTAGTAGAGTTTTTACAATTCTAAAATTGAGGACACGAGGACGGGTTTTTCAAGATTTGAAAAAAGTGTATCGATATCATCTCACCGTCTGGTATACGGGGGTCCAGATGTTGAACATCGGTGTCTTGAGGTCCTTTATCGCCTGCTCGTAGGTGTAGCCTGTCTGAAATATGCCTCCTTTGGAGCCATCGTCTGACTCTCTTCAGTTTCCACGCTCTCTCGTCTCTCTGACCTGCGAGAGAGTGTGCAGACTGAAGAGAGTCAGCCCCATTGCTCGTCATTTGCGAAAGTCTCTTTGCAAGAAATTGGTTAAGCGATAGCGCAATCGCCCACTAAAGTTTGCATTTCGGGTAATCGTTTCTTCATTTCCAACCTTATCTGGGCAGGTAGAATGCCGAGAAAGTATGTGAACTGAAGATATAATTCCCCGAATTGTGAACACATTTCTGCGCTAGTTTGAGTTAGCGAACTCGTACATCTAGTACGCAGTTGAGGGCGCCGGTAGCAGTGGCCATGAGCGAGAGGTACTGAGTGACGGGCACGCCGGCAGCCAGCTTGTACGGCAAACCTGAAGTATACGGAATATTGTTGTATTATTTATATATATATTTTTATATATTATTATTATTATTTCCAAGCAGCTTGCAGGGCAGATATGGAATAGCTCACATTCGAACGCTTGTCTAATAGGAGCTCGGGTGAGTTTATCGTGAGAATTTCTTTGTTTTTTTTTGCTGACTAGCTACGTGCCATCGCAGACTGCCGTTTTCGCGATATACCGTGAAACTAATATCGCCCACAACGAGCACACAAAATGGAGGGTTAGCAAAACACATAGGTCGCTCATAACCTCAGGATAGACTGAACACTGAACTAGCACGGGGGGGGGGCGATAGCGCACGCCTTGTCGTGATAGCCGTATGCTACATTCTTTCTTTCTTGCATTTGTTTTTGATTGAAACGATTGAAAAACAACCCACAGTCGGTGCGCTTCTCGACGATGAAGCAGTTGTACTCCTCTTGAAAAGGTATTGTTTTTGATTAATTTTAACATTTAAAATATACAAAATTTTAATATTAAAAAAAATACAAAATTTTAAAAATTACTGTCGAACGCCTGCTGCAGCGAGAGGTCCTGTTTCGCGTACGTCACGAGCGTGTTTGCCATCTGCGTATATTCTCTTGTTGAATGACGTTTGGTTCATGGGATGGTTCGATAACCCCCCCCCCCCTACCCCCCCCCCCCCATTTTCACGCACATTCTGCACTTGCCGAAGCACCCTAGTGGTGTACAATAACCATTAGGGTGCTTCGGCAAGTGCTTCGGCAACTCGGAGAATTAGTATCCCCTTTTCTTTCGGTAAACTTCAAGTGTCAGTGGAATCTTATCTTAATTATCACGACCGGAAAAACTGCGATAGTGTTTGGGGAAAGTGGGTACATTACCCGACTCTAGTGATAAGAATATGGTAAAAAGAGCAAACTCACATTGTCAAGACTCTTGTTGTTGAGGATGGACGTCAGCAGGTTGTTGATCTGAAGTTTGTTCTTATAATGTCATAGAGCTCAAGGGTCAAACTCTCGAGACTAGTTGATTTGCGAGTGAGAGAGAACGTGTAATGAATGAAGAGACTGGTACTGTGTTTTCTCGAATTCTGGATGTCTCTGGATAAATCGTACCTTGGTGAAAAAATTGGGACACTGGGCGGACGCCAGGGAGAGGCATACAGCGAAGAGAATCGGCACCTTCATCGTCGAATGATCACTATGAAAAAAGTGGTCGCTTATAACCCGGCGCACCTAGAGGATAATCTCCAACAGCGGGGAGAACCAATTAGAGGAGGTGATCGGACCGGCACAGACAAGAGACTACGCAGCAGAGTTCGAGATCGTCCTGCAGTCTCTCGCAACTCGAGCAGGCTAGAGAGCATAGACAGTGAAGAGGTGATCATCCCAATTTCGTACAACTACGCCGCAATCGGGTAACAAAAATATCATCCAATCCCAATTTGATACATGTGTGCCACATGTTTCTACAGAGATATCAACTCGAACAGGATGAGTATGCTATTTGTGAAAGCAATTGCTGGAAACAAGCGGCCTGTTTAATCTGTCAGAAATGTGCGAGAAAAAGTTGCGTAAAAAGTTCGCGAACTTCTGATTCTCTCCATTTCGCATGCTCTCTCTCTTTCTCTAACCAGGTCGATGAAAAGTTCACGAACTTTTCGACGAACTGTGTTCGAAAATCATACTTTTTGTTTTACTTACTTTTATAAACTATTTTTGCTTTTAACATATGATTTCTTATAATGATAACCTTCCCTTAGCTGGAATAGCTTCAGAATACAGCGTAGTGAAAGTAAACACGGTTGAAGTATTTTTTTCGAAAATGGGTCACCACTTTCCCCACCCTGTAATGTCAAGCTATTCCATCAGAGGGAAGGTTGTTCTTATACGCAGTCATAAGTTAAGAGCAAAAATAATTGATAAAAATAAGTAAAACAAAAGAAAAGTACGAATTTCGAACGAATTAATGCCGGTTTTTAACGAACTTTTCAAGGAGCTGCGTGAAAAGTTAGAGAAAGGCGAGAGAGCACGCATTCTTGAGAGAGGGAAAAGGAAGCAGTGATTGTTTACTTCCTTTTCCCTCTCTCGCCTAACTTTTCACACAACGCGTGCTCTCTCGCCTAACTTTTCACACAACGCGTGCTCTCTCGCCTAACTTTTTTTTTAAATTTTCACGCAGCTCCTTGAAAAGTTCACGAACTTTTCGACGAACTATGTTCGAAATTCGTACTTTTCTTTTGTTTTACTAATTTTTATCAATTATTTTTGCTTTCGACTTATGACTGCTTATAAGAACAACCTTCCTTCTGATGGAATAGCTTGACATACAGGGTGGGGAAAGTGGTGACCCATTTTCGAAAAAAATACTCCAACCCTGTTTACTTTCACTACGCTGTATTCTGAAGCTATTCCAGCTAAGGGAAGGTTGCCATTATAAGAAGTCATAAGTTAAAAGCAAAAATAGTTTATAAAAATAAGTAAAACAAAAGAAAAGTATGATTTTCGAACATAGTTCGTCGAAAAGTTCGTGAACTTTTCAACGACCTGGTTAGAGAAAGAGAGAGAGTACACGAACAGGAGAGAATCAGAAGTTCGCGAACTTTTTACGCAACTTTTTACGCAACTTTTCTCGCACATTTCTGACAGATTAAACAAGCCGAAGGTGTTCTATGAGAATATGGAAATTCTCAATTCCTATAATTCGGATTCTACCCACATCGTAGAATGAGGTATCTAATATTTGTTTTTGCTGAATTTTTTTTCAAAGAAATGTTGAACAAAGCTTTGCGTACATGGGTGTACGTTGCAAGTGCTTCCTACGATTCCTCGGCAACTGTTTATCACGTCGAAATATGCAATTTAAAGGACAAATTTGAGGTGGATCTCAAATTACGTGGGGACATCAGCAGGACTGCGGAGGAATTATCTGGATTTTGGGGATAACTGTCCTTTGCAACCCAAAACCGTACAGATCAATTGTTGACGATCGAAGCAGAGGCTTAGGATACTCCTGCAAAATGGAAATTCATGTATTCCGTTCGGGAAATATCGCAACAATAGCAAGAGAGCGAGAAATAAAAGGATGTCCATCCATTCGAAATTTCATTGCATATTCAAGGGGGAGGGGTGGCGCATAAAAACGTAAACAGAGCCTGTCTCTGTGTGACCTAACGACAACAACTACTTGGGAGTATTGTCGTTAATCGATACTACAGGACCTCGAATCGATTCCTGATCCAGATCCATAGATCAAACTATTTTGAAAAAGTGTCCTCAATATGTTGGTACCGTAACCTACCGTTTCTTGGCTACGGTATAATTAATCAGTTGAGATAGAATATACAATATTAGTAGAATGTTTGACTAACGGAACCGAATCCGACTTGGTATTTGGATACGGCGACTAATGGGTGTGCTGTTGCATTAATTGAGGATGGTGCTTTCTAGCTGTTGGGCCCTCTCCCAAGCGAGATATGCTACTTTCCCATTCCATCCGTTTGTATATTGTCCACCCATTTAATAATTCATCTACGCCAGCGACGATACTATGCATACATTAATTAATGATTGCAGATGAGGGGGGGGGCTCTCCTGAGTCATTGAGGGTGAGAGAGAGGTCAGATGCTACGCAATGATAATATAGCATTTGACGGATGATCACCTGAAGGCTCTTCTTCCTGAAGAACCTCTGCAATCCCACTCTGTAGTCTCGGATGAGTGTAATAACGACGAGCGCGTCCCATGCAGGGAAACACGCCGTCAGTTGCATACACGCCCTGCAAACGAATGTAAAATAATTTGTAAAAGCGTAATTGATGAGAATCGCATAACACAAGTACACTAAGAGAAGTAGACCCTGTGGCTATGTACACGATATCACACGTCTTCTGAGAGATGACATGTGGCGTTTGACAAAATGTTCAAAGTAGAATCTTTTTTGTACACACGGTTTCCGCGATTTCTCAAAACTGCCTAAAAGCCGGCTCTTGAAATTTAAAAATTCAAAAATTCATAACATCCTTCAAAATTGACATATAGTGTCGTTCAAAAAACCTAAATGACCGCCTCAACGAGTACTATAACTTTGCTGTTGACACTTGTTGTGTAGCCATAAGTCTTAAATATGAAAAGTGCAAAAAATATCATTTTTGGTCATGAACTTTTATCATTTTTATGTCGTCATGAAAAAAATTATTCCATTGCACCCTGGGATTTTGAAAGAATCGTAATCTATGACCTTTTTTACCCCTGCTTACCCATTTTCAAGAAAATCGAAGATATAATATGTTTCCATTTTTGACCTCAAACATGGCGAACCTCGTGTTTTTCAGGAAAATCGAAAATTTCATGATGTCATATTTAAGTAATTATCGCTCGTGGGTATCTTTTCTTTCTCTTGTCAATGTTTACTGACCTACTCATACTGATTTCCACTCAAAAAAACGAAGATTTCAATACTTCATAAAATCATGAAATTTGAGAAATTTCGTGAAAAATGCGATTTTGTGAAGTATTGAAATCTTCGGTTTTTCCAATGGAAATTAGTAAAAATAGGTCAGTAAAAATTGAAAACGGAAAGAAAAAATATCCACGAGCGATAATTACTTAATTATGACATCATGAAATTTTTGATTTTGCTTGAAAACACGAGGTTCGCCATGTTTGAGGCCAAAAATTGAAACATATTATACCTTCGATTTTCCTGAAAATAGGTCACCAGGGGTAAAAAAAGTCGTAGATTACGATTCTTTCAAAATCCCAGGGTGCAATGGAATAATTTTTTTCATGACGACATAAAAATGATAAAATTCTTTCATGATCAAAAATTATGTCTTTTGCAATTTTCATATTTAAGACTTATGGCTACACCAAAAGTGTCAACAGCAAAATTATAGTACTTGTTGAGGCGGTCATTTAGGTTTTTTGAACGACATTATATCTCAATTTTGAAGGATGTTCTGAATTTTTGAATTTTCTAAATTTCAGGAGCCGGCTTTTAGGCAATTTTGAGAAATCGCGGAAACCGTTGTAAAAAAAGATTCAAGTCCATAGGGATACCTAACCTGATAATCTCGAAGAGATCGGAGCACTTTGAACATTTTGTAAAAGGGGTGCCTCGATTTGATGCAATCTCTCAGAAGACGTGTGATATTGCTATTGACCTATCGATCGAGTGGGGTGGAAGACGAAGAAAGGCCAGCTGATTCACGCAGAAGGACGGAATGTACACGAGAACGAGGGAAACGAGCGTCTGCAATGAATAACAGGTACAATTATCACTGCTTCTTGCAAAAATGGAATTGTGCTGAGCCGCGCGCTCTCTCTCTCTCATGTTTGTTTTTTTCTGAAGTATGCCACATATAGCAAATAGGCACAATATGTCAAGAGAGCTTATTGGAAATTGTTGCATTTTCGGAATGGTTTCCGGCGCGCTAAATATACAAACGCTCACAGATAGTCAGCGCTTTTGACACCTACCCGATGTACCACAACTCACCTGGGCGCACACGGCATAGAGCAACATGAGGTGGCCCTTGCGCGTTCCCGTCGAGATTACGTTAGACCACGAGATGGAGAGGTACGTAAGGCAGGCGAGCGTCGCTGCTATGCAGAAGGAGATAAGCATGATCACATTGCAGCCCATCATCATCGAGAACGCTCTCAAGTTCAACTTGTCGTCCTGAAATGGCAATTGGAACGATCAACCCACATCAGATAATCGATCAAAAAACAGCCGATGGGAATGGAGGGACATCGTGCTCTCCGGTCAGGCATGCCCCAGGTTGATTAAAAAATACTTATTTCACATAACACGATTTTCCCTGCACTCCCAAGAAAGGCTACTTTAGCTCGATTAACACATGAGAGGCGTGATATCGCGAGACTATTCACTTTAGTATCAGACCGAATTAAAATATCTAGACAGCACGCACCGCCCAAAAGTCGACAACCAGCCAGGAGCCCACCATCCGCTTTCCATAAGTCCTCTCATATTCATCTTGCATAGTCTTAGCGCCCCTTTCAGCAAGATCGCCCGAGATGCCGATGTTTACCAGCGAAAACCTGAATTTTTTTTTCCAACAACATCGCTGTTGATATTTCGATGGGAAATGGAAAGATTAGCATGTGAAGTATGTACTGGACTTGGACACTCGTCAGCTAAAGGAGCTGCACAGCATACTAACTTGATTCAAAGTGCGCTGTTAAATCACGTCGATACTAAAAATCGGGTAATAGTTTCTTCGGTGAATATATCTCAAATGGTTGAGTGGCCAAATAGGGTAGATAATGAGGAGAACACTATGCTTCTAGCACTTTTCGTCGCATGAAAAAGCACCGGATGAGAAACAAAAAGTGCCCTTCTCCAGTATTTTCGCATAATCATTTCACCTGGAGAAGCGTGCATTTGTATTATCATATGACCTAGTAGGCAACCATAGTTGAAATCGGATATCTCCTTCTCACCATGCAGCGCATCGGGCAAGAGGCCACATCGAGATTATCACGATGAATCTCCGATTTGAGAACAGCGCGATCAAATGAGGCTCGCAAATCGCCCAGTATCGATAGATGAAGTGGATGTTCATCAGCGCGAAAGGCACGGTGACGCACGAGCAGAACAGAATGGTTATTTGCTGAAACAATACCGATTTTCATTTCATAAATCAAGCCGAATACTGATATACACTTTCGCTAAATAAAGTAGGTGAAGGAAAGTCAAATATTACAGTGTTTTGAAAGAGACCAGTCGTGAACACGCCAAAGGTCGAGTCGACTATGAGCATTGTCTGAAACATGTATCACTACATGTTGACCATGAGCTGAAGACTTACCGGATTCGTTAATATATGAAATAGTGAAAGGAAAACATCAAAGCAGGCAAATGCGGCCAGTAAGTATTTGTATGTGCCCAGCGACCTCCGAGAGAACGAAAGAATCGCGTAGAGAAGTAGCGCATTTATGATTAATCCCGCCGCTGTAAGAATATATTTGATAAATAGTTTCATTAAACTTTTAGCTCACCAAGATGCATGTCGACGAAAAACTTCACAAGTTCTCTCGAATGCATGCTGCTGCAAAAATAATAATTTTAAAATCGGTATGCAAATGTGCATCCATGCATCTCAAAGGCGCGAATCGAAAGAGAAAATAGACAAAAATACCCCTTAGAGCGGATGTAGTGGACGAGAAAGGGGAATGAAAACAGGAAGACAATGAGGAAGATGGTGCCGAGCGAGATTAGGATGTGCAGCTAATGCAAACACGAAAAGGAGAACAGTCGAGCAAATTCATCAAGATGAAACAGGTGTAAACACTCGTAAGGAAAATACTGCAAACCTCATCAAGCAGAAACAAACAAGGAAATAACATCAGCCAATGGTCTGCTATTTCAGATGAGAGATCTCGGCAAAACATGAAATTTATTGAAAATGCGTCCCGAGGGTATGTATTTCACGTAGAATACGAAAATCATTGCATTTTGTCCTTTTTTCAGATTGATTTTCATGTGTCATGATCTTTCGGTATAAAATTATCAAAAGCACGAAGGCAGATGCAGAATCCTTGCGAAAAATGTGTCGCAGGTAAGGGGGAAAAAGGAAATTATTAAATTTTTTCTTTTGTGAATATAATAAATCACTGATATCTCCTCGTCAGACCCGATCACGTCACTGCCCACGTCGATGCCCTCATTTCCTTATTAATTCCTAGGCCATTTATCAATTCCTCTCCTCTCTCCAAAAATCGAAAATAAGGGAAGTGATTCAGTGGACTCTTTATTTAGCCTTCACTAACCCAGGGCTTTCCTCTTCTGCACTCTCATCCCAATGCCGCCCTTCAACACAGCAGTTGCCGATCCTCAGCAGTTGAGGGAGATCGTCCTGGTGCTGGGGAACAAAGAGTTCTACCTGGACGAACGGGGAGATATAGTGCATGTCCCGGAGCATGACCCGGAAGGAATCAAGGTTATTACTTGTTCCCACATTTTTACCAGGTATATCCGTGCATATTTTCGCCTACTTCTACGATTAAAAAATGAGTAAATGTCTCAGGCTAAAAAAGATCTGTGAATTTTCCAGCTTCGCAACACAGTCATATTCGGGGCGATCCTCTTCGTTTTCCTCTTCATCTTCACCTTCTTCTGCTACAATATTGCGGTTGTGAAGAGGGTGAATTACGAAATTTTTTCGACTACACTCGTGAATCGCGAGTAGCCGGGCTACCGGCACTTTGTGGTCGGCCACGTAGCCTTTGCAGCGGGGATGCCGCCGGCCGGGCTACATAAGCTACGTGGCCGGCTGCAAAAGTCCTGTAGCCCGAACGCAGAAGATACGTTGGCGACCACAAAAGACCGGTTGCCGGCTACTCGCGATTCACGAGTAGTACCGAGCTCTTCCTAGCCGATGTTCTTTCGCAAAACGAGAGTAACGCAATACATTTTAATTATTAATTATCAATATTTTCTGACGATTTGTATGTTGTTTGTCACAATTTGGCACTAATACATATTTAATAGGCTTTGGCCGAGAGTGGAGATGCTTCGGCGCAGCTCCTGAACGCATCATCGTCCCATGGAAATTCACATCAGTCACTGATGAGATGCGGCGGTGAAATCGCCTCGGCAA
Source organism: Pristionchus mayeri (assembly GCA_036245805.1). Lineage (NCBI taxonomy): Eukaryota > Metazoa > Nematoda > Chromadorea > Rhabditida > Neodiplogasteridae > Pristionchus > Pristionchus mayeri. Next base: position 47,659,629 of record BTRK01000006.1, read on the forward strand.
GCGAAGATTCGGCTCAATAAAATACATGTTTAAAGCATACCTATAGGAGCATATTGATTGGCATCATGTTTTATCTAGTGGAGAATTACGATAAATGCAGTATCTGCCTTTATTTTGTGTCTTTTTGTGAAATATATAGAGGTTGGTCATGGTCGGATGGGAACTGTTTCGCAAGATGGTGTCATAAGTAGCCGATTGTTCGAGCGTCGTGATCTTGTTGATCGGCGCTGCTTCAAAATTGGATTAATAAATTGTCTAGTTGGTTTTCTCCCATGGTCGCATGTTCGCTGTGTCAACCGGATATTAATTCTTCCGAGTATAAATAGTCGCCCCTCTCCCGTACCTCCACTCCTAGTAGGATTTTAAAATTTGCAGTTGTTTACCCTATTTCTTCGAAATGTTTTCGAAATTTTTTTCGAAATTTGTAGTTTGCAATCTTTACACTTCAAGCCCGCTCACTGGCAACCTCTCGTCCACCTGTTCTTCTTATTCTTCTACTCGCAAGTTCTGCAGCCAGCAT